>CP092871.1:71719939-71956765 GCA_030710605.1 Cordylochernes scorpioides | reverse complement strand
ATGTCTGTACATATTTAAAGGGAGAGGTGCCTCTTTTGATATATAGATTTTATTCAAAAACGTGATATCCTTACTCGAGATATTTGTGTATCAATATACAGTTATCCATTACAAGTATATATACAACAACAACAAAGTCTTTATTAAGATACTCGTCCCATACAGGATTCTCCCAAATGGGTAAACACAAGTAAACAAAGCAAGATCAATCTTTCTTCAAGTTAGATCCATCATCTGTGTTGAGCCTATTATCTGAGCTGTTTTCCTGAATTTGTGAGAAACTATTATATTGGATTTAATTGTAAGTATATATACAATTAAATTAATACAATAACAAATAAATCAGAAGATTTAAATGTAAGAGAGATCTCTAATTGAGTAAAATCAATCATTCCTCCAGGGAAAAGTGTCTTTTCAAAACATTTTTATTGTTCTCTAGCTTTCGGGCACTGACGTCCTTCTACAGGAGAAAACCTGGTATAATGATACCATGAGGAATGATTAACTTTACTCAATAATGATGTAAGGGATTTTTTATAGAAGAGAGATCTCTCCTCAAGAAAGTAAAAATGTTAGAAATATATTTACAAAAATCATATTTTTATCAAATATTTATCCATATTTACATATTTACACAATTTTTAGATTATGAATAAATTCCCGTTCTTTGAAAAAATTTAGTATTCCAACAACAAAACTCTTGAATCCTGATTTATCAACAAAATAACAAAATAGAATACGCAAATGGAAATAAAAATGTCTATATATATATAAAATAACATCAAACAAATGGCAATTTTCTTAGCTTCGTACAGATGAGCTTTATGGAGGACTTTAATGTGAAGATCATAAAGATAGAGGCTGCCTGGCCGGCGTTCATATTTCTTGAAATTAAAAATACTTCGGTCAGTAAATCTTTTTATTACCTCGACGTTTCGACAAAAATCTTTTGTACTCGTCAGGAGCAAACAAAAATTAAAACATTTGGCAAGGCGTTAAAAATTATTTAATGTGAAGAACGTGTACACACTATTTTGAAAAGACTTAAAAGAAATTTCTCCTGAATTGGTTATTATCCATTGTAAATAACACAAGCTAGAGGCTGCTCTTTTTGAGCGGCACCTAATAAAGTTATCTTGGAACTTGGAGTATACTGGTCACAACGTGGTCTATTGTGCTTAGAATTGTTGCATTATTTCAGCAATAATATAAGGTTGTCCCAAGGTTCGTAAACATATTATGATTTATATTTTGCAAGTGTTTACGAACTTTTGGGACAACCTTGGTAATATTGGTAACCTTGGTAAAATTATAACAGAATTATTATAGAAGAATGATTTAATCTCTGATATTTTATATATCAAAGATGGCCAATCAGCAGGTGGGCCAAGTTTCAGAATTACAAAGTTGTCCCAAAAGTTTGTAAACACTTTAAAAATATAAATCATAATATGCTTAGGAACTTTTGGGACAATCTTGTATTGTTCTTTAGTTGTGAGGGTGATTTGTGGAGTTTATAGACCTTGTAACCCCACCATCTACCATGAATCTTGAAGCAGGATATGGAAATCAGCCTAATACTAGACAAATTTGCATATTCCGTTTGTTCCGCCTACGTTTCCACAAAATTTCCCTATTTTGATGAATCTATGTGATATGATAAAGAGTTAAGTTCTGAAGGAGTGATTAACATCGTTTCAAGAATCTGGAATATGTAAATAAGTTTAAAACAGGTATATTTTCACATTCCACTTGTTAGGCATATATCTCAAAACAATATTTGACCTAAACTCATGGACAAAACTTAAGGAAGTGAAGTGTCTTTGACGTCGACGGTCGTCTATTTTTTAAGGAGACAGAAAATTTAGTTCATACATGAATGTCGTGTGTCTTCAATAAAGGTCACTTTAATATCTTTCAGAGTTATCGTCTGAATCCCGATATACATGCTATAAGGTACAACTTCCTTTAGTCCATGAGTGTATATTGGTTATCTCGTGTGTCTTCAATAAAGGTCACTATAATATCTTTCAGAGTTATTGTCTGAATCCCGATATACATGTTAAATGGTACAACTTCCTTAAGTTTTGTCCATGAGTGTATATTGGTTATCTCGTGTGTCTTCAATAAAAGTCACTGTAATATCATTCAGAGTTATTGTCCCGATATACATGCTAAAAGGTACAACTTCCTTAAGTTTTTTCCATGAGTTTATATATATTAGTGAGACATATCATAAATAGAAATAGGTCTAAAGAAACCATTTCCATAGTTTCACTCGTGGAATAACTCTATTGGTCCGATAACAGGCTATTTACATATTCTGCTTGTTCCGGCTGCCCGGGCGAAGCCAGGTCGTTAGCCTTGTAAAGAAATAATACGTGGGACCAGTTCATTTGGCCTTATTCCTATACTTAAGAAAGGAACGTGTTTAAGCACGAATGTTTCTTTTTCACAAAAATCAAACTTCTACTGTTCTTACTGCAATGAAAAAATATATATTGGGGGGGCTTGACTCATCAGTGGTAAACCCTCCCAGCGGTTTGTTTCGCCAATTTAATCTACCAGACCGCTTCTTAAAGCAAATACTGAATTGAACGATTCTGTTTATATATGCTATAATGAAGGGTGTGTAATCTCAGAAATGGTATGGGCATAAGATTTCAGAACAGTAGAATTACATATAAATATTTGCATCGAGCAATGCTCTTCAGCAAACAATAAGGACAAAGCCAGTAATAGGCATAAATTAATATTTATGTTTGTTTGATAAAGAAATATTCGTGCTTTAATACTTGCATTTCTTATATATAGATGGCGCGCTTCATTGTTTCATACAACCAATACTGCTTTAGATAGAATTCTGAAGAAATTTTATTGCCACCGCCAATGGTAAAGCAGACAAGTAAAGTTAAAATATGATGTTACTAGGGAAACACTATAAACAAAGAGGCGATGTTCAAACAGTCATGGAGAGGTTTCTCACAACACCGAAGATATCTGTAAACAATTAGAGGTTTTCGTTACCTTTCCTCAACTCAAGACTCGGAAAAAATTGCAGATGAATGTCTTGGTTGACGCGTAATACATTCGTGGACAAAACTTAATAAAGTGGAAAATCTTTGATATTGCCGTCTGTTTTTTTATTATATTATTTTTTTTTTTTTAAGGTAACAGATAATTTTGTTCCTAAAATATCTCACTGTGTATCAAATATCTTTCAAAGTTATTGTCTTAATCCCGATATACATGCTGAAAGGTACAACTTCCTTAAGTTTTGTCTATGAGTGTATATTGGTTACCTCGTGTGTCTTCAATAAAGGTCACTGTAATATATTTCAGAGTTATTGTCTGAATCCCAATATACATGCTCAAAGGTACAACTTCCTTAAGTTTTGTCCATGATTGTGTATATTGGTTATCTCGTGTGTCTTCAATAAAGGTCACTGTAATATATTTCAGAGTTATTGTCTGAATCCCAATATACATGCTGAAAGGTACAACTTCCTTAAGTTTTGTCCAGAAGTGTATATATTAAGATAGAATTTACATGTAGAATTGAGGATATATTTAGTTAATGTCATAGTTGTGATAATTAAAGGTATTCTAAGATAGTTAGCAGGTATGAAGAGGATTTGGAAAGATCCCAGAAGAACGCTGTTACGGAGCACAATACGTTCTGAACAAGGTAACAGCAGCTGGAGTCATAACTTTGGTGACAGCTGGACACACTCGTGACGTTCTTCGCTTACCTGGAATTGTCGAGTTAGTCACATACTGTGTCAACTGTTTAACTCCATTGTTTAAGATCCTGTATTTGGGAGTGCGCGGTGTGAACCTTTCATTTTACCCAAGTGTCAAAACTCTTATTGGACATCTTAAATAACAACAACAAATTATAAGTGAAACACTTCAGCCGCCCTGACCGATGTTAACTTGTACTGCCATTTCTTCAGTTCAACAACAAAGCTTAGAATATCGTTAAACAATTAAAAAGAAGGTGGCTAGACGACATGCATTGTTTCTGTGACAAGACTGTATTTAACTTCATGGAAAAAAATTAAAGAAGTTGTACCTTTTAGTATGTATATGGGATTCAGACAATAGTTCTGAGAGATATTTGATACACAGCGACCTTTATTAAAGACATACGAGATAACCAAGTGTCAACAAAATTGGTTCTGTGTGATTTAAAAAAAAAACGACCGGCTATATCAAAGACTTTACACTTCCTTAAGTATTGTGCATGAGTACAGTTGATTACCTCTTTACTTGCTGACACCATTGTTTTCTTTTCTCTCTCTTTCTTAGACTCCGGGGGATTAGTCGATTCAAGACAAAATGTCTTAATGAAACCCTACGATACCATTAAAAGACCAGCCATAGAAAGAAAGCTCTGAGAGGACAGGAATACTGCCAGCCACCAACCTACGATACCATCAAAAAATAGCCATAGAAAGGAAGCTCTGAGAGGACAGGAATACTGCCAGCCACCAACCTACGATACCATCAAAAAACTAGCCATAGAAAGGAAGCTCTGAGAGGACAGGAATACTGCCAGCCACCAACCTACGATACCATCAAAAGACTAGCCATAGAAAGGAAGCTCTGAGAGGACAGGAATACTGCCAGCCACCAACCTACGATACCATCAAAAGACTAGCCATAGAAAGGAAGCTCTGAGAGGACAGGAATACTGCCAGCCACCAACCTACGATATATCAAAAGACTAGCCATAGAAAGGAAGCTCTGAGAGGACAGGAATACTGCCAGCCACCAAGCTACGATACCATCAAAAGACTAGCCATAGAAAGGAAGCTCTGAGGACAGGAATACTGCCAGCCACCAACCTACTATACCATCAAAAGACTAGCCATAGAAAGGAAGCTCTGAGAGAACAGGAATACTGCCAGCCACCAACCTACGATACCATCAAAAGACTAGCCATAGAAAGGAAGCTCTGAGAGGACAGGAATACTGCCAGCCACCAACCTACGATTCCATCAAAAGACTAGCCATAGAAAGGAAGCTCTGAGAGGACAGGAATACTGCCAGCCACCAACCTACGATACCATCAAAAAAACTAGCCATAGAAAGGAAGCTCTGAGAGGACAGGAATACTGCCAGCCACCAACCTACGATACCATCAAAAAACTAGCCATAGAAAGGAAGCTCTGAGAGGACAGGAATACTGCCAGCCACCAACCTACGATACCATCAAAAAAACTATCCATAGAAAGGAAGCTCTGAGAGGACAGGAATACTGCCAGCCACCAACCTACGATACCATCAAAAAACTAGCCATAGAAAGGAAGCTCTGAGAGGACAGGAATACTGCCAGCCACCAACCTAAAATACCATCAAAAGACTAGCCATAGAAAGGAAGCTCTGAGAGGACAGGAATACTGCCAGCCACCAACCTAAAATACCATCAAAAGACTAACCATAGAAAGGAAGCTCTGAGAGGACAGGAATACTGCCAGCCACCAACCTACAATACCATTAAAAGACTAGCCATAGAAAGGAAACTCTGAGAGGACAGGAATACTGCCAGCCACCAACCTAAAATACCATCAAAAGACTAACCATAGAAAGGAAGCTCTGAGAGGACAGGAATACTGCCAGCCACCAACCTACAATACCATTAAAAGACTAGCCATAGAAAGGAAGCTCTGAGAGGACAGGAATACTGCCAGCCACCAACCTACAATACCATCAAAAGACTAGCCATAGAAAGGAAGCTCTGAGAGGACAGGAATACTGCCAGCCACCAACCTACGATACCATCAAAAGACTAGCCATAGAAAGGAAGCTCTGAGAGGAGATGTGTTGAAGAGAAAGAGAATAAATGTGTTTCAAAGGATCCCACTTATTACACAAGTCCGACCTCGCCATTGAGTTATTTTTTTATTATTATTATCCCTAGTACAGGTAGCCATGATAATCATGGTGGGTAGTTAGCGACTGCTATTACTGTAAGTGCATCACATGTCTACACACGTGAAAATCAGTTCGACTTTTGCACTAACAAATGTGCCAGAGCCCCATTTGGTTACTTTCACTCGCTGGTGGGGTTAGACCTTTGCAAGAATCGGGGGCCATTGAAACATTTTTTAAATTAGAAAAAGTTCCCAATTTGATACCGGGTTGTAGTGTTCGAAAATCAACGGTTTAAGCCATCCTTCCACCTCCCCAAATAAGTGGAAATAACTAAACAGGAATATGACAGCTCGTACTTAAATAGAAGCTATAAATGTAGCGTTCAAGATTTCCTCTTGATAAGATTGGCAGTAAGACGTCAATGAACAAGTTGAAATTAATTGAGGTAGTCGACCATTATTTCTACATTTCAATGTAGTAGCAGTTGAAAAAGGTAAATACGTTTCTCCAGAGAAAGGTGTTTTGTGTTGAATTGGCATCAGAAGCTGGCCCTTGTTGTTTGCTGCCAACTGCCAAATTTCAACACAATCTCCAGTCACAGGTGGCCATGCACAACCTGGTTCTCGACATCACAGACATCAGCACAAAAAAAAACAATTTTTTTCTTATGAACAGCAGTCTTTTTTCAAAAGGTTTTAATGATTTTAGTTCTTATGATTAAGTTTTTAACTTTTTATTATTGTGTGCGAGGTTATTGAGTTTATTTGTTGAATGAAGAGCGCAGCATTCACTATTAATTTGAGTCAAAAGGCGATCCATCAATTAAGATCATATAAAAGGGCGTACCTGGATCTGTAAATTAAAAAAAAAAAAACATTTTTTTTTCTCAAAATATTTCGAGAGATTGCTCCCTCTTTATCATTTTGTATCAATTTGTAAATTTAGTTTACTATGAAATAAATTGATAAAGAGGAAGCACTCTCTCGAAATATTTTGAGAAAAAAGAATGTTTTTTTTTTTAATTTACAAATCCAGGTACGCCCTTTTATATATTCATTCACTATTAAGATATATTTTTTAATTATACCTAGTACACGTGGTACAGGCCATGATAATCATGGTGGGTAGTTAGCGATTCATTTTACTGCAAGTGCACCATATGTCTTTATATGTGGAAAGCGCAGTTTGACTTTTGAACATACATGTATTATGATGCATTAGCGCACCATCTATTATGAAAATTCGAAATTATTATAGACGCGTATGATTCTTTTAAAAATTAAACAATTAAACTGGCGAAACCACTGGGAGGGTTCACCACTGATGAGGCAGGACCTCCCGTTAATTTTTCCATTGCAGTAAGGGCAGTAGATATTGTTCAATTTTTAAAAGAATCATACATGTCTATAATAGTTTCGAATTTACATACACGTTTGTCAAAGTCCCGTGTTGGAATTTTGAAAGAATCGGGGCCATTTAAATATATTTTTGCGAGAAAAAATGTGTTCCCACTGCGGGATTCGAACCGGGGTCGTGCTTGTCAAAATCGAGAGTGTATACTACTCTTCCACCAGCCCCAAGTTAACTACCTTGATATTTCTAATATCACATATCCATGTGTTTCCAAAATAGAAAATCAATATCTTTAGATAATAAAAAGTCACATATGTGTATTATAAGAAAGCTTATATCCATAGTTTATTTAAAATACCCTTTCTAAGAATTTAGCTTCAGTATCGGTATAAAAGGAAAACATCCTAATGCGGTATATGGTAGATTAAACTGGCGAAACCGCTGGGAGGGTTCTCCACTGATGAGCCAAACCCTCCCATTATTTTTATCATTTCAGTAAGGGCAATAGAATTTTTTTTTCTGAAAAGAATCATACACGTCCAAAATTGTTTAAATTACTTATAAGAGATCGGGCATGTTAATACATCATAATGTGTGTGCCCATTATCTTCCTAAACACCTTTACTAAAGATCCATTTCAACTACATAAGCTGAATATGCAAATATATTAGGTCCAAAAGACAAATTCTTCTATAAATGTTTATATAAAAAATAGACACTTAGGCCAGAGAGTTGGAGTTTTTTATTTTCTCAACGTTTCGACAAAAATCTTTTGTCTTCGTCAGGAGAAGTAAATAAAAATAAAGCATTTGGCAAGGCGTTAAAAATTGTTCTGAGGTTTGCAAGGGCGTTCTCACGTGATTTTTCGAATTTAGTACAACATCTAAAGCGCGAGTCAAAAACAAATATTAAACTCGTCAAAGACTATGATCTTGGAAATAAAAATATATAATAATAAAATTATAATAAATTAAGTAAAAATAAATAAATTAAGTAATATAATAATAATAATCACAAAGATTATTATATAGATTTCTCTCTCTAACTATTATGTCCAATTTTTTATCTAGCTTATTAACTACTTTTTAAATTTAAAAATGAAGCTAATTGTTGCGGAATATCTTCGAAAGTATTTAATGTTCTTTTCCCAAATTCTCGTGATACCCATCCCTCAAAAAATAAATTTTCCTTTTTAAATTTTATATTCCTATGAAACATCTCAATATCATTTAAATCTGGCCTATGTCCTGAAAATAATGCATGTTCCCCAATTTTTCTTAACGCCCTTCTCCCCAATAAATCCTGTTGGTGTTCCTTAATTCTGGTCTCTAAATTTCGGCCGGTTTCTCCTACATAAATTTTGTCACATTCTGTGCATTTAATCCCATAAATTACGTTATTTGGTTTTGATGTGCTTATGTTATCCTTCATTATGTTATTTCTAGTTAAAAATTCCCTTTTTGTCCCAGTACTATACCAAATATTATATTTACATTTTTTTCAAAATTCTAGATATTTCGTTATCAACTTCTCTAATATAAGGAATTATTATATTATTGTAACCTTCTGTAGTTCTATTCAAATTTGGCCTATCTATTTCATATCTTCTAATCCATTTATTTATGAAGCCAACTGGATATTCGGATTGTTTTAACTCCGCTCTAATTTTCTTTATCTCTTTTTTATAAATATCTTGGTCTGTACATACCTGTTTGGCTCTTTGTACAAGAGATTTTATCACCTGCCTTTTGTGTAATATAGGATTGTTAGAATTAAAATTTAGATGTATCCCACAGTCTGTTGGCTTTCTGTAAACGCTGGTTATAATAGACCCATCTTCTTTATGGCTTGATCCTACATCTAAGAATGATAAAAATCCTTCTTTTTCTGTTTCAACAGTGAATTCTATTCCTATTTCTAAATTATTTAATTTGAAAATGATCTCGTTAAGTTTTTCTTTTTGGATCACTGCGAAAACATCATCTATATACCGTCCCCATATCTTTATTCCCTCTATTAAAATTGCCTTTCTATCTATTGATGCCATTACAATGTCAGCTATGATCATACATTCTATATACAGTTACGAGCGTCATGCGTTCTTAATAATTCTTCATCTCTGTCACCGTTTGCTTTTTTTTTTTTTGGAATGGCGCTCTCCTATTGGTTAGCTACGATCACGCCACCTTTGCCCCCCCCCCCCCCCCCCCACTCGCTTTTTGGTTTTTGTAACTATTGTGTTGGAGCGGGTCGCACCTTAAATAAATGCATATATTAGTTAATAACCAAATGGAATCCTCTCTTTCTTTTTCCCAGTAAAAGACGCCTACGGAAGCCAACAGTACATAGACAGATAAAGCACATAGGCTATAGTTATTAACTAATATATGCATTTATATAAAGCGCCAATTTATAATTGTAACAAATAGTATTTGAATAAAAACATCCAATCGGGTAAAACACGGGCGTTGCCCGGGTCATTCGGCTAGTTTATATATAAATATGAATGCCGGCCAGGCAGCCTCTATCTTTACGAAATGTTATTATGAACGACATTTTGTGAGAAAGATAATGTAGTGTAAGCTCTGCGCTCGAAAGATTTGTTATATTTTAGAATGCCCCTATCAAATAATCCTTGAAATTCTATAGCGAAAAGAGATATTCATGTTTCATATGCTATAAATCATTAAAAAATATCTCTACAGACCTTACTGAGATGATAGAAGTTATTAGATAAGAGGGCTTGGCTCATCAATGGTGAACCCTCTCAACAGTTCACCAAATTATTCTTCAGAACGTTCTACTATTGTATTGGAGTGTTTTTCTTATATAACATGCATTTACTAAAGAACGAAGTTTAGGGTTTAATAAAAAGGTATCTCTCCTGATCGTGTAAGTTGCTGATGGCTTGCGCCATCATTCGGAATAACCTTTAGTTACACGATCAGGAAATGCCTTTTTACTCATTTATCTACCTGATACCAGTACATTTTTACGTTTTTACTATATTTTCACGAAGTTTAGGAGTGTTTAGGGAAACTATGTACAAAAGCTTATAGATCTGTAGAGATGCAAGCTGTATACAATTCCAACAAGATTTAAATTCAGTACTTTCCTTGGACTAAAATTTGAAGCATTGCAACAATTCGCCATATCATATTACACCTGACGTGACTTCATCTCAAACTTCACTTCTTCCTTCATTCCATGTTTCCTTCACTCAAGTAGAGCAAAGTCTTATATCGAAATAAATGTTGAATGGTTGTTTAAATATGTTGCATTAGCGCGCCATCTGTTCGTAGAAATCTACACTATTATAGAGCGAATGATTATTTTTTAAAATGTAGCAAAATCTTCACTGTCCTCACTGGAATGATAGAAATAATAGGAGAATTCACCATTGATGAGCCAGAGGCCCTCTTATCCTGGTATTATCGCAGTAAGGGCATTAGAATTTGTTCTCAACCAAGAAACCTTCGTTCTATAATAGTATACATTTCTAATAGATGTTTATTTTGTGTGTTTGTTCTCCCCACATATGTTTCCACAATTTTCCACCTATAAGAATGAAACTTTGACACGAATTGACACAATTAAGTCTGGAAGGAAATATTGTTATAGTTTCAACCACTAATATCGGACTTATTTGCATATTTCGGTATTGGAAAATTATGTTGCATATATTAATTAATGATATATATGGCAAAAATTTCAAGAACAATTAAGAAAAGTTTCTTTTATTACAGAGATAAAAAAGAGGTTATCAAACCTCGTGGTTTTTCTAAAGGTTGAACTCCAATGGGCATTTTTACAAGAAATTTCATAAAGAGCCATTTTCCCCATAATTTCATGACAAAATATAAGATTCTCTTCTTGAGAGAAAATGGATAGCAGATCCTTTTCTCTTTTACGGTAAAAATAAAATTTGGTTCCTTGTTCCAGTATATTTTTTCTTTTAATCTGGAAGCAAGTAATTCAGATGTTTTTTTGGTTTTTTTTTACAAGTTGAGATCTCTGGAGAAGTTATTTAACTCATCCTGATTGAAACGTTGAGGAACTGATGACATCCCCTCATAATCACTGTCACCTTCATTAGTATTAGAAGGGTGATCAGAGGGACATGCTGTAAAATGGATAATCCACTCCTTACTGTATGAACCCAGGGTGAAGTTGGGGGAAAGATGGATGGACTTCAGCTGTGGGGGGAATGGCCCAAGTGGGAGGGGAACAGACACTGAGACGGTGTATTACAGTGTGTGGGGGGGGGGGGGGACAGACACTGAGACGGTGTAATACAGTGTGGGGGGGGGGACAGACACTGAGACGGTGTATTACAGTGTGGGAGGGGGACAGACACTGAGACGGTGTATTACAGTGTGGGAGGGGGACAGACACTGAGACGGTGTATTACAGTGTGGGGGGGGGGGGGGAACAGACACTGAGACGGTGTATTACAGTGTGGGGGGGACAGACACTGAGACGGTGTATTACAGTGTGGGGGGGGGGGGACAGACACTGAGACGGTGTATTACAGTGTGGGGGGGGGACAGACACTGAGACGGTGTATTACAGTGTGGGGGGACAGACACTGAGACGGTGTATTACAGTGTGGGGGGGACAGACACTGAGACGGTGTATTACAGTGTGGGGGGGACAGACACTGAGACGGTGTATTACAGTGTGGGGGGGACAGACACTGAGACGGTGTATTACAGTGTGGGGGGGACAGACACTGAGACGGTGTATTACAGTGTGGGGGGGACAGACACTGAGACGGTGTATTACAGTGTGGGGGGGGACAGACACTGAGACGGTGTATTACAGTGTGGGGGGGACAGACACTGAGACGGTGTATTACAGTGTGGGGGGGACAGACACTGAGACGGTGTATTACAGTGTGGGGGGGACAGACACTGAGACGGTGTATTACAGTGTGGGGGGACAGACACTGAGACGGTGTATTACAGTGTGGGGGGGACAGACACTGAGACGGTGTATTACAGTGTGGGGGGGACAGACACTGAGACGGTGTATTACAGTGTGGGGGGGACAGACACTGAGACGGTGTATTACAGTGTGGGGGGGACAGACACTGAGACGGTGTATTACAGTGTGGGGGGGACAGACACTGAGACGGTGTATTACAGTGTGGGGGGGACAGACACTGAGACGGTGTATTACAGTGTGGGGGGGACAGACACTGAGACGGTGTATTACAGTGTGGGGGGGACAGACACTGAGACGGTGTATTACAGTGTGGGGGGGACAGACACTGAGACGGTGTATTACAGTGTGGGGGGGACAGACACTGAGACGGTGTATTACAGTGTGGGGGGGACAGACACTGAGACGGTGTATTACAGTGTGGGGGGGACAGACACTGAGACGGTGTATTACAGTGTGGGGGGGACAGACACTGAGACGGTGTATTACAGTGTGGGGGGGACAGACACTGAGACGGTGTATTACAGTGTGGGGGGGACAGACAGTCTGGTGACATCGGCGGTGCGAGAAGAAGCGACAAGTTGTCTCCGCGAGTGTGGATGAACCTGGAAGAGGATGGCAGAGAAGCTTGCCCGACCTGGACAACTGTTGTTGAGGATGATCCTTCTGGTGGCGGACATTGGAGACATCTAATCTCTACCAGCAGCCACTGGAAATACAGTACGTCGCTGTATCTACATAGAACCCCTTGTTGTTTAGAAGCCTTGTATGAAAACAACGACGGATGAAAAGCGTCGTAACAATACTTATCTTCACAGAGACCTGGTAGCTGGTGAAACATTGAGTCCGGCACTTCCTCTAAGTGAGGAACCGGGCGTTTTCCAGAGACTAAATCAACATAATTCCACTTGCTACGGTTGTTTCGATTGATTCCGGTAACATTTACTAGGCAGAAATAACAGTCATCAAAGTGGGTTTTTTTCCGTTCCCTCCAAACCATCGGTATGCCGAATTTTGGACTTTTTTCTTTTTCCGATATTCCTCTGTTGTGAATGTTCTGTACAAGTTTTACAGACCTGTTGCGGTGCCCAGGTTTTATCATAATCACCAAGATTAACACCAAACTATCTAAGCTCTCTTTACAAAGTCACTAACAGTTTTATGTTTTCTTCTAACGTATATTCTCCGCATATATAGAAAAACACATCAGGATGATTTACACATTTTTTTCTACTTGAAATCAGTTTTCCAATTATCAACACAAATTCACAATCTCTAATTATGATATGTCCGTGTGTTGAGTATAGATAAAGGTTTTCTAAAATGTATGATTCTACAGAATATATACAAAGTTTTTTTTTATTTTTTATTATTATCCCTCTCCATGATGGGTAAAAAGAAGTGCTGTCGTTGGTTGGCTATCCAGGGGGAACCACATGGAGGTGACAGTCAGACTTTGCCCCTCCCGAATATGCAAAGTAAACAGTATTTACATATATATTTTTGATTTTAAAAAAATAAACAAATATGTAACATTTTTATGTGAGCAATAGGTATCCAGCATCTTCTTTTAACTTGCCCTCTGACCAATCAAATTGTATGTAGATACTTTCAAACATTACCAAATTCTCTTTGTGTATATACTCTATGAGAACTTTGCTAAGTTTAGAACTATTTGTACAATAATTTACAAAACACTACTAATCCATCGTGTAAATAATTAATCATATATATGTAAATAATACTGGCACAGCACAATAGTCCTTTGGACTTCGTGCTTTTTGTAACAATAAATAAAAAATAGGTATATTTGAAAGAGGAAACATAAAAATCAGGTAAAAAGTTTCTTTTAATTTTAAATTTTCAAGCTTTCGAGCAAATATACTGCTCTTCAACGGGCTAATACTCTATGTACAATCTCTAAATAATCTTTATACAAAATAATTGAAAAACATTTGTTATTGGCATGTGTTCTCGCGGGCGTCAATCAGATTGCTCACAGCTAAAGTAATAGATATTATACTGGGATTAAATATATATACACGGAAATAATTATTAATAATATTTAGAAACTTTTTACCTCATTTTTATTTTTCCTCTTTCAAATATGTAACACATATAAATAAAAATTAGGGTATATATACTGTATGTTTTAGTAAATTTACTTCATTAAAATCTTTCTGCAATTTTATTTTAAAAATATGATCATTGTATTGTTTACTTCTTAACTTTTGCCCCCACACTACAGTGTAGTTTGATATGGCTTCCCCAAATATCCAGATCTAGTTGGAAGTTTATACAAATTCGTATATGGGGATGTCTGACACCGGGGAAGATAACTTATATCCTTCCATTACATAGAAACAGATGTTCAGGACAACATCTGTAGACAGAAAGAGATCGCCATTGTTTATTGTCTTCAATATGTGGCTATAGGCAACAGGCTGAGTTCTTCAACAGATATTCTAAAAAGTTATTTAAAACAAGAAGTAGAAATATGAAGAGGAAAAGAGTTTCCTTTTTGGACGATCATGACCCCACAGGCTGTCAAACTTCACAGTAGCTGTTCGACATGTGTAATTGTAGCATAAATCGTCCTTCTTGGAATGTCCACCAAATTTACATATCTGGCAAAGAATTGATGATATATCTTTAAACGAGAATATATTGTTCCTTTATAATATCAACAACAAAAAGCTTTATTAAGACCTTTTAGTCTTATACAGATTCCCCTAGCAGAAATGTAGGGTACATATAAGAATAATAGTAATAGTACTAGTAATAAGCAATGTTATTGTTATTTTTTAAAGATAATCACATTTAATGGTAACATATTTTATAATATTGTCGCGGAGATGAATAAAGCAAGGGCAAATTTGGGAATAAATAATTTATTATAAGGGGTATTTATAGGGAGAGAGAGGGAGTACAACTTACTCCAAGTTGAAGATTATCCTAATGTCCGCCACCGTCTCGTTTTCCTTATTTACAGATCAGGGGGGGGGGGGGATCATGTGGTCCCCCCCGGGGTCCAGGGATGATTGACAGGATGGAGCTACTTGACAATATCTACCCTGATACTTTAGCAACACGATAAATTCGGTTTATAAAATATGATAACTTCTGATAGGCTCCATACTTTCACACCTAACTCTATATCTTCTATATGTACATATAGGCTATTGAAAATTAGAGTAGGTAGATGAATGGTTACTTTAAAGAACAACACAAATTATAATTTTTTCAAAGCTTCTTCCCTAACAACATACCCAAATATTTCCGACCAAACTTTCATAATTCTCAATTCATTTCTAATCATGGAAATTTCAGAATCCTTTTAAAAAGAATTAAAGAGGTGGAAGACTCGAGTTGTTTTTGTCGACATGAGGAACAAACCTCAATACATCTTTTATTAGATTGTCCTGTTTTTCAAGACTATAGAATCGACAATAATTTAATAGTAACAGATCCAAGTATTTTTATTTCCAGTAAATAAATGTATATTAAATTCAATACCTTTTGTAGATATATTTTGAATTATATAGCAACAAATATCTTTTAAGAGAAACTGATAATTTATATTATGATGATTGCACATATTGCCAGACATTTCTTTCTTTTGTACACAGTTCTTTTGTAATTTTTTCTCTCTTATTGTTAACACCATATGACTATTCTATTCACGGGCTAAAATTATTGTATATATATGTATAGACAAATGTAAAGACATACATGTATGACAGCGCAAGTGTCCTTAGGGGGACATAGCGCTTTAAATTGAAATAAAATTAAAACAAAAAATAAAGATGAAACAAAATGAGTAGAAGAATATTTATATTTTTATTTGTGAGAGGTGTGAACTCTATTTTCTAATATTCTAATAAATATTTTTAATGTGTTTAGCAGAAAGATTTAACAACGTAACTAAAAGTGTCATACACTTGTTCAAAACTGGGGTAACAGATATTCTTCATTATATAAATAGGGATTAACAAACTAACAGAATTTTGTAAGTTTCTTAACTATCTCCTCCGAAGATACTAAACTAAGCTATCTATATATACCAAATATTTTTTTCATTTGAAAATATATTATTAACGACAATGATATAATGATAATAAAACTATTATTAAGATAAAACTGTACAGCGAGTTTCCCCTGAGTTTTATGAAAGTTTTATGTTAATAATAGCTTTATTATTATCATTATATCATCGTCGTTTATAATATATTTTCAAATGAAAAAAAAATATATTTAGTATATATAGGTTTTTAACTTTTAATTAGACAATTTTAATTTATATTTAGACATTTTTCATTTTAATTTAGACACTTTCATTTTTATTTAGACACTTTCATTTTAATTTAGACATTTTTCATTTTAATTTAGACACATGTACTTTTCTATAAACAGCGCTTGTGTCTAAATTAAAATGAAAATGTCTAAATTAAAATGAAAGTGTCTAAAAAAAATTGAAAATGTCTAAATAAAAATGAAAGTGTCTAAATTAAAATGAAAAAATGTCTAAATATAAATTAAAATTGTCTAATTAAAAGTTAAAAACCTATATATAGATAGCTAAATATAGTTTAGTATCTTCGGAGGAGATAGTTAAAAAACTTACAAAATTCTGTTAGTTTGTTAATCTATATACAGGGTGATCCAAAAGTCCCGCACAACTTAAAAAATTAATAACTCCGCGAATATTTGCGCTAGAGCAATGCGGTCAACACCATTGTGTTCAGGATGCAATGGGATTTTTTATGGCAAATAATGAAAAATTCGAAATTGATATCAGTTACAACTTTAGTCGCTAGATGGCGCTCTACCAGAATCAGCGATTCAGCGGGCAAATTGTTTGATAAATTGAAAAATATAACTGAACGACACGTATTTTTCCTTTTTGAATACCAGGAAAGAACCCTAATAATATCAAATGATAAATTAATAAAACACCATTTCGCCAAAAGTTAGAAGAAATGGTTAACGATTTTTAAATACAATCTGAGATATGTAAAATAGGTAAATGCAAATTAAAACATGTAGCAAAAAATATCTATATTTTAGATGGGGTTTTATGAAATAGATTGAATGTTTGAAAAACACTTCTGATATCAATACACGATTTTTTGAAATGTTAATATAGTACCAAAAATTATGATGGCACTACTAATAGGATTTCGTGCTATAAGGAATGTGTAGTTTCTTGACTAATTGGCGACACTTGACTATTTAACTGGATATTTGTCATGATCCAAAAATGAAATATAGAGGGGAGTGACAAAATATATTTGTCGTACTTTATTCCAAATATCCTATGGGTTTGTCAAATGTTATCATTGTTTTTTATACTGTACATAATTTTGAAAATGTATCCCCTAAAAAAAAATCATTTTTAAATCGACCTTTTGCGTTGATAAACGTGGTAGTAAAATCATTTTGTATTATTTTTTGCGCAAAATTTCTAAAGTTGGTGGGGGAAGGGATACAGAGAATATTCCTTATGCTATTTCTTCTAATGAGCGAAAAGCGATAAACTAAACATAAGGGGTAAAATTGTGTATACCAGTGTTATTCGAGAAGTTATAACACTTTGGCCTGAACGACATAATTTAAGATGTGGGCGAATGACAAACAAAAAAATTACTGTTCACAGAAAAAAAAAGAGTCAAGATGTGAGGACAGCATTTATTATTCCCATAACCAAAAACAAAGAGCTGCAAAATATAACACATGAGGTAACTGCCTTCTCTCTTGTATTAGGTCACAATCCTTGCTCAATGTGGCGCCCTTAATTCTCAAACACCGCCTGCAGACGATAGATGACAGAATGGTCACAATTAAATAGTTGACATTTATAAAACATGCCATCTGATAGAAGCCTTCAACATGGCCAATGTGGTAGGCCGGAATCGATAAAAACGCGACTTAATGTACACCCATAACCGAAATTGTAAGGCGTCAAGTCTGGTAATATTGGAGGCCACTGGTATATAAAGTGGCGCCTTATCAACGAATTTCACCGAACGTATCCTTCAGCAATTGTTTGGCACCGCGGGAGATATGAGGAGGTCCTCCATCTTGCATGAATGTTATTTCGCTTAGTCCTTGTCTGTCCTGCAATATGGGAATAACCTTTTCTCTCAAAAGTTGAACATTACGTTCACCAGTTACAAAAACGGTTTTAAAAGTTCTTCCATTGATTTTTTCTAAGAAAAATGGCCCAATAATAAAAGAAGAAGTGAACCCACACAAAACTGTAACTCTGGGCTGATGAAGTGGTATTTCTGTAAAGTTCCTAGGGTTTTCTGTTGCCAAAATGAGGCAGTTTTGAATGTTAAATTTCCCTTTAGATAAAAGTGAGCATCATCTGTTCTTAGAACATTTGACAGCCAGTTTTCATCAATATCAATTTGCCGGAAAACCCATGCAGCGAATTCTTGACGCTTCTCAAAATCACTGACTTTCAACTCGTGAAAACTTTGAATTTTGTTAGGGTATTTTTATAGAAAAATTCTAAAATTCTAAAAATTCTAGCACTTACTTCCCCATACGTGGATAACGTTTCAATAGCTTCAGCATTCTGCAAAACCGTAACAGCCACTGACTTGCATGTCGATGGTCTTCTACTCCGAGGTTTTGCTTTCAGAGATCCAGTTTCCTCAAAAATTTTAATCAATCGCTTTAGAGAGTAGCAACTCATTGGTCCTTTACCGCTTCGAATATCTTTAAAGGAACGAAACGCTCGTAAAGCTTCAGTGGCAGATTCTGAATCACAATTTAAAAAATTCACCAAGAGTGCTTTATCCTGTAGTGACGGCATTCCAGGGGGAAGGGAAGAAGTCCGACCACACCTCCTTGCGGTCCCCCTGGACCCTTGGAATATTTGACCAAATTCTGGTTCGTTTCCAAGATGACTAACGTTGCAACGGCACCCATTTTCAAATGAAGAGCAAAGCTGATATCTCCAGTAATGCTACCGCGTCCGGGGTAACTGCCGCGTCAGGAGCTGCAGCTCGAGCTCATGATGAGAAATCTACTACGAGGACACAATTCAATCTAGTTCAACTCAATATAAATGGTACCCAGAGGAAAATAAAGAGCTGACTTGTCTTCTCTGTGACAAAAATGTACATATTACTTGTCCTCAGAAGACAAAATTGAATCATAATCTGAGATTCAATATCAAAGATTATACAACACTACGAAAGGACAGACCGGGAAAATTCGGAGGAGGACTTGTCGTTTTGATTAAAACTCTAGAAATCAAATTTAAGGAAATCGCCTATAATCATAGTAAGCCTAGAGAACGCACGACAGAAGCTCAGGCAATAGAAATCTATCTTACAGATAAAACAATTCCAATCATAAATGTTTATCACCACGATAATACTAGCATCAATACAGGCCTGATAGAGACATTAAGTGAAGCGTCTTCGGATATCGCAATCATACTTGATGATTTTAACGCCGAAAGACCAACTTGGGGATCACCTGTCCAGGATAACAAAGGTCAGCAGGTTGAGGACATGCTAACCGACCTTGACCTTACACCGTTAAATAACGAAAAGAACACCTATCTATCCAAGTCCACAGGCACAGAATCCGCAATAGACATCACAGCGATAAATTACAACATCGCACCCACAACACAATGGAAAATTCTGAAAAGTGCAATCAGTAACCACAGACCAATTTTAACAACCCTAAAATTCAAAATTGAGAATTTCCAACAGAATGAAAGAACACTGGAAAAAAATTCACAGAAAAGCTTGAAGAACTGTGCAACGAAGAATTAAATCACAGAACGATTGACAAAAAATTGGAAAAATTCTCTTCGAACATATCCAAAGCTGCAAAAGTATCGATACCTAGAGGTAGACGTAAAGACCTGTGAATACTTTACTGGAAGGACCACAATATCGAGGCAATGATTGCAGAGAGAGACAATATCAATGAACTTATCAAAACAAATAAAACAGAAGAAATAATAAAGGAACTCATTGAAATTAATCACAAATAGAACAAGAAATTTGGATATTCAAACAAGAAAAATGGGCAGAATTCTGCGAAAAAAATGGATCCAAAAAAGGAAAGCCATCACTGGAATATAATTAGTGTTATAAAACAATCAAAACCAACACTAATCCTCCAATACTCTAACCGATATGAATAGCGAGAACGAACAAGCAGATGGCTGAAATAATTGCTGAATATCTTTCAAGCACTTCCAGACTCAGCTATACGAATGAAGGCAGGACTCTAAAAATGATGTAAACAGGTTAGTTAAACAAGCAAGAAATTACCATCAACAAGATATTTACTCGAGAGACTTCACACTGAATGAACTAAACTCATCAATAGGAAAGTTAAATACAAGATGTCACCTGGAGATGCTCTAATATTTGGTCAAATGATTAAACACTTTGGAGACAAAGCTAAAAATCAACTCCTACGAATACTGAAGATTTCAAGGCAAACTGGTAAACTACCAAAGAATTGGAAGATATCAATTATAGTGCCAATACTGAATCCAAACAAAGATGCCAAGGAATGCAAGAACTATCGGCCAATTGCTCTTACCAGCATACTTTGTAAAATAACAGAATGAATTATCCACTGTAGGCTCATAGTCTGGCTCACTAACAATAATAAAATAAACTTCTACCAAACTGCCTAAAGATCCAGACACTGTACAACTAATAAACTGTTTTACTTCTGTCAATCAATAATAGATTTCTAGGAAAAACCGCCAAAGAAGACAACGGCCGTATTCCTGGATATGACCTCATCTTTTGATCGAGTGTGAAGGGAGAAATTACTTGAAAGGCTGCACAACATCGGAGTAAAAGGAAAAATCTTAATCTGTATTGCAGACTTCTTAAGGGGAAGAAGGATAAAGGTTCGGGTCAATGGAGCATTTTCCAAGGACCGAAAAACATGGGCTGGTGTACCTCAGGGATCTGTGCTCAGTCCTCTACTCTTCTCGCTATATGTTAACTGTTGTTTATGTAAATAGATGAATATTATTTGTATTATTTAAAGCCTCATTATGTAAAAATATATGTATATATAAATTGGAGATTTGTTGTTGGCCATGGTCAAGTTTGAGCTCTTGTACGTCTAATTACGACACAACAAAAGTCGCGACGAGGATGCGCGATCTACAGAGCCAGTAAAAAGCTGAGGAAAACGGCGTCTATGCAAGTATAACAACTACATCTTTTAAACTATCTGGATCAAGAAAACAAAGGAGTAGAAAGATCAGCATGACAAGTTCAAAGTTAATAGTACCTTTTAGATGCTATAGCCCAGTGGAGGACACTTCGATCTTTTTGTACAAAAAACAATGGTTGCCTGTAAAGTCGGTTTTACGGGCGAAGATTTTACGTGACAACGGTAGAATATTTATTGATATGAATATAATTAAATTGCACAATAGGAACAAGGAATTGAATGAAAATAAGAATTGCACAAATTTTAACTATAGAAATATATTTTGTTTACTAAAACATTGTACATGTAAACTTAAACTTAACTAATTCCTATTTGAGTGATTTTGTTGAGGATAGGACGATGATAGGAGAAATATGAAATGAAAGGAAGTGTTTCTGCTGTAATGTGTCTTGCGAAAGTCAAGTCGATAGTTGTTCCTTTTAACGTAGTTGACTTAGAAACGTTTGATACGCAATCAAGATTATACGTATTTTTCATGAAATTAAGAAACGAGTTGTCAGGCTTTACGTTTTTGTTAAAATCACCACACAGAAGAATCGGTATACTAGAATCAACTTGCACGAACGGTGGCACGTACTGGCTGTTGTGAATGTACGGACCGAGTCCTTGCCATAGTAACATTCCAATATCCTGCATACTAGCTCCTGGATGAATATATACAGCACCGAGTATAAACTTGAAGCTAGTATTAGCGGCGAAGCAAGTAACTTCAGTCATGCACATGTCACCCTTGGTTTTAATGACACGAGTTACGTCTGTAATCGCAACTTGGAACACTTCCGCCGTAGATGTCGATGATAATTTACGATAGATCGCCACTCCACCAGCCGCGTTGGTATTTGAAAATCAAAACACTTATTCAGATCGAAGGTTCAAATTTTTGCTAAATAAATTTGAAATTAAATAAAATTTGTAATTGTAAATGATGAAGTTGAAAATTAAAACATTTACTTAAATTAGATGTTAAAATTCTTGCTCAACACAGTTTAAATAAAGTTTTCTTATATCTGCCACTTTTTCTTAATATTTGTAATTTTAAAGAATCAATTCGAAAATCAAAACATTTATTCAGATCGAAGGTTCAAATTTTTGCTAAATAAATTTGAAACTATTTAAAATTTGTAAAATAATAATTAATTAATTAATTAATTTTAAACTAATAATTTACTTAACACTATCAACATTTATCAATAGTATGACATAACCTATAAACTCAGTTTCTCAACTTTTGTGTCAATCTAACAATTGATCAATCAATCATAGTTTACGATAATGAAATATCAGTGTACAATTATTTACCTTTATTGTTGTAGTTGTTGTAAATGACGAATCTAAGCACTCCACATTTTCACTACAGACACAGCTGACGATACTTTAACCACACGTGTGAACTTGTATTATGACGCTTTCTTGTTTTTCCAACGCCAAGAACGTTCGAGAAAGACAAAGACAGAGACAAGCATGCGCCGATTCAATGCGCCTAATTCTCTAGCGCTGCGCGCGCAGCACTCTCGTTCGGTGACTCATCATAACGTTACCGGGCGTTACACTTTTTCATAAGTGACTCCCAGCCGCAACCTAATTTAAGACGTTGTCACGTCAAAAAATTGAGGCTTTCTTTTTGGCATCTGAAGGAGGAGATTAAAGTGATGATTTTTGCCTCGCTACCAGATTCTGAAACTTTGAAGCAGGGGAACGACATTTTCTTCCTGGTCTAATGAAAGATCAACCCTATGATACTATCATTCAAAGAATTAATCTGAATTTGGATCCAAAGAAGAAAGTGATACCACAGCGATGCAGATTTTTAAAGAGAATTCAACAGGAAGGAGAAACAATTTCGGAATAACTTAGAGAATTGAAACATTTAGCAATAATTTGTAATTTCGGCGATATGCTGGGAACCATAATGCGAGACCGTTTGTGGCTGGAATCAAGTTGGAAAGCCTGCAAAAGAAGCTAGTACAAGAAAACGACGATGTCACCCTGGATAAAGTTTTGCAGTGGCGATCTCGTTCGAACTGGCGCAGATAAATACAAGGGAATTACAAGTTAAATTAGTGGCCAAGATATCCCCTGTGAATGGAAAAGATAAAAAGGGTGAGTACAATAATAGTATGGTGCAGCATAGGCCTTTCAGGCAAAGGGGAGAAATAATGTGTTATAGATGTGGTGAAAGACATTCACACGTGGCCTCTGTTTGCCCTCATAGAACAAAGACTTGTTTTAAAATGTAAAAACCTGGGTCATTTAAGTAGGGTCTGGAAAGCTAGTAAAAAAATGTGGGGATGTAAATTTGTACAAGAGGACTCTGTATATTCTGTACAGGGAGAAACTGATGCCACAATAAATTTAACAGTAGATGAATATTCTTTGTGCTTTACAATAGATACAGGAAGTCCAGTTTCTTTGATACCTAAAGATATTTATAAGATTTATTGGCAAGGTAAAAATTTATTTCCAACAAATTTAAGATTAAAATCCTTTTGTGGTAAATCAATAGAGATTATAGGGCAAAGAAATGTTTTTGTAAAAGAAGCCAACCAATATTTACGATTAATAGTTGTAAATGAAAAATCCAGGTGATTTTGTTAGAAAGAGAATGACTCAAACAGTTAAAACTTGATTATTCTAGATTGTTTAGCATTAAAAATTAAAATAATGAATCTAATAGAAATAGTTTGATTGATAGATATGCAGATTTTTTTAACAAAGATTTGGGCTGTCTAAAGGATGTTAAAATAAATTTTAATTTAAATAAGGTTGTGACTCCTGTGTTTTGTAAGGCCAGAAGTTTACCTTTCTCTCTAAAAAAACAAGTAAAGAATAAAATTGATCGTTTAGTGAATTCTTGCATTTTATAACCTATAGTTCATGCATATATTGGACCGCTCCAATAGTACCAGTATTAAAAAAGGATGGTAGTGTAAGGATATGTGGTGACTTTAGATGTACAGCTAATAAATCAATAGAATTAGATAGGTATCCCTTCCATCGATCGATGAGATCTTTTTAAAATTATCTAGAAGCACCGTATTTTCGACTCTAGACCTATCACAGGCTTACTTACAAGTAATGTTAGCGGAATAAGCCAAAGCTGTTGTTGATATAAACACAACAAAGAGGTTGTTTTCTTATAAAATACTACCATATGACGTTGCGGTAGCACCAAATAAATTTCAGAGGATTATGGAAGGTCTATTTGCTGATTTGCCAGGTGTGGCCTGCTACATAGATGATATTTTGGTTGCAGGAAAAAACTTTGAAGATCATGAACAAAAGTTGGATCTAGTGTTTAGATGATTGCTAGAAAAAAGTTTGAAGTTAAACAGATATAAACGTAAATTTAAAAAGAAATCGGTGGAATATTTAGGGTTTAAAATGGATAAATATGGACTGCATCCCTTAGAAAATAAAATTAAAGCAGTGATAGAGGCGCTTGAATCTAAAGAATGTTTCGCAATTGAGATCTTTCATAGGACTCTTAATTTATTATTATAGATTCATAAAGAATATAGCAAACATTTTATCGCTATTCTTACAACTTTTGAATAAAAATTGTAGATGGAATTGGACGAAAAAATATCGAATGTTATTTGAAAAATGTAAATCATTTTTATGGACTATGGATTAGGCGTAATTCTGAGTCATAGAAATGATAGAAAGGAAGAATGCCCTATAGCTTTTGCTTCTAGAACATTAACTGAAGCGGAAAAACGTTTCTCTCAACTAGAAAAGAAAGCTTTGAGCATAACTTTTGGCGTTGAGAAATTCAGACAATACTTACTGGGACGAAAATTTTTATGGGTCACAGACAACCGACCCTTAATTCATATATTTTCACCTCATAAACCAATTCCCATATGTGCATCATCCAGAATTAAAAGATGGTCTTTAAAATTAGCTGCATTTAATTATACTGTGGAATTTCGAAAAACTAGTGATAATTCCAATGTTGACGCATTGTCACGTCTTTCTTTAGAATCGAGTGTCAGGGAGTCTCTTGATGAAGACCAGGTACTTCTTCTCAGGAATTTGAATGAGGTACCGTTCTCTTTTATGGAGGTGGCATATGAGAAGCCCCAAGATAAAATACTGTCTATAGTATTAAGGAATGTTAGAGAAGGCAACTGGAAATTCACAAGGGTACCGAGAGAAAATTTTAAGATCATTATAAGATCAATGAGGAATTAAGTTTGGAGTTTGGTTGTCTTCAATGGCGTGAAAGAGTGGTAATTCCCCAAAAATTAAGATCTTTATTTTTAAATGACTTGCATGAAATACACATGGGGATTTTTAAAATGAAGATGATTGCCAGACGGTATTTTCTGGTGGCCAGGCATAGACAGTAACATCGAGGAGTTAACTAGAGAAAGTAGAGTATGCCAAGAATCGGCAAGCATGCCCCCGGCTACCATCTCGGAATGGACTTGGCCCGAAAAACCGTGGTATCGACTTCATTTTGATCTAGCGGGTCCGTTCATGGGAAGAATGTTTTTGGTTCTCGGGGACGCATACTCAAAGTGGATAGAAATTTTTATCATCAAAGATATTACCAGCAAACGATTATAAATCATCTTAGAGAAATTTTTGCCAGATTTGGACTGCCCTAATTTTGGGTTACAGATAACGGAAGACAGTTTGTCTCCGGTGAATTCGAGCAATTTACCAAAATGAATGGTATACGGCACACTAAGACCAGTCCGTATAATCCTAGTACAAATGGTTTAGCTGAGAGATATGTAAGAGAGTTTAAAAACCTTTTGAGAAAGAATAATGCGAAGGATGATTTAGAGACGAATCTACAAAGATTCCTATTTGCTCATAGAGCATTACCCCAAACTTTAAAAAAAGAATTCCCCCGCGAAACTTCCAATGAAGAGAAGTTTAAGATCAAGATTCTCGAATTTAATACCAAGATGGGAAATCCGCGAGAGGTATTTCATGAGGCCGTAAGAAGGCAGGAGCAGTTTACTACAGGTTGCCAGGTTTATTTCCGCAACTATGCAACTGGACCTAAATGGTAAAAAGGTACCATTTTGAAATTATTGAGCTACCGTCACTACCTTATAAGTTGCGAGGGCGTCGTGTATAAGAGGCATATCAATCAATTGCGACCTGTGAAGAAGAAACAAGTGGAGACAAGAAATTTGATACGTCCTCGAACATCAGGAGAGAAGCCTGTAGGTGGAAGTAAGAAATAAAGTGAAAAGGTGGTTCCAGAGGTTACATCAGAAAACAAGGAGGAGACTGCTTCTGTGCACGTACCCTCTTGCACTCCTAGACCAGGGCCTGTTGCTGTGCACGTGCCCTCTTGCACTCCTAAACCGGAGCCTGCCGCTGTGCAAGTGTCTGTTCGCATTCCTAGACCTCAGAGAGCCAGGAAACCCCCAGACCGACTGGAGTATTATGAAGAGGGGAGATGTGTTGTGTATGTAAATAGATGAAGATTATTTGCATTCTTTAAAGTCTCATTATGTTAGAATATATGTGTATATAAATTGAACATTTTTTGTTGGCCAAACGAAAGAATAAGAGTTAAATAAAGAGTCATGGTCAGGTTTGAGTTGTTGTACATCTAATTACGACACAACCTTAACAACATCCATCCTCACTGAAGACACAAAGGTTGCCTGTTATGCAGATTATATAGCCACATGGCACAGAAGTAGCAGTATAGAAATATCAGAAAATACTGAACACATCAATGAGAGGACTGGAGAAGTGGGCAATGAAACTCAAAATGACAATAAACCCAATAAACACAAACCTATAGGTCTCCTTCACTGACAGGAAAAAAGGCATGAATTTAATTCCAAAATAAGCATAAACAACCATATAATTGATAAAATTAGATCCCCAAATTACCTAGGTGTGATACTTGATGAGGAATTGCGATTTACAGAAAACATAATTAGCACCTCAAATAGAGCTACCAGAAACCTAAACATTCTGAGAAGGCTATGTGGAACAAATTGGGGAGCAAAACCCAAAATTCTCAGAACAACATATATCACCTCTTAATAAGGCCGCCTGTTTGGGCTCCCTCAAGTTCATCACTAAAAGGAAGACTAGACAGTGTTCAAGCAAAAGCGGCCAAATTAATCACTGGTTCTGTTTCAAATACCAACAATTAGAAAATTCAGAGAGAATGTGGTCTAGACCTTCTTGAAAGAAGAAGACAATCAAAAACAATAAAATTCAACAATAGCTTAAAAACTAAAGAAACCGAACACATATCCCATAGAACCTATTTAAACTGGACACAAAAAGAAAGGCTCAAAAGATCTTCAACACTTCAGTACGACAACAATATTAGAAAGAGCATATATATGAAACATAATGAATTTCAAATTCGAGAATAACCAATATTTCCTACCCAATTGCCATCAAATGTAATCATCAATCTTAACCTGAATGAACCTTGCAATAAAAAAAGATAACAAAAACATACTTAAAAAGAAAGGACTTGGCACAATTGGTTTATGCGATCAGATAAATCATTTAACAGCATATACAGATGGATCATCAGACCTTACCATAAGTAATGGAGGGGCTGGAATTAACATAATACTGCAAGATGGAACATACATCAAAATCAAAGAAGGAGCAAGAAAGATATCGTCAAACTTCACTTGTGAACTGACAGCTATCTGGAAAGCTCTTGATGTATGCCTTAACCAGCCATCCCTGCATCAGGCAGAAGGAATTATAATATACCGTACAACGACTTCATATCCGATCTAGAAGCAATTCAGAATGGCAATACTATAATCACACAGAAAATACACTCGTTACTTACTTAACTGATATCATTGGAGAATAACTGCATTCTACAATGGATTCCTGCCAGTGTTTGGATCGGGGGTAATGAAATGGCAGTTGAATTTGCAAAGGAAGCCAGAAATTTGAGCCAAAGGAAAGAACAAATGCCATTATTTGACGCTGATGCTTTGGAAAAATACAAGATAATTGAACAAAAATAAGAAAAAAATCAAAATGCGAAATAAACACTGAGAGAAAAATGACAAAAACTTTAACACGGCTTAGAACAAAACACTATAATGAAATGACAATACATCCAGATGACACAAGAACCTATAGGACATGCAACAACTGTCCTGGTGTGGAACTAACACCTACTCACATATTCTCATGCCCAGCAATGGCCACAGCCTTGCAGAAAATTGACGTAGACTCATAGCAGCTGCTTTACACACCCAAGATAGTGGACAATGCTGCTGCTGCTGTGATAGAGAGATGCATGGATACATCTGAGGCTCTTTATTGGACACGACCAAAACAACGGCATTCCAGAGTAAAATAAATCATCAAATGAATTAAAATAAATATAATCGATACTGAGAGAGAGTTGAATTAAAAAAAAATAGAAAATTATTTTTTTTTCGAAATTTATATAGCTGAGAGGATTCCAGCAAACCGCATCTAAAATATCAGGTTTTTTTTTTTTTTTTTGCTACATGTTTTAATTTGCATATACCTATTTTACATATCTCAGTTTGTATTTAAAAATTGTTAACCATTTCTTCTAACTTTTGGCGAAATGGTGTTTTATTAATTTATCATTTGATATTATTAGGGTTCTTTCCTGGTATTCAAAAAGGAAAAATACGTGTCGTTCAGTTATATTTTTCAATTTATCAAACAATTTGGCCGCTGAATCGCTGATTCTGGTAGAACGCCATCTAGCGACTAAAGTTGTAACTGATATCAATTTCGAATTTTTCATTATTTGCCATAAAAAATCCCATTGCATCCTGAACACAATGGTGTTGACCGCATTGCTCTAGCGCAAATATTCGCGGAGTTATTAATTTTTAAAGTTGTGCGGGACTTTTGGATCACCCTGTATATATAAAAAATATGTGTGTTCACTCCCCAAATCGGTTAACTCTATAACAATGGTTGCCTGTAAAGTCGGTTTTACGGGCGAAGATTTTACGTGACAACGGTAGAATATTTATTGATATGAATATAATTAAATTGCACAATAGGAACAAGGAATTGAATGAAAATAAGAATTGCACAAATTTTAACTATAGAAATATATTTTGTTTACTAAAACATTGTACATGTAAACTAAAACTTAGCTAATTCCTATTTGAGTGATTTTGTTGAGGATAGGACGATGATAGGAGAAATATGAAATGAAAGGAAGTGTTTCTGCTGTAATGTGTCTTGCGAAAGTCAAGTCGATAGTTGTTCCTTTTAACGTAGTTGACTTAGAAACGTTTGATACGCAATCAAGATTATACGTATTTTTCATGAATTTAAGAAACGAGTTGTCAGGCTTTACGTTTTTGTTAAAATCACCACACAGAAGAATCGGTATACTAGAATCAACTTGCACGAACGGTGGCACGTACTGGCTGTTGTGAATGTACGGACCGAGTCCTTGCCATAGTAACATTCCAATATCCTGCATACTAGCTCCTGGATGAATATATACAGCACCGAGTATAAACTTGAAGCTAGTATTAGCGGCGAAGCAAGTAACTTCAGTCATGCACATGTCACCCTTGGTTTTAATGACACGAGTTACGTCTGTAATCGCAACTTGGAACACTTCCGCCGTAGATGTCGATGATAATTTACGATAGATCGCCACTCCACCAGCCGCGTTGGTATTTGAAAATCAAAACACTTATTCAGATCGAAGGTTCAAATTTTTGCTAAATAAATTTGAAATTAAATAAAATTTGTAATTGTAAATGATGAAGTTGAAAATTAAAACATTTACTTAAATTAGATGTTAAAATTCTTGCTCAACACAGTTTAAATAAAGTTTTCTTATATCTGCCACTTTTTCTTAATATTTGTAATTTTAAAGAATCAATTCGAAAATCAAAACATTTATTCAGATCGAAGGTTCAAATTTTTGCTAAATAAATTTGAAACTATTTAAAATTTGTAAAATAATAATTAATTAATTAATTAATTTTAAACTAATAATTTACTTAACACTATCAACATTTATCAATAGTATGACATAGCCTATAAACTCAGTTTCTCAACTTTTGTGTCAATCTAACAATTAATCAATCAATCATAGTTTACGATAATGAAATATCAGTGTACAATTATTTACCTTTATTGTTGTAGTTGTTGTAAATGACGAATCTAAGCACTCCACATTTTCACTACAGACACAGCTGACGATACTTTAACCACACGTGTGAACTTGTATTATGACGCTTTCTTGTTTTTCCAACGCCAAGAACGTTCGAGAAAGACAAAGACAGAGACAAGCATGCGCCGATTCAATGCGCCTAATTCTCTAGCGCTGCGCGCGCAGCACTCTCGTTCGGTGACTCATCGTAACGTTACCGGGCGTTACACTTTTTCATAAGTGACTCCCAGCCGCAACCTAATTTAAGACGTTGTCACGTCAAAATGAATGTCTGTCTGTCTGTGTGTGCGTGTGTGTCCTCTATGGATTCAAAAACCATACATCCAATCGCCGTGAAATTTTGGGATATTATTAGGTGTATCCCCGGAAAGGTTTACCAAAAATAATTTCTTGAATATCTTTAATATCCTTAGAGTTATTTGCATATTTGTAGCTTTAACTCGCAAGCAGCGCCACCTTGCGACGGAGATAGGCTTAGGTCTGCCCCACCCCGTGAGAGAATGGATTCGTCCGACCGCCGGCCGACAGTCCAAGTACCCACCGACCAATCAGGGCAGAGTTGGTGACACAGCTGTGCCAAGTAGACAAGAAAAAAAGCCTCGCGGGAGCTTGCCCAAGATGACCTCCGGGAACTTCGTCCATCTTCCATAAACGACCATGAATTTATTCAACCTTATCGAGTATTTTTCAAGGGACCGGGAAAAAATGTTCACTAGATAAAACGATGATTTTGTAATTTAGAAAATTAGGAAAGACAAAATTCAGAATGACACGGCACACAGGGACCGGGAAAAAATGATCACTTTATCAGTTTCAAATTATCAAAATATATCTATTTCTTTTTATAAGTTTATAGAGAATTGTTTTAACAAATGTTCGTTAGACAGACCTTTACTCGGGTACCGATTAATATTGATTTTATTCAACTTATCGAGTATTTTTCAAGGGACCGGGAAAAAATGTTCACTTTATCGAGAGATTCGTTAGACAAACCTTTACTCGGGTAAAACACGGGCGAAGCCGGGTACATCCGCTAGTTTTATATATAAGGAAGAATATCTGTTATCCCAGTTTTGAACAATTGTATTACGCTCTAAAAGCCGATATATGAACTTAGTTACGTTTTGTAAAACGACATTTGAAAATCATACCGCATGTATTTCTTTTCAACGAAAAATCAAAATTTATTTCAAGGAGAAATAACGATTATTTCTAACCTTAGGAATGAGGTATGAAAGGATGAAGTGTGAAGAGTAATGATAAACGGAAAAATAAAAGTGTCCAGGGATGGGAATCAGACCCACAGTGTTCCGCTTACCGGGCAGATGTCCATGTCCGTTTATCATTACTCTTCACAATTTATCCTTCCATACCTCATTTCTAAGGTTAGAAATAATCGTTATTTCTCCTTGAAATAAATTTTGATTTTTCGTTGAAAAGAAACACATGCGGTATGATTTTCAAATGTCGTTTTACAATCACAAGCCGCATTATATTATATTAGTTACGTTTTAGAACTGTTATTAACAAGTCATATGGCAAAATTCCATCCTGATTGGGCATATATTGTGGAAGCGTATGCGCAACAAGCTGAATATGTAAATTATTATCCGAACAATTTGCATATTACAAGGTTCAAACCATGACAGTGACTCCGAATACACTTAATCTATAATGTTTAAAAGTTACATTTAATATGGAAATGTATTGTGGAATATTCAAATTCTCGCTCTTTATCGGACATATTTACATATCTTTATATGGCGTCAAAGTTTCAACCAAATTGGTTAAATATATTGTGGAAATATATATGTGGAACAAACACATCTCTGACTCAGAACGAAATACTCTAAAGGAATAACAATACATCCAGATGGCACAAGAACCTATAGGACATGCAACAACTATCCTGGTGTGGAACTAACACCTACCCACATAGTCTCATGCCCAGCAATGGCCGCAGCCTTGCAGAAAATTGACATGGACCCAGAGCAGCAGCTTTACACACCCAAGATAGTGGACATTGCTGCTGCTGCTGTGATAGAGATGCACAGAGACATCTGAGGCTCTGTAGTCGTGCTCTTCATTTTGACTTGTAATATTTCAAAAGTGTTTAAAACTATATTTTTTATAAAATAATGAATATGCAAAATAATAATACTTCACGATGTTTTATTTTATAATGAATAATAATTTGTATTTTTTTTATAACTCTGTGACCTGAAAATATAGAAGTTCTATATGTATATATAATTAGTTCGTTTGGTAGATGTAAATTATTAGCCACTATTTTAATTTTTCAGTTTGTATTTAAATAAAAAATAATTAATTTGATTAAAAAAGGCAAAGGCTATTTCTTCAAAACATCTACCACAGCTCTTCATTGGACACAACAATAACAACAACAAACACTTCTCCTCTTTATTTATATACCTAAATCAAATTTTAAATCTAAATTAATTTCTTTTTTTTTCAAATATGGATATAATGGATGTTGTTTCCATGTTAGAGATGTTTCTCATGGATAAAATATATATTTTACATCCGTCTACTTTCTATGGTATCCCTATGTAAAATGTGCCATCCTGAATGTTGACATTGTTGGCAGGTTACTGGTGATCTTGGTTCTGGTCCTTGGGTCAACAACCGGCATCCATTACTTTGGTGAGTATAAAGCTCCTACAGTACCTAGCATCGAATCCAACATTCAGCAAGGTTTTTTTTATTTTTTATTTTTTTAATTATTCCTAGTACACGTGGTACAGGCCTTGATAATCATGGTAGGTAGAAGTGGCGACTGCTTTTTACTGTAAGTGCACAATATATCTACACATGTGTAAAGCAGTTCGACTTTTGCACTTACAAATATGCCGGAGCCCCGTTTGGCTACTTGCACTCGCTGGTGGGTTTTTATGATAAACTGCTTCAATGACATTAAGTCGGGGATATTTTTATACCAAACCATTATCAAGAGAATTGCGGGTTTTGACAATAACACAAAAGAGTAAAAAGTATCACCACAACTTTTTTAAAGGAAATTCAGAGGCTTTCGGGCAAGATATATTTATCAGCTTGATGTACATTGTAGTAAACATTTATTTATTAATTTTACTCACAATTATACAGTTTAGTTAGTGGAGGAATGGTACAAACCGCCGAATTTTGAAAGACCCCTTCCGGGATCGAATCCCGCATTTGACACTTTTTTCTGAAAAAAAAAATTGCTTTAATGACCCCCGATTTTTTCAAAAGTCCAACCCCACCAGTGATTGCAAGTAACCAAACGGGGCTCTCGCACACTTGTAAGTGCAAAAGTCGAACTACTTTGCATATATGTAGACATGTGGTGTACTTATAGTAAAAGTTTGGGAAAATATATAACTACACCAACCAATAATTTATTCAGTCCCCGACGTTTCAATACCTCGCTGTCACTCTGACATTCCCCCGGGGAGAGAGACAGCCAATCACTGAATTGTCAGAAGTTAAATAAATAATTGGTTGATGTGTAGTTATGTATTTTTTCAAACAAACTTCCAACTAATAAATGATCTTTAAAAAAATACAGTAAAAGAAGTCGCTAACCACCATGATTATCATGGCCTGTACTATGAATAATAATAAACTACGCTTTAAATTGAGCTATTGTAATACCAATAATAAATGTATTTCTTGAAACCTTCTATGATTTATTTGAATAATATTAAATATTTTCTCCGTTACCTTTAACACTTTTGTTATACAAACCAATAATTCGTCATCCGTAATACAAATGAAAACACCAAAATGTTTCTTTTCACAAATAAATAAAACTTCTACTGTCCTTACTGCGATGAAAAAATATTGGGAGGGCTTGGCTCATCAGTGGTAAGCCCTCCCAGCGGTCTCGCCAATTTAATCTACCAGACCGCTTCTTTAGAGCTCTAATACTGTATTGAATCATTCTGCTTTTATATGCTACACTGAAGGGTAAATCTCAGAAATGGTATTTAAGCAAACTATAGACATAAGCTTTTATAACAGTAGAATTACATTTAAATATTTGCAGCGAGCAATTCTCTTCCGCAAACAATTTTGTCATACCATAACATGTAGAATCATACGCTGGAACTCTCAGCTTGGCCATGATCTCATTTCAAGGAATACAAGGGACATTAATGGCAATAACGCGCCATCTACATTTAATAAATGAAACTATTAAGCACGTTTTTTTTCTGTCTAAGAGTAACGTCGCACAATCGGCTGTTGCCATAGCAACGCCAGCTTCCCCCAGACATCACGTGACCTGGCGCCGGCTGTATCTGTAGTTTAAGTTTCAGTTTGCTTTTGTTGTCTGCCCCTACGCTTTCCTTTTTTGACTCTCTTTGTTCCTTGTCATCTTAATATAATATTATTGTTAATTAAACAATACTTCTGAGATCCAGCCTCTGATTCTCTTACATTTTCTTTCTCAAATAAAGCAAGCTATCTCCTCACTTCCGATGAAACACTGATGAGCCAGGCCTTCCCATAAATGTTTCCATCTCAGTATGGATAGCAGAAATGTTGCTCTTTTTGGAAAAGAAAATTTGTGCTTAATAGTTTCATTTCTTATCAATAGATGGCGTGATATTGCTTTCTATCTTATTTATGTCCAACTGGTCCTGTTTGAATTGTTTTCGGAAGAGCACAGCTCGATACAAATATTTATATGTAATTCTACTGTCCTCAAACTTTATATGTCCATAGTTTGATTAAGTACCATAATCAAGCATAACACATTACAATGTCGTATATACAAGTCGATTTATCCAATACAGTAGTAGAGCTATAAGAAGCAGTATGGTTAATTAAACAGTCTAAACCACTGGAAGGGTTCACCACTGATGAGCCAGGCCCTCCTAGATTTTTTTTTTTCATCTCAGTAATAACAGTGAGAAGCTTGTTTCGTGCTTAATTCGCCTATAGCATAAATATAATCTGAATCTCTATTCTGCTTGAATGGTTCCAGTTTGTACAGGTCTAACGCAGCCAGTAACTCTGGTACATTCTATAAGTATTTTAAGAAAAATCATCCAAGTATATATTTCTTATCTAAATCTTTTTTTTTATCGTTTCTCAAGCTTTCATGTCTTGGCGTTCTTCTACAGGAGAATTGATGACTGACATCGCCTGTTAGAAACAAAGATCTATTTAAATTCGAAACTATTATAGACGCGTATGATTCTTTAAATAATTAGAAAATTTCTACTGCCCTTACTGCAATGGAAAAATTAAGGGAAGAAGAGCTTCTTTTATAGACTTGTGTTTCTTATACAGTGGTACCTCGACATACGAGCGCCCCAACATACGAGTTTTTCGAGATACGAGCCGACGAGCAAGTGATTTTTTGCTTTGAGTTACGAGCGAAATTCGAGATACGAGTTCGGTTCGGTAGTGTTGAAGATATTAATCTGTGATTTTAAATGTTTCTTTTTGACCAGTACTTTTGTTTTGTTTTTGCTTTTCCTAAAATGTTTCTTTCTTCTTCTTCATTATTATTTGTTCTATATGCAAAGCTTTGTTTTTTGAGACTTGAATAAACGAATTCAAGTTTATTATATTTTTGTGTGCTTTTAAAGTTAAAACACAACAGGTAGTAACACGCAGTCGCGCCATCACGATCAGTTAGCAGCGTGCTTCCGCTGTGATAAGTTGTGTTTTGTGTTCGCGTTTTGTGTTGCGTTTACATTTACAGTCTTAGTTCATTTATTTTTATAACCATGGTTCGGAAGAAAGTTTGTAAAAAGTCAAGTGCTAAGAAAAAGATGATGAGTATTGAATTAAAACGTGAAATTATAGAAAAACATGAGCAAGGTGTTCGAGTTGTTGACTTGTCGAGGCAATATGGCCGCAGTACGTCCATGATATGTTCTGTGCTTAAACGGAAGGAGTCGATAAGGTGAAAGCGATAAAAATGTAGCGAAAAAGGCAAAGACCAGTGAGGATATCTAATTTATTTCTTTACATTCTCTTTTTTGTTTTTGTGCAATAAATATTTGATATTTATAAATACGTTTTTATTATTTAAAACCACGTAACAAAAATAACTGGGGTGACATTTTAGAGGTTGGAACGGATTAATGGTAGTTTAATTGTTTTGTATGAGGAAATTTGCTTCGAGATACGAGTAATTCAAGATACGAGCAAGGTTGCGGAACGAATTAAACTCGTATGTCGAGGTACCACTGTATAGCGAATAGGGAGGTTATCTTTGTCTTAAGATTATACCAGATGAATTTACTCTTGGTTACCACAATAAAAAAGATGTATTAAAGAAACTATCCCTGGTGAATTTTCCCGAATGACGCGAGACAAGGTATTATATCATTTGAGCAATCTCCAGATGAAAAACTTGAATGACGTGTGCAGACATGCGATGCATTTACAGCAAAGGAAGTCATAAACCTTTATCATCTATGATTATCATAGCCTCTATCATGTGTACACGGGATAAGTAAGAATTTCTTCGAGTAGATCCTTCACGTGCTGTTGTGTCGCACATCCTGTATATATATGTTATATTAAAATATTATTCTATTTAAAATTATATTTCATAGATCCAAATACTCTGTTAAATCAACCGCCAGAGGTCATGCTTCCCCTATAAAAACTCGTTGTTGTTCTTCCCCAATGGCCGGCTCAAATCTTTGTACATTATGTAAATAATCTTTTGTTTTCCTTATTCTTACGCCTTAATGTTGTACATATTTTAATTATTTGTTACCACAGAGTGTGTGTAAGCTCACGGGAAAATAGGCGCTAAAAAAAACAAGAAAAAAGAGTTCCTTTGTTTCAATATAAGTTTCCTTTTTATATTTTGTTATCTCTCTTGTTAATCAATAAATATAATGTTTAATTAATAATTATTGGAATCAGTTTCATTAATAATTCTAAGCAAAGTCAACAATTGGTAGCAGAGCGTGGTTTATTGATATAAAGCTCAAAAACGAAAATATTTAATCTGAAGATTAAGCAAGAAGTTTATTCTGATCGGTAAACTGAAGCACTTATAAGAAGATTAAAGGTATTTATATAGATTAAGTTAAATTATATCTATATATTGCATGTTTAAAAGCTACCCAATATTTAAATAAATCTAAAATATATATTTGTTTTAAATTATATATTGGTTTGTTTATATTAGCTCAAAAGACGAAAATGGCTGAATATAATTTTTTTATCCCAAACAAAAATTGAACCATTAACAGGAAATAATTATCAAATATGGGCGTTGAAAATCGGCGCAGTTCTGAGAGGAAGAAAATTATTTAAATGTGTAATTTCAGATCCAGAACCTGATTTGGAAGACAAAAGTTCTTGGGAGATTTGGAGTGATAAAAATGATGAAGCTTTTGGGATAATCATCAATACGTTGACAAATGAACAAGCTGGAATGTTCATAGGAGAAACAAATGCTAAGAAAGTATGGGACTCACTGAGAAAAACATACACAGGCAATTTGGAAGATAAAATTATTGATATAGGCTTAGAATTAAAGAACATTAGAATGAAAGATAATGAAACTGTAGATGAATATATAACAAGGGCAAAAAATATTGCTGCTAGAAGTTCATCATTAGGGCATCAATTTACCTCAAGAGAACTTTCATTTCATATTGTCAGAGGCATACATCCAAGGTATGAAAATATTGCTATTGTCTTACGATCAAAGAGAGAGGCAACAATTGAAGAGATTCAACAAACTCTAAGAGAAGAGGAGTCAAGAAGAAATATGAGATTAAATCAATCTGTTGAGAATGGGCATGAACATGCATACAGAATTAAAAATAGAAAAGTCCAACAATTTCAGCCAAAAAGATGTTTTGTTTGTAATAAAAAGGGACATCTAGCTAATGATTGCTGGTTTCGAGATAAACAGAAATAAGGATACCAAAAGAAATGGAATCCTGGTTATAGAAATCACAAATACAGTAGGGAACATTCAAATAACCTAGTGGATACTATGAAAAGTGGAATTAATGAGCAAGCATTTGAAACATATGTAAAAGAATTTGAAGATTCACCAGATGAGAGAAATGATAGACAAATATGGTGTATAGATTCAGGATGCACCGCACATTTAACCCCAAACCTAACTTTGATGGAAAATGTGGTAGATTATGAAAGTGAAATCAACCTAGCTGAAAAGGGCAAAACTACCCAAGCCATAGCCAAAGGAGATATGAGACTTACTACATGCACAAGTGAAGGCCAAGAAAATATTCGTATCAAAGATATCTTACATGTACCAAGTTTAAGGAATAATTTCTTGTCAGTATACGAATTAGTCAACAAGGGAAATTCAGTTATTTTCAATAAGGATGGAGCAAAAATTTATAATGAAGGGAATGATTTAGTTGCTGAAGCATATATTAAAGATAGAATGTTTATGATGGAAACAAAACAAAGAAATGTACCAATAGCAAAAAATGAAAATGTCATGGTTTTAAATACACATTTATCAAATAAAAATAGCAATATAAGTTTATGGCATAAAAGATTAAACCATATAAATGAAGAATACATGAAAAAATGATTCAAGGACATATTGTAAGAGGATTGGATCTAAAATTCGAAAGGTTACCAGAGTGCGAAGCATGCATAATGGGAAAACTGGTGCAGAAGCCATATAATATTACAGATAATTATACAGTTAAGCCCCTGCAGTTGATTCATATGGATTTATGTGGACCAATGCCATGTCAATCGTTAGGAGGATCTAAGTATTTCCTTGTTATAGTAGATGATTACAGTAGAAGAATCTTTGTATATTTCCTGAGATCAAAAGATGAGACCTTTGAAAGATTTGAAGAATTTAAAGCAAGAGCTGAAAACGAATTAAGTCTTAGAATAAAAGATGTAAGAACGGACAATGGAACTGAATTTTGTAACTCTAGATTTGAAGGACTTTTCAAGAGAAGTGGGATCCATCACCAACTTACCACCACATACTCACCACAAAGTAATGGAGTCGCAGAGAGAGTGAATAGGACTCTTATAGATACAGCGAGAACCTTACTAATTGACTCAAAATTACCCATGATGTTTTGGGCAGAGGCAATTGCTACAGCTGCATACATTAAGAATTGTACACCCCACAGGTCTATCAAGCAAAATACACCTATGCAGAGATGGAATGGCAGGAAACCATCGGTCAAACACATTCGAATATTTGGATGTTTGACACATTGGCTTGAGAGCAAACCAAGAAGAAACAAGTTTTCACCAAAGGGTAGAAAGGGAATATTTATTGGTTATTCCATTAAAAGAAAAGCTTACAGAATATATGATATAATGACAAAGAGAATTCATGAAGTCAGATCAGTAAAATTTAGTGAAGATAAGAGAGGAATTGATTATGCAAATTATATTCAGGAAGATACTAATTGTGATAATTTGATCTATAAAGGAAATTGTGAAGAAATAGTTGAAGACTTTCTTATATTGAAAGAAGACAATCCTGTCGCAGAGAGTGAAATGAAGTCTCAGGAGGATACTTCAGTAAAACCAGGTGGTGACACTGAAAATGACTCAACACAAACTGAACCAATAGAGGAAAGATGCGCAAAAGGAGGAAGAAAGAAAGGAGAAACAAAGAGCATCTTAGAAGAACGGCACAAAGCAAGACTTGAAGAACAAGAAAGGAAATTGATTGAAGAAGGAGTTCGACGCTCACAAAGAATAAGGATAGGAATGATGCAAACTTAATTATGGAAATTGATCATTATATTCCGGAGAACTTTAAAGAAGCAATGGATAGTGGAGAAAGAAATGAATGGCACAAAGCAATGGAAGAAGAGCTCAGAGAGATAGAGAAACATAAAGTATGGACACTAGTACCAAGGGAAAATGGTATGAAAGTCATCAATAGTAAATGGGTCTACAGTACGAAGAAAACACCAAGTGACGGCATATATAAACGAAAGGCCAGACTGGTTGCTGTTGGATGCAATCAGAGATATGGTGTGGACTATAAGGAATCTTTTTCACCTGTACTCAAAAAGGAAAGCTTGCGAACTGTTGCGTCTCTACTCTACACCAGGTTACCGAGATCCACTAGGTCTGTGATAAAATCTTTATTGGCTCATAACACTAATATGACTGACTATTTACAATTTAATGATACATATATATACATAAAAATAATTAACATAATAACAACAAACAAACACTATGCAAAACCTTATTTGCATATCTCTACAATTTATCTAAAACATAACTATTGTTATGCAAAACACCACATCTTCTCACCCCCAATTTGTTACACCATCTTTAAAGTATTCGGGGAGACTCCGGTTTCTTATTGGTCTACTTGGCCCAGGTGTTTCCTCCAGCCTTGGTGGGTCCCTCCTGATCGGCATAGTATCCAGGAAGCTCCTGTTGTCCGCATTGGAAGCTGGTCTCGGGGCACCGAGGCGAAAAATGGGAAGTCCACGCCGGGGTTGCCGTACACGCTCAGCCCGTCACCCTCACTGTACATGCCCTCCCCACCGTTCATGTAACCCGCGCCCATTCCATTAGCTCCGCTCATCATTCCATTGGCGGTTCCATTCATAGCCGCGGCCATTCCATTACCGTTCATCGCAGCGGCCATACCATTTCCATTCATTACCTCATTGATTTGACATACACTGTCGCCATAACTTATCCATTCAAGACCAATTCCAATCTGGTCAAAAGCCTCCCTTCCAATCAGATTTGGGCCCGGACCTTCGATCACAAGAAATTCCATTGTGATACTTCTTTTGTTTACTTTTACGTCGGCTTTTATTTTACCCAGAATCGATAACCTCTGCCTGTTCCATTGCACCAACTTGGTATAATCCTTCTCTATTCTAGGCCTTTCTGAATTCACCCAAGTTTCAATATATGTCTTCTCAGAAATAATATTTTTTCTTGTTCCTGTGTCAATGAGCATATTCATATCTCGACCGCTAGTCCGTACTTTTACCATATAATTCCGCATGTTACTGGTGTCCTTCACTTGATTTATATTAAAAAGGCCATAAATTGCCTCTGCCTCCTCATCTATCGAGCAGTTATTATTACGATCGCTCCTCCAGTTCCCGTTCTTACAGACCCTAGATATATGCCCTAACCTCTGGCATTTAAAACATCTTTTCTCTTTAAAGAAACATTTCTCTTCTCTGTGATTTGTGTATCCACAGCGGAAACATTTGAGAATCTTCTCATTCCTCCGTCTCACCTTAACAGCTCTTCCCACTACATTAATTTCTTCCTGAGGTTTTCCGTCTTTAATTTCTGCAACGTTCCTTACCGCAGCCTCATGTGCCAATGCCATCTCTTGAGCCACTTTAAATGTTAGCATACTGTTCATTAACAGCATTGATTGTATCTCTTCGCTTAGAATGCCGCATACTAGGGCATCACGCAACCTATCTTCCACATCAGGGAATTCACACTTCTCGGCAATTTTCTTTAGAGCTGTTATAAATTCAGATATTGTTTCATTTGGCATTTGAAGCCTTTTCGCAAATTTAAAACGCTGCACTATTATATTTGGCGTTGGATCAAAATATTTTTTAATCCCTGCTACTATCTCTTCCCATTCTGTTTCCAATGGATTCTTGGGAGAGGTCAACGTCCGTATTATATTATACGTTTCTCTTCCGCACAGCGAGAAAAATGTTGCCTTCTTTTTAACGATCTTCACTATATCATTCGCTATGCAATAGGATTCAAAACGTTCTAAATAGCTTGAGATTTCATTTCCATTGTTCGGGTTGAACTGTTCAATATTCATCATTGTTCGCTTACTTTCATTCACTCGTATTTGCTCTCTTCAATAGTCACTGCTGCGTATAGGTTCTTTATACTCGTCGCCACTGTTGCGTCTCTACTCTACACCAGGTTACCGAGATCCACTAGGTCTGTGATAAAATCTTTATTGGCTCATAACACTAATATGACTGACTATTTACAATTTAATGATACATATATATACATAAAAATAATTAACATAATAACAACAAACAAACACTATGCAAAACCTTATTTGCATATCTCTACAATTTATCTAAAACATAACTATTGTTATGCAAAACACCACACGAACAATAGTAGCTCTTGCAACACAACAGAATTTAACCATAAAGACTTATGATGTGAAGACAGCTTATCTCTATGGTGAGTTAAAAGAGACAGTATACATGAGACTACCAGATGGTTTTATACGAAAAGGAGAAGAAAACAAAGTGTATCAATTAAGAAGGATCAGAAGATGAGTTTCTTTTATTGTATGAATGCTACGAGCTTTCGAGCAAAAGCCCTTCGACAGGCAAAAATATAACTATACTAAGAAAGATAACGATTTATATATGTTAATCTTAACAGAAGACCGTTTTTTGAGAAAAGTAAATAATAAATCTGCAGTCTGAAACTACGAGACGGCGCGTGGTTTGGGCTATTTAAATAAACATGTGGGAGGTAAATGTAGTTTGTGTAGGCTGCGGGGATGTCAATTTTTCTATTTATGCTGTGTAGCTTGGATGAAACTATGGATTCCAGAACCAATCTCTGGTGTAGGTTGGAGATATTTTTGTAGTGAATGGTTGGGTTAGTAGTGTCAAAGGAATGGCCAGAAGATGCAATGTGTTGGAAAATAAGGGAACGGGTATCTCGGTTGGTGATGTTGCGTGTGTGTTCGGACATTCTGATGGCGATGGTTCTACCGGTCTCTCCCACATAGGTGGCAGGACACTGTTGGCACGAGACCGACTCACTCCTTAGACATCCCATCACAAAAACCGACTCCTCCACTGATCCTCTAACATCTTCTGGGGCAGTCTACTCGGTCTCGTGCCAACAGTGTCCTGCCACCTATGTGGGAGAGACCGGTAGAACCATCGCCATCAGAATGTCCGAACACACACGCAACATCACCAACCGAGATACCCGTTCCCTTATTTTCCAACACATTGCATCTTCTGGCCATTCCTTTGACACTACTAACCCAACCATTCACTACAAAAATATCTCCAACCTACACCAGATATTGGTTCTGGAATCCATAGTTTCATCCAAGCTACACAGCATAAATAGAAAAATTGACATCCCCGCAGCCTACACAAACTACATTTACCTCCCACATGTTTATTTAAATAGCCCAAACCACGCGCCGTCTCGTAGTTTCAGACTGCAGATTTATTATTTACTTTTCTCAAAAAACGGTCTTCTGTTAAGATTAACATATATAAATCGTTATCTTTCTTAGTATAGTTATATTTTTGCCTGTCGAAGGGCTTTTGCCCGAAAGCTCGTAGCATTCATACAATAAAAGAAACTCATCTTCTGATCCTTCTCAATTGATATACCTTACTAGAAGAGTCTTTACCTTTAAAACAAAGTGTGTAAATTGGAAAAAAGCCTGTATGGTCTACCACAATCAGGAAAATGTTGGAACAAAAAGATCAATGAAATTTTATACCAGTTGGGAATGATTAGAACCAAATGTGATCCATGTGTCTCTATAAACTCCAGAGAGGAGAAGAGTATGCAATACTGGGTCTATATGTAGATGATCTCATCATTGCTGGAACTAGTAAGGAAATTAATGACAACCTAGCCTCAGAAATAGAAAAATATGTTACTCTAACAGAAAAGAAAGATAGCGAACCATTTATTGGAATTGAAATAAAAAGGGAAGAAGATGGATTTTATCTATCTCAGACTTATTATATTGATACAATTCTTCACAGATTTGGACTGGAAGAATGCAACAGTGTGCAGACACCTGGAGATCAAAATCAAAATTTGGATGAATATTTGGACTCTAAGCCAGTAGATAAAACTGTATACCAGGAAATGATTGGATCACTAATGTACCTCTCTACGGGTACTCGACCGGACACATCCTTCAACGTCAGCAATTTATCACAGTATAGTAATGATCCAAGAGAAATACACTTAACTGGAGTTAAAAGTATTTATAGATATCTGAAGGGAACAAGAGATAACATGTTGGCATATAAGTCAAAAGACAACAATATCACAATAAGTACTGATGCGAGCTGGTGCACAACCCGAGACGCAAAATCCTATTCAGGCTATACAGTCAAACTTGGCAACAACTTAATAAACTGGAGAAGTAGAAAGCAAAATTTAGTAGCCTTGTCTACATGTGAAGCAGAACTTATTTCAATATGTGAAGGCATTTCAGAAGTATTATGGTTAAAGGGATTACTAGAAGAACTTTGTGAAAATTTAACTTTCCCAATTACCTTGAAAAGTGACAGCCAGGCTGCAATAAACTGGATACAATCTGACAAGATTACTTCACGAACAAAGCACTTAAACCGAAAGTATTATTTTGTGAAAGAGGAAATTCAAAATGGAATCAAGCTGGAATACACTAAAAGTGAAGACATGGAGGCGGATATACTAACGAAGAGTCTACCTAAGGACAAACTACGGAAATGTGCAGATAGCCTTGGACTTGCTGATTAGGGCTTACACACAGGGGAGCGTGTGTTGTACATATTTTAATTATTTGTTACCACAGAGTGTGTGTAAGCTCGCGGGAAAATAGGCGCTAAAAAAAACAAGAAAAAAGAGTTCCTTTGTTTCAATATAAGTTTCCTTTTTATATTTTGTTATCTCTTGTTAATCAATAAATATAATGTTTAATTAATAATTATTGGAATCAGTTTCATTAATAATTCTAAGCAAAGTCAACACTTAAGCCAGACAGTACTTTAATCAAAGCATGTTTTTTTATATATTCCAGAAGTTCAATTAAATCTATTTTGATAACTGATTTTATTTAATCATTGCCACGACTGCTCAACAAAAATCTCTATTCTCAAACTAATCAGCATCAAGTATTAATTCTATATAATTAATTATCAAAATTCGAACAGAAAAATCATTCATCTTTGTTTTTATAACATATATAATCATCTCATTATTATCTCTAGTATACGTCGTACAGGCCATGATAGTCATGGTGGGTAGTTAGCGATTGCTTTTACTGCAAATGTACCATATGTCTTAATATGTAGAAACAAGTTGGACTTTTTCACTTACAATTATGTCAGAGCCCCGTTTGTTTACTTGAAATCACTGGTGGGGTTGGAATTTTGTGATAGTAGGGAGCCATTGGAGCAATTTCTTTCTTCAGAAAAAGTTCCCAAAGCGGGATTCGATTCCGGTTCGTGGCTATCGACGATTTTAAAAATTCCTCCACCAAACCCGTATATTTATCAGATAAGTTTTCATTAATAATTTGTAGACAATAGGTAAAAATTATTTCAACTGTTCTCAAAGCTTACATCTGGTTTATTTCGTTTATTTAAACACACAAAACGCGATATCCCGGCTAGGAATAATTGCGTCGATTTACATTTTTAAACAAAAGCAGTTATAAACATATTCTTGTAGGGGTGTAGACAAGGTACTTGGTTACACTTAGGACAAGAGCCTTGCACTAACAAATTTATTAAAGCATAGGTTATATAAAGATTAAAAAAAGGGAAAGAGAGGAAACAAAGAGGTTACATCCTCCGTAGAAGGTAAACAAACCACAGCGTCGTTAGGCCAAAACTTTTCAGTCAGTTGGAGGGGGGGGGTGCCGACGTCATCCTTCCGGTCACGTGTTATACTTGAGTGGCGGCGCAGGTGTCCAACACATATTATACAAGAAAATAAATTAATTAAAAGAAACAATAAGATATATTAGGAACTTATCCTTCCATATTAGTAAGATAATCATAAATATATTTTAAAAAGTGGTTATATCTGTGATAATTATCTCTAGTATTTACAAATTGATATAGATCTACAATATTGTTTGCTGTCTGTTGTCTAGCTATAGAGAAGAGTGGGCATTCCAGCAGTAGGTGTCTCGAGTCTGGGTTTCCTTGTCACAGTAACTGTGTGTCCATATTTCGTTTAAAATACCTTTACCTTATCTTCAGTATCGGTATAAAGCAACATCCAATACAATATCAGAACAGTATGGTAGATTAAACTGGCAATACCGCTAGGAGGGTTCACCACTGATGAGTCAGGCTATTTATTTCTATCTTTGTAGTAAGTGCATTAGAGAATTATTTTAATTAATAAGAAACGTACGCATCAAAATTGTTTAAATGCCCTATAACATATGTGGCGCTAATACATCGTCCTGTTTATAATGTGTTCTGTGTTCAGAAAAAGATCAAGAGATCGAGGCTGTACTGAAGGCTGGTCTGGACTCCCCCTTGGGACGTAAGCTGGACCCCCTCAACGTGCCAGATGAACAGGTCCAGAGTTTCTCTCTGAGTCATATCGTCGTGAGAGGACTCTTCTCTCTACAGCGTTACAACGACAGCGACACCGTAGACGGCGTCTCTTACGTCCAGCTCATGGCCCACGACCTACGTCTCACTTGTTCCTACTCCAGGTCCGTGCTGTACTTCTTCACCCTCAGCGGGGACATCGAGCTGGGGGCTGACGTCCTCAACAGTGCCGTGGCCTGGCGCTCGGACCCTGGAGTGACCATCGTGTCTGTGGACATTGTCCAGGTGGGAGGACTCCGCATCAGAGACATCACAGGGCTGGGGCCTCTCAACTTCTTCCTGAGGCTCGTCTACAACTGGGGCCTCACTGACGAGTACTTCAACACTGTGAAACGCCGGCTAAAGCCTTACTTAGAAGATTTCTTAATCCAATCAGCACAACTGTACAACCCCGGGCGCTCACTCTAGCAACTTATACTAGAATTAATATTACAAAAAATACCTATTATAGTCTTAACACAATATAATGACAATAAGTATCTTCATTATAAACGTTAATCCTTCCACTTATAATTTAACAATATCGGCAAGCAATCTCTAGGGTTAACTTTCTTGCACCATTTTTATTTCTCTTGCTTTCGGGTTAACATGCCCTTCTTCAACAGAGGCATCTAGAATTTACAGCTAACTATATTAAATATTCGGCGTGTATAGTTAGCTGGAAGTCATACTTCTAGTTCTCCTGTTGAAGGGGGCATGTTAGCCTGAAGGCTAGAGAAATATAAATTGTGCAAGAAATTTAACCTTGGTTTGTTTGTTGATATTATTAAATTATCTAATTATGTAGAGTTAAAAAGGCAAGCTTTCGAGTCAAGGCTTATCAACAAGCCTATTGACACTACAGCTGACTGAAATATTGTTGTACACACCTATATTTACAATTATAATTTCAATTGACATTTATCGACAAAATTTAATGATAAAGTATTGCAGTAAGGGGTTGTATAGAGATATACAATATTTGTGATAATAAATATCATAAGAAACATATATTGCCATAAATAATTACATATATTTACATATTTGCATAATGAAGAATAAAATACATATAATAAAGATACTTATTGCCAATAACATTGAACTATAAACTTGTTTTTAAAGAAAAAAGGCATTTCTTGATCGTGCAACAAAAAGTTGCTGATGACTTGCGCCATCTGTCGGAATAAATATCAACTATTCGTTTTTTTTTTTTTTCGACAGAAGGTCCAAGCCATCAGCAACTTTTAGTTGCACGATTAGGGAATGTCTTTTTCTTTTTTCTTAATTTATCCACCTTATCCCAGTACAATTTCAAAATTGTTTATTCCCCAAACAACGTTCTTAATAATATGTTTCGCATATATATAAGTTGTTGTTGTCGTGTCCAATGAAGAGCCTCAGATGTCCCCATGCATCTCTATAGATATAAGTGAAACCTTCAATGAAAGATACAAATCTACATCGGCCGTTTGACGTTTAGTCAGTTATTGTGTTACTCCCGTCGAAGGCTGATAAGTCCGAAAGCTTAAATTTAAGTTATAAAAACTGATAAAGAAACTTATATATCCCCGGATATCTTCGATTTGTTTAATAAATGAAATCATTGATGAAATACAGGGTGACCCATAAGTCGCGAACCCTTTTATTTTTTTAATTAAATATTAAAAGGTAAACTAGAACTAAAAAAACTATAACAATTTTATTTTGATAATGCATTACCTAAAATAAAATATATAGTTTTTATTCTAGTTTTCCTTTTAATCTTTTAACAAAAAAAATAAAGTTTTCGGGATTTATTAATTAATTAAATATTATGAAGTGAAATATATATTTTAATTGGTATTAGAGACAAGGCGTGTTTTCTGGTTGGGAAAGTTTGTGTATTGAAAATTTTCACAGTAACCAATCATCGTTTGTTTAATATAGTCTGCCAGTTTTGATGACTGTCATTTCTGGCACCCAAGTATTCTGACACATGACAAGGATAACAGAAAGTTCCTGGTACGTTAAACTTTTTTTAAGAAGCGATTATGGATAGATAATGTGTATTTTTTAAAACGATCTCTAATTCACAATATTTTGTAATGTTAATATCTTCATAAGGAGACCACAGCCAATCAAGATTACCTAACTATTATTATCTTGTTAACTAATCTCTAACCATTTTTCTTAACTATTAATTCTAAAACTTAAGCCTCTAGTCTTCACATCAATGTCATAATCAACAAAAATCCGCCAAAGAAGAAAGAAGCCAATTTTTTTTTTACCTAAAATAAACTTTCCTTTTTAAAAGGATTTCTTCGAGCGTCAAACGAATGAAAATCCTTTGATGCGGATTTCATAACTTTTTGTAAGAAAAATAAATAAATTTTAAATAGATAGGTATGTATATTATTGTATATATATCTTTATATAAAATTTATAAAATTATTTTAGATTTATTATTTTATTTTGCTTTCTAAGTTATATTAAATGATAGTATTAGGTGATAGTAAAATATATAAAAACAGACTAACTATATTAAGAGAGAGCAACTATATAAATCAAAAAATATCTTTAATATATTATATTAAAAGGGTATATATATATTTTTTTTAAATATAAACAAAATTATTGTTATATCCTTGATGAGGAATTGGTAAAGAGCAGTACGTGACTTATGTGATGGGAAAATTTTATTAGGACTAAATTATATGTTATACATCAATGGTTACAAACAAATATATACATATTTTATTATGATACGAAACCATTAGAAATGACAACAATAAGTTGCCAAGAATGATAATACACAATTATATTTTTAATTTTTAAATCAATATTTTTTTAATTATATATTTCTTATATTAATATATTATAAATATATCTCTTATATTTACACATGAATATATCTCTTAATTTTTTATTCGCAAAAGAGAGGCTTCACTTTTTAAGGTAAAAAAAATCGTGCAAGATTTTGTGATTCAAAGTGTCGGCAATTAATTTTTAAACTTACCTTTAAATTTTAAACTGTCCTGAGTATATTAATCAGAAATATTTTGCTTTCGTTTAATGAATTTATTTATCGAAATATTATTTTTGCCATTAAGACTTTTAGCTACAAAATATATTTTATTTTTATTAATTCTTTAATAAAATTGTATTTTTCAGAATATTCGAGATTAAGATTATTTTTATTAATTGATATCTCATATATAAGAGAGAGAGTGTGTATTTTTCAAAAATGAAATTTCAAATAACTTTTAAAATCGATATTTTTAAAATTATCTTTCACATCCTATCTTTTGACTTAAATATCTTGAATATAGTTTTAACCACACTTTTGTTCATTTTTAATAAAATAAGCTTTAAATATTTTAAATAAAATATTTTATAAAATCTCATTCAAACAAATTCCATGACAAAATTTAGATTAATAAATACTTTAGAAAAATAATATTAAATATGTAATTCATATACGTATAATATGTTTAAAACCTTCTTTATTAAGAAAATATTTTAAAATAATATATAAAACGTTTAAGTTGTGTGTGTTGTGTTGTGTATATAGATAGTTGAAGATTGAAATGATGTAATGATGTTTTTATACAAATGCATATATATATAGATATGGAACATTTTAGGCTTGCGATAATGTGGAATTTATATAAAAGTAAAATGAACAAAATTTTTTTAAAAGTTTGAAAAAGTGCGATGTTTTAGTAGAAAATTTATTGCCAACATATTTAATTTTTATATAATAATTACAATAACGTTGCACTTTTCATTTCTATATTTTATGTAGTATATGTATTGCTAATTTTAGTGTAATTTTTTGCATTATTTCTAAATTGAATGTTTTAAACGTTTTACTAATTGTTGGATAACTGAATGCTACGACAGCTAGCGCCACACTGGACCTATCATCATCACAACTGTTTTTGTTTACCTTCTTCTCTATATTACAATAACTGTTCGCTACCATAACTTTGTCTTTTCTTGCTAAATGGATAATAAAGATTATTATCATATAATCCTCAACGTCCTCATGCCTTCCTACAAGCTGTAAGTACCTAAATCTTACAACAATTAGATTATGAGACTGAATATTGCATGAAATTCAACTAACGAGTTAAGACAAAGAAAAAAGGCTTAGCAAAAATGGCGTCACTCCCGAGCCACGATGTAACCCTAGATAAGCTCGACGGCTATAACTACTCACTATGGTCTTTCAAAATTGAAATGCTCTTGCAAAAGGAAGATCTTTGGGAAGTTGTCACCGAAAATATTCCAGATGAACCTAAAATCGAATGGAAAAAGAAAGACTCAAAAGCTAGAGCTATCATTAATCTAAGCATCGCCGACTCACAAATAGTGCACGTTAAGAACCTACTAACAGCCAAAGCTACCTGGGACACTCTTAAAAATATCTATGAAAGAAAAACACTCTCAGGAAAAATTTATTTGCTAAGGAAACTATACAGCTTAAAACTCGAAGAAGACAAAGACATGCAACAGCATATCACTACCATGATGGAACTTGTTGACAAACTGCGAACCATTGGCGAAACACTAAAAGACTCTCACATCACGGCTATACTGCTTTGCTCGCTCCCAAAGAGCTACTCCAATCTCATCACGATGTTGGAATCAAGGCCTGATGACGAGCTAACGCTTGAATTCACCAAGAACAAACTCCTTGATGAACACACACGCAGAGTAGAAAGCTCGAAAGACGAAAGCACCGCATCAAAAGCCTTAAAAAGCCTCCACAGAGCTTCAAGCCAAAGAAGAGAAAAAGAGAAGAAATCCTGTTCTTTCTGCCACAAACCAAACCACTCCAAAGAAGAATGTTGGCACTATCAAAAGCGAAACAACAGCAACAAAGAGTACAAATATGAAAACTTCAGAAGAGGAAACGTACCTGAGTACACAAATCAGTCGAGTGTCACCCAAGAACAATCAACAAATCAGAGAACAACAAAAGGACCTAACCCAAAAGCTCTCAATTGCACTCAACGAGAAGCAAGTGTACACAACTGGTTCATCGACTCTGGAGCCACATCTCATATGGCGTACGACGAAAGCTTCTTCACTGAACTTAACAGAGAACAAACACAAAATGTTGTGGTTGCTAATGGCAATAAGCTGCAGGTCAAAGGGATAGGACAAGGAGAAATCAAAGTCATCACACCCCAAGGAAAGACTGACACCTTACTTCTCACAAAAGTTCTCTACATCCCGGAACTAACAGAAAACCTTCTGTCAGTGAGTGCGGCCACCTCCAACGGATGTAAAGTGACGTTCAACAGAGATTGGTGTACCATCGAAAGAGACAACACAGCCCTCGCGAACGGTATACTTGACAATGGAATGTACCGACTCCACCTGGATGACAACCCCCAAACTCGCACATTCAAAGCAAATGTTGCAAAACAAAACCACTGCAAGAACAAAAATTGCCTCATGCTCTGGCACGACAGACTAGGACACAGAAATATAGAATCAATTAAGAAAATTCAAAATGAGAACCTAGCAAGAGGACTAAGTCTAAATAACTGTCCGCACAGCACAGACTGCGTTCAGTGCATTCAAGGAAAACTCACCGAAACCCCATTTCCAAAGAAGACAGAGTACAGAGCAACTGAAACGCTTCAACTTGTCCACAGTGATATCTGCGGTCCATTACCAACTAACTCTCTCAGCGGTAAGAGATACTTCATCACCTTCACTGATGACTACAGCAGATACACAAAGGTCTACCTCCTGAAAGGAAAAGACGAAGTCTATGAAAAAATAAAAGACTACGTCATCTCAGCACACACGGAATTTGGAAAAAATATCCAAACCATACGGACAGACAACGGTCGTGAGTACGTAAACCGACAAGTCGAAGATTTCCTGAACCAAAGCGGAATCAAACATCAGCTAACAGTCCCCTACTCACCAGCCCAGAACGGAGTAGCAGAAAGGAAAAATCGATCACTAATGGAGATGACAAGATGCATGCTGTTTGACTCAGGACTCCCACAGTCTCTATGGGCGGAAGCGGTTACCACAGCTAATTACCTACACAACCGAATACCCTCGAAAGCTACAGACAAGACTCCTTTTGAACTATGGACCAACAGGAAGCCCAGTCTGAAGCATCTAAAAAGATTCGGATGTAAAGCCTTCGCCTATATTCCCAAGATAAAAAGAAACAAGTTGGATAGCAAAGTTATCGAAGGGATCTTTCTTGGATACGACGATCGAAGCAAAGGATACAGAATCCTTAACGATACAGACAACATCACAATCAGCAGATCCGTAAAATTTATAGAAAAAGAAAATGGGTTTCACCTCGCTTCCACAAAAACAACTTCACCACAAGTACTAAGTACAGATCTAACTTCCTCCAATCATATTGGAAATGCAGAGGAAAGTCAGGAACCAGGAACACAATCCGAAAACCTTGAGGACTCAGAAACCGAGGATTACATTCAACCCGGTACAAGCACAGGAACACAAGTGGTCACACAAAGAAGATCCACGAGACCAACAAAGGGAATACCTCCCATAAGAAATGACTACATGCTGTACAAAACTGAAGCTCAAGACATTCCGACACCCACCAGCTACTCGGAAGTCCTACAATTACCAAAAATAGAAAGAGAAAAATGGCTACAAGCAATGAACGAAGAACTAAATTCTCTTGAGAAGAACAATGTATGGGAACTAACGCCTCTACCTAAGGACAAAAAGATCATAGGATGTAAATGGACCTATAAACAAGAACTCAATTCCAAAGGAGAAATAGAGCGGTACAAAGCCAGACTCGTAGCAAAAGGGTTCAATAAGAAATTTGGCCGAGACTACGAAGAAACCTTTGCACCAATTGTGAAGCATTCTACAATTAGAGCCTTCCTAGCTGCATCAGTCTACAAAGGGATGCAAGTGATCCACCTCGATGTGAAGACAGCGTTCCTACACGGCGACCTAGATAAAGAACTCTACATGGAACTCCCAGAAGGACTCCATACAAAACAAACAAACAAAGTCTGCAAACTAAAGAAGGCAATTTACGGTCTAAAACAAGCTGGAAGATCTTGGAACACAAAAATTGCAAGCACTCTAATTAAAAATAACTTCAAACAGAGCATTGTAGACCCATGCCTATTCACCAAGAATGAAGAAAACCATTCCATCTACTTGATTCTATATGTGGATGACATGCTCCTTGCAAGCGATTCCGAAATAATCATCCAAAACACTGTAAAAACTCTCGAAAAAGAATTCGAAATAAAGAACCTTGGAGACCCCACTCAATTCATTGGTATAGAAATCTCCAGGAACAGAGAAGGTGAACTCCTACTGAGCCAAAAGAGTAAAATCCAAGAATTAGTTGAAAGGTACAATCTCCAAGAAGCGAAACCTACTTTCACTCCCATGGAAAACGGATACCCCGGTATATCTGATGAAAAACTTCTACCAAACAACGTCCAATACCAACAACTGATAGGCTCACTATTGTACCTAAGCGTAATATCCAGACCAGATATCGCAGCTCCGGTCTGCATACTCAGCAGCAGAAACCAGAATCCTAGAAATTGTGACTGGAATGCAGCAAAAAGAATCGTAAGATATCTAAAAACTACTAAAGAACTCGAGCTACGCATATCTAACCAAAAACCTCCCACGCTGGAAGCATACAGCGATGCCACATGGGCAAGCGACAACACCGACAGAAAATCACTAAGCGGAAACTTGTTCCTACTGGGATCAAACCCCATCTCATGGATGACTGGGAAACAAGGTTGCGTATCTCTCTCATCCACCGAAGCGGAACTAATCTCCGCAGCTGAAGCCTCACAAGAACTGTTATGGCTTCTCGACTTGCTAAAGGATCTCGAACTGGAACAGAAAGCTCCAATCTACTTCCACCAAGACAATCAATCATGTCTCAAGATATGTTCATCCGAAAAAATGTCTTCTAGAACCAAGCACATCGCAACCAAGATCCATCACCTGAAGGATCTTCAGAAGAAGACAGTGATAAAAATGGTCTACTGCCCAACTGGCGACATGAAGGCGGACATTCTGACCAAGCCGCTACCAAGGCCGACATTTGAGAAGTTACGCTACAACCTCGTGATGTCTCCACATTCATGCCGGGGATTTGTTGGATAACTGAATGCTACGACAGCTAGCGCCACACTGGACCTATCATCATCACAACTGTTTTTGTTTACCTTCTTCTCTATATTACAATAACTGTTCGCTACCATAACTTTGTCTTTTCTTGCTAAATGGATAATAAAGATTATTATCATATAATCCTCAACGTCCTCATGCCTTCCTACAAGCTGTAAGTACCTAAATCTTACAACACTAATAAAGTTTTATGATTTGTTTTTATATTACTACTTCTCTTGAGATTTTTTATGTTTGATATTCCCTGTGCATGCTTGCGTATGTAATCTAATATCAACTATACGTGTATGTTGAATGCATTTCATATGTAGAAAAAGAAACACCTTGTGAATATTTCACAGCAACAGCTTTGGAAAATTCAGATAAAGGCCAAACTGTGTATATCATGATTTCGGGCTATGGACCATCATTATAGAGGCGGCTTCTATTTCATAACATCTTACGGGAAGAAAGTTATGAGATCGGTCAAAATTTCCAAAATGGTGCTTTAGCTAGTGAAGTGGCTGATTTTTTAAAGGCAGAATACAATGCAAGATGGTAGTGGGATGGTATTCATATAACAAAAGGTAATACCTCTCCTTCTAAAAAATCATTAAAACAATGCATTAAACAATTGATATGGGTTCAATTAAATAATCCTTTGCATCAAAATTGTTTGAAGTTTATATGTTAAGTTTGTAATTATTCTTTTTTTTTTTTAATTCATAGAAGCATTTTTCTGGCAGACATATCCAATTTTTATCATCATTTTTTTTTTTATTATTGTTTTATTTTTTTTTTCCTTAGTTATCAAATCATTTGCAATTGCAGTTTCTTTTCTGTTTTGTTGTGTTCCTTTTTAAGCAATAAAATATATAGAACTAAGGTGTAATATTCAATTCAAGCATATGGAATCAACATCGATTCATTTTTAAAACAAAGCAAAATCATAAGCTTATACAACTTTTACTTTTTAATACAAATATTAAGGTGAAAAAATATAAGGCTTCCAGGGATAAGTTTCCTTTTGAATAATTCACAGATCTCTAGCTTTATTGCCCGAAATCCTGATATTTTCATCTTAAAATTGATATTGGGAAGTCTAGATATTTACATTTGAGTTTTCAATTATCCCAGTACGCCATCAGTGGATAGAATTGTGATCAATGCTATCGCAATTTATATAAATAATCTTCCATCGTTTCTACTACTGATGAGAAAAATGTTGAAATCAACAGTTGCCAACCCTTGCCAGCTGTTTCCACAAATTGATCAAGAGACCTGATTACTATGAAAATCTCGCAACTGAATTTTACTCCTTTTACGATTCAACGATGCAAGGTATTAAATAAAAATTATTTAATCATAGATCTAAATTTTTCTCATAATACATTGATAGAAACCAGAGTTCATTTTAAAAATTCTTTATGACGTGACTTATGGAATATAAGTAAACATTTATATGACGTTCCGAGTTATTTAAATAGAAACAATTAAGAGAACTTGGAAGCTATTGTTCTTACACCTCAGAATGATGACGAAACATCGAGGGGCCATCGTGTTATTACTAATAATTGTATATAGTTGCGGAACTACTGGTTTCCTGTGCTGCTCTTTTCCTGTTATTGCACCTTGTACGGTGAATCTGTATAAGACTAATGTCTTAATAAAGGCTTTGTGTGTGTGTGTGTGTGTGTGTGTGTGTGTGTGTGTGTGTGTGTGTGTGTGTGTGTGTGTGTGTGTGTGTGTGTGTGTGTGTGTGTGTGTGTGTGACAATTGACAATTAAAATTGACTTTATTGACAATCTAGTCAACAATTACACTCCATCAAGAGTAAGAAATATTTACAATCTTCTTGATTCTGTCAGGAGCCCAGAGCCAGCCTGACCTCGGACAATCCCTTTTGAATAATTGGGTGGCAGTCGCGAGCATGCTCAGCGACAGTGCCGAGAAACTCGGCAAGAATGGGTTTATGCCTGCGTGAGACATACGGGAGGAGTTGCTCCCTACACTCGGGCCAAATTACCGCAAATGGGACGTCATTTTCTTCCATCCCATCCTCGAACAGGGGCTCCAGGGCCTGTTCCCAATTCAGTTTCTCTAGCAAGTCACACAATTGAGCCTCGCACTGAAACTCCAGCGCTTCCTGCTCCTCCTTGGTCAACGGGGGAGGAAGTGGAGGCGTATATGTAACGAAGTCTGGGGTTGACTCCTCCCTGTGGGGAGTAGGCGGCGTCGACTCAGCAGGCTGAGGCGCAGTGTGGGCCGTGGGGCTATTATTAGGCTTCTCCCGAGATGGGGCGGGGGGCACTGGTACAGGAGTTGATATATCCATAGGTAGAGCCATGGGTGCCGGTGGAGGTTGTCCAAGCACAGCAGGCTGATGAGGCGTGTGTGACAATTTTGACAATTAAACATTATTTATTGTCTTCTAGACAATGTTACATATCAAAGAGAGAGAGAGAGAGAGAGAGAGAGAAGAAAATATATACAAAAAGAATTAAATATATACATATATAATATACAAATTTACAAGGGGGCTAAAAGTAGGAGACCTCGGCGCTGGAGGGTCCTGGACCAGGCGATGAGCGGGTCCTCTACCGCTTCTCCGAGCCCAACCTGGACAAAGTAGCGATAGATTCGTAACTTTGCCGACGCCAGGATGGAAAGGGCATCGTCCTCAAGGCCGGACCCGCCGAAGATCCAAGCCTGCAGGTCAGGGGGCCGCCCTATGATGTTGAAGGCCTCTCTGATGAGAGGCCTGATGGAACGGCAGCACCAGTAACGGTGGCCGAGGGAGCGGTCGATGGACCCGCAGGCAGGACAGGAGGGGCCGACCGAGGCAGGATGGGCCGGATGGGGCAGGGCGTGGAGGGCTAGCTTGAGAGCTGCGTCGGCCTCGTGACCCGAATAGGCGCAGCGCCGCAGCGAGGCCCAGTCGATCCTGGATGGTGGATTGATGGTGGGCGTCCATCTCGCCAGGAATCTGGAGATGGGCGTGGCGGCGAGGCGCGGACGATCCAGGGCCCGTCGGGCCGAGCGGGTCGTGAGGCCGTTGAGGAACGGCGTAGCCGTCCCTCGCAGCACCACGGCCGCAGCTAAAGAGCTAGATGAGGGTGCAGACTCCGCCCCGAAGCCCACGGCGTTCTCGAAGGTCAGCCTCCGACAGAAGGCGCCCAGGGCCGCGGCGTCAGTCAGGGCCGAGCGCGTAGGGCGGGCGATGAGGTGTTCCTCCTCGATGAGGTCCCGGACTCGGGCTCCGCTCCAGCGGGCGGGGGCCAGGAGGTCGGGAGGGCGGAGGAACCGGCAGCCGCCGATGATAGGGAGGTCCAGCAGCTGAGCCGTGGGGACCGCCCGGTGGTTGAGGCCCAGGATGTTGGAGGCCTCCTCCCATAGCTTCAGCAACCGGAGACGGCGGGGCTGGAGACGGGTGCCGTCCGGTGGAGGGTGGATCCAGGCCTCACCGCTTTCTACCAGCCAGCTGAAGGCATTTCTGCCCCCGCGGAGCGCGGCTTGCACCCCCTTGAGGCAGGCTAGCTGGAGCTGGGTCGCCAGGTCGAGGAGGCCGAGGCCTCCGATGGCAACTGGCCTCGCCATGACATCGGCGGGAAGCCACGCCGTGTGGTCCTGTCCCCAGACGAATCTCGCCAGTCGGGCCTGCAGCTTGGCGATGGTCGGGGGTGATGGTAGGTATCCATGCAGGTGGTGCTGGATGACAGAGCCCACCAGCGTGTTCGCCGCTCTTGCTCGCCCGACGAGGGAGAGGCCGCGGGTGAAGGGCGTCCATTTGCGGCATGCAGTCTCCAGGAGGGCCAGGAGATGCTGCTCCCGGTGGGCGACGGTGCTCCTGGGGGCGATGTCGAGCCCGAGGATCCTGATGGAGGTGGTCGACCAGGAGGCGCCGAGAGGGGAGTCGCCGCGGTTGCGCCAGGCGCCGCACCAGAGGCCAGCGCTCTTCCGGAGGTTCACGCCAACTCCGGAGGCCTGCTTGTATTCTTCGAAGACGGTCGCCACCCGTTCGAAGTCTCCGTCGCGATGAAATAGGAGGACGATGTCGTCGGCGTAAGCGATGACATTGCCCACGCCGAGGGTCAACTCCAGGCGACGTAGCAGCGGCCCCGTGGCGATGCTGAAGAGTGCGGCACTCACGGCGCAACCCTGTCTTAGGCCGTTGAGGAGGGGGAAGGCGGTGGTGTAGAAGCCTCCTGCCCGGATGGTGGCGTCCGCCCCGGCGTATAGGATGTTGATCCAGGCCCTGAAGGCTGGCGGGAGGCGGAGGGACGTTAGCAGGGACTCCAAGAAGCCGCGGTCTAGCGAGTCAAACGCGGACTCCAGGTCTACGCCCATGACGGCCAGCGGCGAGCCCAGGGCGGTGGCCTCCTCGACGGCGTCCGTCACCATGGCGATGTTCCATGACGGGGACCTCCCGGGGACGGCGTAAGTCTGGCATTCCGGCACAAGGGTCCGCAGGTGGGGCTTGAGGCGCCGGTGAAGGATGGCGGCCAGGACCCTGTAGTCGGCCGAGGGCAGCGCGACGGGCCTGTAGCCGTCAAGGCCGCGACCTCCGCGGGCCTTGGGCACGAGGCAGATGGAGCTGCGCCGCGTCGACGGAGGCAGGGCACCTCGGAGCCGTGATGCCGCGAACACCCGGGCCAGAGCTTCCGCGAAGAAGTCCTCGCTTAAGGCGATGAGGAGCTCGCACGGCAAGCCGTCCCAGCCGGGGGCCTTTCCGCGAGGGAGGTGCTCGATGGCGTTGGCGATCTCGCTGGGGCTGATGTCCGGCCGGTGGAGCGGGTCCTCCTCACTCAGCTCGCGGGTGGTGGTGGGCGCGCTGCTGGCGATGAAGGCAGCTCCCGCAGCTGGATCGCTGGTGGGACGGGCGAAGCGGGGCTGGAAGGTCGCGAACGCCCTCCGCCGAAGCTCGGGGCCCTCGATGATGTTGTCCTGCTCGTCCCTGATGACGCTGAACGGGCGTCGGAGGCGGATGGCGCGTGCTAGGTCCGGCAGCGATGGGTAGTCGGCCCGGATGGAGGAGGCCTCGAGCTGCGCCGCGATGTAACGTCTCGCCCTGTAGACGTAGCTGTCGCTGGCAGCGTGGCGCGGGTCGTGCAGGGATCTGGCCTCCGCCAGCAGCCCCGCCTTGATGGAGGTCCACCTATCCCAGAAGGTCCCGTCGTCGTCATCGTGCGCTGTGTCTTCCTCCAACTCCCGGATGTAGCCAGCCAGATGTTCGAGAGCAAGGCCCGAGCGGAGCATCGCGGCCAAGCGAGGCTGGGTGGGGGAGGAGACGGCGGTGGTGGGCGGGCCCACCTGGAGCAGCACGAGGCGGTGGTCCGAGAGGTGGTAGTGGCTGGTCGCGTAGATGGACGCGCGATCCAGGACTCCAGCAGGGACGAGGATCCGGTCCAGGCGGTTCGATTCGACTTGGTCGCCGTGCATGGCGACTCTGGTGGGCAGGTGGGCGGCGTCGAACTGGGTGGCCACGTCGACCAGCGCGGCCAGGTCCAGAAGAGCGGCGAGGGCATCCGATGATGATGATGACGAGGGGCCCCGATCCCTGATGTTAAAATCGCCGATGATCCAGCAGGCTCCCTCCTCCTCCTGTGCTGCTGTCGCCGCCAGGAGCTCCAGTTGCCGGTTTCTCTCCCGGGGTTCATGCGCCAGATGAACGACGATGGCCGTCATCTCCTCGCCGCGGACATCTATGGTTGCCAAGGCGATGTGGCCCGGCCACAGGATGCGTTGATGTAGCACGGCTACGCCTGGTCCGAAGACGCAGGCGAGTCCGGATCCCGAGATGGCTACGGGATGGGCCAACACAACAGCACTGTAGCCGAGGCAGAGGTCTTGGCCGCTGCCCAGATGAAATGCGTTTGTCTCCTGGACAAACGCGATGTCCACGTGATGTTGCCTGAGGAGATGACAAAGGGCAAGGCTCCTCCTCCGAGTGGCGAGCCCTCGCGCGTTGATGGTGGCGACGCGGTAGCTCATTGTTGCCGTCCCTTATGCAGCACCCCCTTGGTCTTCTGGAGGGTCTTGCGGATGGTGTGGTTGGAGTCTGGGATCGAGGCCTTGATGGTTTCGGCCACCTGGTCGAGGGCGGCGACCTGTGCTTTTGACAGCGAGGCCACTCGCTTCTCCATTTTTCCTTTAGAGGTGAGTAGCCGCTGTGCGTCCTCGCGGTCTATACCGGGCAGCCGGTCCCAGTCGATGGAGAGGTTGGGGAACTGCTTGAGGTGCTCCTGCAGCTGGACGAATGCGGGTTTGCCCCGGGGAGACGCGGAGGGAGTTGAGGTCAGCTCCTCCTCCGACATCTCAATGTCGAGCGGAAAGGTCTCAGGCTCGGGGGGCCGCGGGGCAGCCAGAGGAGCAGGGAGGGCGACAGGGGCGGGCTGGGCAAGATCCTTCGGTTCGGCAGGATGGGGCGCCGAGGGGATCGCTGGAGCCTCGGTTGATGTCTTCGCCGGTTGGACAGGGGACGCCGGTGTTGCGGGCACAGGTGCCGGCTTCCTTGGTTGCTGAGGAGGAGGAGGAGGAGGAGGGGGGCGAGGCCTTGCGTCGGTGTGAGACGCTGCTTGCCTGGGGCTGCCGTTCCCTTGCCTGGCGAGCGCTGGGCAGTTGGCTCTGCGGTGGCCCTGCTTGCCGCACTTGGAACACTTGATGCCAAAGGAGAGGAAGGCTGACAGGGTGTCTCCCTTGGACTTAATGGTCAGACGGGTGGGCAGCGACTCCAGCCTCACGCCCTCGCGGAGCAGGATGAACGCCTCCCGGCGGCCGTCGTTGAAGGTGTATTCCCCCATCTTGATCATGATGGGGGCGATGGAGGTCACGGTGCCGAAGTTGCGCAGGGGCTCCACGATGGCGCTGTCCTCGACGAAGCCGGGCAGATTTGCGATGGTAATGCGTTCTGCCCTTTTTCGGAAGGGGAAGACCTTCAGGTGGGTGCCCTCGATGTCCAGGCCCACCTCCACCAGACGGCTCGCATGGTCTTTGCTCGCGAGGCCCACGACATAGTGGCCGTTCATCCTGTTGAACTGGCTTATTTTCCCTGGCCCTCCGAGCAGGTGGCCAATTGCCCGGAGGTAGGAGTAGTCCGGGATGTCTGGGCACAGCTCCACGAAGACGTAGTTCTCGTGGTTGGTAGAGGTCTGCCTCGCCTTGGCGTCGGCGATGTTGGCGCGTGTCGCCTTGATTTCCTGGGGCGGCATTGACCTCGGCCCTGTTGGCCGCTTCTGCTGCTGGGAGCTGCGCTTCTCAGCAAGCCTGCTTGGCTGTTTAGAGGCGTGGTCAGGTGACGGTGAGACGAGGCGCCTTTTCTTTCTCTTCACGACTGTGTAGCCTTCGTTGGCGTCCACCTCCGCCATCTCGCTGTCGGCCCAGTTGAGCGAGGCCGGGCTGGCTGGAGTTACGCTGGTCGTAGCAGCAGTCTTCGGCGCCGTGACGTCACCACGCGCGGCGGCCGGATTTACATGCATGTCGCCTGCCGGCGAATTTGCATACTTTTGGTTTTCAGAAGAAATTTCTTTAGTTTTCTTCATATTTATTTCTTTTGGCGATATTTCCTCGCCTGTTGGTAGCAGGATGCTGGGCCTTTCAGGCACTTTTTCAGCACATCCTGGGCTTTCTGCCAATATCACACTTGCCAGACTAAGCGCCCTTTACACGCACTCAAAAGGCGAAAACGGCGGAGCTCGCGAAAGCGTGGCCGCACGCCTGAGTGTGTGTGTGTGTGTGTGTGACAATTGACAATTGAAAATAGTTTATTGTCCTCTAGACAATGTTACATCTCAACCAGGAGGGTGAAAAAGAAATATTTACATTGACAGTTGTCAGGAATCAAGGCATCGCCGCCTAAGACTGGCCAAATCGGAGCTAACATCGGGATGGTTGCCCCGAGCCGGTTCTATGGCCGCGCTGAGGAACTCAGCGAGGACTCCCCTCATCGCAGGTGTCAGTCTCGCCATGAGGGACTCTCTTTCATCGATGAAGAGAATGGCATCCTTGATGTCATCCGGTTCGATCCCTGATTGATATAAGGGCCTTAGGCAGGTTGAGTGCTTCAGTTTCTTGAAGATATCAATAACCATATACTCCTCCCTCATGATCGGCGTCATCTCCTCCTCGTCGGGAGCAGGTGGTATCGGCCCGGCAGGCTGAGGCGCGGGCAGTGGGGGTGTTGGAGGCACTGCCGCCGGTTCGGGGGGAGACAGTGGAGGTGGAGACTCCTCGACGTTGGACATCTCAATGTCCGGTGTAGGGGCTGCAGGCTCGCGACTCCCAGGTGTTCGCAAGGACGGAGCAGGGGTCACTGGTGGAGGGGCAGGAGGCGCAGCCTCCGCAGGTGAGGCCAAAGGCGCTGGTGGTGATGGCCGGAGTGCAGCAGGTGGAAGGAGCGCTGCTCGGCTCGCGGGAGGCACGTCGGAGACCTCCATGGCTGGGCTGTGGGACGCCAGAGGTGGAGGCTGGGCAGATGGCTGCTGAGGAAGCTTGGGCGCAGTCGCTGGTGGGACGCTAGTGGTAGAGCTGGGTGTGGCCGGTCCAGGTTCCGTGGTTCGCCCTGCGAGCAGGGGGCAGTTGGCCCTGCGATGTCCTTGGCCACGGCACCTGGAGCACCTAATCCCGGTGGACAGGTATGCGGGCCAGGCCTCGCCTTTGATGGTGATGTCGAGGCGGGTGGGCAGCCTCTCGATGTTCATTCCTTCGCGGAAGATGATAAACGCCTCTCGGCGGCCGTCGTTGTAGACATAAGGGCCTGCCTTCATCAGCTTGGGGGCGATGGATGTTACTCGCCCGAAGGATGAAAGGGCGCTGATGACGGCTGCATCCCCCACGAAGAAGGGGAGGTTGCCCACCGTGATTCTCTCCGCCCTCTTGCGGAACGGGAAGGCCCTGTGGAGAGTTCCCTCCACCTCGAGGCCCTCGTTGACGAGGCGCTCGGCCATGCTTTTGTTTGCCAGTCCCACCAGGAAGTGGCCGTTCATCTTGGTCACTTGGAAGACCTCCCTGGTGCTCCCAAACATTCGGTCTATGGCCCTGATGTAATGGTAGGGCTCCAGTTCAGGGCTGCGTTCTACATAGACGCAGTGGTCCTCTGTTGAAGACGCCTGCCGCGCCCTGGCCTCCGCGATATGCGCCTGAGTGGTCCTGACCTCCTCCGCCCGCGGTGCCCATCCCGTAGATGATCGTGGCCGGCGAGTGGCTCCTGCGCCTCTGGTGCCAGAGGAAGGTGCAGCCGCCGCAGGTGATTCCGCCGAGTCACGGCGTCTTTTCTTTCTTTGGACAGTGATGAAAGGGTCCTCAGATTCGTGCTTGTTGTCCTCCGCTAAGTCTGCCCAGCTTCTATTGGCTTGGGCAGCGGCCTCGGAAAACGAGGCAGTAACGAAGTCGGTCGGCGTGGCCGGATTTGCATGATGTCCGCCGGCGGGCGGATTTGCATAGTTTTGATTTTTGTTGTAGAGATTTGAAGTTTTCTTCTGAAAATCTTCTTTCTCAGATAGTTCAGCACATGGTTGTGCTTTTGCGCCGTGCCTTACAGGCTTTTGCTTGGCGTTTGAAGGGCTTTCAGCCCGTATAAGGTTTGTCGCCATCCGCGACACTTTTCGCCCGCCAGAGGCGAAAAACTCAGGAGCTCGCGCGACGCGTGGCCGCACGCTCGAGTGTGTGTGTGTGTGTGACAATTTGACAATTTAAACATATTTTATTGACATACCAGTCAATGTTTACATTCAAGAGTTAAGAAAAATTTACAAGAGTAGTTACATTATAATAAGAGTTAAGAAACATTTACAGTATTCCTGGAAGTGGGACTTCACACCAGGCGGAGCACCTTCCCGAAGGGACGTTTTGGTCTCAGTCGGTAGCTACAGAGCTTCCTTGAATTTGAGCAGTCCGTCCAGAGTAGTCTGGTCGCCACCCCGGGCGCGCCCGATGACCTTGTCTAAGAAGCCCGCAAGAATCCTCCTTTGGTCTCGCGGTGTGTTGTGAAAATAATTCCAAGAGTCCTGGGGGCACAGGACCGAATTAATGACAGAGTCCTCATCGATCCAGTTGAGTATGGGTCTCAAGATGTTTCTGTGGTCCAATGCCTTGAAAGTGTCAAGGAGCCATTTCTTACGGTCTTCATCGGTCTTGATAGGCAGTGTAGGCAGAGAGGCCACTTTAGCTGGGGCTGATTCTTTCCTGTGTGGAGCAGGCTGCGTCGGTTTAGCAGGCTGAGGCGCAGGCAGTGAGGGTGTTGAAACTGCGGCTGCGTCCCTAGCGCTTTTCTTTTTAGATGACCCAGAGGAAGCGGAGTTCTTGTCCGCGGGGGTCATCTCAACATCAGGTGTGGAGGATGCAGGTCCGAGGGTCTCCTGGGTGGGCAGGGGGCAAGGCGGGGCAACGAGATCCGGCTGAGCAGGAGGCGTCAGCTCAGGACGCGACGCCGCCGAGCGAGGGCCCATGGGAACCACAGGTGAAGGGGTCATTGGTGGGGGAGCTGTAGTCACCGCCTGCGTGGGCGAGACCGGGGGCGCTGGTGTGGATGGCCCTGGCACCTCAGGTGGTAGAGGCGCCGCGCAGGAATCGGATGGGGCGCCAGAAGCCCTGTTAGATGGATTGGGAGGTGCTGGCGCAGGAGGCACGGCCGAAGACTGCCTGGGCAGCCCTGGCGCGGTCGATGGTGGAAGGCCGGTGGTAGAGGGCGGTGAGGCTCGTCTGGAGGTGGTGGACTGCCCATAGAGCAGGGGGCAGCTGGCTCTCCTGTGTCCCTGTCCGTGGCATCTTGAGCATTTGATGCCATATGTGATGTAAGCGGGCCAGGCCTCACCCTTGATTTTGATCTCGAAGCGGGTGGGCAGCTTCTCGACGGTTATGCCGTCATGGAGGAGGATAAAGGCCTCCCGGCGGCCGTCGGTAAATTCGAATTCGCCCACTTTAAGTTGTTTGGGGGCTATGGAGGTCACACGCCCAAAGCGTGCAAGGGCGTCAATCACAACGGCGTCCCGCACGAAGAAGGGCAGGTTCCCAATTGTGATTCTGGTTGCACTTCTCCTGAAGGGGAAGGTCCTCAGGAGGGTTCCCTCAATTTCAAGGCCTTCACGGATTAGTTGTTCCGCCATGGATCTGCTGGTGAGGCCCACCAGGTACTGGCCATTCACTTTGGAGAATTGAACGATGTTTTTTGTTCCTCCAATAATACCTCCAATAGCCCTGAGGTATTGGTAAGTCTCGTAGCTAGGGCAGTACTCCAAGAAGAAGCACTGCTCCTCGGTGCAGTTCGCCTGGCGAGCCCTGGCCTCCGCGATGTGCGTCCTCGTGGTCCTGATCTCTTGGACTCGAGGAATGAGTGCAGGCGAGGATCTTTGTCGCCTGGCTGCCGATCCAGCACTGTTGGGCTGTGCGGTCATGTCGCTCGGTGCTGTTGTGTCACGGCGTTTTCTTTTATTTTGAACGATGGTAAAATCGCCTTCAGTTACAGGATTTAGATCCATAGGTATGTTATCCCGGTTCTGCTGACCAAGAAATACGCCAGATGAAGGCAACGTAGTTGCAGATTCGCGCGTAGAGGCGGAATTTGCATGTCTTTGGCCAATAGGCAAATTTGCATAGCTGGCCATTTCTTGCGTTTCTTCCGAGTTTTGCAACTGTAAATTGTTATTTGCAGATAACTCTGCTGAGGTTTGTGGTATTAGGCCGTACCTTGCAGGTAATTCATCGGCGTTGAATGGGCTGTCCGCCCATACCAAATTAGTCGCTTCCAGCGACAAATTTAGGCTCTTAAAGGGCGAAAACGGCGGAGCTCGAAAAAGCGCGGCCGCACGCCCGAGTGTGTGTGTGTGTGTGTGTGTGTGTGTGTGTGTGTGTGTGTGTGTGTGTGTGTGTGTGTGTGTGTGTGTGTGTGTGTGTGTGTGTGTGTGTGTGTGTGTGTGTGTGTGTGTGTGTGTGACAATTTGACAATTAAAAATTATTTATTGTCATCTTAGACAATGTTACATCTCACATGAGAGAGAGAGGAAGAGAAGAAAATATATACATAGAAAATTAAATATATACATAAATGAAACAAATTTACAAGAGGGACAAAGATAGGAGACCTCGGCGCTGGAGGGTCCTGGACCAGGCGATGAGCGGGTCCTCCACCGCTTCTCCGAGCCCAACCTGGACAAAGTAGCGATAGATTCGCAACTTTGCCGATGCCAGGATGGAAAGGGCGTCGTCCTCAAGGCCGGACCCGCCGAAGATCCAAGCCTGCAGGTCAGGGGGCCGCCCTATGATGTTGAAGGCCTCTCTGATGAGAGGCCTGATGGAACGGCAGCACCAGTAACGGTGGCCGAGGGAGCGGTCGATGGACCCGCAGGCAGGACAGGAGGGGCCGACCGAGGCAGGATGGGCCGGATGGGGCAGGGCGTGGAGGGCCAACTTGAGGGCCGCGTCAGCCTCGTGGCCCGAGTGGGCGCAGCGCCGCAGCGAGGCCCAGTCGATCCTGGATGGTGGATTGATGGTGGGCGTCCATCTTGCCAGGAATCTGGAGATGGGCGTGGCGGCGAGGCGCGGACGATCCAGGGCCCGTCGGGCCGAGCGCGTCGTGAGGCCGTTGAGGAACGGCGTAGCCGTCCCACGCAGCACCACGGCCGCAGCTAAAGAGCTAGATGAGGGTGCAGACTCCGCCCCGAAGCCCACGGCGTTCTCGGAGGTCAGCCTCCGACAGAAGGCGCCCAGGGCCGCGGCGTCAGCCAGGGCCGAGCGCGTAGGGCGGGCGATGAGGTGTTCCTCCTCGATGAGGTCCCGAACTCGGGCTCCGCTCCAACGGGCGGGGGCCAGGAGGTCGGGAGGGCGGAGGAACCGGCAGCCGCCGATGATGTTGAGGTCCAGTAGCTGAGCCGTGGGGACCGCCCGATGGTTGAGGCCCAGGATGTTAGAGGCCTCCTCCCACAGCTTCAGCAGCCGGAGACGGCGGGGCTGGAGACGGGTGCCGTCCGGTGGAGGGTGGATCCAGGCCTCACCGCTTTCTACCAGCCAGCTGAAGGCATTTCTGCCCCCGCGGAGCGCGGCTTGCACCCCCTTGAGGCAGGCTAGCTGGAGCTGGGTCGCCAGGTCGAGGAGGCCGAGGCCTCCGATGGCAACTGGCCTCGCCATGACATCGGCGGGAAGCCACGCCGTGTGGTCCTGTCCCCAGACGAATCTCGCCAGTCGGGCCTGCAGCTTGGCGATGGTCGGGGGTGATGGTAGGTATCCATGCAGGTGGTGCTGGATGACAGAGCCCACCAGCGTGTTCGCCGCTCTTGCTCGCCCGACGAGGGAGAGGCCGCGGGTGAAGGGCGTCCATTTGCGGCATGCAGTCTCCAGGAGGGCCAGGAGATGCTGCTCCCGGTGGGCGACGGTGCTCCTGGGGGCGATGTCGAGCCCGAGGATCCTGATGGAGGTGGTCGACCAGGAGGCGCCGAGAGGGGAGTCGCCGCGGTTGCGCCAGGCGCCGCACCAGAGGCCAGCGCTCTTCCGGAGGTTCACGCCAACTCCGGAGGCCTGCTTGTATTCTTCGAAGACGGTCGCCACCCGTTCGAAGTCTCCGTCGCGATGAAATAGGAGGACGATGTCGTCGGCGTAAGCGATGACATTGCCCACGCCGAGGGTCAACTCCAGGCGACGTAGCAGCGGCCCCGTGGCGATGCTGAAGAGTGCGGCACTCACGGCGCAACCCTGTCTTAGGCCGTTGAGGAGGGGGAAGGCGGTGGTGTAGAAGCCTCCTGCCCGGATGGTGGCGTCCGCCCCGGTGTATAGGATGTTGATCCAGGCCCTGAAGGCTGGCGGGAGGCGGAGGGACGTTAGCAGGGACTCCAAGAAGCCGCGGTCTAGCGAGTCAAACGCGGACTCCAGGTCTACGCCCATGACGGCCAGCGGCGAGCCCAGGGCGGTGGCCTCCTCGACGGCGTCCGTCACCATGGCGATGTTCCATGACGGGGACCTCCCGGGGACGGCGTAAGTCTGGCATTCCGGCACAAGGGTCCGCAGGTGGGGCTTGAGGCGCCGGTGAAGGATGGCGGCCAGGACCCTGTAGTCGGCCGAGGGCAGCGCGACGGGCCTGTAGCCGTCAAGGCCGCGACCTCCGCGGGCCTTGGGCACGAGGCAGATGGAGCTGCGCCGCGTCGACGGAGGCAGGGCACCTCGGAGCCGTGATGCCGCGAACACCCGGGCCAGAGCTTCCGCGAAGAAGTCCTCGCTTAAGGCGACGAGGAGCTCGCACGGCAAGCCGTCCCAGCCGGGGGCCTTTCCGCGAGGGAGGTGCTCGATGGCGTTGGCGATCTCGCTGGGGCTGATGTCCGGCCGGTGGAGCGGGTCCTCCTCACTCAGCTCGCGGGTGGTGGTGGGCGCGCTGCTGGCGATGAAGGCAGCTCCCGCAGCTGGATCGCTGGTGGGACGGGCGAAGCGGGGCTGGAAGGTCGCGAACGCCCTCCGCCGAAGCTCGGGGCCCTCGATGATGTTGTCCTGCTCGTCCCTGATGACGCTGAACGGGCGTCGGAGGCGGATGGCGCGTGCTAGGTCCGGCAGCGATGGGTAGTCGGCCCGGATGGAGGAGGCCTCGAGCTGCGCCGCGATGTAACGTCTCGCCCTGTAGACGTAGCTGTCGCTGGCAGCGTGGCGCGGGTCGTGCAGGGATCTGGCCTCCGCCAGCAGCCCCGCCTTGATGGAGGTCCACCTATCCCAGAAGGTCCCGTCGTCGTCATCGTGCGCTGTGTCTTCCTCCAACTCCCGGATGTAGCCAGCCAGATGTTCGAGAGCAAGGCCCGAGCGGAGCATCGCGGCCAAGCGAGGCTGGGTGGGGGAGGAGACGGCGGTGGTGGGCGGGCCCACCTGGAGCAGCACGAGGCGGTGGTCCGAGAGGTGGTAGTGGCTGGTCGCGTAGATGGACGCGCGATCCAGGACTCCAGCAGGGACGAGGATCCGGTCCAGGCGGTTCGATTCGACTTGGTCGCCGTGCATGGCGACTCTGGTGGGCAGGTGGGCGGCGTCGAACTGGGTGGCCACGTCGACCAGCGCGGCCAGGTCCAGAAGAGCGGCGAGGGCATCCGATGATGATGATGACGAGGGGCCCCGATCCCTGATGTTAAAATCGCCGATGATCCAGCAGGCTCCCTCCTCCTCCTGTGCCGCTGTCGCCGCCAGGAGCTCCAGTTGCCGGTTTCTCTCCCGGGGTTCATGCGCCAGATGAACGGCGATGGCCGTCATCTCCTCGCCGCGGACATCTATGGTTGCCAAGGCGATGTGGCCCGGCCACAGGATGCGTTGATGTAGCACGGCTACGCCTGGTCCGAAGACGCAGGCGAGTCCGGATCCCGAGATGGCTACGGGATGGGCCAACACAACAGCACTGTAGCCGAGGCAGAGGTCTTGGCCGCTGCCCAGATGAAATGCGTTTGTCTCCTGGACAAACGCGATGTCCACGTGATGTTGCCTGAGGAGATGACAAAGGGCAAGGCTCCTCCTCCGAGTGGCGAGCCCTCGCGCGTTGATGGTGGCGACGCGGTAGCTCATTGTTGCCGTCCCTTATGCAGCACCCCCTTGGTCTTCTGGAGGGTCTTGCGGATGGTGTGGTTGGAGTCTGGGATCGAGGCCTTGATGGTTTCGGCCACCTGGTCGAGGGCGGCGACCTGTGCTTTTGACAGCGAGGCCACTCGCTTCTCCATTTTTCCTTTAGAGGTGAGTAGCCGCTGTGCGTCCTCGCGGTCTATACCGGGCAGCCGGTCCCAGTCGATGGAGAGGTTGGGGAACTGCTTGAGGTGCTCCTGCAGCTGGACGAATGCGGGTTTGCCCCGGGGAGACGCGGAGGGAGTTGAGGTCAGCTCCTCCTCCGACATCTCAATGTCGAGCGGAAAGGTCTCAGGCTCGGGGGGCCGCGGGGCAGCCAGAGGAGCAGGGAGGGCGACAGGGGCGGGCTGGGCAAGATCCTTCGGTTCGGCAGGATGGGGCGCCGAGGGGATCGCTGGAGCCTCGGTTGATGTCTTCGCCGGTTGGACAGGGGACGCCGGTGTTGCGGGCGCAGGTGCCGGCTTCCTTGGTTGCTGAGGAGGAGGAGGAGGGGGGCGAGGCCTTGCGTCGGTGTGAGACGCTGCTTGCCTGGGGCTGCCGTTCCCTTGCCTGGCGAGCGCTGGGCAGTTGGCTCTGCGGTGGCCCTGCTTGCCGCACTTGGAACACTTGATGCCAAAGGAGAGGAAGGCTGACAGGGTGTCTCCCTTGGACTTAATGGTCAGACGGGTGGGCAGCGACTCCAGCCTCACGCCCTCGCGGAGCAGGATGAACGCCTCCCGGCGGCCGTCGTTGAAGGTGTATTCCCCCATCTTGATCATGATGGGGGCGATGGAGGTCACGGTGCCGAAGTTGCGCAGGGGCTCCACGATGGCGCTGTCCTCGACGAAGCCGGGCAGATTTGCGATGGTAATGCGTTCTGCCCTTTTTCGGAAGGGGAAGACCTTCAGGTGGGTGCCCTCGATGTCCAGGCCCACCTCCACCAGACGGCTCGCATGGTCTTTGCTCGCGAGGCCCACGACATAGTGGCCGTTCATCCTGTTGAACTGGCTTATTTTCCCTGGCCCTCCGAGCAGGTGGCCAATTGCCCGGAGGTAGGAGTAGTCCGGGATGTCTGGGCACAGCTCCACGAAGACGTAGTTCTCGTGGTTGGTAGAGGTCTGCCTCGCCTTGGCGTCGGCGATGTTGGCGCGTGTCGCCTTGATTTCCTGGGGCGGCATTGACCTCGGCCCTGTTGGCCGCTTCTGCTGCTGGGAGCTGCGCTTCTCAGCAAGCCTGCTTGGCTGTTTAGAGGCGTGGTCAGGTGACGGTGAGACGAGGCGCCTTTTCTTTCTCTTCACGACTGTGTAGCCTTCGTTGGCGTCCACCTCCGCCATCTCGCTGTCGGCCCAGTTGAGCGAGGCCGGGCTGGCTGGAGTTACGCTGGTCGTAGCAGCAGTCTTCGGCGCCGTGACGTCACCACGCGCGGCGGCCGGATTTACATGCATGTCGCCTGCCGGCGAATTTGCATACTTTTGGTTTTCAGAAGAAATTTCTTTAGTTTTCTTCATATTTATTTCTTTTGGCGATATTTCCTCGCCTGTTGGTAGCAGGATGCTGGGCCTTTCAGGCACTTTTTCAGCACATCCTGGGCTTTCTGCCAATATCACACTTGCCAGACTAAGCGCCCTTTACACGCACTCAAAAGGCGAAAACGGCGGAGCTCGCGAAAGCGCGGCCGCACGCCCGAGTGTGTGTGTGTGTGTGTGTAAATAGAAACAATTATACGATCGACAAATTATTTTATTCTAAGACGATCCCAACAAAAACTGAGCTTTCGAAGGAGAGTCTCCTTATTCTATAAATAGATTGAAGAATGGTACACGGTACTGTAAATTACTTATTAGGTTAATAGAACATATCTACATCACAATAGGTGTGATATTAACTATATGAATAACGTGACAAAATACTGAATTCATCATCACAGGTTTGAGAATTTCGGAAAATTACAAAAAGGCATAAGACGCCTCAACTCTTTTTTAATTGTATAAAATAGCTTTCGGGCAAGCTCTTCCTCGCCAAACTAAAACATATAAACAAGGTAATGGAGAGAGATTATATAGCATTAGTCGCGGAGATATACCCCGAATAAGTCTACCACAGAGAAAAAAACTTGTACTTACGGAAGAGCTACGTTTATTTCATCAAGCAAGCTCTACTCTACAAACCACTCTACCACGACAACTGCCGGCACAGGCAGCATCGCTTTTTATAAAGGCAAAAGATAAAACAAAAGAAAAATGCAAAATAACTATTTAAATAAAATATAAAATACAAAGTATCTATTTACATAACCAACATCCAACACCATTATTATTGATTCTTATGTTCTATAGGAAAATAGAAAAATAAAACGGAGATTGAAGAGGAGTATCTTGTGCGAATTTTATTAGCAAGCTTTCGGACGCATGCATCCTTCTACAGGATCTACAGGATCGAAAAAGCCTGTAGAAGGACGCATGCATCCGAAAGCTTGCTAATAAAATTCGCACAAGAAACTCCTCTTCAATTTCCGTTTTATTTTTCTATTTTAACTCGAAGAGTTTATTTTAGTCGAGTCTTATGTTCTATATTTACATAACCAACCAACATCCAACACCAGTATTATTAATTCTTATGTTCTATATTTACATAACCAACCAACATCCAACACCAGTATTATTAATTCTTATGTTCTATATTTACATAACCAACCAACATCCAACACCAGTATTATTAATTCTTATGTTCTATATTTACATAACCAACCAACATCCAACACCAGTATTATTAATTCTTATGTTCTATATTTACATAACCAACCAACATCCAACACCAGTATTATTAATTCTTATGTTCTATATTTACATAACCAACCAACATCCAACACCATTATTATTAATTCTTATGTTCTATATTTACATAACCAACCAACATCCAACACCAGTATTATTAATTCTATTTACATAACCAACCAACATCCAACACCATTATTATTAATTCTTATGTTCTATATTTACATAACCAACCAACACCATTATTATTAATTCTTATGTTCTATATTTACATAACCATCCAACACCATTATTATTAATTCTTATGTTCTATATTTACATAACCAACCAACACCATTATTATTAATTCTTATGTTCTATATTTACATAGATTTATCTTTGAAATTCTATATGATCTCTCTCCATTACCTTCTTATATGTTTTACTTTGTATAAAATACTGAATATTTATTGTGTTATATTCTAGTTAAATATATATACAGCGTATATTTATCAATCAAGACCACGTCCTTACTTAATAGATACATTGAAATTTCTTATCAATATAGAATATTCATTTAATTTTTCTCAACCTTTTTAAATTTAAAACTTCTACTTTAATTTTTTTTAATGTCATATAGGCATTTAACAATATAATAGTTATGCAAATTCAATTATATATTTGCATATCTTTCAATTTATAGATTTATATGTATATATGCCTCCCATCTCTAACGCTAATAATTTATTTTTATTTTTTTACTTTTAAATGTTTAATATCATGTAATGAAGTATACTAAGAAAATACCCTCCGAAAGCTCGATTTTTTTCGTTTTTAAAGAAATAAAAGAATTTGATACAATCTTAACTTTGTATTATTGCGTATGTATATATAAAATATTTTAGTTAGCAATGAAGAATCGTTTCCTATACGACTACTTTTTAAGTGCGCCATCTATTGACCAAATTTAAAAACATTTAGCTCTGATTTTTTTCAAAATTTCTAACCGTGTCCTGTAGCTTATATAGAAATTTTTGAATATATTACAAGCATAGACGTATTTCTGCAATATAAAATTAATTGTATTGTTCCTCAAATATATATATTTAAAATTAAATATTTTATTTCGTTAAACCTGGATTTCAGTTGAAATATTACATATGCAAATTAAATTTCCTTGTATAGACGTCCGTTCATATAACTCAATATGCATATTTACATGTCTCCAGAAAGCCTTTGTCATAACAAAATCTTTTTTTATATAAAGACGACAGAGTTCATAGAAATATCTTATAAAATCCTATATACGTCTCTTGTATTAATAGAATTCTATTTAGTCAATTTAAATTATTTTATTGATTCTTTCTAATCAATTGTTACAGAAATAAAAATTAAGATCAAATAAAGATAATATATAATAATGGAGTAAATAATGGGTAGATAATATATAGGGAAATATATATAGTTGTATATTAAAAATAAGGAGGCATATCCTGACCAAAAACACATATGCTTTTTAGATGGCAGAGCGTCATCTAGTGGAACAGAAATCAACTAAACGTTGATTTAGCATGTTCCCTGATATTTGACCAACCCACTTTTCTTGATGACGAGCGCCAACAGCACGAAACGTGTTCGTGGATGGCTTTTCTTGATTTATCAAGAAATTGGGTTGGCTAAATATCAGTGAACAGGCTAAATCAATGTTTAGTTGATTTCTGTTCCACTAGATGGCGCTCTGCTATCTAAAAGCACATGTGTTTTGGTCAGGATATGCCCTCCTTATTTTTACTATCAACACCTGACCTTTTATCTTTTTTTTTCTATTGTTTTTTCATAGTTGTATATGTACAAATTTCTTCAGCAAGGGAAGTTTCTATAGAGCATTCAGCAAGGGAGAATTCTATTTAGAGGAATTTATAGTAAAAGTACTAAGAGATAAAATATATGGAGATAAGTTACTGGAAGTGTATAAATGATTATAAGAAACAGAATAAAGGCCAAAGAAGAACTTTAAGGATATTTCTATTAGTTGATATTCACCATTCTAGGTTTTATCCATTATCTAACAATTCCTACTGACAATCTCTTAGCTTTATAATTAGATAATCCCAGGATAAAGTGATGTTGAGTAAAGATTGCCCTAAATGTTCTTAAAAACACGTAGCAAGATAGCTAGGAGATTTTATAATATATGTAAATTATTTCGTTTACTTTTGATATGTATATCATTTTTAGTATGAATCTGTTTATTTGTTTACTCTTCATGCCGGCCTCCCTTTTGTTGAGAAAATGGCATCGTCCAAAGAACCGTCCAATCATGAGCCGTCAATCACGTATCTATAATCTACTAGGCGAATGACCCGGGCAACGCCCGTGTTTTACCCGATTGAATGTTTTGATTCAAATACTATTTGTTACAATTATAAATTGGCGCCTTAAATAATTACATATGTTAGTTAATAACTATAGCCTATGTGCTTTATCTGTCTATGTACTGTTGGCTTCCGTAGGCGTCTCTTACTGGGAAAATTAAAGAGAGGATTCCATTTAGTTATTAACAAATATATGCATTTATTTAAGGAGCGACCCGCTCCAACAAAATAGTTACAAAAACCAAAAAGCGAGTGTGGGGGGGGGGGAGCAAAGTCAAAAACAAAGTGTCTCGCGTAGTGGCGGCGCCATCGTAGCCACGTGATCGTAGCCAACCAATAGGAGAGCGCCATTCCAAAAAAAAAAGCAAACGGTGACAGAGATGATGACGCTCGTAACTATATATAGAATATTGAAGGAAAAAGCACGAGAAGTATCAAGTCTGGTAGCAATCGAGAGAGACCCAAGGGAGTGAGCAAGCCAAGTTGTGGCCACACAGAGAGACACAAGTAGCAAGAGTGTCGTGGACGCCCGTGGTTGACTAAGGGAGCTAGCTCCGAGGACCACATCTTCCGAAGAGGATCAAGCTCAGAGAAGACCAAAGCGACGGACCTCGACATATATACACAACAAAAAATAATTAAAATATTTTATAAAATAAATAGAGCTTCCAGAGCTAAGTTTCTTGTTCAACTTTTATTTCCAAGCTTTCGGACTTGTCAGTCCTTCAACAGGAGTATCACGTTAATAAATTAATAATAAATACTATTTTTAAATACAAATTTTCATATACATATTTTAAATACTTATGATATAGATAAAATATTTACCTATATTTTAAAATCTTCTAGCTAACTTGCTACGAGTTTTAACAAATACATTCTAACCCTCGATTCAGTCGAGAGTGTCACAAGCAAATGTCGCAAGGACACGTTGTCACAGGATCTGTCGGCGATATCGAGTTACGTCCCTGACAAAATCATTCTCCGCGGGTTTATAATGATGGCTCCAGCTTCTTGTTACATTGTCTGAAATACAGGCTCCCTGTTTTATTATAGTCGTTGCTTGTACATAGGGAGGCATTCCTTGTGTATAGGAATCATTCTATGTACATAGGGTAAAATTCCTGGTACATATGGGTCATTTCTTGTACATAGGAAGTCATTCCTTGTACATAGAAGAGCATTCCTTGTACATATGGGTCATTCCTTGCACATAGGAGGGCATTCCTTGTACATAGAAGAGCATTCCTTGTACATATGGGTCATTCCTTGTACATAGAAGAGGATTCCTTGTACATATGGGTCATTCCTTGCACATAGGAGAGCATTCCTTGTACATATGGGTCATTCCTTGTACATATGAGTATCCCTTGTACATAGTGGGGCATTTCCTGTATATAGGATTCATTCCATTTACATAGTGGACCATTTCTTGTACCAATGAGATATTCCTTGTACGTATGGGGCCTTCTTTGTACACATAGGTCATTCCTTGTACATATGGGACATTCATTGAGCATATGGGTCATTCCTTGTACATTGGGTCATTCCTTGTGCACCTAGTGGTCCCATCTCTTCAGAATTTAAAATCCTTACCTGGTGCTACAAGTGGCAGAAGGTGGACAAGCCTGAATGAAGCTAAGCCAGGATGGACGGAATAGACTTCCCCCCAGTGTGGAGGAGAGTACTTACTTGCTCTTCAATTTGAAAACGGCTTCTAAAGGCGGGTGGACCTACTGCTAGATCAACAACGTTTTATTTTTCCATGGAAATCCCCAATGAATGGGCCAACTGGAACAAGAACAGGTATAGTTGACCTATTGATTGAGAAGGCACACTAGTCCTTGGACTGACTAATATAGATTGAAATATACACAATAGAATACCTTTAATAAGTCATGTAGGATAGATTTACTATGCAATCTGCAAAGGAAACAAGTAAACACAGCTTTTTGGTATCTTATTCAAAAAATGTGTAAACCAATGAAATTTTATACCTAGAGAGGAGAAGAGTATGCAATACTGGGTCTATATGTAGATGATCTCATCATCGCTGGAACTAGTAAGAAAATGAATGGAAATTCAGCCTCAGGAATAGAAAAATATGTTACTCTAACGGAAAAGAAAGATAAGATAACGAACAATTTATTGGAATCGAAATAAAAAGGGCAGAAGATGGATTTTATCTATCTCAGACTCATTATATTGATACAATTATTCACAGATTTGGACTGGAAGAATGCAACAGTGTGCAGACACCTGGAGATCAAAATCAAAATTTGGATGGGTATTAGAACTCTAAGCCAGTAAATAAAATCAAAATCGTATACCAGGAAATGATTGGATCACTTATGTACCTTTCTTTGACCTGATATATTCTTCAATGTCAGCCATTTATCTCAGTATAGAAATGATCCGAGAGAAATACACTTAACTAGAGTTAAAAGGATCTATAGATATCTGAAGGGAACAAGAAATAAAATCTTGGCATATGCGTCAACAGAAAACAATATAACAATAAGTACTGATGCGAGCTGGTGTACAACCAGAGGCGCAAAATCCTACTCAGGCTATACAGTCAAACTTGGCAACAACTTAATAAACTGGAGAAGTAGAAAGCAAAATTTAGTAGCCTTGTCTACATGTGAGGCAGAATATATTTAAATATGTGATAGAATTTCTAAAGTATTATGGCTAAAGTGTATACTAGAAGAACTGTGCGCAAATGTAACTTCCCAATTACCTTGAAAAGTGACAGCGAGGCTGCAATAAACTGGATACAATCTGAAAAAATTACTTCACGAACAAAACACATAAATCTAAAGTTATTTTTTGTGAAGATTAAATACAAAATGGAATAAAACTGGCATATACTAAAAGTAAAGACATGGAGGTGGATATATACTAACAAGAGTCTCCCTAAGGACAAACTACGAAAATGTACAGATAGCCTTGGAATTGCTGATTACGCCTTACACACAGGGGAGCGCGTGTGTTGTATATATATTTTAATTGATCAATTATTCCTACAGAGTATTATGTAAGATCACAAGTAAAAATAGGCGCTAACCTTAAGAAAAAAGTTCCTTTGTTTAATATAAGTTTCTTTTATATTTTATTCTCCCTCTTGTGAATCAATAAATATAATGTTTGATAAATCTTTTTGGAATCAGTTTCTTAAAAGATTCTGTTGGGACACCTGGTGACCATAATATGCCAAAATAACCCAGAACCCTGTTTTGTGCTTGTCATTAAAATTTAAAACACATTTAAACTTTATATATTTTATTCAATTGTAATGATTCCATATGCAGATTTTATTCTTGGAGAAAAAAATGCAGCATATATGTAAATATGTATTAATTTTCTGATAGAAAATTAATTATGTAAAAATGATTGGATATATATAGAGTGTAAGAGGAGAGTGAAAGGATCCCATTTTATAGAAATAAATATTTTATACCGTGTGGTGTTCGTCAACTGCTATTTTGTTGGGTGGAGAACACGACATCAATTAAGATCAAAATTACATAAAAATCACATTTAATTATATATCATCACACAAACAATTATATATCATAAATACATAACATTAAGCCAACTATATTTTTTGTTTTGTTTCCGTCACTGGTCCTATATACATCAATTCCCCCTTCTTAGGCTTGGCCCCTCATTTATTTTTATTTTTTTATATCTCTGTGGACATCTGCGCTCCCTCTGAGGATACCTGGGGGTTGTAACACTTTTCTCCTCTGAGATTGGAGTTGGCACACATTCAGCATCATTCATATTAGTGGGATGTGATTTACCAGGCAACATTTTTTTTAATGTAGTTTTGATGAACTTTTTTTTCACTGTCACCTTGTTTTATTAAATAAACATTCCTTCCTACTATTTTAATTATCTTTCCTGTATACCAAGAGGGATGATTATTAGTAATCCACCTAAATTTCACAGTCTCATCCACTTTAAATTTACTGTTAACATATTGACCATTGACTTTGGAGACTTTTACTTCTTCTTTTGACAACACAGAAAGTCTTGATCTGATCTTTCTTCCAAGAAACAGTTCCGCAGGTGATGTCCCTTTTCTAATATTTACATCTGTCCTTATAAAGAACAAAGCCCTGGACAGAGCCAAATCTAGTTCCACCTGCTCGTTTTCATATAATAGCTTTTTTAGCAATTTCTTTGCCTCTCTTACAGAGACTTCTGCCTGTCCATTCGATTTTGGGTGATATGGGGGAGATGTCACATGGGATATGCCATTCTTAGACAAAAAATCACCAAAGTCACTACTAAAGAAAGGAGGACCATTATCAGAAACCACTACTTGTGGAAATCCGTAACGAGCAATACAATTTCTTATAAAATTTATACAAAAATATGCACTGGTAGATGGTACTTCAGAAACTTCAACCCATGAAGAGAATGAATCTACTGCTAGTAAAAACAGTCTATTTTTGAAATTGAAATAGTCCATGTGAACCCTCCTCCATGGTCCTGCGTATTTAGGCCAACTCTCAGTCCTTTGATGAGGCAAACTTTCATTAGAAAGACAAGTTCTACAATTTTTTGTAATTATTTCTATTGAAGAGTCCATGCCAGGCCACCAAATAGATGAACGAGCCATCATTTTCATTTTATTAGTCCCTGCATGGCTCTCATGTAATAATTGAAGTACCTTTTCATGTAGACTTTTTGGAATAACCATTCTATTCTCAAGAAAAATACATTTTTGGAGAATGGTGAATTCCTAAATCCTTTTTAAATAAGGAATGAGATCATCATTGGGACTTGAGGGTAACTCCCCTGTCTCAATAATTTCAAGACCATTTCACATTCTTTTTTAATAGGTTGTATAAAGGATATGCTAAATCTGAAAGATTTGGCAAAAATTTACTATAAAATGACAAAAATCCAAGAAAGCTTTTTAATTCAGTTATATTCTTAGGAACTGGGGACAATTCTTTATGCAAGCTAGCTTGTCTTTCAAGGGGTATATACCAAATCCATTAATTTTATGTCCAAGATATTCAATCTTATTTTTAACAAATAAGCACTTATTTTTGTTTATCGTAAAATTATTTTCTTTAAGAATATTAAGTGTTCTCTTAAGAATATCTAAGTGGTTTTCCAAATCCTCTGATGCAATAAGAATATCATCAAAATAAATGTAAACATCATTGATTCCCGAGAAGAAGGATTCCATTGTCTTCTGAAATATTTCAGAAGCAGTCTTTATACCAAAAGCCAAACGATTATACAGGGTGATCCAAAAGTCCCGCACAACTTTAAAAATTAATAACTCCGCGAATATTTGCGCTAGAGCAATGCGGTAAACACCATTGGGTTCAGGATGCAATGGGATTTTTTATGGCAAATAATGAAAAATTCGAAATTGATTTTAGTTACAACTTTATTCGCTAGATGGCGCTCTACCAGAATCGGCGATTCAGCGGCCAAATTGTTTGATAAATTGAAAAATATAACTGAACGACACGTATTTTTCCTTTTTGAATATCAGGAAAGAACCCTAATAATATCAAATGATAAATTAATAAAACACCATTTCGCCAAAAGTTAGAAGAAATGGTTAACGATTTTTAAATACAATCTGAGATATGTAAAATAGGTATATGCAAATTAAAACATGTAGCGAAAAAAAAAAGATATTTTAGATACGGTTTGTTTTCGAAGATAATAAATTTCTAATTTTTTTAATTCAACTTTCTCTCAGTATCGATTATATTTATTTTAATTCATTTGAAAAATAGGTATCTATCCCTGATAATTTATTTTACTCTGGAATGCCGTTGCTGTTGTTGTCGTGTCCATTAAAGAGTCTCAGATGTCTCCATGCATCTCCATCACAGCAACAGCAATATCCATTATCTTGGGTGTGTAAAGCTGCTGCTCTGGGTCTGTGTCAATTTTCTGCAAGGCTGCGGCCATTTCTGGGTATGAGAATATGTGGGTAGGTGTTAGTTCCACTAAGGACAGTTGTTGCATGTCCTATAGGTTCTTGTGCCATCTGAATGTATTGTCATTCCTTTATAGAGTGTTTTGTTCTAAGTCTTGTTATAGGTTTTGTCATTTTTCTCTCAGAGTTTATTTAGCATTTTGATCTTTTCTTATTTTTTGTTTAATTATCTTGTATTTTGACAAAGCATCAGCGTCAAATAATGACATTTGTTCTTTCCTTTGGCCCAACTTTCTGGCTTCCTTAGCCAATTCAAATGCCATTTCATTACCCCCGATCCCAACATGGGCAGGAATCCTTTGTAGAATGCAGTTCTTCTCCAATGGTTCCAGTTGGGTAAGTAACGAGTGTATTTTCTGTGTGATTTTAGTATTGCCCTTCTGAATTGCTTCTAGAGCGGATATTGAGTCGCTGTATATTAAAATTCCTTCTGCTTGATGCAGGGATGGTTGGTTAAGGCATACATCAAGGGCTTTCCAGATAGCTGTCAGTTCACAAGTGAAGTTTGACGAAATCTGTCCTGCTCCTTCTTTGATTTTGATGTGTGTTCCATCTTGCAGTATTATGTTAATTCCGGCCCCTCCATTACTCAGGCTAAGGTCAGAAGATCCATCTGTATATACTGTTAAAGGGGGTGACCTAGCATTTTTAATCAAGGATTTGTACTATGAGGACATAGCTGTTAACACATCAGACCTCGAAGCCCAAGGTATCAAAGTCTACCACAATCAAAACAAAGCCATCAACATATACAATATGTATCACCCTACAAACAATAAACCTATTGACGATGAAAAAATGGTTCAATTTCTTACAGGCAACACTATTATTGTAGGTGACCTTAATGCCAAAAATCAACTATGGGGATGTTCCACGCCAAACCCAAGAGGCAAAATACTATCAAACATATTTAACGACAATGCCTTCGTGTGCTTAAATGATGGGAATCCTACCCATCATTCCTACAGTTATAATACTGCACAAGCACTTGATATAAGTTTTTACTATCCTGACATTTTCCACAAATGCAAATGGCAAATATTAAAAAGTATTGGAAGTGATCATTTGCCTAATTTGATTGAAATTAGCACCAAGAAACCAGCTCAATTAAAAAAAATTCTGGAACTTCAAAAAGGCTAATTGGATATCTTTCAAAAACACCATTATTAAAGCAGCCAAAGTTTCAATACCAAGAGGTAGTATTAAGAATTGGATTCCAAATTATACACACCAGGCAAAAAATATTCAAACACTTATAACTAAAAGAAATGAACTACGGAAAAGTGCACCCAAAACCAAACAAATTGTAGAACTGAACTGAACATTGTGAATGCAAAAATAAAAAGATTATACGTAAATGTCAAAAGGGAAAAATGAAAACAAACTTGTGAAAACATGAAACCAAGAAACCCAAATACAAAACTTTGGCATTTGGCAAAACAAATTGAAAGATCCCAGCCACAAACTGAAAACACAAATATGATTAAGAATACAGTTGGTCACCAGCAACTAATGAAAAAAATGCTGCCAATCTTTTAGGTAATTCATATCAAATAAGTAGTAAAATCAAATTTGAAATAAAAGTTAAGAAAGTTGAAAAAAGGCCCGAAAGATTATTCATGACTGTAAAAATGTCACCAGCACATAATATTTTTCCAAGAAAAAATTCAATATGAAAGAGCTAGCTTATGCATTAGAAACACTGACCTAAACAAGACTTTTGGGCCAGATGGAATCCATAGCTAACTGATATCAAACTTGGGCAAAATTGGCAAAATCAAATTTGAAATAAAAGATAAGAAAGTTGAAAAAAAGGCCCGAAAGATTATTCATGACTGTAAAAATGTCACCAGCACTCATAATATTTTTCCCTGAAAAAATTCAACATGAAAGAGCTAGCTTATGCATTAGAAAACACTGACCTAAACAAGACTCTTGGGCCAGATGGAATACATAGCCAAATGATATCAAAATTGGGCAAAATTGGCAAAGAAAGACTTCTTAATATTTTCAATAACTCCTGGAAAACTGGATAATTGCCTCAAGACTAAAAACTGCAACAATAATTCCCATTAAAAAACTTGACAAATCTGCTGATGACCCAAAACACTACTGATCTATATCCCTCACAAGTATTTGCTTTAAATTAATGGAAAAAATTACACTCAGACGACTCACCTACCACCTCAATACAAAAAATCTCTTACCATAAGAACAATATGGATTTAGGAAAGGACATGGGACAATAGACCAACTCTAATTTTTCACACAAAAGGTAAAATATGCACAAAACAGAAAACCAACTAACCACACCATAGCTGCTTTTTTAGACCTTACACAAGCTTTTGATAAAGTATGGAAAAACAAGTTAATTACAAAATTATACAAACATTTCAAAATTGATGGAAAAGCTATCACTTGGATAAATGATTTCCTTAAAAATAGATACATCAGGGTCAAATATAATGGCACTCTATCTAAAACCTTCAAATTGCTAAAGGATTACCACAAGGATCAGTGATGGAGATGCATGGAGACATCTGAGACTCTTCTTTGGACACGACAACAACAACAACAAGGATCAGTCCTTAGCCCAAATCTCTTCACCCTATTTATTGCAGGCATAGAAGAAAAATAAATTCACTTAAAACCAATATTGGACTTTTCGCTGATGACATTATTCTATGGAGCAGCAGTAATAACTGGAAAAAAGCTGAAAGAGATTCGAACAAGACTCTTCTCCATCTAGAAAAATTTGCTAATGAACATAAATTAGAATTTAACCCCCGATTGGCTCGACACAGGAGAGGTAGAGGTTCCTAAAAATAGTACCCTCCTTCCTATTGGTCATCCTATTGACCAACGCTACCCTCCGTCTTCCATCCGGATAGCCGGCTTGTGTTCCCATTTGATCCCTTTCCTTTTAGTTCTTATCTCCCTAGATTTAAAGCTGAGGGCTTTAGTTTTGGAGACATTGAACTTAAGGCCAGAGTCATGGGCCCAGTTCGAGGGGATTTGGAATGAAGTTTCAACACACTTCTCAGCCTTCGCTCTCGAAGCAGCCTCAATGATGAGGAACTGGTCGTCGGCATAGAGAACCAGCCTGGCTCCCTCAGGTAGCTCCTCTTGGAAAACGGTGTTTACCAGGAGATTCCACAGAATAGGTCCGCAGCAAGAGCCCTGGGGGCAACCCCTAGCACAGTTTCTTTCCAACTTCAGCCCACCAAAACCGAGGCTAATCCGTCTATCCCTCAGGAAGTCACGAACCAAGCTGCACAAATTATCTGGACAACCCATGTCCATCAAATTTCTCATCAGCTTGTTCCAGTTCATGGAGTTGAACGCGCCATCAATGTCTAGGGCCACGAGAAGAACCCAAGCACCCTTATTTAAGCCCATACCAACCCCCTCTAACACCTCGTTTAGAGCTGTGGTTATGGACTTCCCTTCCCTAAAACTATGTTGGAAAGAGGAAAGGAGCTCATTACCTCTAGCCAGTGCTTCAGTCGCTGACCTAGTAGGCTATCCAGAACCTTACCTAGACACGCTAGTAAAGAAAGCGGACGATAATCATTAGGAGAATTACCCTTTCTACCAGACTTTTCTAGAAGCACTACTCGGGCAACCTTCCATGCCTCAGGAAAAGCACCAGTGTCCAGGCACCTATTGAATAACCTGGCAAGAAGCGATAGGTGCATCCTCACCAGGGCTTTCACGACCGTGTTATCGATCCCGTCGGGACCAGGAGATTTCCTGTTCCCGAACTTGAAAGCCACCAGTTTCACCTTATTCTCAGAAAAGAGCGGATCCACCAAACCACAAGTGGTCAGAGAGATCTCGTCCTCTGGTTCTCGTTTCCGAAGTTCCTATCCAAGATGAGGTCCAGTATCCTTCAGGTCCTGAGTCTTGAACCCATCTTCCCCTTCAAGTAGCCTCAAGTTAGCGGAGCACCTTATCTTCCCAGAGACAGCCCTGTAAGGGAGACCGTATGGATTAATCTCCAGTACGGTTTTGCACTGCTCCCTCCAGTGTTTCCTCTTCTCCCTTTTGGTGTGTCTCTTGTACCCTGCTAGGACCTTCTGGAAAGCTATTCTTCTCCTAACTCTCTCTTCGCCCGTACTATTCTGGAATAGTTTCCTAATGGCCCTGACTCTCTTCCTCTCGATCTCCAGCTCCTCGTTCCACCAAGGCTGTTTAAACTTTTTAAATGCGGTAACCTTTCCAGATCCAGGCCCCAAGGTTTTGCACGTTGGTTATATCCTGGTGGAGCTCATTGACCATGCTATTAATAGAAATTCTGTCAAGTGCTCCAGCCAATCTATCCCCAAGTGTGCAGGCAAACCGGCGTCTGAATCTTTCAAGGTTAAGCCCCCTGATGCTGTACCGAAGAACTCTCTCCACTGATGGCGGTTCCACTTCACAACTGGTCTCAAACCTGATGAGTATGTGGTTGCTTACGTCTGTGGGGTCCGTTTCCCACCTCAAACGCCGCATCCTGCTCGTTCTTGCCAGGGAGAAGTCTATGATGTTTTCACCGTTTTCCGTGGCAAACGTCGATTCACCATAGACGTTCGAAATCTCCAGACTCTGACCAATAACAAGATCGACCACGCCTTTCCTTTAGAATTTTCCTCCCTGTCCCCAAACAGCTGGGTGCGCGCGTTAAAATCTCCGCCAATCAGGATCTCATGCCCTTCCTTCCCAACCAAAAAAATCATTTAGGAAGTCCAGCTTACCGAGGTCGTTGTCCTGAGGTGGTATGTACGTAGAGAGGCAGACCAGTTTCAGATCCGCCGCCTCGATCTGTACAGCCACCGCCTCCTCCCAGGACCCACAACCCAAACAAGAATCTCCCCGGACCAGTAAGGCGGCTTTGTTGCTCTCGCTAGAGAAAAAACTGTAACGAGTATCTAGACCCATCCTCCCGTCATCCTCCAGGTACATCTTCTGCACCAGGATAACATGAGGGCGATCACTTTTAATGATCCGGTCTAGCTCCTCGGAGCTCCTCCTCGAAAGAGCGCAATTTAGCTGCACGAACCTCCACACCTCCTTGTTTTGCCCCTCTACCATCGCCTCCCGTTCACGTACCAGGCCTTCACCGAGCACTGCGTACTCCGGGGGCGATGATTATTCCTGTCGTACCTCTTGTTGTCCTCTAAACAGAGTCAACAACCCGGTTCCATATAGCATCCCTGTTCTTGGGAGTGCACGCCCTCGCACCTCCCACACCTCTTAGGATGTTCGCAGGTCCTTGCGAAATGACCGGGCCTAAGGCACCTGAAGCAAGTTGACACTGCCTAATTCACCCTGATAGGTACCATCCTGGCACCTATCTTCAACCTCTTCTTGACCAGGAGGGATTTCATGGTGGCCTCCTTTAGGCCCGAAATGACCCAATTCGTTGCGTAGGGCCTCCTTGTACTCTTTGTATAAAATCTCATGTATCCTTCCAAGAAGTCCCCACACCTCGAATTTTGGAGCACCACCATTTCTTTAGCGTCTCCTCTTTGATGTTAGAGTTGACACCCAAGAGAATCAGCTCCCTCCTGTCCCTCTTGAGGCTCCTAGCCTCAGTGCAGGCTCCCTCTCTTATAGCCTCCACGGCCAGTTTCTTTTCATCGGGGTTCTTCAATATGAGAGCCACAGCTCCCCCACCCCGAATCATTTTGAGGTCATAGCAGTGCCTAGGAATGCTACCAGCGATGCTTTTCAGCACCGCGAGCATTAACTCGGACCCCGCATCCTCACTCCACTCAACTACCAGGGTCAGGTCCTCCTTCCATCTAAGGGGCCCTTGACCTTTGGGGGTTCTGGCTTGGTAGTCTTGGCCGCCTTGGGGGGATCCTTAACCTCTTTAGCCCTGATCTTCTTCGGGGGAGGAGGTTCTTTCACCTCCTCTGTAGGCGTCGCTCTCGGTGGGTCCTCTTTTGATCCGGCTGTCACCTCAGTCCTACCCTCTTCCTCTTTTGCTGAAGGCTTCTTAACCCTTTTCTTCTTTCTCTTCTTTTCCACCATCTCGCTGTTCCTAGTGTGAACAGGTTGTTTTGGGGGAGATGGCGGAACAGCTTTCTCGTCTCTAGTTGGTATTTGGACCGAGGCTCCCTCTACCTTGCCCTTGTGGGCTCCTCCGTCTTCTCGTTTCGAGGCGTCTCTCGTTTAGGGAGAACTGGGGAAGCGTCATTGGGAGTACATACCTCGACCTCAGCTAGTTTCAGCGACTCTAAAAGAGCCGCTGCCACTCCCCTCTCTATGCCATACTGCAGGGTGGTCGACTGAGGATCTTTTCCTCCAGGTTCCGCTTCTCCACCCGCAGGAGCTCGAGCTCTCCAAGGGCCGACCTATTTTTCTTGAGAAGCTTATCGAAGCATTGCTCGAGGATGTTCGGGTGAACATTTCCAATCTTCCTCCATCGACGTATGGTGTCTAGGGAGTCCTGGAACGCCTCGGAAAGCTCCTTAAGCTTCGTGCACCACTTCTGGGGTGTCAATGCCTTATTTAGAAACTCATTCATTTCATTCAGGTCATTGAGGTACCTTGCCTTGGTGACATCCATCGCAGCCCCCGACTCCTGGACTATTGAGCCGATTCTCGTTTCAAACGAAGGGTCAAACAACAGGAAAGGATCCACAGAGATCTCCATGTTGATGATCCTGTTGAGGCGGATATCAGGGGGAAGGGGGGGGGGGGTGGACGATCCTTCCTATCCTTTCGCTCTGGGTATCCAGAGCTAGCTGTGCGGAAGGCACCTGAGCTCAAATTCTCAGGCGGCCGCGTCGCTTTTCGAGGACTCAAGTGGGCACCCTGCCTATCCTCTCGAGTCGTGTCGACTCTCGCTGTGTGGAGGCTGCCTGCTTCATAGGGGACTTCCCTGGGCCATTAGTGGGCGCGGCAAGGGAATTATTAGAAATATCCAACGAGGTATTATTGGGCATACGCTCGGAGCCCGAAGGAATTTGAGCGTCCTCGGGCTTACCCTTGTCTTCAAGAGGGATGCATGAGAAGTTACTAGACCCAATACGTCGAGCTGGCCTATCAGCTCTGTCTAGGTCGTTCACTCCACGGCAAGAGGGATCTGCCTCCCACCCGTTCTCAGGCGCTACCGGAGCCTCATTGGTAATGTCAATCTTTATATTTTGTATTGGCATTATTGGGGGGGGGGGGGTGACCTGTATTATAATGACACCAGAACGCCACCATGTTACGCAAGGCTGAACTGGGCATATCCGTCTTTCCAGACTTGTCAGACGAGCTGTCAGCGTTGGCCACGTTCTTGTTAGAAACTTGCTCAGGACGCACCACGGGAAGGTGCTGCTCAGCCTATGTAGGTAGCCGTCAAGCCTCCCTACTTTGCGTAATCTACAACTGGACGTCACTCCTGTCACAGACCCCTATTAGCATCGCTAACTCTTCCACTGAGTTCCACAATGGTCTGTCGTGATCAGTTAGCCCCTACCACCCTCTTTCAGGCAGCCAGGTACAGACCGCTACTACCCGCGAGTCGGGTGCCAAGGGCTGCAGATACAAGGCACATAGTCCTACCCACTCTCCATGCTCAGAACTAGGGCCCCGGGCCCAGCACAGTTGGTACATCCCTGGAGCAGTAATGGCTACCCAGACCTCGAAGGTCCACAAGCCGGCTCACAGTTGGTACATCCTAGAAGGAGTGGCCAACCAGACCTTACGGTCCATAAACCGCCACAGTTGGTACATTCTAGGATCAGATTACTACCCAGGCCTGGGAGGCCCATAAGTATTTAACCCTCCTTCTTATAACGAAACCTTTACAGCCCTCTGGTTTCACAATTGGTACAGTGGAGTGGACCCAGGAGGAGCTCTGAACATCAGAAATAGACAGCATCAAACGACACTTACAAGATTTAGAATAGGCCATCTCAAGCCATTGAAGATAGAAAATAACAACAAAATCTACCCCACTTGCCCAAAATGTAACTTGGCACCTGCAGCTCCAGAAGACATTGTGGCTTGCATTAGATGCACTAAAAAGGACCTTTGGGAGAGGCCGCTGCTTATCATAAAACAGCTCGAGGAGCATGAACTCATGGAATTCGTGTAGACTTCACACAAGGGGATAAGAAACAACAACAACAACGAATAATTTCTCTGATCGTTTAAACCAATTGTGCCAAGTCCTTTCTTTTTAAGTATGTTTTTGTTCTCTTTTTTTTTGTGCAGGGTTCATTCAAGATTGATGATTATATTTGTTGGCACTGGGGTAGGAAATATCGGTTCTTCTTGAATTTGAAAGTCATTATGTTTCATATTTATGCCCTTTCTAATATTGTTGTCGTACTGAAGGGTTGAAGATCTTTTGAGCCTTTCTTTTTGTGTCCAGTTTAAATAGGTTCTATGGGATATGTGTTAGTTTCTTTAATTTTTAAGCTATTGGTGAATTTTATTGTTTTTATTTTGTCTTCTGCTTTCGAGCGAGTAGGTCTAGACCACATTCTCTCTGAATTTTCTCATTGTTGTGGATGAAACAGCACCAGTGATTATTTTGGCCGCTTTTGCTTGAACACTGTCTAGTCTTCATTTTAGTGATGAGCTTGAGGGAGCCCAGACGAGTGTTGCATATTCCATTATCGGCCTTATTAAGGTGATATATGTTGTTCTGAGAATTCTGGGTTTTGCTCCCCAATTTGTTCCACATAGCCATCTCAGAATGTTTAGTTTTCTGGTAGCTCTATTTGAGGTGCTAAATATGTGTTCTGTAAATAGCAATTCCTCATCAATGACAATTAAACTAATTTTATTGACATCTTGTCAATACATGCAAAGTGCACAGTCTGCACTATTTTAAAAAAGATAATATGCATTATATACACTATGTACAATGAATATGGCGCCTCTGCCAACGCTGCAGAGTTTGGTGGAGAATCGCCAGTGGGTCTCCAGCGACACCACGCATTTTGCGATCTACGATGAATACGTAGATCGCGTACTTCCCCGCTGAGGAGATGGTGATGGCGTGGTCCTCGAGACCAACTGGAAAGATCCAGGACTGCAGTATCACACCTAGGTATTTTGGATTTCTAATTTTATCAATTATTTAGTTGTTTATGCTTATTTTGGGGGTATTTTTATGCCTTTTTTCCCTGTCAGTGGAGAAGACGCATAGGTTTGGTTTTATTGGGTTTATGGTCATTTGGAGTTCCATTGCCCACTTTTCCAGTCCTCTCATTGATGTGTTCAGTATTTTGTCTGATTTTTCTATACTGCTACTTGTGTGCCATATGGCTATATCATCTGCATAACAGGCAACCTTTGTGTCTTCAGTGAGGTAAGGATGGATGTCGTTAATATATAGCAGATAGAGTAGAGGACTGAGCACAGATCCCTGAGGTACACCAGCCCATGTTCTTCGGTCATAGGAAATTTCTCCATTGACCCGAACCTTTATCCTTCTTCCCCTTAAGAAGTCTGCAATCCAGATTATGGTTTTTCCTCTTACTCCGATGCTGTGCAGCCTTTCAAATAATTTCTCCCTCTACACTCGATTGAAGCTGAGGTCATATCCAGGAATACGGCCGTTGTCTTCTTTGGCGGTTTTTCTTGGAAAGAATCTATTATTGATTGGCAGAAGTAGAAAGGTTGATCAGGTGTACAGTGTCTGGATCTATAGTCAGTTTGGTAGAAGTTTATTTTATTATTGTTAGTGAGCCAGACTATGAGCCTAGAGAGGATGATTTGCTCTGTTATTTTACAAAGTATGCTGATGAGAGCAATTGGCCGATAGTTCTTGGATTCCTTGGCATCTTTATTTGGTTTCAGTATTGGCACTATAATTGATATCTTCCAATACTTTGGTAGTTTACCAGTTTGCCATGAAATGTTCAGTATTCGTAGGAGTTGATTTTTTGCTTTGTCTCCAAAGTGTTTAATCATTTGACCAAAGATTAGATCATCTCCTGGTGACCTCTTGGATCTAACTTTTCTATTGATGAGTTTAGTTCATTCAGTGTGAAGTCTCTCGAGAAAATATAATGTTGATGGCAGTTTATTGCTTGTTTAACTAACTTGTTTATATTATTTTTAAGAGTCCTTTCTTCATTCGTGTAGTTGAGTCTGTAAGTGCTCTAAAGATATTCAGCAATTATTTCAGCCATCTGTTTGCTCGTTCTCGCTGTTCTATTCATATCGGTTAGAGTATTGGAGGATTGGCGTTGGTTTTGATTGTTTTCTAACACTCTAATCATATTCCAGTGTTGGCTGTCCTTTCTTGGATCCATTTTTTCGCCGAATTCCGCCATTTTTCTTGTTTGCATATCCAAATTTCTTGTTATATTATGTGAATAATATCAATGAGTTTCTTTCTGTTTTCTTCTGTTCTCTTTGTTTTAAGAAGTTCATTGATATTGTTTCTCTCTCTGCAATCATTGCCTCAATGTTGTGGCCCTTCCAGTAAAGTATCCACAGGTCTTTACGTCTCCTTCTAGGTATCGATGCTTTTGCAGCTTTGGATATGTTCGAAGAGAATTTTTCCAAGTTTTTGTCAAGCGTTCTGAAATTCAATTCTTTGTTGCACAGTTCTTCAAGCTTTTCTGTGAATTTTTTCAAGTCGGCTTTCCTAAAGTTCCATGTTCTTTTATTCTGTTGGACATTCTCAATTTTGAAGTTTAGGGTTGTTAAAATTGGTCTGTGGTCACTGATTTAACCTCTCAGGTTTTTCCATTGTGTTGTGGGTGCGCGATGTTGAAATTTATCGCTGTGATGTCTATTGCGGATTCTGTGCCTGTGGACTTGGATATATTGGTGTTCTCTCCGTTATTTAATGGTGTAAGGTCGAGGTCGGTTAGCATGTCCTCAACCTGCTGACCTTTGTTATCCTGGACAGGTGATCCCCAAGTTGAACTTTTGGCGTTAAAATCGCCGAGTATGTTTGTGATATCCGAAGACGCTTCACTTAATGTCTCTATTGTGGGTACCCATACAAAATTCAAAGATTTCACGAGTTGAAAGTTGGCGATTTTGAGATGCGTCAAGAATTCGCTGCATGGGTTTTCCGGCAAATTGATATTGATGAAAACTGGCTGTCGAATGTTCTGTGGACAGATGATGCTCACTTTTATATAAAGGGGGAATTTAACATTCAAAACAGCCGCATTTGGGTAACAGAAAACCCTAGGAATTTTACAGAAATGCCACTTTATCAGCCCAGAGTTACAGTTTTGTGTGGGTTCACATCTTCTTTTATTATTGGACCATTTTCCTTTGAAAAAATCAAAGGAAGAACTTTTAAGCCCGTTTTTGTAACTGGGGAACGTTAATTTCAACTTTTAGGAGAAAAGGGTTTTGCATATCGCAGGGCAGACAAGTACTAAACGAAATAACATTCATGAAAGATTGAGGACCTCCTCATATCTCCCGAGGTGCCAAACAATTGCCAAAGGATACCTTCGGTGAAAATCGTGTGATAAGTCGCCACTTTATATACCAGTCGCCTCCAAGATCACCAGACTTGACACCTTGCGATTTTTGGTTATGGGGGTACATTAAATCGTGTGTTTATCGATGCCGGCCTTCCACATTTACCATGTTGAAGGCTTCTATCAGATGGCACGTTTTATAAATTTCAACTATTTAATTGTGACCATTCTGTCATCTATCGTCTGCAGGCGGTGTTTGAGAATGAAGGGCGCCACATTGAGCAAGGATTGTGACCTAATACAAGAGAGAAGGCAGTTACCTCATGTGTTATATTTTGCAGCTCTTTGTTTTTGGTTATAGGAATAATAAATGCTGTCCTCACATCTTGACTCTTTTTTTTCTGTGAACAGTAATTTTTTTGTTAATCATTTGCCCACATCTTATATTATGTCGTGCAGGCCAAAGTGTTATAACTTCTCGAATAACACTGGTATACACAATTTTAACCCTTATGTTTAGTTTATCCCTTTTCGCCCATTAGAAAAAATAGCATAAGGAATATTCTCTGTATCCCCCCCCCCCCCCCCCCCCCCCCCCCAACTTTAGAAATTTTGTGCAAAAAATAATACAAAATGATTTTGCTACCACGTTTTTCAACGCAAAAGGTCGATTTAAAAATGATTTTTTTTTTGAGGGGATACATTTTCAAAATTATGTACAGTATAATAAACAATGATAACATTTGACAAACCCATAGGCTATTTGGAATAAAGTACGACAAATATATTTTGGCACTCCCCTCTATATTTCATCTTTGTATCATGACAAATATCCAGTTAAATAATCAAGTGTCGCCAATTAGTCAAGAAACTATACATTCCTTATAGCACGAAATCCTATTAGTAGTGCCATCATAATTTTTGGTACTATATTAACATTTCAAAAATCGTGTATTGATATCAGTAGTTATTTTCAAACATTCATTCTATTTCACAAAACTCCATCTAAAATATAAATATTTTTTGCTACATGTTTTAATTTGCATATACCTATTTTACATATCTCAGATTGTATTTAAAAATCGTTAACCATTTCTTCTAACTTTTGGCGTAATGGTGTTTTATTAATTTATCATTTGATATTATTTGGGTTATTTCCTGGTATTAAAAAAGATAAAATACGTGTCGTTCAGTTATATTTTTCAATTTATCAAACAATTTGGCCGCTTAATAGCTGATTCTGGTAGAGCGCCATCTAGCAAATAAAGTTGTAACTAAAATCAATTTCGAAATTTTCATTATTTGCCATAAAAAATCCCATTGCATCCTGAACACAATGGTGTTTACCGCATTGCTCTAGCGCAAATATTCGCGGAGTTATCAATTTTTAAAGTTGTGCGGGACTTTTGGATCACCCTGTATTTATATAAACCTTTGTGAGTGGAGACAACCAAATACTTTTTTGAAATATCATCCATCTCAATTTGATGGTAAGCCTTTGACAAATCTAATTTAGTAAATAATTTCTTTCCTTGAAAATTACTTAAGACTGAATCAATGTTAGTGATAGGATATTTAACATCCTCTAAGTAAGGATTTAAACTCTTTTTAAAATCAGCGCAAAGTCTAATTTGGCCATCTGGTTTTGCAACACAAACAAGTGGAGAAGCACAATCACTTCTATCTATAGGAGACAAAATATTTAAATCAACCAATTTATCAATTTCATCTTCCACCAGTTGTTTTAAGGCAAAAGGAACTTGTCTGAATTTGTAAAATTTTGGGATAAAGTCAGCCTTCACATCAAGATGGCATTTGATACCTTTAATAGGGCCAGATTTGTATTAAAAAATGGATTTATAATCATTTATAAGTGACTCTAGATTAAAAGAGTCCAATTTATGTAAAGAATTGAAAGAAATATCAAAAACACTAAGGAAATCTCTTCCCAAAAGAAATTTAGAGAAATTTAAATCAGTTATGAGTATATCAATCACCCTAGAAACATTTCTAAATTTTATTTCAAATTTAGCCTTGCCTAAAATAGGTATTTTAGAACCACTATAGCCTGTTAAGATGGTATCACATTTGTTTAACTCAATATTTTTAAAATATTTAAAGAAAACACATTTAGTTAAAGTGGTAATGGCTGCACCAGTATCAATTTCAGCCAAAAGTTCAATCTCATTCACATACACAGTTTCAGTCAAAGGAGGATGTAAATTTATATTATACAATGACAAACTATTTTGAGAATTTGAAGGATTATTAACATTAGGGTGCGACTTAAATTTATTAAAATTCTGTTTAGAATTTATGGGCAAATTATGGTCAGACCTGTCTTTTTTATAACATATTGTGGAAATATGACCTAATTTACCACAAACTCTACAAGTAGCAGATTTAAAGAAACAATTATAATGAAGATGGTTAGTCTTACCACAGTGTTTACAGGCATTATTAATGGCGTGAAGATACTGTGGGGACTGATGGGCATTTTCGGATCCTTTGATATTATGTAGCTCATTATCCGCTGATTCCGCAGACAGAGCTATGTCCACTGCACCATCAAAAGTTAAGTTTTCTTCTTGTAGGAGTTTATTTTGGGTAGATGAATCAATGATGCCAGCAACAAATCTGTCACGTAAGGATTCTTGTAAAAAATCTCCAAAAGAACACTTTTGAGCTTGGTCTTTTAGGCGTATCATATATTTAGAAATAGTTTCTCCAGACTTTTGATCCATTTTCTGAAATATGAATCTTTCATATATTATATTAGTTTTTGGATTAAAATGTTTTAATAAGATCATACATAATTTATCAAAAGGAACTTGAGCAACTTCCTCTGGAAAAACTAAATTTCGCAAGATACTAAAATATTTAGGGCCTATACTTGAAATAAGAAATGGCGTCTTAAAATCTTCCTTTGTTTTAGAAATTAACATAAATTGTTTTAAGCGATATATATAATTTTCCACATTTTCTAAATTCTCATCAAATTTCTCAAACGTACCTGAAGACATATTTGAAGTATAATTTCTTCTCCCAAATCAATTTCTTTGTTCTTTACAAAATTCGCTTTTCCTCGTCGCCAGTTGTTTTGTGCTTGTCATTAAAATTTAAAACACATTTAAACTTTATATATTTTATTCAATTAAGATCAAAATTACATAAACATCACATTTAATTATATATCATCACAAACAATTATATATCATAACTACATAACATTAAGCCAACTATATTTTTTGTTTTGTTTCCGTCACTGGTCCAATATTTTTATTTTCATAGACTAAATTATGATATTAATTTATAAATGAAAAATATGCAAAACAAATAAACAACTATATACATCAAACCCCACCTAACCTAACCATATCCCACCTTTGTCCATCTAAGCCACAAACCTCTGGTGATTGCGAGGTGTCGAGATGGAGCCTGAAGCCACCTTTAGCCAGAGACTGAGATCCCCTTCCTATGGTCAAGCCACCTGACCTATGGTGGATGACCTGGCCCTACCAAGCTAGTCCAAGATGGACTCAGACGCCCCTTCCCTGTAGTCAAGCCACCGACCTATGGTGCTTGACCTGACTCCACCAGTATCAAGCCAGACTCCAGCATGCCTATGGGCAAGCCACAAGCTCATGGTGGGTGTTATAATCACCATCTTCATGCAGAACACCAGCTCCACCACGAGCCCTGAACCTTTCCCAAGAGATTCCCAGAATCAACAATATTAATTATATTTTTAAAATTATTTTTTTAATTCAATATTTTCGTATTTTTTATTTATTCATTTTTGTGAATTTTTCTTTAATAATTTTTATATTAAATTTATTTTTATTATTTTTAAAGATACCTTTTTTATTTTTATTTTCACAGAAAGAAGGGTGATGATAGCCTTGGGGGGGGGGGTGAGTCCAGCAACACTGGGGCAAGGAAGCGGGATATTTACATTTTTTTAAGCAAGAGTTTGATTTTTTTTCTTCCTGAGAAGCTAAAGACTTGGAGCTGCGGAGAGCTAAGGCCGCTGACTGCGGCCTTAGCCGCCCTTTTTCGAATCATGGACTTGGGTGGCTGTATCCCAAGGTAGGTGGGGATAATCTGGGTGTTGAGATTACGCGAGGTCAAGATTGAAGAAACCTCCTCCCAACAAGTAAGACCCTCACCTAAGGTCTTGATATCAGTTTGGACTGCCTTGGGTGATCAAGCCAGGAAGGAAAATAACGAAGACAGAAACCAGCGGCTACACGCGCAGAAGCTCTCGCTCTACTCAGAAACTCTTTATTTCAACAACATGGCTCAGTTATATACAAAAGGGAAATTTACATAATAACAATTTATACATTCAATAGAAAAATCTACATCTCTAGTCATAAACTCAAAAAAGGATATTTACATATTGTATGTCACGACTTTTAACACACCCCCACCCTTCTTTTTTGTAAAAAGAAAAAATCCGGCATACTGCGGCACCCTCTCCATACACACCACCGGAGGTTGCCCCTTAAGCGTCCATCTTCTTCCTCCAAAGAAATCGGAGGTAGTCCCAATCATTTCCCTTGATGGCCATTACCTGGAAATATCTCCCCATGTCGGCCAAAACTCCGTACTTATTTTTCCGAAGTTTTATCCCTATTTCCGGGATTCTCCTCAGTAGAATGGGTCTCTTTTTTAAATATCGCCTCAAGGATAGTCCGCTGCGTCCTCGACAGGAAGCGCCGTCACATACTGGCCGTATAGGCGTAGCCCTGGACTCACTCCTAAACCAATCTTTTGGATCAATAATCCCTTCCTCTATCCTTGATTCAGTACCTTGTTCTGCATCTAGGTTTTCTTCCACCCTTGAATCAGTACCTTGTTCTACATCTAGCTTTTCTTCTACCTTTGAATCAGTACCCTGTTCTGCATCTAGTTTTTCTTCCACCTTTGATTCAGTACCCTCAGCTACTGCTTTAGAATTGTTCACCGATTCATAGCCTTTAATTGCCGTTCCAGAATCCTTTACTCCATTACCCTTGGTTTCAGCTTCCGAATCTTCCTTATCATTTAAATTTGCCTCTTCATATTTTTCATTGGCATTATTTCTACCAAATTGCCCCCACCTTGAGAGCCAATCCCCTGGGTTGCCCTTAAGTTTTTGTAGATCTCCCTTATTCTTTATTTTAGATTCTGTATCTCCAGTTGGTCTTGCTTCAGCATCATTTACTCCGTCGCCCTTAGGCTCATCTTCAAAGTCCTTTACTCCGTCGCCCTTAGGCTCATCTTCAGAATCCCCCACTCCGTCGCCCTTAGGCTCATCTTCAAAATCCTTTATTCCTTCGTCCTTAGGATTCGCTTCAGATTCCCCCACTTGATCTCCCTTATCTCCATCTTTAGAATTCACTTTATCGGGTTTTGCTTCCGCTTCATTTGCTTTGTCTTTAGCCTCAGCTTCCCTCACACCTACATAGCTATCAACTGCAGTTTCAGAATCCTTCACTTTATTGCATTTAACTGCCGCATTCAATTCCTTTTCTTTAATAGCACTCACAGCACCTTTTTTGCCCTCATATTCAATATCTATTATAGAGGGAGCTGAACAAGCTTCCTTTAGCATTCTAGCTTTAGCTAGAGTAGGCTTCACATCCGTAGTTCTAGCAGTTTTTACTGAATCCTCTTTTTCCACGCCTTCAATTTCATTTTTCACGGACTCTTCCAGGCTTTTCGATAGAGACGTAGAAGTATTCTGAAGTTTGATAACTTTCTGATTATCGATATCTGAATTCGGAGAGGTACTAGACGCCCCTGGTGGAATTTGAGAAGTCTTGGCCTGAGCATCCCTATCCTGCTCACGCATTTCGCGAATTCTGGCCTTTAAATAATATCTTTCCGTGATGTAGACTTCACACTCCTCAAATTCTTTATCAATTTCATCGTCAGTCGCCTCAGCTTTGGCTAATAAAATTTCCTGGTATTGTTCGGTCAATACCGCCAGCTCCAAATAGAGAGCTTCCAATCTATCAAATTTGGCATATATGCCACTTTTGTCAATAAGAGGATTCCTTAACTCTGTATTCATATCATTTACCACCTCGGTAAAAACGCCTCTTATCGCCTCTCTACGCCTTCTGCTAACATCCTCCATCTCACCCTGTAGTTATCCTTTCACCCTGTAGGTATCCTTTTACCTTGTAGGTAGCCTTTCACCTTGTAGGCATCCTCAACTTCTTTGCCTTTGAGCTCCTTTAAACCTTGAGCTTCACTGAGCTCTTTTTAACCTTTAACAAAGGGCTTCCCGAGCTCCTTTAAACCTTTAACAAAGGGCTTCTCGAGCTCCTTTAAACCTTGAGCTTCTTGAGCTTCTGTTCCCTTGAGCTTCTTGAGCTTCTGCTTCTTGAGCTTGAGCCTTTTGAGCTTCTTGAGCTTCTGTTCTCTTGAGCTTCTTGAGCTTCTGCTTCTTGAGCTTGAGCTTTTTGAGCTTCTTGAGCTTCTGTTCCCTTGAGCTTCCTGAGCTTCTGCTTCTTGAGCTTGAGCTTTTTGAGCTTCTTGAGCTTCTGTTCCCTTGAGCCTCCTGAGCTTCTGCTTCTTGAGCTTGAGCTTCTTGAGCTTCTGTTCCTTTGAGCTCCGCAGACTCTCACTCTCCCTCTGCTACTCGGCAGGCTAATTCCTCCTCTGCACTCGGCAGGCTAACACCTCCTCTGCACTCGGCAGGCCAATACTTCCTCTGCACTCGGCAGGCTAATACCTCCTCTGCACTCGGCAGGCTAATACTTCCTCTGCATTCGGCAGGCTAATACCTCCTCTGCACTCGGCAGGCTAATTCTTCCTCTGCACCTCGGCAGGCTAATTCTTCCTCTGCACTCGGCAGGCTAATTGTTCCTCTGCTACTCGGCAGGCTAATTCCTCCTCTGCACTCGGCAGGCTAACACCTCCTCTGCACTCGGCAGGCCAATACTTCCTCTGCACTCGGCAGGCTAATACCTCCTCTGCACTCGGCAGGCTAATACTTCCTCTGCACTCGGCAGACTAATACCTCCTCTGCACTCGGCAGGCTAATTCTTCCTCTGCACCTCGGCAGGCTAATTCTCTTCCTCTGCACTCGGCAGGCTAATTCTTCCTCTGCACCTCGGCAGGCTAACACCTCCTCTGCACTCGGCAGGCCAATACTTCCTCTGCACTCGGCAGGCTAATACCTCCTCTGCACTCGGCAGGCTAATACTTCCTCTGAACTCGGCAGGCTAATACCTCCTCTGCACTCGGCAGGCTAATTCTTCCTCTGCACCTCGGCAGGCTAATTCTTCCTCTGCACTCGGCAGGCTAATTCTTCCTCTGCACCTCGGCAGGCTAATTCTTCCTCTGCACTCGGCAGGCTAATTCTTCCTCTGCACTCGGCAGGCTAATTCTTCCTCTGCTACTCGGCAGGCTAATTCTTCCTCTGCACTCGGCAGGCTAATTATTCCTCTGCACTCGGCAGGCTAATTCTTCCTCTGCTACTCGGCAGGCTAATTCTTCCTCTGCACTCGGCAGGCTAATTCTTCCTCTGCTACTCGGCAGGCTAATTCTTCCTCTGCTAGACCGGCCCACGCAGCCCACCCGGGGACGCCATTAAATGTTGAGATTACGCGAGGTCAAGATTGAAGAAACCTCCTCCCAACAAGTAAGACCCTCACCTAAGGTCTTGATATCAGTTTGGACTGCCTTGGGTGATCAAGCCAGGAAGGAAAATAACGAATACAGAAACCAGCGGCTACACGCGCAGAAGCTCTCGCTCTACTCAGAAACTCTTTATTTCAACAACATGGCTCAGTTATATACAAAAGGGAAATTTACATAATAACAATTTATACATTCAATAGAAAAATCTACATCTCTAGTCATACACTCAAAAAAGGATATTTACATATTGTATGTCACGACTTTTAACACTGGGACTTTGGCATAATAGGCCTTTTTTTTCTTTTTTTTTAAAGTTTATATTTATATATATATTAAACTCCTCCCTTTTAATCTTATATAGTTTTTTAATCCTTTTTTTATCTTATATATGCGATATCATATTTAAGTATCTTTATTTTTATTTAATATCTGTTGTACATTGAAAGATTATTTTATTGGTCTAAATAAAAATTTGTTTAGCCAAAAATGATTGGCTAATTTCCCCTTCAACATTAATTGCTAGCCGGCATAGCTTTAGGTCTCTACATGTGCCATAGATGAATAAATTTGTGGTCTGCTTTTCTGCAGACACTGGCGCCCGAATATTTGGACATGTAGAGATCTGGAAATAGTTTATTTAAAGACAGACAATAGCAACGAAAAAAGTATAAAATCATTACGATTTTAACAATTCTAAGCGAAGTCAACATTATCTGATATCTATTGCGACCATTGAAATGGTTCGCAGAGATCTGAATAGCATAGACTGAATATGTACCATGGATGCCAGTCTCCTAGAATCAGTTTCAAGCTTTTACCACAAATAAATTCTGCTTCTCTTATTTAGTATCTTTTCAATAATAATAATTTTATCAAAATTTATTATTATTTATATGCCTACACATAGTATAAATATATTTTTTTGCTGATGTTCGCCTCAATCTAAAAATATGGAAATTGTTTTGCAATTAATTGTTTCAGTGCGTGTACCTGCCTCCAAATAATAAATAAATCAGGTGTTGTGAGATGCAGAATCATTTGTTACTTATTAAAAGATGAAGAAGCAGATCTCGTGAAGTACAATATACACTGCGTGACATTGAAAATGGGACACCAAGAAATAGTGGCCAGAAAGTGATGAAACTCGGCAGACAGAGAGAGACAGGGACGAACAATAAGTGATCTTTATTTCAAAATGATAGTCATAATACAGAGCGAGAACGGCGTCGGCTTAGTAGCAAGTAGGACCACCGCGGACGGCGATGTACGCAGCAACACGTCTAGGTAGAGAGTCAATCAGAGTACGGATGGCGTCCTGAGGGATGGCTCTCCATTCCCTCTCAACCATTTGCCACAGTTCGTCTTCTGAACGCGGCTGTGGCAAGGCATGCAAACGGCGTCCAATGATGTCCCAGACGTGCTCGATTGGTGAGAGATCAGGAGAGTACGGTGGCCAGGGAAGCATCTGTACATCTTGCAGAGCTTGTTGGCTAATGCGAGCAGTGTGCGGTCGGGCGTTATCCTGCTGATAAAGGGCATTGGGTACCCCCTAAAGGTAGGGGGGTGTCACCGGTCGCAGCACATCATCAACGTATCGTTGGGCCGTCATAGTGCCCTGAATACGAAGTAAAGGTGACCTGGAATCATACGCGATTGCGCCCCAAACCATGATTCCACGTTGTCGCACGGTGGGGCGTTCCACAATTGCTGCCGGATTGGACCTTTCTCCACGTCGACGCCACACGGTACACGGCGACTATCACTGGACAAGCAGAAATGCGACTCATATGAGAACACGACCCTGTGCCATTCCGTCATCCACGTCGATCTAGCCCGGCACCATTCCAAACGTTGGCGCCTATTCGGTGGGGTCAATGGCAGTCTTCTTAGCGGACGGCATGAGTGCAAGCCATTAGCAACCAATCGACGGGAAATGGTTCTGGTCGAGATGGAATGATCTAGGGTGTCTTGCACATGTTGCAGGATGGCGGTACAAGTGGCTTTTGGGGCCGCCACTGCTTGTCGAAGAATACGCCGATCCACACGTGCTAACGTCACTCTGGTTGCACCGACATTACTATAAATTGCCACATTTCGTTGTTCCAACCATCTTCTCCACAGTCGGTGCACCGTGGACGCACCAAGGTGTGTATCAGCTGCGATTGGACCAACCTGCCCTTTTCAGTCCGATCACCATGCCCCTCGTAAAAGCGTCTGTCTGCTTGAACTGCCTCCGTTTACGATGACCTGGCATTCTCTGTTATTACACGTGTCTTTTGACACAAGAACAAAATTTCTACAATGATTTTCCTTGAAGAAATAACGACACGAATACTGTCCTTTCTGCAAGTTCCTTCCCTTATATCTTACTCCATGTGTGCACGAGTGCTGCGTATTTTACATCATTTGCATAACTCGGTTAGGCGCGTCTACCCTGAAATTTGCATAATTTTCTGGCCACTATTTCTTGGTGTTCCATTTTCAATGTCACGCAGTGTAATTGTGTGTGGTAGAGAGAAATTGATAGGAACCTAGAGAAATATTTCTACGTTATTCTCATCCTATTCGAATTTAGCCAGATTTCATAAAAGTAAGGCAAGATATTTCAGGAAGTAATATGTAGGGACGATGCAACACATTAATTATTCACATTTCTTAAAGTAAGCCATCCATAATATTTACTTTTGTATAAATTAAGTTAGTGTAGTATTATTAATAATTTTTGACACGCGAGCAATATATAATAGCAAATAATCGTTTTTATTCATTTTAGAAAGAAATTCGCAATCAAAGTGGCAATATCTTCATTGTATTTTATATTATTTAATTAAATCTAAACTCTTAAAAATTTAGAAATCTTGTATGATGTAAAAAATTGAATTTTTCTAATATTTATACTAATTTTGTGCAAGTAGGTTATGTTCAAAAAATAATATTACTAAATTATCAGGGATAAATAAATTTATATTTAAAAAAACTGTTCTATTTTTAGATTTCGAATTTGATACGCTGTTAAATATCATTTTATTTATTTTTTTATTTGGCTTTTATTTATTTCGATTATTTGGTTGTTTAAATACTGTTTTAAAATGTCGAATTATGGCAATAGGCTAACGCAATTAACTCAGCAACGTGAATTGCTTGAGCAAAAAAAGAAAGAAATTTTAAAAAAGATGGCAGAAAAAAATCAAGATTCTAATCAATCACCTCAATTAATGCTACAAACAAAAATAAGGTATTTAAACTAAGAACACTCATAATTAAAAGTGATTTCAAAAATTCACATTTTAAAAAATTATATAATATATAATTTTAATAATTTTATTTTTTTCCAAATAGATTTTCATTAAAATACGTTCAACTTTTTTTTTTTTATTCTACCATCTAGCCAAATTCCATAATGTCGGAATTTTTAAATATTTATTCATCAATATGTTTAAAATATGTCAATACAGCTATCTGTATATTTTTGTACTTTCTACACCTGTCACATTAAGGATTTTTTGGGTGTTTATGATGAGCAGATTACTCAAAACATACATTTAGTTTTGGTAATGTTCATTTTAACTCGCATACACACAGATCTTTAAAAATAATAATGTTTCTTTAGGTATAGATAATAAAGGAATATATCTAAAAAAAATCAATTCTTGCAGTGAGAGAAATGCATACATCATTAATATCTTATAACCCCATTCCACTCCATTAGTAACTAAGATTCTGGGACTATAGGAAGTTTATTTGCCATGTGTAGATGTAAAAATTGATGGGTAGTTAGAATTATATCCATGTTTTTCCCTCCGCTCACTCATGTAAAAGGTTTGTTTCTGATTGGTTGATTAAAACATTTGTCCTCCCAAGAGAACAACAGTCCTTGATTTCTAGACTTAATTCTGGTCATCTACGGACAATGACTTTCCAGAATGGTTGCAAGGTTTTTCCACTATGTACTAAGTGTCAACCTGCAACCCCAAACCACATTATTGACTGTATTGACTCATCCATTGATGAGCTCTACTCATCCCCAGCAGACACCATTAACAAGCTTTACAAGCTTGATACCCTGATATGATTAAGTGGAGATAAGAAAGAAGAAGCATTTGTCAGTTAGAATGACATCATGACAATACTTCTTGGGAAATGTTTGGACAAACTTTCAGATTTTCTAACCATAACTTAGCATAAGATGTTTACAAACCTAGGATAAGGCACAATTTGGATTATAGATTATAAACACAAGGTAATAAGATCAAATCTAAATAAATAGTGTGGGACATTTCTCTAACAGCGTTGTTACCATCTTCAGACAAAAGTACTGAATGAAACCTTTATAAGATTAGGTATGATTTGTTTTTCAAATTAGGGTGATCAAACCTTCTATACTCAGACCCTCCCTACATCACAAATTCCAAAATCATATACGTTGCTGTCGTAGAGTTGTGAAACTACCATGCTGATATACACAAGGTAATAAGACCAAATCCAAATAAATAAATAATGTGTGACATTTCGGTAACAGCGCTGTTACCGAAATGTCACACATTATTTATTTATTTGGATTTGGTCTTATTACCTCTCTTCTTCTTTCTTATCTCCACTCAATCATATTAAGGTATCAAGCTTTGACAACCATCATGACTGGGTGAAGTAGAATGTGTCTGCCTTTGTCATTAAGACTGGGAGCACTACTCAGTGGCAGGCCGACTTAGCTCCAAAAGAAATGGCCGCCTCTGACATGAGGAACAGATGCCATGTACAGCTGCTCCTAACACGGAGTACAAACGCTGCTCATCCTGTATCCCTGGATTAGGAGCCCTTACAGAGTACTATCAGCCGGCCCAGCTGAACCCAGGTTTTTTACTGAGCTTGTTACTGCTCCCCCTCCTCCTTTTACATCCGGGCTTGGGACCGGCAAAGGCGGAGTTGTCTTATTACCTTGTGTTTATAATCAATAATCCAAATTGTGCCTTATCATTACCATGTTGATAATAGAGTTTGATAATTTTGATTATTTCTTTAATATCGAGGGATGACATTTTCTGAATTAAACTTGGATGGAACCTGAACATATGTTAATTAGACAAATATTATAAATAATTTATTAGTAAACATTTTTTTTTAATGGTATATCGGGACTTAAAGGCCACCTTGTATATTCAAACCTCTTTAATTCAACATCCCATTCTTGTATGTAGGGATTTGAAAACTGATTGAATGTGTTGAGTCAAAGAGGTTGTGTATTGTAGATAGGATTGATGTTACAATGGTTTACTGCCGGGCTCACTCTGATATCAAGGCTCTGGAGATGGAAACTTCTTTGACATGATGTAATTCTATAATTCATCATCATCAAATTAGCACCCTATGTGTGTAACTGTATTTATGATGATAGGGACTCTTTAATGTATCATCATGATTTGGTTCCAAAATATGACGCTTTTTAGAGTGTTGATTGTGTTAATCCTTATATGGGGTGGTGGTGTCTTGTTTACATGGAGGGGGGGGGCTGCCATTGCCCTGTTAGTCAGCCACATTTCCCTGTAGGCCTTCACGGTTACCGTAGCGGCTCACGACACCGTACTTCATCCTACAGGGCAGTTCCTTACTTGTGCTGCTTCTCCCGCCTGCCACATAGAGGAGGACCTTTGGGCAGAAATCCTTATATGTACATCAACCTTATCAGAAAGATGTGGTGGTATCCCAAGTACAGGCCATGATAATCATGGTGGGTTGTCACTGACTGCTTCTACTGTAAGTACTTCACGTGTCTACACATATAGACAACAGTTTGACTTTCAACTGTGCCTTGATTACCTGTACACTCACTGGTTATGCTGGACTCTTGCAAGAATCAGAGTCCATGGAAACAATATTTTCTGTAGAATGCCCAATATTCAATCCTGGGTTGTGTCTGCCAAAAAAAGGATAGTTTATACCACTCCGCCACCAATCCCTTCAGAAAGATGTATTACAATGTGGAGATAAAATCTCATCTGAATTGGTCGAGTGAAGTAAGTGTTCAACAGACAGAAACTACAATCTATATACAGTTGGTGGACCTAGCAATACATCTTGGGAGACAGATAACCTCAGTTAGACTTGGAGCCTCACAATTATGATGTCCTAAGGAGGTTCAGCTGTATATACAGTAGAACATACTCCATGATTGGACACTCGCACTAGAGTACACCTCTCTATAAAGGACAGTTTTCATTTGAAAAATTACTATTTTTATAATTTAGCAACTCTCCGGTAAGAGGACACCTCTCTCCCTAAAGGACACTTTGGATCTGCAATTAGGTGTCCTTTACAGGGAGGTTCTACTTTATATAAATACACTCATGGACAGAACTTAAGGAAGTTGTACTTTTCAACATGTATATCAGGATTCAGACAATAACTCTGAAAGATATTATGGTCACCTTTATTGAAGACACACAAGATAACCAAGTGTGAACAAATTTGCCTCTGTCTCCTTAAAAAAAAAAAAAGACAATGGTGACATCAGACTTTCCACTTCCTCAAGTTTTGTCCATGAGTGTATCATTAGGTTCTGTGGTAGAGTATCAGCCAGTGTTCCCATATAAGATGTGTCAGATCTGGTTCCAGCAGTACCCCATCTTCCTCTGCTGCGGCCACTCCTCCTCGGATGAACAGCTTCAAGAATGACGGCAGCTTCATCGACCAATTCCGCAGGTTTCAGCAGAAGAAAGGTTAGTGGTGTGGGAATGAAGATCAAGAGAAAACAAAACACTCTCAGTGTCAAGTATTATTTTTTCCTTCCATTATTTGAATGGAGTGTGACAATACGTAGGCAGATTTTTCTAATGCTCTGGAAGTGAGCCAATAGCGCTACAAAAGAAAGATGAAACTCCCTTCTCAATTTCACATCCTTCACAACTATAGGTATTGTGAGGTGTAAATAGGTGAAACTGTTAAAGAACAAAATTGTACCAAAATACTATGTAGTAACTTTTAAGCAACACTTAGTCAAATTAACACTATATGAATGGAATTAGATTTATTTTTTTTTCTTTCAAATTTATTGACTTTAAAAAAAAAAAAATTCTTGTTATGTAATACAGTGGATCCCAAAATGAGACCATAGCCTATAAATTAAGGCTAGGTCTCTCCTGGAAGTGGTTTATAAACAGAGCCATGTTGTCTTCAAACTGATAAGAAACCACTAACAGGAGGGTTTGACCATGTTTTTAGGTTCTCATGGGTGACTTTGCCGTATATTGGCAGTCTCTCTTGGAGGTGGTATCTCATCTGAGATGCTGTTTCAGCTGAAAGACTCCTCATGACAGAATCTCTCTAGGATAGACCTGGTTTAACCATGTATTTTAGATTATGGACTCTCATGGGAGGGACATATTAACAGCTGGCTAGCTATTTGCTCTCACATATCTTGCATGGTCTTGGCATGCGAATATGTCCAATGGCTGACCCCCCCACCAGTCAAGGAACAGCCCACTGATGCTGGTCTGAGCAGCAGAGACCGAGGTGAAGAAGAAGCCATTAGAGGAGGTGGGGAAACCAGCCCCCAAGACCCCCAAAGGTAAGTCCCACCCACAACAAGCTGCCTTGGTCCCCCGACACACCATTGCCCTGGAACAGTTGCTCCGCCGCCCACTTCCAAGATGACCCCTTCCACTTCTTCTACTTCTTCCAAGGGGATCTCCATCAAGCTGGCTCCGTCTGAGAGGTAAGCTCCTACTGCTTTTGTTTTTGATGCTGAACCAGGATAATACTGGCGGTGGGGCCCTGCAGTAGTAGTAGGTGGGAAGGTTGTTCTACTTTTATCGCGAGCTCAAGACCTTGTCTCTTTTATCTATGACTTAAAGTGATTAGTGGCTTAGAGTGTGCTCTTATATCAGGAATGTTCTTTGAATAGACAGCTGAACTTCTACTTCTTTCTTATCTCCACTCCATCATATCAGGGTATTAAGCTTGTTGATGGTGTCTGCTGGGGATGAGTAGAGCTCATCACTGGATGAGTTTATACAGTCAATAATGTGTTTTGGGGTTGCAGGTTGAGATTGCACTTAGTACATAGTGGGAAAACCTTTCAACTATTCTGGAAAGCCATTGTCTGTAGATAACCAGACTTAAGTCTAGAAATCAAAGACTGTTTTTTTTTTCTTGGGAAGCACAACACTAAAAGATTTAAATTAAATATTTGATTCAGTAGAACCTCACTGAGAAGACACTCTTGCTACAGGACATCTCTATACAAAAAGGACAGCTTTCATTGCCAAAATGACTATTTTTCACTATTTAGCTGCTCTCCAGTAAGAGGACACCTCTCTCTAGAGGACACGTTGGCTCTTCAACTAGGTGTTGTCTTTTATAGAGGCAGTTCTACTGTTAAGCCACAGAGCTCCTCACCTGAATTGATTTCACTTACTGATAATAAGAGTAATCAATAACTGACAACACACTTTTGTTTGTCTCTTCTATCACTATTGACATAAACAAGATAAAATTAACATAACAACAACAACACAGCTTTATTAAGACTACCGGTCTTGTATAGATTCACCACAGGAAGAAAGGAAGCATAGATGCATTAACATATAGCCTTGTTGGTTTAAACAGTGGTTGTTCACTAGAAGTTGGGTTAGATCACCCTCATGTAGTATGGTCGTCTCTGAAACCGAAGTCAGCCATGATGGAACATCACCCTGCTCTGTCTCTTCTAATCTCAGATTGTGTTAAATTAATTGAACCACAATCCCTCCTTGCTCTTCAGGTATTCTTCAAGATGTCTCCATCAATCTTCCAATAATCATCTACATGTTCTTTTTGACATTAGAAGGCTAAAATCTCCATTGAAAGCTGCACAAACCTTCTGGTCTACTACAAGAAAATAAGATCTAATCCAAATAAATTAATATGTGTGTGCCATTTCAGTAACAACGCTGTTACCGAAACATCACACACTATTAATTTATTTGGATTAGGTCTTATTTTCTTGTAGCTATAATCTATAATCCAAATTTTTAAATAAAAAGACATATATTAGATCAAAATTTCATTTATTTTACCTCTAAATTTAATCAATATTTGTTTAGATTATAGTGGCAATTTTTTATTCTGGCATTCAAAAGTTTTTTTCCCGTTTCTAATAATATTTTTCTAGAAAATTTTGTGCGAATAAGATATTTTAGAATTAAAGAAGGTGGAATAATTCCCGCTGACAGACATCTGTGGTTGAAATGTAACTTCCAACTGTTGATAGAAATTCGAAACCTTTCTATTGTTCTTGCAAGGCGTAGAGCGTCATAACCAAAACTGGTTGATATCGTTTTTGATATCAATTGATATTTGCCTTTTTAATTAAAGATTTATTTATGGATTGCTCTATTTTCAAAATAATCCAAATTATATCCTTTATCACTTTTTGGTCTACTGTCAATTTGTTTTACTCTGAGGCTTCTTTCAGCCATGCCATATGATGTCAAACAAAGTACCTGCTCCAGTTTTTTGATCATTTTATCCACAAGCTCCATGTCCTTACAAAAAAACAAAACATTTGAGCGTCCTTCTCTTTAAATCAATACAATAACCCTTGTACAGTAATTACAGAGCTAAAGTGTCCTTTAGGGAGAGGTGTCCTCTTACCAGAGAGTTGATAAATTGTAAAAATGGTAATTTTGCAAATAAAAATTGTCCTTTGTGGAGAGGTGTCCGCTAAAGGGAGGTTCTACTATATCAATATTAAGGTAGGGGGGGTCGGTGGAAGGCTGGTTAAACCGTTTGGTTTACGACCACTACGACCCGGGTTCGATCCCCGCATTGGACACTTTTTTCTGTTTAAAAAAAAAATGCTCCAATGGCCCCCCGATTCTTGCAAAAGTCCAACCCCACCAGCGAGTGCAAGTAACCAAACGGGGCTCTGGCACATTTGTAAGTGCAAAGTCGAACTGCTTTCACATGTGTAGACATGTGGTGCGCTTACAGTAAAAAGCAGTCGCTAACTACCCACCATGATTATCATGGCCTGTACCACGTGTACTAGGGATAAGCAAAAATATATATATATATATATATTAAGGTAAAAATATCAGACTTCCGAGAATAAGTTTATTTTATTTTTTTTTTTTTTAAAGAAACTTATCCCTGTGTGTGGAAGCCTCATATTTTCACCTTAATCTTTTCTTTAGTTACAAGCTATGTAATTCTCTTCTTATATAAAATCTCTTATATTTCTCTCCAAGAAGAATCTTTGGACTTGGCAATTCTGATCTCAACTTCTTTTTTTTGCATTTTCCATTCTCACATGATGCTTACCAAAAATAAGTGAAGGACTTGGTAACGTTTCCTATTTAGAAATAAGGAATAATTACATTACTTTGTGTTTTTAATATTTAATTCAATTACAACAAGGTTTATCACAAAATATATATCAACAAAACAAACTTATGCAAAATTACCAAATGAAAAGTACAGTGTTGACTAACTATGAAGGAAAATCAAAGAATAATTAAATATTTTACATATATAAATACAAAGCATGTTACAGACTTGTTGAATTTCCATGTCATTAATATTTATTTGTTGTATTCTTTAGGTGCGTTGGTATTGAAAGCTGTGATTTTTTAAACTCTTCTTGAAGTGGAGTCTTTATTTTATAACACCCGCAACCTCTTGATTCTATTTGATCAGAAATAAGTTGGTTTACATGATACCAAGGTACTGTTTTGAATTATAGATTATAAACATATAAGGCAACAAGACTGATATCTACATATGTATAGACATGGGGTACTGCAGTTGCTAATACGCACCATGGCCATTTTATAACACTCGCAACCTCTTGATTATATTTGATCAGAAACAAGTTGGTTTACATGATACCGTTTTGGATTATAGATTAGAAACATAAGGTAACAAGACTGATTCTTACATATGTATAGACATGGGGTGCTGCAGTTGCCATAAATGCAGTTGCTAATACGCACCATGGCCATTTTATAACACTTGCAACCTCTTGATTATATTTGAACAGGAACAAGTTAGTTTACGTGATACCGTTTTGGATTATAGATTAGAAACATAAGATAACAAGACTGATTTTTACATGTGTAGACATGGAGTCCTGCACTTACAGTAAAAGCAGTCGTTAATACCCACCATGACTATCATGGCCTGTACTAGGAATAATAATAATAAACTACGCTTTAAATGTGTACTAGGGATAATAAAATCCTCAATCTTGGGAGTCTTAAATGTGAGGGGACAACACTGGATGTCACACCAGCTGGAGATGAGGGGGGGTGTGCAGCAAGCCGGCCCCACTGACCATGACCAAGGCTGCCAAGAGGTTGCTGGATGATGATGATGATGAGGAGGAGCCCAGCCACAAGCCAGTGCCGTGGACCAGACCCTCCCTGCCCCCTTTATACAAAGAACCCCCTCAGCAGATGCCGGTGTTGCCACCGCCTTTGCCCCCTCCACCTGTACTGCAGCAGCAGCAGCCGGCAGTGTTGCCCCCTGCCCCCCCAACCCTGGGTAAGAGGAGTAGAGTAGAGTGTAGGCGGGAGATCTCTTTGTTGGGGCTACTTGCTATCTCGCAGCAGTGTCGCGCTTGCGAGCAGCCCTCCTTCCTCTACTGTGTTGGGGGGTGGGGCTGTTCGCAAGCGTGCACAGCCGCTGTCTCGAACTGTGGCCGCATCTAATCTGCCGTGGCCCCCTGACTGACCTCAGTGGCCGCGCTCTGACTGGATGGCTTAGTTGCGCCCCCAGATGACCTTGGCGTTCGTCTGGCTGTCGAGAAGGTGGCCATCTCCGTCGCCATCAATGGACTGTCGTCTGAGGAGGTGGCCCGGTCTGAGAACACAGCCAACCCGGCCTACAGGTGAGACCTGCTGTCTGTGAGATTGACGATGTGAACACCACCTGGGTGACTTCAGCTTCCTGAGTGACAAGGACAGCCCGGCCTACCACTTCTTCCAGAGGAGAGTGGAGGAGCTGACAGAAGCCAAGAGGAGAGCTGAGAACCAGGGAGACCTCAAGCCATTTCCCTCGGACACCACCCCTCCAGGTAGTACTGGGCAAATCTTTTTTTTTTTTACTCATCCTTTTAGTCTAAATTAGACAAGATCTTGGAGGTCGTGCTCATAAAGAAGTTCAAGAACTCTTCTTGGTTCTCTGTACAGGGATCCCTTGTCCTTTCCAATACAATTTAGTATATGTTGGGGAGTGGCCTCTTCGGTTTTGCACCTAGTGCACATGGGGAAGCTTTTGGCTACCACTTTATAGACTAGAGGGCGCAGGTGACTAGATTTCCATCTGGCCAACTGTGTCGATTCCCTTATGTTTAGTTGGAGGGTCTGTTTTTTTGGTTCAGATCCTGCACGATAACCAATGCAGTATGAGATTCTGTTGTGCACGACTCCATATAGGTTATATGCCAGTTACGTTAGAGCGCTGGTTTTATCCAGCATTTCCCCGAGGTCACCTACAGAGAGGTGTAACTTGGACTTTGACCTGGTATTAAATGGCCGCCTCTAACATGAGGAACAGACGCCCTGTGCAGCCGCTCCTAAAATGGAGAACAGACGCTGCTGATTATCATGTAACCCAAGGATAGGATCACTTACAGGGTGCTATCAGTCGGGCCAGCTGAACCCTGGTTTTTTAACGAGCTTGTTACTGCTCCCCTTCCTCCTTTTACATCCAGGCTTGGGACCGGCAATGGTGGAGTTGAGCAAATCTAACTTTATTGGGTGCCTCTCAAATAATCAACACAGGTCATCATGTTGACAATGAATGATAAGGCACAATTTGGATTATAGATTAGAAACACAAGATATAAGACCAAATCCAAATATATAAATAGTGTGTGACATTTCGGTAACATTGCCGTTATCAAAATGTCACACGCTATTTATTTGGATTTGGATTTATTGCCTTGTGATTGAGAATAGAGAATAGATGCAGGCTCATCTCATTTAGTGTTTTCGCATATATACAAGCTTAGTGCCTTGTGGTACTCATTCCTAGGTTCTTGTTGTTCTTTCTTCTAAATTATAGTTATTTTTCCTTATTGATTTTGCCTGAGTGTATATTTTTATTCATTCTTTTTTTTTTCATTTGTCTTAATTTTTTTTTTTTTGGAGTTGATAACCAGGTACTCATGTTTTATCTCCAGTCCAACTCTCTCATCAATTCAAGGGGATCAGAATTTTCCTTTGAAAATTATAGTCGATTAAGACAACAACAACAAAAAAGCCTTTATTCAGGGTCACTGACCCTATACAGGATTCACCAGAGGTATGCATAAGAACAAAGCAGTGAGACAAAGGAAATAACGATATATACAGAAGAAAAGGAAAAAAAAGGTCGGTTTTACGGGCGAAGATTTTATGTGACAACGGTAGAATATTTATTGATATGAATATAATTAAATTGCACAATAGGAACAAGGAATTGAATGAAAATAAGAATTGCACAAATTTTAACTATAGAAATATATTTTGTTTACTAAAACATTGTACATGTAAACTAAAACTTAACTAATTCCTATTTGAGTGATTTTGTTGAGGATAGGACGATGATAGGAGAAATATGAAATGAAAGGAAGTGTTTCTGCTGTAATGTGTCTTGCGAAAGTCAAGTCGATAGTTGTTCCTTTTAACGTAGTTGACTTAGAAACGTTTGATACGCAATCAAGATTATACGTATTTTTCATGAATTTAAGAAACGAGTTGTCAGGCTTTACGTTTTTGTTAAAATCACCACACAGAAGAATCGGTATACTAGAATCAACTTGCACGAACGGTGGCACGTACTGGCTGTTGTGAATGTACGGACCGAGTCCTTGCCATAGTAACATTCCAATATCCTGCATACTAGCTCCTGGATGAATATATACAGCACCGAGTATAAACTTGAAGCTAGTATTAGCGGCGAAGCAAGTAACTTCAGTCATGCACATGTCACCCTTGGTTTTAATGACACGAGTTACGTCTGTAATCGCAACTTGGAACACTTCCGCCGTAGATGTCGATGATAATTTACGATAGATCGCCACTCCACCAGCCGCGTTGGTATTTGAAAATCAAAACACTTATTCAGATCGAAGGTTCAAATTTTTGCTAAATAAATTTGAAATTAAATAAAATTTGTAATTGTAAATGATGAAGTTGAAAATTAAAACATTTACTTAAATTAGATGTTAAAATTCTTGCTCAACACAGTTTAAATAAAGTTTTCTTATATCTGCCACTTTTTCTTAATATTTGTAATTTTAAAGAATCAATTCGAAAATCAAAACATTTATTCAGATCGAAGGTTCAAATTTTTGCTAAATAAATTTGAAACTATTTAAAATTTGTAAAATAATAATTAATTAATTAATTAATTTTAAACTAATAATTTACTTAACACTATCAACATTTATCAATAGTATGACATAACCTATAAACTCAGTTTCTCAACTTTTGTGTCAATCTAACAATTAATCAATCAATCATAGTTTACGATAATGAAATATCAGTGTACAATTATTTACCTTTATTGTTGTAGTTGTTGTAAATGACGAATCTAAGCACTCCACATTTTCACTACAGACACAGCTGACGATACTTTAACCACACGTGTGAACTTATATTATGACGCTTTCTTGTTTTTCCAACGCCAAGAACGTTCAAGAAAGACAAAGACAGAGACAAGCATGCGCCGATTCAATGCGCCTAATTCTCTAGCGCTGCGCGCGCAGCACTCTCGTTCGATGACTCATCGTAACGTTACCGGGCGTTACACTTTTTCATAAGTGACTCCCAGCCGCAACCTAATTTAAGACGTTGTCACGTCAAAAAAAAACAAGAAAGAGAAAGAGGGAAGCAAGAAAAACAACACAAAAAGAGTAGCAGTGAGGAGTGAGTGTCACTTGGCCTTCTTCTGAGATATGGACTTGTGGAAACCATAAAACGCCGTAGCAATATACTTATTCTGGGTCATATTGTCAATTATTGATGGAAGTGAAGCACAGAGTTGCCCAGTTTTGAGCATAAGGGTTCTTCTTTCAGAGCATAGCAATCAAAAATATAGTGAGTGATTTCATTTTTTAGTTTTGAATTACAGAAGGTACAAATCGGGTCCTCACCGCAGAGCATCTTGGTGTGGTTTTCTCTAAAAAAACTTGAAAGTATTCTAACTTGTGCGAGTAGTCTTACAACCGGGAAAGGAAAATCCCCTAAAAGGTATCTCTCCGTCATGAAAGATATGTGAATGTCTTTGTAGTGAGAGTATAGCTTAGATTTATCCATTCTTGTAAGGTCGTTTTGTATAGATTGGTCTGCCGCTGTTTTTAAGAGCCCTGTAATCGCGCTCCTCAGCGTTTCAGGATAGTCGATTAAGACAAGTATCATGTATTAACACAGTGAAAAGAACCTCCTCTAAAAAAAATCAGAAATAAAGTAAGCTCTCAAAGAAATCAGTAACAGAAAAGCCCCAGGAAGAGATGACATTCCAATTGAGTTTATAAAAATAACAGGAAAGGAGGCCTCAAATATCATAACAGAACTCATGTCAGAACATATGGGAGTGTGGAAAATGGCCAACTAAGTGGAAAAATCAATATTTCTACCTATCCCTAAAAAAGAAGTCCCAAAGATCTGCAGCAACTACAGAACCATTGTACTTATCCCATACACAAGTAAAATAACTTGTTAAAATAATACTATTGCGATTTCACCGCCACTCTGTGTTGTGACGACGATCTAAATTCTATAGAGGTAGTCACTCACCTCTATTCTTGGTCGGCGGGGTTGAAGGTTCAAAATTAAGGCGTCGCTGTTTATAACACTTTTAAAATATACGACGAAAACAGGAGGGAAAATTATATTTATTACAATTTAAGAAAATAAGTGAAGTATTATTTAATTAATTATATATTTAAATATTTACACTAAAAGAATCGGAGATCAGGGCAAATTCTAGCGTTCGAAAGTTGTTTACAAGTTCTTCTGTTATTGTTTTCTCATTTTTGCCGCTGCATCCCCGTAGCCGCTTCCGCCGGCCTCCCATTGGCTGCTTCGGACGGCTTCTTTTCCAACATTTCTCCCACCTTTGAGTTGGCGCCTCGACGACTCAAACATGGAAAGGAAAAGTTCAGTAGATTCAATCGGTTGGGTCTCTTGATGGGCCGTCCGTAACTTGACACAACATTCGGGGTTTCAATGTGATGTTGCTCTTGTTGTGAAGTCAAAGGGTCCTCTTCAGTTGTCAATCGAACTTCTTGTGTGGGAGATCGCTCCGTTAGAGGGTCTCGACACCTTATCTCGGGCGTTATCTCTAAATTGTAGAGTTTTTGAATAGGTCGTATTTTATCACCTGATGAAGTTTTCACTTTCGCAACCCTCACAAATTCGTCTTTTCCTGGATAGAGTTGGATTATTCTGGCTAACGGCCAGTGCAGTCTCTTTAAACTCTCTTGTCCAATGAGCACCATGTCTCCCACCTTGAATGTTATGGTAGTCTTCAGGCGTCTCGTTTCTTGTCTCAGGAATCCAAAATATTCGATACGAAATCGTTCTCTAAGATCTTCTCGTACACGTTTGATATATTGATATTTGCGGGAGAGGGTCTGGTTATCAATCAAGTCCAGGTCTGGAACGCCAACCTCTCTGACCTCATGTAAGAACAACGAAGGTGTCAATGGAGCGAGATCCTCACTTTCTTCCGTTAGGTAGGTCAGAGGGCGTGTGTTCATCAGGCTTTCGACGTCACACATTACCGTGGATAGTTCTTCATATCCCAAGGAGGTTTGACCGAGAATCCTAAAGAGCAATTGTTTCATCATTCCAATCAAACACTCCCACCATCCACCCCACCAAGGAGCACCAGGCGGTATAAATTTCCAGGTGATGTTTTTCAATGTGGGATCACATTTTAATCTCGAAAAATCAATCTTCTTTAACGTATTAGTCATGCCTCGGAAATTAGTCCCCTTATCCGGACAGTCATTCAGGGAAAGTTTACCTCTCTTCCGGGCCGACGCATTGAATACTGGCCGTATTCTAGAAGTTTGACTGTTCCTTTTATACACTGGTCGATGTGGCAGGTAGTGTACACCATCTAGTTTATCCTCTATGTCATACTCAATTATCCCCTGATTCATCCATTCTTCAAAGATTTGTCCATACTCATTCATGTCTCCAACTTCAAGTTTTCTTCTTACAGAACTTAGTTGGTTTTCGGCTAGGTCTCTATTCGAAGGAATCCTTTCCATGTCTTGCACCCAGGGTAGAGCAACCTCATAGCGCTCCTCAATATCTCGCGTCGTGGTGTGGGCGAAATGTTCCTCCATTTCTGCTTGTAATGATTGAGTCTTCTTCTCAACCTCCGCGTCAGAGACTCCAATTGCATCTAATTTCCACAAGTTTTCTAGATCCAAAGATAGAAGTGTGGTCACGTAAAGGGAGCTGGTGTCATCTCTCACCTCCGTTGGAGGAATCTTTCCCATCACAGTCCATCCTAGTTTGGTACGGATTGCCACCAGTCCAGATGAGATTCTTCTCTGATCGTCAGTTAGCAATCTCCCGGCGATGTCCGCCCCTATAAGGACTTCTATACGGTCTCTCATCAAATCTGACACGTCGAGTTCTTCACTCCCTTCTAAAAATGATCTTGGACACACCGGAGGTATGCTTCCACAGATAAGGGGTTGACCTAGTGCTTCAAACTCACAGCGATAGGAATTATTGATGTCAGATAAATGAATGGTATAGACCTCATGTTCAACTACGTCGGTACTCGATCCTCCAAACAAGGAATGCCGGAAGAACTCTCTCTTTGATTGTTCGTATTCCATTTCCATTGCTGTGCTATGTAAAATATATGATCTTTGGGATCCGGTGTCTATTATAGCCCGTGCCGTCTTCTCCGTTCTGTTCCCTTTGAGGGTCACTCTCAAAGTAGGCAACAAGACGTCTGGGAAGGTTGATAAGTTGGCGAGAGTTTCATCTTGCACCGTTGGAGACTTAGAAGATCCACCTCGATCTAAAATCCGTTTTGTGCACATGACATCCAGGTGGGAAGACATGTTGCAGATCGAACACCGGACTACATTTCTGCAAAATTTACTTAAATGAGAAGGCCGAAGACATTTATAACAAACGCCTTTTTTCTTCATGAGTGATCTCTTTTCGTTTAAACTAATATTAGCTGCAAAGTCACACTTAGGGCTTCCATGGTTGTCTTTACCACAAAATACACATTCATTCGATTTGTGAACTGAATTCAAAAGTTCTGAAGCTGTCGCAATTGGTTTTTCATTGTAGAATCTTGTCTTTGGATGTTTGTTTACCAAATTAGGTTTAGAAGTTGATTCATTCCCGGTACCGATTTCGTTTCTAAAACTCTTCTCCCGTGCAGTTAATTGTCTTTCCAGAAAGGTAATCAAGTCATTAATTACATAACCTGTCGGGAGTTCTTTGTTCAATTCCAAATTAAGGTCTGCAGGTAGAAGCTTTATTATTATCGGGCACAACAGTTGTCCGTAAACATCAATGGACACGTTTAGTGACTCGAGACTTCTTATATGAACAGAAAGGTTGTCAAAAAGTTTGCGGAAGGTTCTTACATCGCTTGACGTTTTGAGTGGTCTCATTGACAACAAATTGTTCATATGTCGGCTAATCAAAATGTCTTCTCGCCCAAATCTGTCTTTAAGCAATTTTATAGCTTTCTCATAATTGTCCGCAGATAAAGCGAAACCTTCGACTGTGTTTAGTGCAGTTCCGCCGAGATGTGACTTCAGATAGTTAAATTTATCGATCGGGTTCAGTGAGTTGTTCTGGTGTATAGCTGCATCAAAAGAATTCCAGAACGTCAGCCATTCACTAAAGTTTCCATAAAATTTCGATATCATCAATTTCGGAAGTTTCACAGTCGTGCAGGAAGGTACATAATGTCTTATTTCATTTTCATCTATTCGTGAGTTCGAATTCGGTATATTTTCGCCATGAAAATCTGATTGGCGAATCTTTTTATTTGCCCTAAATCTCCAAGTAATATATTTCTCTCGATATTCCTCTACGCCCTGTAATTCCTTCTCTAAATCGTCAGTTTCAAGAAGCGTTTCTATTTTGTGATCCACTAATTTAAGTTCGTTAAATGATTCATTCAATTGTTCTAATAATTCTTCAAGATCAATTCTCATTAGCGTGTCAAGTCCACTTTCAATCTTATTGCATGTTTTCGTTAAATATGATCTGTTAATAGCACGCTTCTTTTTTAAACGTAGAATTAATTCTTCCGCCATCTTGTAAACAAAGCGACAAGTAGGGTTAGCTAGCGAGTTCCAAAATGGTCAGCTTAAAATGATTTTTTTTTTCTAGAATTTACCTTCAACAGTCCCGGCTGGGATGCCAAAATTATTGCGATTTCACCGCCATTCTGTGTTGTGACGACGATCTAAATTCTATAGAGGTAGTCACTCACCTCTATTCTTGGTCGGCGGGGTTGAAGGTTCAAAATTAAGGCGTCGCTGTTTATAACACTTTTAAAATATACGACGAAAACAGGAGGGAAAATTATATTTATTACAATTTAAGAAAATAAGTGAAGTATTATTTAATTAATTATATATTTAAATATTTACACTAAAAGAATCGGAGATCAGGGCAAATTCTAGCGTTCGAAAGTTGTTTACAAGTTCTTCTGTTATTGTTTTCTCATTTTTGCCGCTGCATCCCCGTAGCCGCTTCCGCCGGCCTCCCATTGGCTGCTTCGGACGGCTTCTTTTCCAACAAATACAGAAAAGAAGGAACCCCATTTAAATAAAGAATTCCACCAGAACAAAGCAGGTTTTAGAAGAGGTAGAGGTACAAGAGATCAAATAGAAAACCTAAGATGGTAATGGAAAGGCATAAATATATATTTATAGTATTTGACTATAGTAAAGCTTTTGATTGTGTAAATCAAACTAAACTATGGATAATACTAAGACTTATGGAAGTGCCACAGAACATCTAATTGTCCTGAATAAAGAACTGTATACAGAAAAGGAAGCCACAGTAAAAACAGAATATGTGAACGCTGATTGGCTCAAACCACAAAAAGGAGTTAGGCAAGGCCTATGTTCAACCTCTTCTCTGATCATAAGATTAACTGATCTTAATAAAACAGAAATAGGTGTACACATTGGAGGAATGAAAATAAATAGCCTTCGCTATGACACCACACTGCTAGAGGAAAATAAAAACTTTATAAAGATTATTGAGAAATTTGGGGGTCGGTGGAAGGCTGGTTAAACCGTTTGGTTTTCGACCACTAGGACCCGGGTTCGATTCCCGCATTGGACACTTTTTCTGTTTAAAGAAAAAAAAATGCTCCAATGGCCCCCGATTCTTGCAAAAGTCCAACCCCACCAGCGAGTGCAAGTAACCAAACGGGGCTCTGGCATTAGTAAGTGCAAAGTCGAACTGCTTTTCACATGTGTAGACATGTGGTGCACTTACAGTAAAAGCAGTCGCTAACTACCCACCATGATTATCATGGCCTGTACCACGTGTACTAGGGATAAGCAAAAAAAAATTGAGAAATTTAAAGAAAGTGAAATTTTTGTTTTTTTAAATTATAATACACTACTACTAATAGTATAAATAGATTTGAAATTCAACAATAAAAAAATTGATATACTTGATCACTTCATATTCTTAAGAGTCCAGGATTGATGGGAGGTTGGTTAGAGGAAGTAAATAGAAGAATAGCAATAGGAATGAACACAATGATAAAAGATGAAGACATTTCTCTCAAGACAAAGAAGAGAATTGAAGAGGCATTGGTATTCCCTGTGGTCACTTTTAGATGTGAGAGCTGGACTCTCAGAAAAGAAGGGAGAAAAATAATAGAAGATTTTGAAATGTGGACATGGAAAAAGCTATTCAGAATACTATGGACAGATATAAAAAAAAAATTGATATACAGTAAAACCCCTCAATAGTGAACCCCAATGGGACAGAGCTTTTGGTTCACTATAGCCACGGTTCGGTTATTATTATTTTATTTTTTTTTACTTTTCAAAATGTTTAGACCATATAATTAAAGGACAACCATACACACAAGAAGAGGCTGCCTCTTAATAGTGGTCACTTTGTTTTAATTCCCTTAATTGACCTATTTCCTTATATTAATACTGAATAATAATAGAAATCATTAGATGATAGGTTCTTCTTATCATTACCATACATGTACCTCTATGTCTAATTTAAAAATCAAGACAAATCCTAGGTAAAGTTTTATTAAATATATATTCAAAGATATAAAATGATTTTAAAGCATCTTTATCACATTATATAATACAATGTTTACTTGGAAATATGACTCTAATACCTTGTTGCTTCAAAGCACTCTTCAAACATTGCATCTTTCAAATAAATTTAATGTGTTTTTCTTCTATTTCATTTTCCCACATATTCTTCTTAAGTCTAGATTTTTTTTTTTTAACCTGTCATGCAAAACGTTGCTGGCTTTAAAATCACCATAGTTCATGGCATAAAAATAATTTTTGTTTCATCACAGGCCCAGTTATTTGGACTTTTTTTTCCCCCCTTTAGTAATAACATTTTTGTTTTTAGAATGCCTTGTTTTCTTAATTTTGAAAGCCATTTGCATTTTTCAATTTCAAATTTAATGGATGCAAAGATATTATATTTAATAAAAAGTATAATGTGTAAAAATTTATACAACATACAGCAAAAATAGAATGTAAATCAAAACAATTTTTTGTTTGCTGCTAATATATTTCTTGAAAAAAGATACTTCGGCCAGTATAAATCTTTTTATTACCTCGACGTTTCGACAAAAAGCTTTTGTCCTCGTCAGGAGCAAACAAAAATTAAAACATATAGCAAGGCGTTAAAAATTATAATAATAATAATAAATAGAATAATTTTTAACGCCTTGCTATATGTTTTAATTTTTGTTTGCTCCTGACGAGGACAAAAGCTTTTTGTCGAGGTAATAAAAAGATTTATACTGGCCGAAGTATCTTTTTTCAAGAAATATGAATGCCGGCCAGGCAGCCTCTATCTTCATGCTAATATATTGTTTTAAAATCGCAATCCGTGAGCTCAAAATTTTGTTGTTTTAAATTTTTTTTAAATTACAATTTTAAGTTCTTTATAATCATAGTATTTCAAATAGATTTTATTATTTTGGGACCGAAAATAGGTTCGTTATAGGGGTAGTTCGTTATTTTAAAAATTAAAAAGTTCTTTATAACGATGGTATTTTCAATGGAATGGAATTGGGAATCTCCTTAGGTTTGTTATAAGTGAAGGTTCACTATATCCAGGGTTCATATTAGCGGGGTTTTACTGTATTTTCAGACACATGATGGGAGAAAGTGGTTTGGAAAAGATGTTGATGTTAGGGAAAATTAAAGGAAGATATGCAATGATATGGCTCGAAGGGGTCAAGAAAGCTACTGGAAGGTCACTAGATGAGCTGAGAGTTATAATCACTAACAGATAAAATTGGAGAATTTTTGTCCATATGGTCACCAAAAGTCGAACTCAACTTTAAGAACACTACTAACAACTCATTGAAATGTGATTTTTTAGAAAATACTCCTGAAATACAGTAGAACCTCCTAGAGAGGATACTCTCACTAGAGGACACCTCTTTACAAAGGACAATTTTCATCTCCAAAATTCCCATTTTTTACTAATTAGCAGAGTGAGAGGCTCTACTATATACAGTGGTACCTCGACATACGAGCGCCCCAACATACGAGTTTTTCGAGATACGAGCAAGGGATTTTTTGCTTTGAGTTACAAGCGAAATTTGAGATACGAGTTCGGTTCGGTAGTGTTGAAGATATTAATCTGTGATTTTAAATGGGAATTTTGTATGGGGAAATTTGTTTCGAGATACGAGTAATTCAAGATACGAGCAAGGTTGCGGAACGAATTAAACTCGTATGTCGAGGTACCACTGTATATCAAAGATAAACTCTAGATGAGGTAATAATTTTGATAAGGTACAATTTTATAGATTATAGATTAGAAGTACAAGGTAATAAGACCAAATCCAAATAAATGTGTTGTACATATACAATAGGTAACAGCATTGTTACCCAAATGTCACACGCTTTTATTAATTTGGATTTGGTGTTATTACCTTGTGTTTCTGAGGTAATAGTTTTATCATATTGGCATAAATATTCTCTCCCACATCACCCCTAATTGTAACTTTTTGTTGTTAGAACAGCACACCTCACTTGCTTTCTCTCTACATTGAAACCTGAAGCCAAATGTGTGGATAATAAAGTTATCAGTCGGTGGAAGGCAGGTTAAACTGTTTGGTTTTCTACCACTACGACCCGGGTTCGATTCCCGCATTGGACACTTTTTTCTGTTTAAAAAAAAAAAAAAAATGCTCCAATGGCCCCCAATTCTTGCAAAAGTTCAACCCCACCAGCGAGTGCAAGTAACCAAACGGGGCTCTGGCACATTTGTAAGTGCAAAGTCGAACTGCTTTTCACATGTGTAGACATGCGGTGCGCTTACAGTAAAAAGCAGTCGCTAACTACCCATCATGATTATCATGGCCTGTACCACGTGTACTAGGGATAAGCAAAAAAAAAAAAAGATAAACAGATTAATAAATAGCTCAAAATATATTCAGGCTTTTCAAATACATTAGAACCTTCATGAGAAAATGCATTCATTAGAGGACATCTCTCTACAAAGGACAGTCTTCACCACCAAAATGATCATTTTTAATATTTAGTACCTTTCTGGTAAGAGGACACCTCTTCCTAAAGGACACTTTGGCTCGGCAACCAGATGTTATCCTTTACAGAGAGTTAGCTCTACTGTACTTCAAATATTTCTCATGTGCAATGAGCTAATTGCTCTACCCTGATTGAATCCACCCTCCAGGAGTTGCTTTGTATTTTTTTGCTGACTGGTCTCTCATGGGAGGTTGTATTACATCCTCCTGTATTCCACAGAGCAAGTAGAGACCATCCGTGTGGTACAGCAGCAGCACAGAAAGAGGAGTCCGCCCAGCAAGAGTCCCCAGGACCAGACAACCCTCAATGCTCCAGCAGCAGCAGTCCCCCGGACCAACAGCCCCAGGAGAGGAAAAGAAGGAAACGGACTCGCTGGGAGCTGGGCAGCCCAGTCCAGCCTCCCCCACCACCACCAGGTAGGACTTGGTGGTCCCAGAACTGCTTCAATTTGTTACTGAAGAAACTACAGCTAAGATAGATTATAATTGAATTATATAAATATATTTTCAGAGTTTCTTTATTCAGAAATTGGGAAGCAAGCTCTCCCGTGGTCGCGCTTCATCAAGCCACTGGCTCTGAAAAGGCGTGCAACATACATATAATAGAGATTCACAGAAATAAATTTAAAAAAATGAGGACAATGGGTTATGGGGACAATTTCAAGTACAAATTAAGATAGATTAGCATAATGCCTGCTCGAGGAGCATGGAATTCATGGAATTTTTGCACAAGGAGATAAGAAACAACAACACCACAATGCCTATTTTTTTTTGCTTTAAAAGGCAAGCTTGGGGAGGTAAATCCCTTCCTTCTATAGACATGCCTCTATCAAATCTTACAAGGTGACATATATATGAAAAAAAAGTACAAATGTGAAATTGTACTGGGATAAGGGGTGCATAAATTATGAAAGAAAAAAGAGCATCTCCTTATCGTGCAACTGAAAGTTTCTGATGGCTTGTGCCATCTATCAGAATAAATATCAACTATTTGTTGATTTTTAATTATTCCAGAATTGTCCAAATACCCATTCTTGATTAATCAAGAAAAGCTAACCACAAATACGTTTTGGGCTGTTGGCCCTCGTCAGCATGGCGCAAGCTGTACCTCAACAACCAAAAAACTGGCCATTCAAGCACACTGAAAAATCACAAAACAGCTAGTTAAGGCCAGAATTGTGTGAGAATGTGAAACAATGAAAAAATAGTACAAATGTGATATTGTACTGGGATAAGGTGGATAAATTATGAAAGAAAAAGGGGCATCTCCTTATTGTGCGACTGAAAGTTGCTGATGGCTCTGTGTTGGTAACTAGAACATGTGTGGTCCAGCCATGGTAGACCCGGCACTGAGGAACTACGCCCTCCAGGTCTACGGCCACATCAACCTCTCCCCGGAGCAGTGGAAACAGCTGGATGACCAGCGCAAGGTACTAGAATCTCCACCTCTCATGTCAGAGCTGGCCATTTCATTTTGGAGCTAAGTCAGTGGCCTGCTACTGAGCAGTATTCCCAGTCTTAATAACAAACACATTCTACTTCACCCAATCATTATGGATGTCAAATCTCCTTTGATGAGTCTACTCACTGAGGTTCTACTGAATCAAATATTTAATTCAAATCTTTTAGTGTTGTGCTTCCCAAGAAAAAAACAGTCTTTGATTTCCAGACTTAAGTCTGGTCATCTACGCACAATGACTTTCAAGAATGCTTGCAAGGTTTTCCCACTTTGTACTAAGTGAAATCCTCAACCTGCAACCCCAAAACACATTATTGACTATATTGACTCATCCATTGAAGAGCTCTACTCATCCCCAGCAGACACCATCTCAAGCTCTACAAGCTTGATACCCTGATATGATTGTTGAGTGGAGATAAGAAACAAGATATCTACACCTCTTTTCAAAGGATACTTTTATTCATCAAAATTGTTACTAATCAACAAATATCCTCCAGTAAGAAGACACCTAAAGGACATTTTGAGTCTGTAACCAGGTGTTGTCATTTATAGAGAGGTTGTTCTACTGTACCACCTCTTGTTTGTTAGACAGTTTAGTTCAAAACTAAATATTGGGTGCCGCTCAAGTAGAACAACCCAGGTCATGATATTTACAATGGAGAATAGATACAGTTTATCTCATTTCAGTGTCTCCGTGTATTTACAAGATTAGTGCCTTGTAATACTGGACACTATATTTTTTTCTTCTAAATTGGAATGTTTTCTTATTTATTTTGTTCTGAGTATACAGTTAAACCTGTCTCTAGCGTCCCCTCTTGGGACTCGCCTAAATGGGTGCTATAGACAGGTCACTTTTAATGTAAATCGCATCGTACTACGTATTTAAAATCTGGCGCTATAGAGAGGGGGGCGCTATAGACAGGTTTAACTGTACGTCTTTTTTTCTTGCATTTTTCCCCTCCTCCATTTGTCTCATTTTTTCCATTTTGTCTTAGTTTGGGGTTACGTTTCTTATTTGTAGTTGCAAGATTTTTTATTTGTCAGGTAGCAATACAAAGCCAGCCAGTTTGGAGAAGATATTAACATGGTCCCTGCCCTAACACACAATAACATTCTTGTTACATTATGGCATGTATTACATAAGATAACCCTATAGCTTTTTTTTTTAATCCTGCCAGGATTCACACAAACTTGGAATCTTCTTATTTCCAGAATAGATTCATAGCAGAGTATAGTTTTAAATGCCATCTACCCCTCAATTTTTCAATAATTTGTGGTATGGGTTTCTTAGGATATCTATCAATATAAATTTATCTCTCCAGACCTTGCTGGGATGATAGAAATTATTGGTTGAGAGGTATATTTCAGTGGTATATTTTTAAAAATTAACAAATTTACTGTTTTCTCATTACCATCATATATATGCAATTGGTATATATATATATAAAATGGATTATAATGAAAAAGACTTAATTTTAAACAAAGGTAGAATTATTAATTATTATATATGACTGTACAATTAGTATGTAATTAGAAGTGACTGTATTATAGCTATGCATTTTTTTTCATCGCAGTAAGGACAGTAGAAGTTCGTTTTATGTATAAAAGAAACATTCGCGCTTTTAAATCCTTTTATTTTATATGTATAGATGGCGCGTTATTGCTTTGTGTTAATTTATTCCTAATGCCCTTGTCTTTATAGTTTGCTGAAGAGCATTGCTCGAAGCAAATATTTGAATATAATTCTACTGTCCTATAAGCTTATGTCCATAGTTTACTTGAAAACCATTTCTAAGATTCCATCCTTCAGTGTAGCATATAAAAGCAGAATGATCCAATACAATATTAGAGCTCTGAGAAGCGGTCTGGTGAATTAAATTGGCGAAACCGCTGGGAGGGTTCACCACTGATGAGCCAAGCCCTCCCAATATATTTTTTCATCGCAGTAAGGACAGTAGAAGTTCGTTTTATGTATAAAAGAAACATTCGCGCTTTTAAATCCTTTTATTTATATTCTTTATACCATTTGTCTATTTCCATGTCACCAAGATGTCGGGTGTTGCTGTGGCAGATGCGGGCATTGTTTGAGATCATGCAGGCCAAGAAGAAGCAGCGAGAGATGATGGAGATGATGGGCAAGGTGCAGTATGAGTACGACAGTGACGAGGATGTGGAGGGCGGCACATGGGAGCACAAGAAGCGAGCTCTGGAGATGGAGAAGACTAAAGGTAAGATAAGCCTCAGCCAGTATGTATGTATTTACATATGTGCTGGCGGCAGTGTGGGCGGAACAGCTGACAGAGAAGGCTGCCGGCAAACACCACATCGGAGACTTCCTCCCACCGGAGGAGCTGGACAAGTTTATGGAGAAGTGGGACTCGGCCAGACAGGGCAAACCTGCGGACCTAGGGGACTACAGAGAGAACAAGCTGACCATGGACAACATCGGCTACCAGATGCTCCAGAAGATGGGCTGGAAGGAAGGCCAGGGACTGGGAGCTGCCAACACTGGCATCACCGCCCCCATCAAGTGAGTAACCTCCACAGCAACAACATCTCTTGATCAGACAACTAAATGCTGACAATAACACACATGTACACTCATGAACAAAACTTAAGGAAGTGAAAAGTCTGATGTCGCTGGTTGTCTATTTTGTTTTAAGGAGACAGGCAATTTAGTTCACACTTGGTTATCTTGTGTGTCTTCAATAAGGTCACTAATATCTTTCAGAGCTATTATCTGAATCCCGATATACATGCTAAAAGGTATAATTTCCTTAAGTTTTGTTTATGAGTGTAGATATATACAATCGAACCTCTTTAATTCAACACCCCAAGGGATCTCAGAGATTTCGGTTGAATTAAAGGAAGTGTTGAATTAAGGTTAGATGATAAGCTAATCATCTAACTCGCTAAAATATTTTTTAAAAATTGCTTTGTAATATAAATTAATGATATTAATTGAAACCATTGTGTGTGTACTTTTTGTATTTATTTTTTTTTATTTTCATGATCAACTTTTAGTATCAGGGACCAAAGGGCAAAATAATATTTTATTCTAATTGAAGAATATTGCAGTTGAAAGGAAATAAATATGGAAAATAAAAAGAAAATTTAAAAATAATCATGAAGATCTTTTTCAAAATTCCTTTATAGATGTCAGTTTTTGCACTGAAATCCTATTCAGGATATATTCCAGATGGTCTATTTAAAAAAAACATGCATGTCTTTCTTCCTCTGGAATGTGTTTTAAAATATCAAAGTTTTTATTGTATTATAGCCATCCACTGCTGCTGCAGGTATTATTGATTTTGTGTTTAAATCTTTTATAATAACACGGAAATGGAATATTGAACTAAAATGTTATCATAATCATTGTGGCTACATTTTATGAAGATTTATTTATTTAAAAGGAAATTATTTGTAAACTTTAAAATAACTAAAATATTTCAATGCTGAAAATTAAAAAGAAAATGATATTATTAATTAGCGCACGAAGCCTAAATTCCAGCGTAAAAAAAAAATATATATAAAAATAACACTCGCGACATTACGCAACGGCACTGCAAAGTGAAACTTAAACTAACAGAAACCAAAAGTGCGCAGGCGCGATCCTATCGTCGCCCGACGTACTACCTTTTTAGCAGTAAAGTTGTATGTAAAAAAAACATTCACCTGTCAAAATTCGAATTTTAATATGGTCGAACTATCGGAACTGTTGTATTATCGATACTGTCGAATTACGGTTTATTTGATAGGCCTGGGGTCGGGATATCAGAATATGGTCGTATTAAGTTAGAGTGTCGAATTAACGAGGTTATACTGTATATATATCTGTGATGTGAGGTGGACAATCGCTGTGGTCACCCAAGTGCTGAAGCATACAGAGCAAAGAAGAGAGAACTACAGACTCCAATTTAGACATTATGGCTGACAACAGGAAAAAGGGGAATCCCAGATGGGTGTATCTGCTCACTACACACAGGAATTAAAAACAAATTCCCTCAAGATGGTGGGTTTTTAAAAGGTGAAGGAGGCATTGTCCCGGTCTTATCCTCATAGGAAATAATGACATCCTCACTTTCCTTTTGGTAGCCACTTGTGGCATTCTTTTTTTTTTTTTTTCTTTTTTTGAGAATTTCATGTGGTACAAAATCATATACAGTTAAACCTCTCTATAGCGCCCCCTCTTGGGACTCACCAAAATAGGGTGCTATAGAGAGGGGGTGCTATAGACAGGTCACTTTTAATGTAAATCGCATCGTACTACATATTTAAAATCAGGCGCTATAGAGAAGAAAGCGCTATTTAGAGGGGGCGCTATAGACAGGTTTAACTGTATATAGTTTTATATTTTGGAATTTTATACTATTTTTTAATTATCTGGTATACAGTAGAACCTCCATGAGCCTCTCTACAAACAGGAGTTTTCATCATCAAAATTTCCATTTTTACTATTTAGCAACTCTCCTGTAAGGGGATACCTCACCTTATAAAGGAAACTTAGGTTCTGCAATCAGGTGTCCTCTCCAGGAATATTTATAAAGCCTATCTAAAATGATGTAGAAAACCTTTCCATATAACAAATCTAAAATAATCCCCAATATTAGTAATACCATAAGTTGAACAATAGCTATAGTCAACTCAAGAGTTGAGATTTGCTATAGTATGGTTTTACTCTATTAGAAGAAATAAGGTAGAACCTCTGTGTGAAAGGAAACTCAACAAATAACAGTTTTCAGCACCTATTCTTGAAATTCTATATACAGTCGAACCTCTTTAATTCAACACCCCAGGGGATCAGAGCTTTCGGTTGAATTAAAGGAAGTGTTGAATTAAGGTTAGATGATTAGCTAATCATCTAACTCACTAAAATAAGGTTTTTTTAAAAATTGCTTTGTAATATAAATTAATGATATTAATTGAAGCCATTTTATGTACTTTTATGTATTTATTTTTTATTTTCATGATTAACTTTTAGTATCAGGGACAAAATGGCAATAATACATATTTTTGAAACATAAATAATTACAAATAATATTTTATTCTAATTGAAGAATATAGCAGTTGAAAGGAAATAAATATGGAAAATAAAAAGAAAATTTTAAAATAATCATGAAGATCTTTTCAAAAATTCCTTTATTGATGTCTGTTTTTGCACTGAAACCCTATTCAGGATGTATTCCAGATGGTATATTTAAAAAAAAAAACATGCATGTCTTTCTTCCTCTGAAATGTGTTTTAAATAACAAAGAGTTTTAATTGTATTAAAAGCATCCACTGCTGCTGCAGGTGTTATTTGTGTTTAAATCTTTTTTATAATAACACGGAAATGGAATATTGAAATAAAATGTTATCATAATCATTGTGGCTACATTTAATGAAGATTTATTTATTTAAACGGAAATTATTTGTAAATTTAAAAACACTAAAATATTTCAATGCTGAAAATTAAAAGGAAAATAATATTATTAATTAGTGCACGAAGCCTAAATTCCTGCGTAAAAAAAAAAAAGAACACTCGCAACATTGCGCAACGGCACTGCAAAGTGAAACTTAAACTAACAAGCCAAAAGTGTGCAGGCGTGATTCAATCAGCGCACGCCGATCGCCGCCGCCGTAATACCTTTTTAGCGGTAAAGTTGTATGTAAAAAAAAAAAACATTCAACTGTCGAAATTCGAATTTTAAAATGGTCGAACTATCGGAACTGTTGTATTATCGATACTGTCGAATTATGGTTTGTTATTTGATAGGCCGGAGGTCAGGACATCAGAATATGGTCGAATTAAGGTAGGGGGTTGAATTTGCATGTGTCGAATTAACGAGGTTATACTGTATATATCTCTGCAGACCTTATAAGCTTAGGTTTCCTAAACTGCCTTCTTTAATAAAGGCTGAGAATATATAAGGGAAATAATCCAATAGAAATGTAGAACATTCTGGAGAATAATTTGATGAAAAGTCATGGGGAGGGTTCACCACTGATGAGCTAAACCCTCTCTTCTAATAATATCTATTAGCACAGTATGGTCTGCACAGAGATAATGTTTGCCAATAACTTTCCAAAGAGAGAAACATAAATGTATCTAAATAAAAAAGAGTGTATCTGGATTTGTTTAAAGGGAAAAAAAAAATTTTCTCAAAATATTTAGAAGGATTGCTTCCTCTTTATCAATTTATTGCACAATAAACTTGATTTACAAATTCTTGTAGATCACATAGAAACAACTTTGTCATTGGTCAAAAATAATATAAATGATAATAAGAATTTATAAATTAAAAGGATAAAATAAGAGTATTGAAATTTAGATATGAAAATCAAAGGCTTTTGTGTGTAAAAATGTTATGTAGTACGTTATATAATGCAACAACAACAAAGCTTTATTAAGACCCCTTTTGGTCTTATACAGATTCTCCGAGTAAAACAGGGTATAAACAAGAATAACAGTAATAGTAACAATAATCAGCAATGGTATTTACAATGTATTAAATAAGAGGAAAGAAGAAAGAAAAGGCTTGGTATATACTTATATACAAGTAGTTCCTTTTCGTAAAGAACAATAATTAGTAGCATTGACGGAAATTTAGATTAGTACGAGTGAAAAAGGAATAAACAACAATGTATTATACAAGTATACTTGTATATAATTATAAAGCATCTTTATAGTTTTATACATGGATGGATCAAGGGTATTCTATATACAGTTACGAGCGTCATTCCTCATCTCTGTCACGGTTTGCTTTTTTTTTTTAATGGCGCCCTCCTATTGGTCGACTACGATCACGCCACCTTTGCCCCCCCCCCCCACTCACTTTTTTAGGAATGGCGCTCTCCTATTGGTTCACTACGATGGCACCGCCAATGCGCGAGACACTTCTGTCACCGTTTGCTTTTGGTTCAGTGGTAGAATGCTCGCCTGCCACGCGGGCGCCCCGGGTTCGATTCCCGGCCGATGCATTTTTTTTTTTTTTTACAATTTTTAAAACTCATTTATATATTATACAAGAATGACATCCACGGCGCCAATTTATAATTGTAACGAATAGTATTTTAATAAAAGCATTTAATCGGGTAAACCCCGGGCGTTGCCCGGGTCATTCAGCTAGTGTTATATAATGTACAAGATGATTGTATGTAAATGAATCCCAGGACAGTGACTGAGTTGGTGATGCTCCAGTGGCACCAAGCAACCAATGGACAAGAGTGGACTGGGCCAAGCCAAGCCAACTGACTTCTCAGAACAAGATGATGAGTACGAGGTCTACCGTAAGAGGATGATGCTGGCTTACAGGTTCCGACCCAATCCCCTGGTGAGTTGTTGTCTGGAAACTGGGAGAGCCATGGTTGGTTTAATGTGCCACTCACTAAAGATACAGGGTTGAGGCAGATTCTCTGTGATTGGCCAGCTGCTCTCTCACTGCCAATGATGTCATGGGTCTTGATGGTGACGGCACCCGTTGACTTGTAGAACCAACTGCAAACACAATTTAGTACTTAGAAACATAAGGTATTAAGATCAAATCTAAATAGTGTCTGCTGTTTCGGTAACAGCATTGTTACCATCTGTCTGACGATGCTCACAACGTTGTTACCGAAACGTCACACACTATTTATTTACTTGAATGTGGTCTTATTACCTTGTGTTTCTAATCTATAATCCAAATTGTGCCTTATCATATTTAATGCTTGTTAAAGTAAAAAATAATCTCTCACTTTGACCCTACTGCAATGAAATAAATAATGTTTGATGCCTGGCTCATTAGTGGTGAACCTTCCCTCTCTATATAAACACCCTCCACAACTGCTCGGCTCAAACGCATTAATTGTCTTCCGCAGAACTCCTCTGTGATCTTTTTGTATGGTTGTAGCAGCTCGTAATATACCACTCCTAGCTGGTCCCACCAAATACACAGCATAATATTCTCACCGTGAATATTCAGCTTGGCCATCGATGATGAGGCACGGCCAAGGTATCCATACGTTGCCCAATGCTTTGGATTATTGTAATGGACCCACCTTTCATCGCCAGTTACAATTCGATGCAAATACCCCTTTCTTTTTTGACTTTGGAGCAATTTTTTACATGTGGAAAAAAATACCGTTCTACATCTCTTGGCTTCAGTTCATACAGCACCCATTTATCTTTACAGTAATAGATTTCAGTGGAGTGGCTGTTTGCATGGAAAATATTTTGTGATCAAATGTTCGTTAGGCAGGCTTTCACTATGGTAAAAAAAACTGGGCGTAACCACAGGTCCATTCTCTAGTAGAGGAAAAATGTCAAACATTTAGGTATAAAGTCTTCATTGATAGATTTCCCTACAGGAAAGATTCTGCCAGTGATGGACTGTGAGAGTTCTTTCCCAAAGTATGGGCAGGTTGGAAGGAAGACCTCCATTGAGCTGCAAGTGATGCTCATCAAATTGGAGAATATTTGAGTTGTGGCGACCACACTTATTTGGGCTTTAATAAAGTCAATTTATTATATTAAAATATTTTTATAAAATAAATTAACTTTATTCAAATTCCAAAGAAAATAAGACCTAATCCAAATAAATTAATAGTATGTGACGTATCGGGTAACAGCATTGTTACTAAAATGTCACACACTATTAATTTATTAGGATTAGGTTTTATTTTCTTGTAGCTCTAATCTATAATCCAAATTGTGCTGTATCATTTATTAAATGCCAAAATAAAGAGAGGAAATAAATAGTGGGTGCTGGACATTGTTGTTTGACATCGCGCTTGCCCCAAAAGTCCAGGATGCCGGCTGTGCATGAGTAGTGAAGTGTTCTCACACTTGCCAAGGCATAGTATGGCTGCTACACTACTGCCCAACCACATATGTGCAATGAGGTGTTCGCCCAGCTCACACTGGCTGAAACATAGTTTGACAATTTAAACAATCTTATTGATTCTTCTAAATAATTGTTGCAAAGGTGGAATAATATATAATAAAATTGTAAATAAAGGGTAGATAAAATGTAGGAGAATATATATAGTTGTATATGTACAAATTTCTTCAGCAAGGGAGGCTTCCCCACCTTGAGAGAGTTCTCCTCCAGACAAGGTCTTCTTGAACACTCCTCAGTTCCACGCCGAGGAAGTGAAACGTAGTTTGATTGCTACAGAGTCACACCCAAACTTGAATTGACCTATCGGAACAGCTCTCCTTGTAGACTGCTGGTAGATTTCCATCTACATCCATCCATCCATTCATACATACATTCCATCTACTGTAGAGCTTACAACCCCTGTGGTGCTGTGACAGAACAACCCCAGAAGAGCCTACTATTGAATATCCCACCACCACCGCCCTATGTGTGAATGTACATAACCCGCCCGGCCAATACATCCTGTAAATTCCCATTTGATGAAGACTACCCCTAGGAGTATTATCCTGTAGATGTGTACATAGAGAGGAATATATATATATGTGCAACACCCCCCATAGTATATATATGTGACACACCATAGTATATATGTGAATAAATTGCTGATGCAACTGTTTCTCTTATACTGAGAAGGATCTATCCAGTTGACCACCATTGATGTTTGACAGAGAGCCTAGCTCACCATAATACTGTGGGACAACACGTCGGAGATATCTACATACCACAGTAGAACTGTTTCTTATCCCCTATTATACGAATTCCATGATCCCATGGAATGGGTGCAGCTTTCATTGATCATGGCACCATGATCCAGGCACACTTTGGGGAAAATCTGACTTGCCTGTAATTTGAGGCCGTTTCTAACATGGAAGCCCTTGCTGAGATCTATCAACCATGTTTTTGAATTCGGTATTTTTAAAGAGGTCTTTCTCCTCTCTCTTCAAACAATGCTACTGTTGGTCTGCGACTACTTATTCATCAGAGTTATTCTTCTTGTTTCGCAGCTGGCCTTCATATCTGAAGGTTGTTCCCCTATCCGCCACCTAGGCACGTGCCCTGTAGCAGTCAGCTCTGCCGAGGGACAGTAGAACTACCTCTCTATAACAGACAATACCTGTTGCTGAAACAGTGTCCTTTAGAGAGAGATGTCCTTTTACCAGAGAGTTGATAAGTACTAAATATGGTTGTTGTTGTTGTTGTTTCTTATCCCCTTGTGCAAAGATTACACAAATTCCATTTGGAATGGGGTGTAGGGGTGCAGCTTTCGTTGATCATGGCACCATGATCCAGGCACACTTTGGTGAAAGCCTGACTTTGCCTGTAGTTTGAGGCCGTTCCTAACATGGAAGCAGACGCCTTTGCTGCCGACTCTAACATGAGTACAGACGCAGCTTCTCCGTATCCCTGGAGTGGGACCCTTGCTGAGGTCTTATCATGTTATGATGAAAACTGTCATTTGTAGAGAGTCCTTTAGCAAGAGTGTGAAGATGGTTCTACTCTCTTTAACATAAAGTTAGAGGTTACCTGGCCAGTACATCTAGCTAGTTCTTGTGAAACTTCATCCTGTAAAGATATCATCATTGTAACAAAAGACTTTTATACTTGTCAAGATGAAATTAAATCTAAAAATCAGTAAATTGAACTCGTAGTGATACCATAAAGTGAAGTTCTTTTGGAGTTTGCTATAGTGAGGTTTTACTGTACAAGACTCTAAAAATACTTGGTATAATTCAACTGGTTTTTTAAATTCTAACCAAGTTCCTTACTATAATTTAATATTGACTACAATTCTCATCACTTACTTTAATTCAGGGGGGTCGGTGGAAGGATGATCTAAACCCTTGGTTTTCAACCGCTACTACTCGGGATTGAATCCTGCATTGGACACTTTTTTCTGATAAAAAAAAATGCTCCAATGGGCCCCGATTCTTGCAAAAGTCCAACCCCACCACCAGTGAGTGCAAGAAACCAAATGGGGCTCTGGCCCATTTGTAAGTGCAAAAGTCGAACAGCTTTTCACGTGTGTAGACATGTATGTGGTGCACTTACAGTAAAAGCAGTCGCCAACTTTTACCCACCATGATTATCATGGCATGTACCACGTGTACTAGGGATAAATAAAAAAAAATTAATTCAGCAGGAAGCATCTTGGGGTTATTCAATTAGAGTTGAATTCATATTCGACATTGAGAGGATTGGGTAGAATAGGGTGTTTCATTCCTGAAGTCATTCGACAAAGCAATACAGGAGTTACATAGCTTCAAGAAAAGTTCAGTCCAACTTCTTCTCTAACACCCAAGTTCCCATTTGAATTAAAATTGGTGTTATGAATTATATAAGGCACAATTTGGATTATAAATTTTAAACACAAGGTAATAAGACCAAATCCAAATAAATAAATAGTGTGTGACGTTTTGTTATAACCTTAAGATTAGGTGACCAACAAACTTACAATCCCCAAAAAAGAATTGAAATATAGATCTTGGAGTTGAAGGTAATGGTGACTCAAGGTGTCACCTCAATAAATCCTCTTCTTCTTCTTTCTTATCTCCACTCAATCATATTAAGGTATCAAGCTTGTAAAGCTTGAGATGGTGTCTGTCGGGGATGAGTAGAGCACATCAATGGATGAGTCAATACTGTCAATAATGTGTTCCAATAAATATTTGAAATATGTCACTATTGATAAATGAGGTTGGACACCGCTGCTCCATGTCTTCGCCAACAGTGGCCATGAATGTTCAATAAACATTGTAAAGCCTCCATTTATTCTTCTTTGATTTGAACCACTAGATGGGAATTTGGCCATAGCAACTTAATAGGTTAGACGAACACATTTTGACTTGCCTTAGATGCACTAAACAGTACCTTTGGGAGAGGCTGCTGCTTATCAAACAGCTCAAAGAGCATGGACTAATGGAATTTGTGTAATCTTTGTACAAGGGGATAAGAAATAGCAACATAGGTTAGACACCTCTTTGGCAATTTCTGCTCCATTGTTGTTTCTTATCCCCTTGTGTAAAGATTACATTAATTCCATGAGTTGATGCTCCTTGGGATGTTTTATGATAAGCAACAGCCTCTCCCAAAGGTCCTGTTTAGTTCATCTAATACAAGCCAAAATATGTTCTGAAGCTGCCAGTGCCAAGCTACATTTTGGGCAAGTGGGGAAGATTTTGTTATTATTTTCTATCTTCAATGGCTTGAGATGGCCTTTCTGCTCCATGGAATGATGGAGTGCTATTGATCTATGAAAGCAAAGATTGCCTTCCTGTCAAATTAAACGTCAAACTAGACTGTCACCACAAACTAGCAGCCTCCAATTGGTAACAAAGCCACAGCACCAGCTTTGGCAAACTGAGAAACGTCCACCTGAGGACCATGGTTCCAGGCTAAAGTCCCTCTTCAACCCAGGGTGGACTCTATATTCCATGAGAATCACAAGGGATATAATGGAATCATCAAAATCTGCCAAAGAGGTGTTTAGCTTCATCTCAGCCAAATTTCCATCTATATTTTGACCACACATATATTTGGCCTAGCTACTTTGCCAGCTAATACCTCTTTGAGAATTGTCAAGATTCCATTAGATCCCTTGTAAATCTCATGGAATAAAGTCCGCCCTGTGCTGAAAAGGGTCATTAGCCAGAAACCATGGTCTCCACAGGTGGACGCTTCTCAGTTTTCCAAAGCTGGTGTTGTGGCTTTGTCACCGACCTGAGGCCGCTAGTTTACGGCGATGGTTGATAGTTGGCGTTGATTTGATGGGACAGGTGACCTATAATTTCATAGATAATTTTAAAAAGTCACTCCTATAGCTTCCCATTAATCTCTTAAATTAGTGCATATGGGTTTTTGCCTTTGGTAAATATCAATAAAATTGTTTAAAATATAATAAGAGATATTTTATATATAAATCACCTTGCCACAATTATAAAGCCTACTAGGTTCTTGGTGTAAAACTAAACAAATGGTAGGTAAAAGTATTATCCCTAGTTCACCTGCTACAGGCCATGATAATCATGTTGTTGTTGTTGTTTCTTATCCCCTTGTGTAAAGATTACACGAATTCCATGAGTTCATGCTCCTCGAGCTGTTTTATGATGAGCAGCGGCCTCTCCCAAAGGTCCTTGGCAGAGCTGACTGCTATAGGGCGCGTCCCCAGGTGGCGAATAGGGGAACGACCTTTAGATATGAAGGCCAGCTACGAAACAAGCAGAATAACTCTGACAAATAAGCAGTCGCGGACCAACAGCAGCATTGTTAGAAGAGGAGTAGACCTCTTTAAAAATCCTGACTTCAACTGACCCGGTTGATGGACCTCAGCAAGGGTCCCACTCCAGGGATACGGAGGAGCTGTGTCTGTACTCGAGTCGGCAGCAAAGGCGTCTGCTTCCATGTTAGGAACGGCCTCAAACTACAGGCAAAGTCAGACTTTCACCAAAGTGTGCCTGGATCATGGTGCCATGATCAACGAAAGCTGCACCCCTACACCCCATTCCATGAGATGATAATCATGGTGGCCAGTATTTGGCGACTGCTTTTACTGTAAGTGTACCACATGTCTATATATATATTGTAGCAAAGTATTTATTATTTTGTTAACAGAGTATCATTTTTGATGTTTATATTTTGCTATTCTGTAAACTTCACTCATTACTTATCTTTTGTTTATCATTCATAGTTTGTTCTTGCCTTAAATAAATTGCGGTGTCATCCTGAAGTTTGTCTTTCCTAATTTTCCACGTGGCATTTTGGTGGAGATGCTGGGTAAGTTAGGGAAGACAAACTGAAGATCGTCGAGAAGACCTAGCGGCCATGGGTACTCTGATCTACCTTTTCGGAGATTGGCTCCAGGATTCCACCGACGTGTCAAAGCCAAGACTTCCCTCCAAGATGACGATGTCCCTATAAACGATGATACGACGACAAAGCCGCTCTTCACGCCGCAAGAAAAAGGACGCAAAGGTACTAGGGACAAAGTTCCAAGACTTCGATGGAATCCTTGGCAGAAACACGTCAGATCCATGTCAGTATCTACAATAATTGCAAACTGTGGGTCACAGCTCCCATAGGAAAGGAGCTATGTAGCAAAGTATTTATTATTTTATTAACAGAGTATCCTTTTTTTTATGTTCATATTTTGCTACTCTGTAAACTTCCCATATTGCTTATCTTTTGTTTATCTTTCATAATTTGTTCTTGCCTTAAATAAATTGCTGCATCATCCTGAGTTTGTCTTCCTAATTTTCCACTTGGCAATATGCACAGAGGGTGTTCCATTTTAAAGGAATGATTTTTGCAACGCTGTAGCTCACGAAAGGAGGGTGTGATTCGAATGATATATTGTTAATTAGGAAGAACACAAGCATTGATTTATATTTTATGAAAAACGATTTTCAAATATTCGAAATGCCTATAATTATAAGTTATTTTGTAAAAAAAGGTTACGTGTTCAGACTTTTCGAGAAGAAATACTTGTTCACCTAAATTAGTAAAATTATGAAAGAAGAGTTTGCAATTATTAAGTGAACAATAAGTCAAATAATAATTTTATATATATGATATTATAAGTGAGAAAATTCCTCTGAAAAAAAGGTGCCTGAAGAAACCTTACCTGAAGAACTCCAACCGAAAGAAAAATAAAAGAAATGGATGTCATACAGAATCCACCTTCTCAAAGGAACATTTCCACAATAACCAACGTACCACTTTCTACCTTTAACAGTCAGGAAAAAATCTGCTTAAAAATACATTTTCTCAAGCTCCACAATATCGAGGAATGCAGCAGGGCTCTTTATGAAAAGTACCTGGTAGGTGAAAAATGGAAGAATGTTGTTACACTGGACGAGGCATGAGTTTACCTCAATGATAGCAACCAACCCTGTGCCATTTACTAACTCTCAAATAAACACCTTTCAGAACTGAGTTAAGCAATGCAAGGAAAGTTTCTCAAAGGGCTTCATGATCGTTGCAGGTTTCTGCTACAATGGGAAAGTTCCTATAAAAAGGTGGACCCAAATGTTAAGATAAATTTGCAAATTTATCAAAGAATTGTTTCAAACTCATTGTTCAAGGTCCCAATTTTGTATCCAAGTGACTCAAGATCTGTGTGGCTGCACCAGGATAAAGCCACGAATCATACCTCACCTTCAACACGTCAATACCTGGATGAAAAGAGGGATGAAACCGACATTTTGTACATCTCTTTTAAGCACTTCCTGCCAAATTCCCCTTATGTATTTTGCGTTTTTGGCTTTCTGAAAACTGCTCTTAGATCTAGAAGACCCAAGACGCTAGATGGTCTCTAGAAAGTTGTTAAGGACTGTTGGGATGGTCTCGATCAAAATATAATAAGACAAAGCCTTATTTCCTGGAAACATCAGTGCAGGACTGTTGCTAGGCATCAAGGCTTACATATAGAAAACAAAAAGTTGTACAAACATTTTTTATTTAAAAAATGGAACACATTCTGTAGAAAGAAGTTTTTCATAAAAAAAAAGTGTTCCATGCAGGACTCAATTTATCTAAAAGTTCATTCCTGACAATTCTTGCAATGGTTGGACTTTCTTTTAATCCTTTAAGCAAGTATACATCCGAGCCATGCTAAGTCTGCATGTTTTCACATCACGCACACACACCAAAATCTTTATTAAGACAAGTCTTATTCATGCATTCACCACAATAGACATAACCCACCAAATACATGAAATCCTAAGCCAACTTGACACAATGGGCAAAAGATGTGCCGTGCAATGGATACCAGCCCATGTTGGAATAGAGGGCAATGAACAGGATGATGGACAGGCGAAGGAAGGACAAAAACAGGCACTGGAAACAGTTCAATAACACTGAAAGACACAAATACAATAGCAAAACTCAATACAATAACCAAAATACCCCAGCCCATACGCAACATTAACAGAGAATTAACGACAACAATTTCAAGAATCAGACATTTTAAAGGAATGAAGATAAACTCGGACATGACTAGATCCTACAGGAACAGCAATAACTGTCACAACACCCAACTCACTATTAACTATTAATCCGTCTTCTACATGCTATTCTGGTAAGCATTTTAAGACGCAACATCTTTGTGAGTCTCCAAGCGCCCGCCATACTGGAGGGCCGAGGAGAGGGCTGGAGAGGCGCCGGCAGAGCCGTGGGCACCCCGGGGGAGAGGAGGGCGAGTGCGCGCCGATTTTGAGGGAACCAAGGCAGCACCAAGCACAACTAAGGCGCCGCAGGCTTCAAAAATATTTAAGGGAACAAGATCAGGCGATCAAGACCCAGATCTCAGGAGGTCTGGCTTCTATCGTCTGGCTTTTATCAACACCCAACTCACTCCGGACCATATATACCCAGCCATCCTTGCAGCCCTCTATATGGCAGACATCAATCCAGAACACCCATACGGACAAGTTACCTCGGTTGGTCGATATTGTGATCAGGGTGCACGGACCGATCTGCTCCATGGACAAGACACCACCACAAGAGTCTGTAAAGCGAGATTTGTTGTTGTTGTGTCCAATGAAGAGCCTTAGATGTCTCCATGAATCTCTATCACAGCAGTCACAATGTCCTCTATCTTGTGTGTGTGTGTAGCTGCTGTTTTGGGTCCATGTCAATTTTTTGCAAGGCTGTCCATTGCTGGACATGAGAAAAAAAAAAGGAAATTTATTCTCATTTAATGATAACACAGAAGACATGAACCCTCCCCTCCTTAAGACAATTAGTTTCATACACTGATTTGTAAAACTCTGAGGAAAACAAAGATGAAAATACAAGCATTTACAAATGCCATTGCTTACATACTTTCATTTTAAGGTCACCCAGAAAAAAAAAGTCCAGAAGGCACACTCTACAAGTACTTTTTTTTATTCCCCTTTGTACAGGTGGCACAGGCCATGATAATCATGGTGGATAGAATTTGGCAACTGCTTTTACTCTTAAGTCATCACATGTGAAAAGCAGTTCAGAGCGGTCGAAAACCACTTGTCAAACAAGCCACTCTTCCATAAACATGCTTATGCAGAATAAAAATTATTTTCTTCTGCAATTGCTGTATAATGTTGAATTTATTGAATATAGTTCAATATATAACTTATCTCTAGTTCCTTGTCTTCCCTTTTCTTATCCTTAGGTTTGGTCGTTTCAAACAATGCAGTAGAACCTGAGAGGACATCTCTTATCAAAGGACAGTTTTCATGGGAAAAATCAACATTTTAAATCAGTAAGAGGAAACCTTTCCTTAAGTCACTTAGCTCTGCCACTAATATGCACAATAGCTTTTGCAAAAAAAAAAAAAAGTTGATAGTATACAGGGCTTGATTTTTAGATTTAATGATCTCTTTTTAGGGGAAAAAAAATAAATTTTTCCAATCCATATAAATTAAATTTCTGTTAAAAGTGGTGTGCCCTTAAAAAAATATAGCCGACCTCAGCTTCGTACAAGAAAGCAAGTGTAGCCATGGTTGTGACCAGTCTGCACAATACGGGGCAGGAGGGAAATTAACTGCACGATACACCAAAAGCAGAAAATGTTAAGGCTATGTAATTCTTACTAGTTAAACCTGTCTATAGCGCCCCCTCTAAATAGCACCCGATTAAATATGTAGTAAGATGCGATTTACATTAAGTTACCTGTCTATAGCACCCTATTTTGGCAAGTCCCAAGGGGGCGCTAATAGACAGGTTTAAATGTATTTAAAAACTATTTGCATGCTTTTTTCTAAAAAAAAAAAGTTAGCCAAGAACTCTCAATATTTTATAATTGCAGAAAGTATGGTATAACTTAAAAAACTTTCACCAATGTTTTATGGTTAAAGAGTGATTTGTTCACAGCAGTATGCCCAATGTATCAGCAGCACAAGTAACACCAATACACTAGGCTTTATTCCACTACTACATTATTACCTTTACACAGTACAAACAACTACACACATACAGAATATACCTCCAAATTAACATTTTTCAACCAAATGATAACAATTCAATTATACAAGTGAGAAAGATGGATAAGTTGCATCTACAGGTAAAATACAAAAATAAAAATTAAACACAAAAAATATATAGAAAAAAAAAAAAGATTGATTTATTTTAAAAACTTAAGAAAATGTATTTTAAATAATCAAAATAAACATCTTGGAACAGAGAGAGTTCAGTCGACTTCCTCAATGACTGGTCCCTTGCCGCCAGCAGCGGAAGGTGCTGGGCCGTCACCACCAGGAGGCATGGAGCCTCCTGCGGCCTGGTAGGCCTGCTGGATCAGGGGGTTGCACACGGCCTCCAGCTCCTTCCTACGGTCCTCGTACTCCTCCTTCTCAGCCAGCTGCCACACAGTACTCTTGTTAGCTGGTATCCATGCTTTATCTATAATGTTGGCTGTTCACTTCTCTAGCACAAGATCCTAAATCACTTAGAGCTCTTACAATGTAATAAGACCAAATACAAATTGTGTGTGAAGTTTCAATAACATCATTGTTATCATCAGATAAAAGATAATCAGTCCATTGTCTGATGATGATGCAACGCTGTTACTGAAAGGTCACATACTATTTTTATTTGGTCTTATTATCTTATAGTTCTAGTCTATAATCCAAATTGTGCCTTCTTATCAGTTAAGGCGATAAGTTTCTTTATACAATTAAGCAAGAAACTGTACTTTCAATAAAAGCTATGATGTAAAGAAGGAACATACCTGGTTGGCATCCAGCCACTTAATGGACTCTTCAATCTTGTCAGTGGCTCTCTTGAGATCCTCTGGCTTCAGCTTCTCCTTGATCTTCTCCTCCTCGAAGGCAGACTTGGTCTGGAAGCAGTAGCTCTCCAGGCTGTTCTTGGCTGCAATCTTGTCCTTCTGCTTCTCATCCTCGTCCTTGTATCTCTCCGCCTCCTGCACCATACGCTCAATCTCCTCCTTGGACAGACGGCCCTTGTCATTGGTGATGGTGATCTTGTTTTCCTTGCCCGTGCTCTTGTCCACAGCAGATACATTCAGGATACCGTTGGCATCAATGTCGAAGGTGACCTCAATCTGAGGCACGCCGCGGGGAGCTGGGGGAATGCCGGTGAGGTCAAACTTGCCCAGGAGGTTGTTGTCCTTGGTCATGGCCCGCTCCCCCTCGTACACCTGGATGAGCACTCCGGGCTGGTTGTCAGAGTAGGTGGTGAAGGTCTGGGTCTGTCTGGTGGGGATGGTGGTGTTGCGCTTGATGAGCACGGTCATGACACCGCCGGCAGTCTCGATGCCCAGGGACAGGGGGGCCACATCCAGCAGCAGCAGGTCCTGCACCTGCTCAGACTTGTCCCCATTGAGGATGGCAGCCTGGACAGCAGCGCCGTAGGCCACAGCCTCATCTGGGTTGATGCTCTTGTTAAGCTCCTTGCCGTTAAAGAAGTCCTGGAGCAGCTTCTGGATCTTTGGAATGCGGGTGGAGCCTCCTACAAGGACAATGTCATGGATGGACTTCTTGTCCAGCTTGGCATCGCGCAGGGCCTTCTCCACAGGCTCCAGGGTGCTGCGGAAAAGGTCGGCGCAGAGCTCCTCAAAGCGGGCCCTGGTGACGGTGGAGTAAAAGTCAATACCCTCATAAAGGGAGTCAATTTCAATGCTGGCCTGAGCGCTGGAAGACAGGGTCCTCTTGGCTCTCTCGCAGGCCGTTCTCAACCTCCTCAGGGACCTCTTGTTGGAAGTGAAATCCTTCTTGTGTTTCCTCTTGAACTCCTGGACAAAGTGGTTGACCATTCTGTTGTCGAAGTCCTCTCCTCCAAGATGGGTGTCTCCAGCGGTTGACTTCACTTCAAAGATTCCATCTTCAATTGCCAGGATGGAAACGTCGAAGGTTCCACCACCCAAGTCAAAGATGAGGACATTCTTCTCACTGGCTCCCTTGTTGTCCAGACCATAGGCGATGGCGGCAGCTGTGGGCTCGTTAATGATACGGAGTACATTGAGGCCGGCAATGACACCAGCATCCTTGGTGGCCTGACGCTGGGAGTCGTTGAAGTAGGCTGGGACTGTGATGACTGCGTTGGTGACTGTGGTGCCCAGGTAACCCTCTGCGATCTCCTTCATCTTGGTCAGCACCATGGAGCTGATCTCTTCGGGGTAGAAGCTCTTCTCCTCCCCCTTGTACTCCACCTTGATCTTGGGCCTTCCAGAGTCATCCACCACCTCGAAGGGCCAGTGCTTCATGTCAGCCTGCAGGGAGGGCTCGTTGAACTTGCGGCCGATGAGTCGCTTGGCATCTGCACAGCAGTGGTTGGTTAGCCTCCTGTGGCGGGCAGCTAGCCAGAACTGTCTACTCACCGAACACAGTGTTGGCCGGGTTCATGGCCACCTGGTTCTTGGCAGCGTCTCCAATCAACCGCTCCGTGTCTGTGAAGGCTACATAGCTGGGGGTGGTTCTGTTGCCCTGGTCATTGGCAATGATCTCCACCTTGCCAAACTGGAAGACACCCACACAGGAGTAGGTGGTGCCAAGGTCAATACCGATAGCGTGGTTCTTTGCCATTTTCTGTAACATACACCGCGCTTGTTAACATACCATGTACTATATAATTTCTATTATTATATTTTAACTACATATACCCTTGAACAAATCACAATAGGTAAATTATACATCCTCAAATAAACATACTGAATGGTAAAACATATCACAGCAAGATCTTAAATAGTTGGAACTTGAGTTGGAACAGTTGAGTAAACAAAGTAGTAAAGATAAGAAGAAACACACTGGGGAATTTTCCAAGAGAGAGAGTACTGATAAGAAGAAAAATAAACATTCAGTACATTTGCCTGAAGATGATAATGGTTACTATAGGTCACCTCTTTAGTCAAAACTGGAGTTTTATCCCCCCACCACCAAGAAGTTTGTTCCTTAATATGCAAATGGTGGTAAGTATACATATATAAACAATTGTATCAATAAAAATTCCAACCTCAACCATGAGCTATAAGGAAAATGCAGGGTTTATTCCCAAACAAATGGAAGCAGGACAGCAACAAATCATTTTCCCAAGACCTTACTATCAAGTAATTACACTATATCCAAGCAATAAAAGATTAAGGTAATACTCTTCTATCTTCACTCAATCATATTATAGTGGACAGAGGAAGCCACAACCATTCACCCCTTTACATTCATCACCAACCTCCCACATTATATTCTATATAGGTCAGTTTGAGTTTATCAACATGTTAGTAAAGTGGGCCATTTAAGATAAGGAGGTCAAATATTTCATACTTAGCAATTCTCTTCTATATTCCAGACCATTCTTATTAAATTATTAAACCAATCATGATAAAGCACAGTTTGGATTATAGATTATAAACACAAGTTAATAGTGTGTGATGTTTCGGTAACAGCGTTGTTACCATCTTCAGACAAAAGTATTGAATGAGAAATTTTACCAAAGCATATTTTAAATAGTTATCAAGTGTGTAAACAAGATAGCAGATAAGATTTAGGGTTATAAGAAAACTATCTTGTTTACACACTTGATAACAGTAACTATTTAAAACATGCTGTGGTAAAATTTCTCAATAAGTACTTTTGTCTGAAGATGGTAACAATGCTGTTAGCGAAACATCGCACACTATTTATTTGGTCTTATTACCTTGTGTTTATTAAACCAATCCTTTTGGTCTGCACCTCTTTGTTATTCTAACAAGGTCTATGCCACCCCTAGTAGGGTCAATGGTTGGAATGATGCAATTTAGGTACCATTTCAATGACACCATTTGGTAAAGAGATGAACAGTTTAGCCTTCCAGAAAAGAAAGACATTCATATTGTTTTGAAAAGGGCAACTGAAGGTCACAGATATGTTGGAATAATTTAAAACTATTTATAGTTTATATAGATTTATACTCTTAAATAAATAATACAATTGAACATTTTACATGTATTTAAACAGTTTAAATTATAACACATGTTTATGTAATATTAATTATATATGTTCTCCAATTAACTATATATATAAGCTACTCATTTTATTCCAAAAATTGGGAAATTTAAAATTTAATGCTATTTTATAAAAGGAACTAATGCTCTTGGATTGTGTAGGGATTTAAAAAAGCTTCAAATGTAATAATTTTGTTATATATATATAGCCTTAAATTTTTTAAAATATTTCTATTATTATATAAATCAGGCTCTCTTCCGGAAAAAAAAAAAAGGATTGACAGACTTTTTTATTGAAACTAATTTTAATTTTCTTGGGACAAAATATTAAGCAGGAATATTTTGAAAAGTCTTTATATCAATAACTATTTTAATAACAAATATATTCGAATTATTTACATGTAAAAAAATATTTAAATTGGCTTTTTTTTAATATTGGGATACTGTATATATATAATGAAAAAATAATGTTTAATATAATAAATATGTAATAAAGTATTCCACCAAGATCAATTATTTCTTAAAATGAAAAATAGCGATCTATTGATTTTTTTTTTAAATGGCGACGCGACTTAGCTGTAGTCTAGTGAAAATGGATGATGAAATTGGCTTCCACCCACAATAAACAAAAGATATTAAGCTATCGGCTGCGATTGGTGATGAAAGGGTTTATGGCGCAACAAAAATTGTTACATATTTAAATATTAATTTATCAAAATGTTTAAGTTAAATGAATCAAATATTGTCGAATGATAAAAATTGTACTAACTATTGATAAAATTGAAACTTTGATAAGATAGCGGCGGTAATGTTGAAGGAAAAAAACCACCCTTTTTGACCTTCTGCACAAAGGGCTTTTTCCTCGTCGCTTCCCTCCCCCCCTTTACCCTTGCCTGACGAAGCGTAACATTTTCAAAATGGCGGTATGGATTTCCTAATTTTACGTTTTATTTAAATGTGATCAATTTTCCTTTCTTTTTATAGACAAGGGAAATATCGATTACATGTTAGGCTTGGCTAAGGTTATATAATGCGACTTTTTTTAATTCTCATTTTAATTTTTTTCGTTAATAATTTTACATATTTTCGTCAGAATATAGGATGAAGAAAATTGAATTGAAGGGTTATTTTTGATAACAAAAAGCCTCGAGAAAGACAAAAAGTCACCACACGTGTTTATAAAAATCGGCGTTACAAGGTTAAAAACCTTTTTAAAATGTAAAAATACTATATACTATAAAATAACTTGGATTCTTTTTTTCTTTTTATTATTAAAGTATATACTTTAATTTTATGAAGAAAGCACGTGGTTGAAAATGGAAAAAGATTTTGAAAAATTTCGCTAACGAAGAGTAAAATGAAATTAGTAACCGAAATGAAAAAGAATTTTAATTGGGGAAAAAAAGTATAATTTAGGTTATATACAAGAAGAAAAAAGCGGGAAGAGAGAAGACAACCACTTACGAGGAATTCTTCTGTCGAAAAGAGGGAAGAAAGCGACGCCTAAAAGGAAATGAAGTCACTAACCGGTCTCTTACTCACGCTTACTCATAAACTTCAGAAATAATTTTTGAATGTTTAAAACCCTAAAAGGCTTTAAAATTTTAGGAATAAGTTTTAAAAATTATCTTTATAATATATAGTTTATTTTAATTTTCCAGATATTCGAAAAAATATTGAATTCGCTATAATAAATATCATAGAATAGAATCATAGAATTTCTAGAACTTTCCAAAGAAAGAAAACAGAGTAAATACCTTTTAATTTCTGGATATTACTCCTACGAGCTTTTACTAGATTAAAAGATAGTCTTTAAAATTAACATTAATATTTTAGAGTTTAATAATAACATCTTTAAATTTAATAACCTTCATAATTTCATTTTTGCTATTTTAAAGTTAGTAGATTTATATGCCTTTTGTTTGCTTTTAATAAGTATTTTTTTTATTTTAACAAGGAAATTTTATATTCTTATACGCCTAAAAATAAAAGTTTTACACTTTTATATTTTGTAAGGACAATATTTACAAATTTAATTGAATTACTTTTATTGAAGCATTCATATATTTAGGGAAACTTTTTTGCATTTATTTTATACCATAAGACTCATTCACATTTATTAGCAATTATTGTAACTTCATCCAGAATGAAAATTATTGATAATGGATTTTATTTTATAATGTATTGTCATTAGGAAAGACAAACATTAGAATGGTAAAGAAATTTATTTATAATGCAAAACAATTAAAATTTATAAAAAAATACAAGAGAGGGGATGAGGGAAGTTTACTGAGTAACAAATTATTAATATCAAAATTGATAATCTGTTAATAAAATAATAATTGTACCTGAACCTATACCTTGTTATATTCCAGCCTAAAAGAATAAATATTTTTCCTCAATATATATTTTACCAAATATTAAATCGTTGCTTTCATGATGTTGCGCCTTAAGAACACATTTATTTTGGGTCATAAAGTTTACATTTGACATCGCATCTAAATCATGGTTCTTTCATTCTAAATAAGGTTATAATAATTTGTACTAAATGTAAGCGAATTTTATGAAATAAATGGATGAAAAATTATAAGAGACCATGATTTCAATATGAGAAAAATTTGCACAAAATTATAAAATGCCGCCTTTGAACTTTAAAATGTTGTATTTATTTTTATACCCAAAAACAGAAATTTCTTATCATAAGTGCCCTTTTAAAATTCAGAAATGTGTTTATTAAAGTTAAAAAGTATAATGCTCATGTTAACGGTCTTGAGATATGCCTGTTTTGTTTTAAATATATATATCTATTTCAATCATATATTCAAAGATTCAATATATACTTAATGTTAACAATAACACCTTAATTTTAACAAGTGTAATACTTTGTATTTTTTGTTAACTTTTCGAATTTACTCAGCACTTATAAGTTTAGAATTAGACCATACATTGTTAGGGGGGAGACACGCATTATTAAAGAAAACTTATCAGAGAAAATTATATCTAATATCAATGCGTAATTTCTTTAATCCTCATTTTGAATAAAATTGTAAAAAAAATATGTGTTTTAGATGTAAACGAATTTTATTGAATAAAATGGATATTCAAAGATCTAAAAAATCAAAATCTTTGATATAAAATGTCAAATAAAATTGAAACGTGCTATTTTTGTGTGCAAATATTGTAGAAGTTTAAAATAAAAAAAAAAAGTTTTATTAAAATTGGAAGGCACTCTCTCTGTTATCAAATGTGAATATTTTAATTAAACTTCACAATGTTGTCTTAATGGGTAAAAAACAAAAAAAAAGAATATTTCAACTGCTTAATACTAATGACGATTTATTTTATAATAATTTTTTTTTATTATTTTGAAAAAAAAAAACGATTTTTTAGAGCAAACAATGGGTTTAATATCAAAAATTTAGAAAACAAATATATTTTAACATCTATTGGTATTATTTCTTTTGAATTCCACGTAATATATTTAATAATTGATTAATACTATTTAAAAATCATAAATATCAAATGAATCAAGAATACCAAAGCTTAATTGATTCTTTCTACGAATTACAAAAAAAAAAACTATTGGAAGCTTTGTTTAAGAAAGTTAAATAATATTCGAAAAATATTGTATAAAAATATTTAATACATTCGAAATATAATAATTATATAGAATAAAATATTTATAAAGAAATATGCTTAGCATCACATGTATAAACGGAAAAATAATTCGCAGAATATCTAGGACAATATATAAATAATCTAAATTATAGATACAGTGGTACCTCGACATACGAGCGCCTCAACATACGAGTTTTTCGAGATACGAGCCAACGAGCAAGTGATTTTTTGCTTTTAGTTACGAGCGAAATTCGAGATACGAGTTCGGTAGTGTTGAAGATATTAATCTGTGATTTTAAATGTTTCTTTTTGACCAGTCCTTTTTTTTTTTTTTGCTTTTCCTAAAATGTTTCTTTCTTCTGCTTCATTATTATTTGTTCTATATGCAAAGCTTTGTTTTTTGAGAATTGAATAAACAAATTCAAGTTTATTATATTTTTGTGTGCTTTTAAAGTTAAAACACAACAGGTAGTAACACGCAGTCGCGCCATCACGATCAGTTAGCAGCGTGCTTTCGCTGTGATAAGTTGTGTTTTGTGTTCGCGTTTTGTGTTGCGTTTACATTTACAGTTTTAGTTCATTTATTTTTATAACCATGGATCGGAAGAAAGTTTGTAAAAAGTCAAGTGCTAAGAAAAAGATGATGAGTATTGAAACAGGTGAAAGCGAGAAAAATGTAGCGAAAAAGGCAAAGACCAGTGAGGATATCTAATTTATTTCTTTACAATCTCTTTTTTGTTTTTGTGCGATAAATATTTGATATTTATAAATACGTTTTTATTATTTAAAACCACGTAACAAAAATAACTGGGGTGACATTTTGGAGGTTGGAACGGATTAATGGTAGTTCAATTGTTTTGTATGGGGAAATTTGCTTCGAGATATGAGTAATTCAAGATACGAGCAAGGTTGCGGAACGAATTAAACTCGTATGTCGAGGTACCACTGTATTCTTAATATGTTTGATGAAAAAGAAAAAGAAGAACAAATGATCAAGAAGAACAAACAGGTAACCTTTTAGTGTATAGAAATTTTACCTGATATTTAAATCTTTTACATTGCCAGAAAAAGTGTGCATAAAAAAAATATTTTTTTTTTGTTATGATGTATTAGTGCGCCATCTGTTATCAAAATTCGAAACTATTATAGACGCGTATGATTATTTTTTTTTAAATAAAAAAAAATAATCATAAGCGTCTATAATAGTTTCGAATTTTGATATATTTTTGTAAAGAACCAAGTTTCAAATCTTATAACTATTTTCCCTCGCTACTCTTCATTTCCTTCTCAACACAGAAACACCAGAATACAGTTCGACTTAATGAAAGATCTTGCATATCCAAGCACGTATAAAACTACGAATAAACCCTGGAAACCTGATGTTTTCGCCTTAACATTTGTCTCATTTCTCTACGTGACACGGAAATATCTTTATTTACGGGGCTGCTAACCAAAATAAAATGATTTTTGAGCCCCAGCTTGTTACTGCTCCCCCTCCTCCTTTTTCATCCGGGCTTGGGACCGGCAAAGGCGTAAGTACACATGGTATAATTGAGTGTTTTAAAAGGATTTAAAGTTTTCATTTCGTTATGCAAGCTCGGGCGTGTGCAGGTGAAAATTTGTTTTTCACAAATAGTCTGTAATTTCTCCATTTGACATTGTTAAGTCAGTAGAAAAGCGTTGTAGCTCGAAATCTCGATTTTTCCAATAAAAAATACACTTAAGATGTAGACATCAACGTTCAATAATCATAACTATATATTGTAAGATCTTGTCTTTACGCCCGTTGAAGAACGATGTCGTTCGAAAGCTAGCAAAATAAACATGTTCTATAGAAGAAGCTCCTTTTGAGTTTATAATCTTACAAAAAATACACTTATTATAATAATTTTGTATTGATTTTTGAAGAACTTTTAAAACACTTTTACTTAATATATATATATATATATATATATATATATATATATATATATATATGAATTCTCAATAAAGAATAGAGTTGTTGGGGCCGGTACAACTGTTATTTCTTTATGAAAAATGTTACAAAAGTGGAATTGTACTGGGGTTAGGTTGATCAATAAAGAGAGAAAGACATGATCGTGTAACTGAAATCTACTGATTGCTTGCACCATATATCGGAATACCGACTAAGTTGATTAGTTGATATTGAAGCATAGTAACATAGAAAATTAGACAAACCTTAGAATTACACGACAATTTATTTAATACAACACTTAAAGTTTCACCGCATAAGTTTCTTTTCTGTGAAAAATCAATATTTATTTCAAAGAGAAATATTTACTATTTCTAACTTTTTTGGATGAAGTATGAAAGGGTGAAAATATGAAGAGTAATGGCGAACGGAAAAATAAAAGTGTCCAGGGGCGGGAATCGATTATAAACTCAAAAGGAGCTTCTTCTAGAGAACACGTTTATTTTGCTAGCTTTCGAACGACATCGTTCTTCGACGGGCGTAAAGACAAGATCTTTCAATATAGGTATGGTAATTGAACGTTGATGTCTACATCTTGAGTACATTTTTTTATTGGAAAATATCAAACCAAATTAAAACTAATAAAATATCAGAAAGGCAACGAGAAAAATTCTACAGTGTATCAAAATACAAATATCGAAATTTAAAAAAATATTTTCATTGAATAATAAATAATATAATATTTATTCCAATAGATGGCGATAACCATCAACAACTTTTAGTTGTGCGATCAGATGTCTTTCTATGTTCTTCGTTTGTTCTAGATTGTCTAATTAAACTGGTGTTTTGTAGTTTCTCTAGTTAGAGAATTGGTCTATGGACCCTCCGTTGAACCAGTTCCACACAGTACTACACTATCTGTTCCCCAGATAGCACTCCATCCCATCACGTCTAAATGTGAACATATAAGTTCAGTTTAGCAAATTTGATGTTATTTAACAATCTTCTGTGAGTGTATACACTCATGGACAGAAATTTAGTAAGTGGATTGTCTTTAATGTGCCGATCGACAATTTTTTTAAAGGAGACAAAGGCAATTTTGTCCACACTTGGTTATCTCGTGTGTCTTCAATAAAGGTCACTGTAATATCTTTTTAACTTATTGTCTGAATCCCGATATACATGGTAAAAGGTATAACTTCCTTAAGTTTTGTCCATGAGTGTATATTGGTTATCTCGTGTGTCTTCAATAAAGGTCACTGTAATATCTTCCAGAGTTTATGTCTGAATCCCGATATACATGCTAAAAGGTATAATTTCCTTAAGTTTTGTCCATGAATGTATATTGGTTATCTCGTATGTCTTTAATAAAGGTCACTGTAATATATTTTTAACTTATTGTCTGAATCCCGATATACATGGTAAAAGGTACAACTTTCTTAAGTTTTGTCCATAAGTGTATATTGGTTATCTCGTGTGTCTTCAATAAAGGTCACTATAATATCTTTCAGAGTTATTGTCTAAATCCCGATATACATGCTAAAAGGTATAACTTCCTTAAGTTTTGTCCATGAGTGTTTACTTTTAAAAATATTTCGTTCCATTTTTCTTTGTATCGTTCAGGAGAATTGCTGTATATATGTCTTAATGAAGGTATTTATACTTGGAAATAATATTTTTGCCTTCTATGTATGAATATTCGAATCTATTAAGAATGTGTGTTTAAAATATTTACATTACTTTTATCTTTTTATATATGTAGTGTTCTGAAAACAGAACAATCCATATTTATATATATATATTTAAATAATAAAAATACATATATTGGATGGAATAAAAAGATTTATTTTCCATTATTTTGGTTGGCTGAACGCCAACCTTTGTCAAGGTATAATTACGTTCTACAAAAAAATTATACAAAATAATACGTTGTAATGTTTTGACAAAGGTTGTCGTTCAGCCAACCGAAATATTGGCAAATAAATATTTTTAATCACTCCACAATATATGCCTTTTTATCAAAATATATATAGTGTAATAATCCAATGTGTTTTATATCTCAATATTCTTTTAGCTAGCGCGCCGAACAGGAAACGGCACGGCTATGAGGAAAGGACGCGGGTTGCATCAGACATGTTTGGTTTCAGTTTTGCTGGAAAACAAAGTTAGGGATTTGCGAGTTGTCATGCTTTCTACAAGTTAACACAAAAGGAGACATCGATTGTTCCCTGATCTAAATGATTTAACTCTCTTACATCAGTCACTTTGTCTATATAAATTTTATGAACTCTGTCGATTAATACATGTAAATTTGTAAATATTCAATTCTAAGTTCTAATTTGTTTTTGTTTATTTACTCTGTAATAGGCGCAAATATTTCAATATCGCGCCTGGTTTTGATTATAATAACAAATAATAATATATTTTAAAATAGCCGTTATTTCGGCTGATAAAATGTTCAAAAGATAGTTTCTATATTTAAATAGAAATGTGAATATTTTTCTAGATGGGATAGTAGCAGTCAGTGGCTTTAGGTGTAAGTGCTGTGATAGCTAAGATGGCTGTTTTAGGTGCTACAAATCTTCAATCCTCCGGGCTATGGGGTATACATGGGAGGTAAGTTTAACAGTACTGTATCTTAATTCTAAGTTCTAATTTATAAAATAAAAGGATTTAAAGCGCGAATGTTTCTTTTATACATAATACGAACTTCTACTGTCCTTACTGCGATTTATTTATTTTTTATTTATTTAAGTAACCCAGGTTCCTGGAGCGTACAGAAGTCGCCAACTACCCGAACGGCGATGAAAAAAAAAATTTTTTTCATCGCAGTAAGGACAGTAGAAGTTCGTATTATGTATAAAAGAAACATTCGCGCTTTAAATCCTTTTATTTTATATGTATAGATGGCGCGTTATTGCTTTGTATTAAGTTCTAATTTGTTTGCTGTTTTGATTCCTCTGTATTAGGCGAAAATATTTCAATATCGGGCCTGGTTGATTAATAAATAAATTAATTAAAAACAGTATCTTAGGCATCTCCTAATCGTGCAACTGAAAGTTACTGATGGCTTGCGCCATATATCGGAATAAATATCAACTATTCGTTGATTTTTAATTATTCCAGAATTGGGGCCAAATATCCCAATTCTTGATGCTTAATTTATCCACCTTTTATCCCAGTATAATTTCACATTTGTACTATTTTTCCACATAGTACTGTATTTATAGTCTATATCTAGGTATACAGAGGCTAGATGTAGTGGTGCTGGGTTCATTTTGCTATATCAACCCGGACTACCCTCTTCTGACAGCTTACCACTACGCACAGACTCTGTAGATGGATAGGTCGTTATACTCTGCTAGTATACATATTCGTAGATCCAATAAGACAGCAGAAGAATTGTTCGAACGTTCGCCTTGGAACGGATGGGGGCGTCAGACACGGCGGTGCCAATCAATGACGTCTACAGTGTTGACAACTACTGTAGACGCCCACTGCTTCCTTGACTCTATGGACACCTAAATATTCCATAGAATAGTCGTGGAGATTCCCATATCCTGGTAGATCTTGATAATTTCCATAAATATTGTGAGATATTACTAATTAACATTTTAATTTCCATTTGTGCCTCAATTTATTTCATTGCCTCGAAAAAGAGAAGCTTTCGGAGAAACTCTTTGAACTACATGTATCATGGATTGTACACGCCAATCATTCAGTACCTTGGTGGAGAATTAGGGGATTTCTGCTAGCTCATTTCCCTCCTTCTTGATGCAATTAAAGAACTAAACGTAAAAGGTAAATCTGTTTGAATTTTTTTTTTCAATTTTGCGGAATATACTGTTTTGATATAAAAACTATATAAATGAATTACCTCAAGTTTTAAAAAATACACTCATGGACAAAACTTAAGGAAGTGGAAAGTCTTTGATATCGCCGGTCGTCTGTTTTTTTTTTTTTGAATGAGACAGAGGCAATTTTGTTCACACTTGGTTATCCCGCGTGTCTTCAATAAAGGTCAATGTGTATCAAATATCTTTCCCAGTTATTGTCTGAATCCCGATATACATGCTAAAAGGTACAAATTCCTTAAGTTTTGTCCATGAGTGTATATTGGTTATCTCGTGTGTCTTCAATAAAGGTCACTGTAATATCTTTCAGAGTTATTGTCTGAATCCCGATATACATGCTAAAAGGTACAAATTCCTTAAGTTTTGTCCATGAGTGTATATTGGTTATCTCGTGTGTCTTCAATAAAGGTCACTGTAATATCTTTCAGAGTTATTGTCTGAATCCCGATATACATGCTAAAAGGTACAAATTCCTTAAGTTTTGTCCATGAGTGTGTATATACACGCTGTTTTATTTGTTTCACAAGCTATTAGAAAATAAGCATTTAGATCCTAAAGTGTATCAATTAAAATAAATTTAACATCTTTTAACTTGATTTGATTTTAAATGCGGAAATATTAAGTCGAGAATCGACTGAATGATTAAATGTGTTTAATTACGCCTCTAAAATAGTTTTATAATTTGATAACAGATGGCGCTCTAGTACATCGTAACATATTGATCTATTAATTAAAAAGGCATATATTGGATCAAAATATGCCTTTTTAATTAAAGATTTATTTATGGATTGCTCTATATTTCAAAATATTGATCTATATGTATCAAAAATGGCACCTCTCCCTTTAAAAATGCACTAAAATGATACATTTTGCTTCATCACCCATTACAAAAACGTAATGGTAGTAATAAAGAATGTACCACAACACCAATTTTGGTAAATTCAGACAAAAAGTCAGCCTGTATACTAGGATTTCGGGGTTCATCAGTACAGAGGCGGCTTCGATTTCATATTTTTTGTTTGTTACATGAATGTCATCCTCCAGCAACTTTATGTTGTATTCTAGCTTGGAAATTGGCCCTTGTCACTTCACCGGCTTCAACACCTTTTGGTCAATTTGACCGATTTATAACCACTCTCGTAGGATGTTATAGAATCGAAGCTGCCCCTGTACTGATGAAGGTCAAAGCCCGAAACTACGCTATACAGGTTGTTGGCTTTTTGTCTGAATTTTTCAAAACTGGTGTTGTGGATCATTCTTTATCACCACCATTACGTATTGCTCTGGGGTGATAAATAAAAATGTGATGTTTCAATGCATTTTTAAAGGGAGAGGTACCACTTTAGGCACATGAGTATCATTCTCCTGCAACTTCATGTTGTATTGATCTATAAAAAGAAAGATCACCTATTCCGTTAAAATAGGCGCCAAAAACTAAGCGCCATCTATTGACCGTCTCTGCAATCGGGCGGACTCGGGTCGGTGACACAGCTATATGACACGGTATTTTGAAAATCTATTTATAAATATATCATCTATATGTAAAATGTGTAGAGTTTCTATAGAGCGACAGAGACCAAGGTTGAAGCTGATTGACCATATAATACACACCAATGGAAAAGCCTTCAATTCAAAACTTCGCCAGTTTGGTGTGTGCGCGCGATTTAACAAAAATAAACTCAACGTGAACATTTCTCGTTTCAAAACTATTTTTAGCCATTATAGTTAATATTCTATATACAGTTACGAGCGTCATGCGTTCTTAATAATTCTTCATCTCTGTCACCGTTTGCCCCCCCCCCACTCGCTTTTTGGTTTTTGTAACTATTGTGTTGGAGCGGGTCGCTCCTTAAATGAATGCATATATTAGTTAATAACTAAATGGAATCCTCTCTTTCTTTTTCCTAGTAAGAGACGCCTACGGAAGCCAACAGTACATAGACAGATAAAGCACTTAGGCTATAGTTATTAACTAATATATGCATTTATATAAGGCGCCAATTTATAATTGCAACAAATAGTATTTGAATAAAAACATTCAATCGGGTAAAACACGGGCGTTGCCCGGGTCATTCGGCTAGTATGTAAATATTAGACATGATCTCCACCGCGGAACGACTCCACCACCGATGGACTGCGAGAGATATTTCCCACAGAGTGGGCAGGTCGATGGAGTAGCTGGCATTACCCACCTTAATACCAAGATGGTACTTGTAGATCGTAGCCTTCGCCACACTTGTGGTCTTAATTAACTAAGGATGGAGACCGATGCTGAAGAGGCAGTCCTGAGGATCAAGAGAAATTCGCAGGAAGCGAACAATTTCCGGAGTAGGTGTCGTACAGCTCGGCAACTCCAGTATCTGTGGCCTCGGTACAGCTGGCACATCTCAGGATGGCAGCTGTAGGACGACGTCCTACTCCGACACAGGTCGGCCCAGGGGAGAGAGATAGTTACAATATTTGCCAAGTTTCCCAGCTACTGACTTTACACATTACACTACAGTGAATTGTCCCATGAGACCGACTTATATGGTGAACAAATACGTTTCTTATAGAGAACATTTGTAACATCCAAAAAGGACCAAACAACAACCAACCTCCAATGAGAGATCACCTCCAGGAGATTCCAGGAGTATCCATCGTTTTTGGACTATGGTCCCTCACGGAGGTTCTTTCCTGTAACAGAATGTATTAGATTCTATGAAGGAAAAACACTCTTTTCGCCTTTCTCTTTTTCACTCTTAAAAAATATACATAAAGACCCTATAGTTGTATATATTTTATTTCTTTCTTTTTCTTGTTGAACATCCAGTGTTTTCCATCCCATAACTTACAGAAATATATATATGAAAAAGAGATCAGGAGAATACTTATAACACCTATATATATATATATAATATTATATCAAAATATAGCTCTGTATATAGGACTGTTGGCAGAAGGCCTAAAAAGGATTTTAAAATGTCTATATGTACATATTTCCATTATAAATTTGTATATCCTCATATATTTATCCCTAATGTTCCACTTCTCTATCAGGAGAATCTGTATTGTATAAGACTAAAGGTATCTTAATAAAGGCATTGATGGACGCCAACTCTACATGATTACCGATATTATTTAGAGAATAGTTATTTATTTATTCTAACTTAAATACCTATGAAATATATTCTATGATATTTATATTTACAAATTAGTAGTTTTAGTGTGAATTTTGGACCTTGGGTGATATGTGGCTTTAGTATGTTGAGACTCACCCATGGGAGACCATGGCCCAAAGATGATATCCCTGGAAGTGGTTTCTCATTGGAAGTAGGATGTTGTTTTGGTTATTTTTAGATTTTGAAAAAGTGTTATCATCTTTTATTGAGGAGTTGTACTGTACATTTCAGTCGACTCTCCTGAGATAATTGTTAGTCTTCTCTAGACGTTCTTGGTGCATAATCTTGAAGTCAATGGTGGAGCAGTTGAAAGAAATGGTAGAGAGAGAGAGGCTAAATTAGACAACAATAGTTGGACAATTGTCTGCAACAATGGTAAACCAATTAAGATAACAACCTTAGAACAATTGAGACAACAATGATAGGTTATTTAATTCATAATGGTAGGCCAATTGAGACAACAATGCGTGAACAATTGAGACAACAATGGGAGACCAATTGAGACAACAATGGTAGGCTAATTGAGACAACAATGGGAGACCAATTGAGACAACAATGTGAGACCAATTGAGTACAACAATGGTAGGACAATTGAGTACAACAATGGGAGATCAATTGACAACAATGGGAGATCGAATGTTTAAAATGGTAGATCAATTGACAACAATGGGAGCCGGATGTCTACAATGGGAGATCAATTGACAACAATGGGAGACCGAATGTCTACAATGGGAGATCAATTAACAACAATGGGAGACCGAAATTCTACAATGGGAGATCGAATGTTTACAATGGTAGATAAATTGACAACGATGGGAGACTGAATGTCTACAATGGGAGATTAATTGACAACAATGGGAGACCGAAATTCTACAATGGGAGATCGAATGTTTACAATGGTAGATAAATTGACAACGATGGGAGACCGAATGTCTACAATGGGAGATCGAATGTCTACAATGGGAGATCAATTGACAACAATGGGAGACCGAATGTCTACAATGGGAGATCGAATGTCTACAATGGGAGATCAATTGACAACAATGGGAGATCGAATGTTTACAATGGTAGATCAATTGACAACAATGGGAGACCGAATGTCTACAATGGGAGATCGAATGTCTACAATGGGAGATTAATTGACAACAATGGGAGATCGAATGTTTACAATGGTAGATTGAATGTCTACAATGGGAGATTAATTGACAACAATGGGAGACCGAATGTCTACAATGGGAGATCGAATGTCTACAATGGGAGATCAATTGACAACAATGGGAGACCGAATGTCTACAATGGGAGATCGAATGTCTACAATGGGAGATTAATTGACAACAATGGGAGACCGAATGTCTACAATGGGAGATTAATTGACAACAATGGGAGACCGAATGTCTACAATGGGAGACCGAATGTCTACAATGGGAGATTAATTGACAACAATGGGAGATCGAATGTTTACAATGGGAGATCGAATGTCTACAATGGGAGATTAATTGACAACAATGGGAGATCGAATGTTTACAATGGGAGATCGAATGTCTACAATGGGAGATTAATTGACAACAATGGGAGATCGAATGTTTACAATGGGGGACCGAATGTCTACAATGGGAGATTAATTGACAACAATGGGAGATCGAATGTTTACAATGGGAGATCGAATGTTTACAATGGTAGATAAATTGACAACGATGGGAGACCGAATGTCTACAATGGGAGATTAATTGACAACAATGGGAGATCGAATGTTTACAATGGGAGATCGAATGTCTACAATGGGAGATTAATTGACAACAATGGGAGATCGAATGTTTACAATGGTAGATAAATTGACAACGATGGGAGACCGAATGTCTACAATGGGAGATCGAATGTCTACAATGGGAGATTAATTGACAACAATGGGAGATCGAATGTTTACAATGGGAGATCGAATGTCTACAATGGGAGATTAATTGACAACAATGGGAGATCGAATGTTTACAATGGGAGATCGAATGTTTACAATGGGAGATCGAATGTTTACAATGGTAGATAAATTGACAACGATGGGAGACCGGATGTCTACAATGGGAGATCGAATGTCTACAATGGGAGATCGATTGTTAACAAAGGGGACTCAGTTCACAACAATTGTAGATCAATTTAGCAACAATGAAAGATTAACCTGACAACAAGTTTAGACCAATTTAAAAACAATGGGAGACCATTTGAATAAAAAGGAGATCAATTTAACAATAATGAAAGATTAATTTTACAACAACGTCATGTCAATTGACAACTATTAGAGACCAATTGGCAACAATGGATATCATTTAATTACAATGATGATATACAAATTGATTACTAAGTGATATAAATTGGCTACAATGATAGTTAAATTGCCAATAATTGAAGATAAAATAACTACAATGGAAGACCAATTGAGTACAACAAGGGTGATCCAATTGACTACGACAATGGTAGACCAATTGAGACAACAATGGTAGACCAATTGAGTACAACAATGTTAGACCAATTGAGACAACAATGGTGATCCAATTGAGACAACAATGTTAGACCAATTGAGACAACAATGGTCAGCTAATTGACTGCAACAATAGTAGACCAATTGAGACAACAATGGTAGACTACTTGACAACGACAATGGCAGACTCATTATCACAATATTTGACTACAATAGTAGATAGCTTTAAGCAGAGTATTCTCAACGAGGTTCAGTGGCCGTATAAAACATGGCCGTACTGGAGCATTGCCCCACGCTGACTCACTGGGCGACGTTGTCCGAGTCCTAATGCCGTCGCTCTGGGCAGGAGACGTGACTGGAGCCCTTCGTGCCAGTTGGCGATGTTTGGTTGAGCCATTGAACTGATGTTTCTGTGTCCGCCTCTTCTTGCTAACCTGCTGGTTGATAAGTCATTCGATGCCCCTCCGTGGCTTCCACCCAGTTGATGAGAACCGGTTGTCAGCCCTGTGGGGGCCGCGGCCTATGACCCGGCGGCGTGGCCTTGACATCCTTCGCTAACAAATGACTCTTCTTCTTCAGCCATTTTTCTGCTCATATCTGAGCTTTCATTAGTAAAAATTATATTCATATACCCTCCCCATTTAATATGGGTTTTCAGGGCTTTCATCCTGTATATTATAATACTTGTTACAATAATGTCGCTGGTATATTGATAGTAAAAACTAGGCACAGCCACGTGGTCGATTTACGCCGCGAAATGGCTGAATTCACGAAATATATGGTATATCAATTGACAACAATGTACGTATATCAATTGACAACAATGTACGTATATCAATTGACAACAATGTTAGATAAATTGACAACAATGTACGTATATCAATTGACAACAATGTACGTATATCAATTGACAACAATGTACATATATCAATTCAAAACAATGTAGGTATATCAATTCAAAACAATGTACGTATATCAATTCAAAACAATGTACGTATATCAATTCAAAACAATGTACGTATATCAATTCAAAACAATGTACATATATCAATTCAAAACAATGTACGTATATCAATTGACAACAATGTGCGTATATCAATTGACAACAATGTACGTATATCAATTGACAACAATGTGCGTATATCAATTGACAACAATGTACGTATATCAATTCAAAACAATGTACGTATATCAATTCAAAACAATGTACGTATATCAATTGACAACAATGTACGTATATCAATTCAAAACAATGTGCGTATATCAATTGACAACAATGTACGTATATCAATTCAAAACAATGTACGTATATCAATTGACAACAATGTGCATATATCAATTGAAAAAAAATGTACGTATATCAATTGACAACAATGTACGTATATCAATTGACAACAATGTACGTATATCAATTGACAACAATATACGTATATCAATTGACAACAATGTACATATATCAATTGAAAACAATGTACGTATATCAATTCAAAACAATGTACGTATATCAGTTGATAACAATGTCCGTGCAGTAGAACCTCCATGAGAGGACACTCGCACTAGAGGACACCTCTCTATAAAGGACAGTTTTCATTTGAAAATTACCATTTTTACTAACTTTGAAACTCTCCAGGAAGAGAACACCTCTCCCTAAAGGACACTTTGGCTCTGCAATTAGGTGTTGTCCTTTACAGGGAAGTTCTACTGTATATCAATTGACAACAATGTACGTATATCAAATGAAACCAATGTATGTATACCAGTTGGGAACAAAAAAAGATAATAGATACAAAATCTATTTAGACCATACACTTAAATCCTAATAAAGAGTGACAGATTACTTAAGATTTTACTCTTTCTGTACTTTCCACAAGAATCCTAGGTTTCATAAAAAAAGATGGTTTTGAAATAGAATATTCATTTTAAATGTTGGTTTCATTAAGTTCGTTAGGCACCCAAGCTCCGAGGTTTTGAGAAAAACCTATTGATTAAAGATGGTTGGAGATGGTCACAGCACTACATTTCATTTTTTCGGCCAACTCACGGGTTGTTTGGCGACCATATTCCTTCAACAGAGCCTTTAAATGGTCCTCATCACTCCAAGTCGCCGTTCTTGTGCTGCTCGCTCCCCTATGACACCTTTTTCATACACGTTGCATATGTCCCGAGCTGCTTCGGCTGCTTTTTGACCTCGATGAAAAGCGAAGAAAAGCAGATGTCGAAAATGTTGATTTTTGCCTCCTGGATATTCCATTTTCAAGCCTGGAAAAAGAACAGAAAATTACGTTTTTCAAAAAGAAATAATACAGGTTTGTAGAGCAGAATAAGTACTATTTAAAGAATATAATCACTTTACCGTATAACAACAAAAACCGTTATTAAACAAAGGGATTCAAAAACCGAACGAACTTTCTTTACAACCCAATACAATCCCTTATAAGGATAGCTTTTCTGGTCTTTAGATACATATATATTGCATCACTATGACGAAGTCAAAAAGCTTGAAACGCGTACGTGGTTGACTTTATTTATAAAGAAACCATTTTTGGGCCACAGTATTCTGGAATAAAAGAAATCAATGTTTAGTTGTAATTTATTCCGATAGATGGCGCAAGCCATCAGCAACTCTCAGTTACACGATTTTAAGAAAGACTTCTCTTTTTTCCTTAAACATATCCATTATCTCATATATATATATTAATTAAAAGGTTTATTTTGGATTTAAGATAAAATATTTTATTTATAAAAAATGCCAATATTGTTTATTGTTATTATTATTGCCAATATTGTTATTATATAAATATTGATATGTCAATAGAGACATATATGTGATATCTATAACCTGAACACTGAGAAAACGTTTATTGTTTGTAAGATCGTGTTCCAGAGAGAAAATTTTCCCATCTATATAGCGGGTAATGCGAGGATAAAATCGGCCAACGATCCTTTATTTATAAAATAAAAGGACTTAAAAGCGCGAATGTTTCTTTTATACATAAAACGAACTTCTACTGTCCTTACTGCGATGAAAAAATATATTGGGAGGGCTTGGCTCATCAGTGGTGAACCCTCCCAGCGGTTTCGCCAATTTAATCCACCAGACCGCTTCTCAGAGCTCTAATACTGTATTGGATCATTCTGCTTTTATATGCTACACTGAAGGATGGAATCTTAGAAATGGTTTTCACTCCTACAGATAACCTCAGCAAAAATAATGTAATATATTCAATATCATGCCTGCAGTGTGAAGCTACGTATGTGGGAGAGACGGGGAGAACGGTGAGGATCCGAATGGCCGAACACGAAAGATCAGTCAAAAGAAAGGATCCCCGTTCTCTTGTATACCAGCATATCCACAACACAGGCCATTCATTCAATATTGGAGAACCCTCAACCCATTATCAGGATATAAAGAGCAAGCACCAGCGCCTAGTACTCGAAGCTATACTCACTAAAAAACTGAAAGGAATCAATAGACCCATGGATTTGCCCGACGTATATCATAGTATAATTCCGGAACCTCCAACCTAATCAATAATCTCCGGCTTCTTAAATTTGTAATTTACTGTAATCGCATAACCTTAATAGAGAATTAGCATTAACCAATAATTTATTTTTTTATTTTTATTTTTGTAATATGTAAATCAGTTTTTTAGCATATCTGTCTTATATTTCCTGCTTCTTTGTATGTATATATATGGATTAGATTCGATAAATCTCAGTAACATAGTTATATCTGTCGAAGGGCTGTTGAGCCCGAAAGCTTGTATTGCCGATATATATAAAAGAAACTTTTCCCTCAGCGAATTGTCTTTTATTAATAATTATACCGAAGGGATTATATTAGCAACAAATATATTTAAAGTGTTTAAATAGATTATAATATAAATGATATACAGCAAATAAAAAAAATCTAAATTCATAAATGGAATATTACTAAAATCCTATCAAGATATATTCTAATGATAATATCGGAGACATTTTTAAAGATTACTAACATTTATACAGACAAATTTTTATTGTAGAAATTTTTACAGTGCATGGCAACTTTAACAAATATCTATATAAATAAATGAAGGTCATTTTTATGTGAGCAATAGGTATCCAGAAATTATTTTTTCTTTTTCATATAAAGGTCAACGTATATAGAAATGTTTGTCGGCTATCCACGTCCACAATACGTACCTAATCTGGCTGAAATTTTAACAGTAAATAGAGTTGAATCTGGAAAAAATTATAGGCAACTTTTCAAGTTGTTATCTCGAATATCCTTGGCATTATTTACAAATTTTCCAATTTCACTCACAACCAGCGCCCTACTGCGGCCACTGAGTTAATTACATCAAGAACGTGCGCCATGACCGTGGTCGGAGATAGGTTTCGGTTTTGGCAGAAAGTCTGCTGCATGTCTTACGACCTCACAGGTATTGTACTTTATTTTAGGTATTTAGGACAAAAGTTACTATTACGGGTTATCACACAAAAATGGAATATACTAGGGCCTAAAGTAAATGTAACTTGATACACAGAAAAGCGTACACTCAAGAGTACAACACCAACAACAAGAAGGAAGTTAATAAAACTCGCGATTGGTAAAATAAAAATAAAACAGCACTTATCTTTATTGTAGCGTTGGTAGGGATCGGACTCGGGTCACACCGGGATGCAAAGAGATCCACAGACATGGAAAAATCACGTAGAAAAACACTTTAAGCGTCTCCACACCAATTCTCCACGCTCTGGGCCCCCTCACATTCCCTTAGTCCCCTCTTATATACAGACATGGCCACATTCGTCCAATGACGTGAAGGCGTGAGAGATTGGTTCACTAACAAACGAAGACAACATTCTTCCCGCTAAAAACTAATCAGAAAAACTGAAAATGTTTGTCAATATAATTTGACTTTTAATTCAAATATTAGTGTTTTATAATGGCTATCTATGAGGTTACCGATTTAACACATTTGCAAAAAAATCCGTTTTCTTTCCTAATTTTAGATTGTATAAGAAATACATAGAGAAATATGCGCTATATTCTACAGCACATATCTGCAATGGATACAAATTAAAAGATAAACCATGATCCCTCCTATTCATTGAAGTATAAAGGTTATAGAAATTGTTTTTAATCACACAGGTCTACATAAAGCTTTGGGTGTAAATATGAGTATTAAGGTTCATTACTTGCACAGTCACCTGGACAAATTCCATGATAATCTCGGTGCATATAGTGATGAACAAGGCGAGCTATTCCATCAAGACATGAAAGTGATGGAAGAGAGATATCAAGGTGTCTGGGACTGCCACATGATGGCAGATTACTGCTGGAATCTATCCCGCGACCTGCCGGAATACACTTATAAGAGAAAATCAAAAAGGTTGAAATTCATGAAGGATTGACTGTAGCATTTTACATTTTTTGGTATAGATCCGGTTTTCTTATAGTACAGTAAATAAAGTACCTTTTGGTATGACCTTCTCAGTTTTTATTTGCGTTCAATGTGTTTTTTCGTACCGCTTATATGGACTGATGTACCACATTGTAACCTAAATATGTACATGTTATATCTCTAAAAATTGATGAGATACATAAAAACTAACATTATATTCGTGATCAGCACCTCAAAGTAAGTCAGAAACTGATGCATTATCAAACATCTTTTTAAATGTAGACCGGTGTTATAGATATTCACAGCAAGTCTTACTGTGATAGTGTACTGTAGGATTGTGTGTAACTGATGCAGTCAGTGACCCGGGGTGTCGAATGTCACCCCAGAGGTTTGGTGTGACAGGGAATGTCAACTAAGGAATTCTGATGTTGTTGGGCCATTGATGGAAAACCATCAGGACAGAAATGAGACTTAGATGCTGGAACTCTACACGTTGAGTAAGAAAAATTCCTGAAAGCTCCCAAAAAAACAATTTTTAAAAACGCTGATTTAAATAATTAACGTTGATTTAAATAACTTTTGCTTCTTCCAGCAATTTCGCAAGTTTAATCTCCAAGCTAATGTTATTGTAAAAATTGAGAGAAAATATCAAGTTTGATCTATTTATTCTACACTTTTCATTCATATTAGAGACACATTAATATGAATATTTTAAAATTCTACAAGAATGGGAAATAAAACAGTTATAAAACTTTATTTGAACTAAAAACAACTGCATTTTGTATGAATGTTGTGATCCATTTGGATGAAGAAAGTGAAGACTAGAACGCGGCTGATTCCACACTCGTCTTTTCAGTGATACACTAATTTATGCACGGTGGATTCTGTGGCCACTGGACATACGTCGGACCTGGAGGCTGTTGGGTTCTGTGCTGTCTGGAGTATAGGAGCTCCATCTATGCTTCCTTCCTGCGGCGAATCTGTATAAGACCGGTGGTCTTAATAAAGATGTATGTGTGTGTGGCATGATAATATAAAGTTCTTCATTGATGGACTTACCATAGAGTACAAAAATGAAATACGGAATTTATTCAAAGCTCCATCAAATGGCATTGTTCGGCGGTACAGCAACTACAATAGGAACGATACAGAGAAGTTTAGCATGGCCCCTGTGATACCAGTTCGGCGGTACAACTACTACAATAAGAACGATAAAGAGAATATTAGCATGGCCCCTGTGATACCAGTTCGGCGGTATAACTACTACAATAAGAACGATAAAGAGAATATTAGCATGGCCCCTGTGATACCAGTTCGGCGGTACAGCAACTACAATAGGAAGGATACACAGAGAAGTTTAGCATGGCCCCTGTGATACCAGTTCGGCAGTACAACTACTACAATAGGAACGATAAAGAGAATATTAGCATGGTCCCTGTGATACCAGTTCGGCGGTACACCTACTACAATAGGAAGGATACACAGAGAAGTTTAGCATGGCCCCTGTGATACCAGTTCGGCGGTACAACTACTACAATAGGAACGATAAAGAGAATATTAGCATGGCCCCTGTGATACCAGTTCGGCGGTACAGCAACTACAATAGGAAGGATACACAGAGAAGTTTAGTATGACCCCTGTGATACCAGTTCGGCGGTACAACTACTACAATAGGAACGATAAAGAGAATATTAGCATTGCCCCTGTGATACCAGTTCGGCGGTACAGCAACTACAATAGGAAGGATACACAGAGAAGTTTAGCATGGTCCCTGTGATACCAGTTCGGCAGTACAACTACTACAATAGGAAGGAAACAGAGAAGATTAGCATGGCCCCTGTGATACCAGTTCGGCGGTACAGCAACTACAATAGGAAGGATACAGAGAAGATTAGCATGGCCCCTGTAATACCAGTTCGGCGGTACACCTACTACAATAGGAAGGATACACAGAGAAGATTAGCATGGCCCCTGTGATACCAGTTCGGCAGTACAACTACTACAATAGGAAGGATACAGAGAAGATTAGCATGACCCCTGTGATACCAGTTCGGCGGTACACCTACTACAATAGGAAGGATACAGAGAAGATTAGCATGTGCCTGTGATACCAGTTCGGCAGTACACCTACTGCAATAGGAAGGATACAGAGAAGATTAGCATGGCCCCTGTGATACCAGTTCGGCGGTACAACTACTACAACAGGAACGATACAGAGAAAATTAGCACGGCCCCTGTGATACCAGTTCGGTGGTACAACTACTACAACAGGAACGATACAGAGAAAATTAGAATGGCCCCTGTGATACCAGTTCGGCGGTACAACTACTACAACAGGAACGATACATAGAAAATTAGCATGGCCCCTGCGCAAGGATGATACGCAAAATTGGGAAGAAGTCCATCGTATGCGCAGGAAACTTTTCAAATGAGACTCAAAACATCTTCTCCAACTTTATAACAAGGATATTTTCTTGTAGCTCGGGTAGTTAGTTGGCAATAGCTTCGTATTTTTGTATGGTCCAGAAATCTGAATTAACTATTAAATGCATTTTACTCCCAACTTTACACTCAACTTTCACTCAAATGTGGGGTTGGGTGTTGTATCTTCATAGGGCCATGAACATTCACCATGCCTCTATATAGTCCCACAGTTTGCCACAGGTATATTAATGACGACAATGTGAGAAATATGAAGAGACAGCCGTCATTTTGGTGTCAAACCTCGGGGACAGATCTCCAGAGTTATCAGGGTTATCACAGGACGTCATGATAGCCAACTTTAAAACAAATATTGGTGCAACATAAGATGTTGAAATATATTTCATTGTTTACATAGTTCAAACACTTCGGTGTTTTTTTTAAAGTTATTGTATTTCTATAAACTTATACTTTCAATACAAAATGCTCATATTGGACTAGACAAGGAATACTTTATTGATGTTTCTATGTGCAATTTGGTCATCTTTTGGAATCGTATTTTGGTAAAGACGAACAGTACTGTCGTCTTTTGGAATCGTATTTTGGTAAAGACGAACAGTACTGTCGTCTTTTGGAATCGTATTTTGGTAAAGACGAACAGTACTAGATGATATAGCCATATGGCACACAAGTAGCAGTATAGAAAAATCAGAAAAAATACTGAACACATCAATGAGAGGACTGGAGAAGTGGGCAATGGAACTCAAAATGACCATAAACCCAATAAAAACAAACCTATGCGTCTTCTCCACTGACAGGAAAAACAGGCATAAATTTAATCCCAAAATAAGTATAAACAACCAAATAATTGTTAAAATTAGAAATCCAAAATACCTAGGTGTGATACTTGATGAGGAATTGCGTTTTACAGAACACATAATTAGCACCTCAAATAGAGCTACCAGAAAACTAAATATTCTGAGAAGGTTATGTGGAACAAATTGGGGAGCAAAACCCAAAACCCTCAGAACAACATATACCACCTTAATAAGGCCAATAATGGAGTATGCAACACCTGTCTGGGCTCCCTCAAGCTCATCACTAAAAGGAAGACTAGACAGTGTTCAAGCAAAAGCGGCCAAAAAAATCACTGGTGCTGTTTCTTCCACCAATAATGAGAAAATTCAAAGAGAATGTGGCCTAGACCTACTCGAAAGCAGAAGACAATTATAAACAATAAAATTCACAAATAGCTTAAAAAGTAAAAAAGCCGAACACATATCCCATAGAACCTATTTAAACTGGACACAAAAAGAAAGACTTAAAAGATCTTCAACAATTCAGTACGACAACAACATTAGAAAAGGCATAAGCATGAAACACAGTGACTTTCAAATTCAAGAAGAACCAACATTTCCTACCACATTACCTTCAAATATCATCATCAATCTCAACCTGAACGAACCCTGCAATAAAAAAGAGAACAAAACCATACTTAAAAAGAAGGGACTTGATACAATTGATTTATATGATCAGAAAAATTATTTATTAGCATACACAGATGGATCATCAGACCTTACTCTGAGTAATGGAGGGGCCGGAATTAACATAATACTCCAAGATGGAACACACATCAAAATCAAAGAAGGAGCAGAAAAGATTTCGTCAAACTTCACTTGTGAACTGACAGCTATCTGGAAAGCCCTTGATGTATGCCTGAACCAACCATCCCTGCATCAAGCAGAAGGAATCATAATATACAGCGACTCCAGATCCGCTCTAGAAGCAATTCAGAAGGGCAATACTAGAATCACGCAGAAAATACACTCATTACTTACCCAACTGGAAACATTGGAGAAGAACTGCATTCTACAATGGATTCCTGCCCATGTTGGGATTGAGGGTAATGAAATGGCAGATGAATTGGCAAAGGAAGCCAGAAAGCTGAGCCAAAGGAAAGAACAAATGTCAGTATTTGACGCTGATGCTTTGGCAAAATACAAGATAATCAAACAAAAAAATAAGAAAAGATCAAATATGTGAAATAAACTCTGAGAGAAAACTGACAAAAACCATAACAAGACTTGGAACAAAACACCATAAAGGAATGACAATACATCCAGATGGCACAAGAACTTATAAAGCGTGCAACAATTGTCCTGGTGTGGAACTAACACCTACTCACATATTCTCATGCCCAGCAATGGCCGCAGCCTTGCAGAAAATCGACTTAGACCCAGAGCAGCAGCTTTACACACCCAAGATAGTGGATATTGCTGCTGCTGTGATGGAGATGCATGGAGACATCTGAGACTCTTCTTTGGACACGACAACAACAACAACGAACAGTACTGTCGTCTTTTGGAATCGTACTTTGGTGAAGACGAACAGTACTGTCGTATTTTGGAATCATATTTTGTTAAAAACGAACAGTACTGTCGTATTTTGGAATCGTACTTTGGTAAAGACGAACAGTACTGTCGTATTTTGGAATCGTATTTTGTTAAAGACGAACAGTACTGTTGTATTTTGGAATCGTATTTTGTTAAAGACGAACAGTACTGTCATATTTTGGAATCGTATTTTGTTAAAGACGAAGAGTACTGTCGTATTTTGGAATCGTACTTTGGTAAAGACGAACAGTACTGTCGTATTATGGATTCGTAGTTTGGTAAAGACGAACAGTACTGTCGTATTTTGGAATCGTATTTTGTTAAAGACGAACAGTACTGTCTTATTTTGGAATCGTATTTTGTTAAAGACGAACAAGTGCTGTCGTATTTTGGAATCGAAATTTGTTAAAGACGAACAGTACTGTCGTATTTTGGAATCGTATTTTGTTAAAGACGAACAGTGCTGTCGTATTTTGGAATCGTATTTTGTTAAAGACGAACAGTACTGTCGTATTTTGGAATCGTATTTCGGTAAAGACGACGGTCCTGCTTGTACTAGTAATATCAATAAATATTACGTGTAAAAAACATCCAAGATGAAATTCTTATATCTCGAATGTTTACTCACATTGGTTCAAAATAACTTCACACGGATTTACCAAGAAGCCTCTAGACCCATCTTGTTTGGTCGTTGAGGTACAGCCAGCTTCACGGTGATGATGGCCAACAACCTGAAATACTGTGTTTGAGTTCCTTGATGTATTAGGAAAATATTTTGTTCAATAATTGAATTTCTGTACTAAAACTAGGATATTATTCCGTGTGTTTTCAAATGGTGTACCTCTGTATAAATGAGCGTTTTGTCATTTGTACTCGGCAATAATTTAAACGAAAATGTTCAAAAATTTATAATAATCTTTATTTTCCGTATATTACACCGTAAAAATTGAAAGGATTCTAAAAGAGTAATGGAAAAAGTAGTTTCCATACGGAGAAATCCCAAGTTACAGTCCTGTGGTCGTGGAACTCGCCCAGTTTACAGAAAGAATTGTACAAGCTATCCATCCTGATTATGGTTTATAATCTTGTAATATCCTCTTATTGATTCTCTTAGCCATGGTAAAGACGTGGTTGCTATAGTAAATCGAATTCAGACGAAAATATAAGAACCGGAATTGAAAACGAAAACTAAAATTCCTGGTTTTACACGATATCGTATTCAAGAATTCTATTTTTATACTAGCTTAGTATCAAACTGAGAAAGAGTACATTATAGTACTAGATACTCCCATAGTCTTCAAAAGCGCTAGCCTCATTAAAAAAACTTGAAGTTTTTTTTTCTTCCATGGAGAGATACAGATTCTATTTTTGAGCAGTAGAGGGGGTTGGAGCTATTTTTTACACTGGGCAAACATGTAAAAATTGACCTGGTTTACATTTCCTCCTGCATTTTCACATCGCCCATACTGCCACATAGCTATAATACTATACATTCTTGACTTAAGCTTAGATATGATTTAAGACCAATATACACCCACACCCTTTATTAAGACATATGGGTATTAAGTAGAGATCAAAAATGTATTAAAAGAGTATTATTATAGAACAGAAACTCGCCGCGCTTCTACCTTTGGTCTCTTCTTAGCAATGGCATCTGGTAATTCCTCCTATATTGTAACATATGGTAATTTTAGATCTGCCACAGAGTCTGTAAAGGAATATAAAAGTAAAAAATCTATTTACATTAATTGATAATAGTGTGGGTACAGATTGTATTTACAGGAAAGTACCTAATTAGGATAATTAGTTTTGAAAACTCGAAACTATTATAGACGCGTATGATTCTTTTAAAAATTAAACAATTTCTACTGCCCTTACTGCAATGGAAAAATTAATGGTAGGGCCTGGCTCATCAGTGGTGAACCTTCCCAGCGGTTTCGCCAGTTTAATCTACCATACCGCTGTTATATTGCATTTTTCGATCTTCCTTTTATAGTGATACTGATGCTAGACTCTTTGAATGGGTATTTTAGATGAACTATGGACATAAGCTTTGAGGACAGTAGAATTACATATAAATATATAATATGCTTCGAGCAATCGCTCTTCCGCAAACATCAAATTGAGTTTTTAATTTGAATATTTATATTATGATGCATCATAATAGAATTAGTTCTATAAATAGATGTGTATTATTTACCAGTCTATATAGTTGGACTATGCAAGAATAAGAAACTCTGTACTTTATTCTCACTATAAGCATTTCCATACATCAACTACTATGGAGTCGTACCTCAATGATGATATTCCAATGACTGGCTGCTGTTGTATATAGTCACAGTGTAGAAAATACTATACTATACCTACTAACTTATAGGTTTCTCTCTGTATTCTTAATTCTCTTCTCTTCAATTACTCTGTAAACTGGCGAATCCTTTATAGGACGAGAGGTCCTCAATAATGGCTTTTGTTGTTGTTGATATCCCAATGACTGTAAAGCGATGCGTTACCCAGGTTAGAATTATTTTTTTAATATTTAAACATAATCACGTTTTATTATTGCAATCTAGGAATTTAAAGTACACTCTGTGTAATAGCGAATTTAGCCACGACTTTCCACACTATACGTTTTATTGCCCGGCACTGGAAGAGGAGAGAGAGAAATTCTCTGTCAAAAGATTGGTTACGAAAACAATTCGCCATATGTTCTGATGACAAAAGTAGTGAAACACAAACATATTGCAATAGCTTTTCATGAATTCTGTTTGATCTTACTATCTTAATTTCTGTAGATAACTGCTATGTTTACTTGTGTTTACCTATCTGGGAGAATCCTGTATGGGACGAGTGTCTTTAAAAAAAGGCTTTTTGTTGTATTATTTATCCGATAGGAAAAAATAAACAAATAAAAACACAGATATTTACATACACTCATAGGCCTTTTATATAATAAATAAAACCCACAAACGACTGAAGAATTTACTTTTTCCTCTATGTGGTAAATCTTGGGGTTTAAACACTCAAAAACGACTATTATTATACAAATTAATTAGACCAATACTTACATAGGAAGAGCTGAAATTTGGTTTAAATTTTTAAATAAAAAAAGAGTATTCCAACATAAATTCACTTCAATATCAAATATTACTTTGGGGCATACAAGCATACAAAACGACATCCTATAATTGTATGCACAGTTTGGCCAATTTGCCATTAATTACGGATTATGTAGAATCTAGAATCATGAAATTTGATCGATCGACTACCATTTGATCCAAATATATCTCCTACATAATGGAAACATGTATCAAATCTCCAGAATGGTGCTATTAAAAATATCACAAATGACCCATTCCAAAGTTTCTTTCCACAAAGTATTCCAAAGTATCTTCGATCTATTTTTATATCACACAGTTTATTACAAATCACGGTAACTTTAAACACTTTTTCAAAAGAATTCAAGTAGTGGAGAATTCGAAATGTTTATATTGCTTTTTTTTTTGCTGACCAAACTTCAAGACATCTGTTGCTGGACTGTCCAATATTTTAAAGATTACAAACTCCAAAAATGAAATAATAGATTCAAACCTTAGCAGAGACTTATCACTAGAAAATACTTGTCTCTATGTTAAGTGCAGCCTTTTTTGTAAATATTGTTATAACTTGAGATGTAGATGTGTTTTGTTCACCGGTTTCCATTGTGCTGTAGAATAAACCAGAACGAGTTCTCATTAAAAGATGTATTTTGCTAAGGTTATAAAGAAAAGAATAACCGGCTCGAGAATGCCTGCCCGCACCAGATTGGTTGGAACACAAATGATGTGTTAACAAATATTTAACAAAACAATACTGATGTGTTTAATAATTGAAGCTAGATTTAACTATATTTGCCTACAAACCCTTTGTACATATTTCAATTGTGTTGATATTTTTTCACTTTTCATCTAATTAACTTGCATACTAATTCTTGTACATATTTCAAATATCTTTCTTTTTTTCCTCTCTCTCTCTCTCTCGGCCGTGCGGCCACGCGGCGCGCGAGCTCCGCGTTTTTTTGAGTCTGAGATGGAGGCCATGGAGACTACTAACCCCTTTGGGGTATTGACTGAAAGCCAAGAGAATGGGCTGCAAGCCCATATGAATATTACAGAAAACCCTCAAGTCTCCACCGAAATATCTGCAAAAGAATCAGATATGGCTGAAAGCCTTTCTGATTCAAACAATCGTAAAGATGCTAATTCTGAGCCGGCGGCGGACGGCGGACATGCAAATTCTCGCCGCAATTGGGCTGATTGCCCGGAACTGGACGACCAGCTTCCCGAGGCCGAAGATGGAATCTTCACCACAGTGGGCGGCTCAAAGAAGAGGCCACATGACCCTAACCACACCAACTCGGCGGCCAAAAAGGGATGTACCCAGGCACCAAGAATCCTTAGCAACAGCAGCAGGCCACGATCCGCGCCTAAACCTAGTAAGGTGCGCGAGTGCCAGACAACCAGGCAAAAGCAGGCCACCTTCCGAGCCAGGTCAGCAGCAGCGCAGGTGGACCAATGTGTCTACCTGGAGTACTGCCCAGACTTCGCCCAGGAGCAGTATTTCCGGGCGTTGGAAGCCAAACTGGGCAAGGGCTCCGTCTACCAGCTGACGAAGATGGAGGGGCAATACCTGGTCTGCCTCTCCAGTATCCAGCAAGCCGACAAGCTCGTCGAGGATGGGCTGGAGTTGGAGGACGCCCTCCTGCGAGCAACACCACTGAAGAAGCGGGCAGAGCGTATCATGATCGGCAACGTCCCATTCTTCATTGAAAACGGAGACCTCGTGGCAGCCCTGCGGCCCTACGGAGAGATAACCTCCATCGTCCAGAAAATGATGGAGTTGGGCGACTCGTATTGGGCCGATGCACGTCGTGAGGCCTTCATCACCCTTCGAGACGGCGTGAAGCTCTCTCACATCCCAGCCCGTCTCGAAATAAAAGCAAAAGGGGTGACCAGTCACGTGTACGTGACTTATGGAATTAAGTGCTCTCTATGCTATAAGCACGGGCACAAACGCGCCAACTGCCCGCGGAAGACTGGCGTACAAGAGGCTAACCTGCTTCTCCACTCTGCTGCTCCAAATAACGCCGGAAGAGGGCTGCCCTCCTCTCTGAACACCAAGCCGGCCCTGGTATTAACGCCAGCCGCAGGGACAACATCGACTGCAGCACCAACTCCAGCTCCATCACAAGCCTTCACTGCAGTCCCCTCATCTGCTGCACAGGCCCAACCAACTGCTGCTGTGGACCCAGCCCCTCCTTCACCAGGGGTTCCAAATGGCTCTCAAAAGACCAAATCCTCTTCACAGGAGAAGCCAAAGGCCCCTGTGGCACCGGAAGAGATGAAAGAGGAGGAGGTCCTAGTGTCGACCCCCTCAGGGACCCCCAAGAAAACCCGGATGCAGCTCAATAAACTCCTTGAGACTGTCCCCAGCGACATCCTGGACCATCCTGGGCTTCTTGGGTTCGAGAGAGGAGAGGTCCTGGAGGCGCTAACCACCATCCCCGGTCTGAAGAGCCTACAGAAGAAGATGGGGAGCGAGCAGAAGACCGCGCTCAATAGGGTTGCCGAGAGCCTAGTGAACGCCTTGCCCAACTCCCACTCCGCCATCTACAAGCGTCTCACGGACGTCCGTGCCCAGACGAGAAGCGCCCAATGAGCTTCTGTCTGGCATCCATCAACGCCCGCGGGCTCGCTGCTCGCGAGAGGAGCATTGAGCTCTGCCACTTCCTGCGCCAACATCGCGTAGACGTCGCCTTTGTTCAGGAGACCAACACCTCGTCGCTGGATCTCATTCAACATCTGTGCCTGGGCTACAGCGCCGCCACCGTGCCCCCCGCAGCCCTCAGGGGTTCGGGCCTCGCCTGCTTCTTCGCGCCGGGGGTCGCTATCCTGCGGCAGCGCGTCCTGTGGCCGGGAAACATCTCCATCGACGTCCGCGGCCAGGAAGTGCGTGTAATCAACTGTCACTTGTCACACATTCCTCGCGAGCGGCTTGAGCAGCTGAAGTCCATAACAGCAGCCGCGATCCAGGAGGACGCCTGGGTGGTGGGTGATCTCAACATCGACGAGCAGAGCCCGAGCGACATAACATCCGGCTCGGTGGAGGCCCTCACGGAGCTAATGGACCAGACAGCCCTCGTTGATGTAGCCACCCTCTTCGACGCCGAACACCTTCCAACCAGAGTGGCCAGCTGCCGGAGTCGGGTTGACGCAGCTCGCCTGGACAGAATTCTCTTGCCATCGAGACTCCTGGAAAGAGTGACACTGTACAAGACCATCTACTACAGACTCTCTGACCATCGAGCTGTCCTCACCCAGATGGGCTCGCCTCCTTCCCCTCGCCAGCCCTGCGTGGCCGCCATGCTTCGTTCGGCTCTGGTGGATGAACATCTGCTGGAAACAATAGAAAGAACATCTGGATCTATTGCGGACATGTCCAGCGATGCTCTATGGATAAGATGGTCCAAGATCAAGGCCGAACTCCTGGCGGAGGTGAGATCCCTCCATGTCCCACGCGTCGCCGATGACGATCACATCTCGCGCGCCAGGCGGTATCTGCAGGCCAGACTGGAGGCAGCATCATCAGCCGCCGACTACCCATCGCTGCCCGATCTTGTGCGCTCGCTTCGCGTCCGAAGGCCCGCTGGCACGACCATCCGGGATGAAGATGGGAACATCATCGACGGCGGGGAGCTGCGACGTCGGGCATACTCCGTCTACCAGCGCCGCTTTTCCTGTGAATCCGGCGACCCCATCGCCGCCGCTGAGTTCATCCGGGGGACGACCACCACCCTCACCCTTGAAGAGGATGATCCACTGACCCGCCCTGACATCACCGGCGCAGATATCGAGGCGGCCATCCGCCGACTACCGCTCGGAAAGGCTCCCGGGTGGGACGAATTGCCCTGCGAGTTTCTTATCACCTACGAAGACTTCTTCGTAGAGGCTCTCAGGCGCGTCTTCGAGGCCTCCAAACTCCGCGGGGCCCTGCCTTCATCGATCAGGCGCAGCACCATCTGCCTCGTCCCCAAGTCCAACGGCGGCCCTGGGCTCAGCGGCTACAGGCCGATTTCGCTCCCCACAGTTGACTACCGCGTCCTGGGCAACATCCTCCTCCAGCGTCTGCGGCCCCATCTTCCCGCCTTGGTGCCTCGGTGCCAGACATACGCTGTTCCGGGAAGGTCTCCCAGTTGGAACGTGGCGCGAGTAGCCGACGAGATCGACATGGCTACGAGGAACGGGTCGGAGCTGGCTGTCATCTCAACGGACCTAGAGTCGGCCTTCGACACCCTGGACCGCTCCTTTCTGGTGTCCCTGATGCTCTCTCTGCGGCTGCCTCCTGCCTTCGTTGAGTGGTTCCTCCTCCTGTATGCCGGGGCGGATGCGGCGGTGCGAGCCGGAGGCCTCCACACAAGGCCCTTCCATCTGCTGAACGGGGTGAGGCAGGGCTGTGCCATCAGCGCCGCTTTGTTTAGCCTCGCCACTGGCCCTCTCCTGGTGCGCCTCGAGCGTGCGCTCGGCCCCGGAAACGTCCTCGCCTACGCCGACGACATCGTGCTGCTCATCAGGCGCGACGAGCTCTTCGACGTGGTGAGAATCATCTTCGAGGACTTCCGGCGCGCTTCGGGAATAGGCGTCAACTTTGCGAAGTGTAAAGGCCTATGGTGCGGCGCCTGGCGGGCCCGCACCGACGCGCAGCTTGGCATCTCCTGGACATCGGAGCAGATCCGGATACTGGGCTGCAACTTAACACCTGCAGTGTCATCCTCCGCCCAGGAACAACATCTCCTCGCACTGCTCGAGAGTGCTGTGGCGAGGTGGGTCCCCTTCACCCGCGGCCTCTCCTTAGTCGGTCGAGCCAGAGCCGCCAACTCGCTGGTGTTGTCCGCCGTGGTGCACCATCTTCACGGCTACCTGCCCACAGACTCCACCATCGCCAAGCTGCAAGCCCGACTGGTGCGCTTTGTCTGGGGACCTCGGCGTACTATCTGGTTGCCGGGCGGCGTTCTTGCAAGGCCTGTCTCCGTGGGCGGCTTCGGACTTCTCGACATTGGGACGCAGCTTCGCCTGGCGTGCTTGAGGGGCGTGCAGACCGCGCTGCGCGGAGGCCTCAACGCCTACTCTTGGCTCGCTGTGAGTGGGACGTGTCTGACCCCTCCAACATCTGGGACATGGCATCCACCTCGGCGCCGCAGGCTCCTCAAGCTCTGGGAGGCCGTCTCGGAGATATTGGAGCTGAACCACCGGGTGCTGCCGCCACATCAGCTTCAGGAGCTCCATATCATCGGGGACTCCAGGTTCCTCCGGCCTCCAGATCTTTTGGTCGCATCGCGGTGGGCGGGAATGCGTGTTGGTGATCTCACCAGCTCTTCATCTCTCCCTCTGCGCACCACCCGCGCCGCCCTCGCTGACATCGCGGCACTCACCACCTTCTGCAGCCGGATTGTGGAAGAGAACCGGAACCACACCCACCGGGTTGACAACATCAAGGACGCCATCGTGCTGCGCGGGACGGCCACTGCGTTCCAGCGCCTAACCACCCGCACTGCCCGCCGCATGCTAGAACGTCCACGCCTGGCTGCACTGCCCATCACCCAGCTGCTAGCCCGGTGGCTTCCCCACGTCAGCATCCCCATCTCCATCAGCTGGCCTTCTCTCCGGCGAGGTGCCTTCTCGGGGCATAATGCCGACGTTGCCGTGCGGCTGGCCCTTCACGCCCTTCCCCATCCAGCGCATCCGGCCTCAGCCCGGGATTCCTGCATCGCCTGTGGGTCCGAAGACCTGTCACTGGCCCACCGCTACTGGTCCTGTAGGCGGATCAGGCCTGTCATCCTGGAGGCCTTCACTTTCATCCGGCGGCCCCCTAACCTGCAGGGATGGATCTTCGGGCATGACCTGGAGGACGACGCCCTGGCCATCCTGGCGTCTGCCAAGACCCGTATCTTCAAGCACTTCCTGGGCCTGGAGATACGGGGCGTCCAAGAAGACCCTCTCATCGCCTGGAGGAGGACTCTGGCAAGATTGTGGAGCCTTCCTCAATCATAATTTCACTGTATTATATCATTATTTTGCATCCATAATTGACTAGTAGTCAATAAAGTTTGTGTTGGGCTATTAGTTGAAGCTGGACTAGATGATGTAATAGTATAAGGAAGTAGTTAATTAACCCACTACATCTGCCGATTGAAGTGGATATATATGAAGCACATGGAGGCGACGTTAACAAGAGGAAAGTTATCTTTATTGTGTTATCTAAAAGGGGGAGGGGGGATGGACTGCCCGCTGGGCAGCTCGGTGATTGGCTGGCCGTGACGTAGTGGTGACGTAGGTCCTCTCAGGCGGAAGTGGGCATATTCAACATGTCTTCAGTTTGTTTAACCGTCTCTCTCTCTCTTTCAATGTTTAGTTTACATTTGTAGTGCAAGTGTCCCTAGGGGGACATAGCGCTCTATTTCGAAATAAAATAAAATAAGTGAAATTATTAATGAAAATATTTACATGATGTGTGTCGGCTGTGACAATCCCTATCTATATATAAAAGTCAGTGTATGTATGTATGTATGTATGTATGTATGTATGTATGTGGGTATCTATGTCGGCTATACACGTCCACAATACGTAACTAATCTGACTGAAATTTTAATAGTATATAGAATAGAATCTGGAAAAACTTTTAGTGAAAATTCCAGGTCTCTATCCCGAATATTCTTCGAGTTATTTGCAAATTGCGTTGCAAATTTGCCTTTTCGCTGGCAAGCAGCGCCTCTAGCGGTGAAGATGGGAGGTAATATCAGCTGACTTAATGTACATGTAAAACGTGTTTTGACAGGACATAGAGAAAAATCTGGAAAATATATTTATCGGATTTTTAGCCAATAAAAAATAAAATTGACAGGTTCTGGGCAAAAATAGTTGTTTTTTTTTTAGTCAGAAAATGATGATGACAATATTGCTGTACCATGTTTGATTATCAGATACAAAATTATATCGGGAAAAATTCCAAAAAGCAGACAACACGGGTGAAACCAGTTCATTTTTTTGTACGCAGGAACAAAATTCTAACAGAAAAACATTCATTCGAGCAGAAAACAAAAAAGCCAGATCATCTTTCTATAAAAATATCGCTTCTCAGACACAAAGTTTGGAGCGGAACGTTTCACAAGAGTGACATCCACGGCGCCAATTTATAATTGTAACGAATAGTATTTGAAAATCAAAATAATATAATTTTCAAATATCGTTGTGAAAATTTACATATTTATTTTTATATATTAAAAACACACAAAGTTTGGAGCGGGACGTTTCACAAAAGTGACATCCACGGTGCCAATTTATAATTGTAACGAATAGTATTTGAATAAAAACATTTAATCGGGTAAAACCCGGGCGTTGTCCGGGTCATTAGGCTAGTATATACTAAAATTCCTACAAAGCAGCTAATATATTTCAATGTCATTCGTCTATCTGATGTATATAGGTGTTTATCTAAAATACTGTGTATTAATTGTATTACGTTACTTTCGTATATATAGGAAGAGACAAAGGCAAACGGCAACGAGTTTCTTTATTGAAGAGATCTAAGCAATAAAGAAGCTCGTATCGTCTCGTTAGCTATTGTCACATCTTAGCAATGATATTGGGTGATTCTTCCTATTGTAACTTTCATATATAAAATTTCGTTGGCAAATTTAGAGAAAAATAGTCAAAAATCTTCCATATAAGTTAGCAAAATTAGAGAAAAATAGTCAATCTTCCATATAAGTTAGCAAAATTAGAGAAAAATAGTCAACAATCTTCCATATAAGTTAGCAAAATTAGAGAAAAATAGTCAACAATCTTCCATATAAGTTAGCAAAATTAGAGAAAAATAGTCAATCTTCCATATAAGTTAGCAAAATTAGAGAAAAATAGTCAACAATCTTCCATATAAGTTAGCAAAATTAGAGAAAAATAGCCAACAATCTTCCATATAAGTTAGCAAAATTAGAGAAAAATAGTCAAAAATCTTCCATATAAGTTGGCAAAATTAGAGAAAAATAGTCAACAATCTTCCATATAAGTTGGCAAAATTAGAGAAAAATAGTCAACAATCTTCCATATAAGTTAGCAAAATTAGAGAAATATAGTCAAAAATCTTCCATATAAGTTGGCAAAATTAGAAAAAAATAGTCAACAATCTTCCATATAAGTTTGTGATGTAGATAATATACACACATAAAAAGACTATTAGATTATAAAAATAATATATTGGATTGAATAAAAATATTTATTCGCCTTAAAAAAAATTGGAATTTACCTGGAGCGAGACATGTGGTTAAAATGTAAGTGAATTTCCAACTATTGATAGAAAGTCGAAACCTTTCTATTGTTCTTGCTAGGCGAAGAGTGTCAGAACCAAAACTGATTATACTTGAATCATTAGATTATAAAAAGGCATATATATATATTGGATTGGATTGAATAAATGTTTTTATTCATTCCAATATATACCTTTTTGTTATCTAATGATATTTAAGTATGGATTGCTCTATTTTCAAAACATAAGACTATGCAACTCATGTTCTTATAGGAATAAGTGTCCCTTACGGGATGTAGTGCTTATGAAAAAAAAATTATCAACCAAAGAACAATAATCTTCAAAATTTGAAGCGGAACTTGTATACAGTATATTAATTCATAGAAAACGAAAGACAAAAGAAAAGATAGAGGCATTGATATATACATGGATTCATCTCAAATTCAGATAAGGAAAAAACTAAAAGAGTAAAATCTATATTTATTTAAGACCTATATTTTCAGTTTCGAGTTCCAAACATAATTCCGGCACTCAACTTTATTCAACTATAACAACAAAGCGCGATTTCTCGCTAAGGACACTTGGCGCTCAATGAAAAGCGTGAGAGAGAAAAAGAAGAAGAAAAAAATATATTTATATTTCAACTGCAAGGTAATAAGATCAAATCCAAATAAATAAATAGATAATGTATTTGGATTTGGTCTTATTACCTTGCAGTTTATAATCTATAATCCAAATTGTGCCTTATCATATTTATATATCTAAACACACAGGAAATTATTAATATGCTTGAAATATAGGTTTCCAAAAAGTATACTGAAATTTTGATTTTAAACTTAAATCAAAATAAAGAAACTATAATAACGAGATATTTTATTTACAAATTGATCGCATTAAAGACCAAAATGTTTGTTTTCGAATTATCTATTTGTATAAAACACCAGCCAAACTTAACCCGAGATCTCCCCAGTGAATGTTTGCGAAATAGTAATGCCTTAACAAATATTATTTATTATAATTATATAGATTATTATCACACTAAAGTGAAGTAAGTTAAAAATAAAATTTTAAAATGAAACGCAACATGATGATAGTAATAATGGTATATTAATTGAATCCTCCTAACTACTAATTAGTGAAAATAACATAACTATGTAGGATGGTTGTTGCGTGAAGTGTTGGTGTGGCTTGTGGAAAGGCTGCTGATAAAATTATAATTAAAATTAATTTATTTAAAGCAAGAAATTATAAAGAGAAAAGAAACAACGGTTGAAGTAAAGGCCGTTGGAGCAAGCCTAGATGTTTACCGCTGAGTGCCAGATCAAGTGTGTCGGAAGACGCCCGTCGCTAGAAAGTTCCGGATGACGCCCGCGCATGCGTAGTAACGTGTTCTCCAAACACGTGCTTGCCGAGGCATAGTGGGGCCGCCATTTTTCTGCCCGTATGTGTTTTGAAGCTTTGTCACAGTTCGCTGAAGCAAAGTGCGGTCGCCACAACTATAATAAAACATATTTTAATGCTCGAAGCAAATCATATATTTATCACCATATGTATTTCTACTGTGTGCGTGTGTTCTCAAAGCTTATGTCCATAGTTCATTAAAAATACCCCTTCCAAGAGTCTAGCTTCAGTATCAGTATAAAAGGAAAACCGAAAAATGCAATATTACAGCGATATGGTAGATTAAACTGGCGAAACCGCTGGGAAGGTTCACCATTGATGAGCCAGGCCCTCCCATTATTTTATCATTGCAAAAAGGGCAGTAGAAATTTTTTGAAACAATCTTACTAAATAGTTCAAAACAATATAGTTCAATTTTATATTTATAATCGTGTCTTGTAGAAAAACGAGGAGAGAGACATACTTAGATAATAGCATATATTTTTAGCAAAACAATTAAACCTTATTTAAATACACTCTATAACAAAAAATATCGACGCACCAAGAAGGAGTTCCGATTTGCATGATATAATTAGGTATACAAAGACAAAAACCATTTCGGGCAAACATGTAAATAATTGAAATTTGATTCCATTTTATTCTAAGCAAGAGCTTCAGCGCATCTGAACTGTGAACCCAGCACGAGCATTCTGGACACAATATTCGGCGCAGGACGAGCCTATTTCTACTCTGTCATGCTCGCGGAAAGATCGTGCTCATTAATGAACATATGTCATAGTTTGAAAGAGGTCGTGCCATTGAATTGAAAGAGGCTGGTTGGTCAAATCGAATAATCGCGCGATATCTGCGTTGAAGTGATGCGGCTATAAGACCGATGTTGGCAAGAGTGGGTCAACAACGAAAAAATGCAAGTTAACCAAGGGAAAGAACAAAACGGGAGGGAGGTAGATCGATTGTCAGAACGGCTGCCGCAGCCCCAGATTTGACTTTATCTACCATCCAATTGTGACCATCAATAGACGAATGAGAGAGTGGACGTCGTCGACGGTTATGATGTCTACCTACCCCTCACACCCATATATGGCAACTCGATTACAGAGGTGTGAGGGGAGATCAACTTGGAACTGCACTGACTGTGAACACATAGTCTTTAGTGACGAGTCTGGAGACATCCTGGGCAGCGTGTGGATCCTTGCCTTACTTTAGAACACCACACAGGTCCACAACAGAGCGTTATGGTCTGGGGTGTCATTTCATTTGATAGCAGGACCCCATTAGTAGCCATTGCTGGCACCCCGAGAGCACAAAGTAGTACCTATATGGCATTTTAAGGCCTGATTTGTGTTTCCGTTTCTCTCCCATCACTCTGGCTTACTTTTAAACAGATAATGCCGAGCCACATACCACATGTGTTACTATAGATTGTCTTCAATCTTCCCAAACTCTTCCGTGGTTAGCAAGGTCGCCTGATCTCTCACCCATAGAGAACATTTGGGACGTGATGGGAAGGCTATTATAACCGCCCTGGAATGTTCAATATTTAGCCCAACAGTTGGAGACAATTTGGCAAGAAATCCCGCAGCACACCATCCAGAATCTTTATCAGTCCAAGACGCTGGGTGGCGGCCTGCATCAGGCCAGTGGGAGTCTAACGACATGTTGACCTTCTCGATTTGTGACAATCAAACTGGAATAAAACAATTATTTGTTTTGAAAATAAAACATTTTTTCAAATACATGTTCTTCACATACACTTGGTGCGTCGATTTTTTATTATAGAGCGTATATTAATAATCTAGGACACTGTAGCTCAGAAAGCTGAATAAATTTTAATAAAATAAAATAGAGGCAAGAAGAGAAATTTGCTGGGTAAAAATTTCAAATTCATAAAATGTTGAAATTCATTTTATTTATTTATTTTACAGTAATGGTTGCATTTGATATTAAAATATATATTTGTTTTAAAATTTAAAAATCAATTGTTTATTATTTTTTACAAAGTGTTTTGAGTTGAAAATTATTTTTCGTAAAAATATCAATGAGCAAAAAAAAAAATTTTTTTTTAGTTAAACGAAGAATAACTTACATTTGTTTTAATTGATAACGCTGGCATCACACAAATATAGGTTTAATTTTTCTTTTTTTAACATTTACCAATTTCTGGTATTTGTTTTTACAAATATTATTTAAAGGTTGATAAAACAAAACAACTTTAATTATATATTTAAGCCTTGAAAGAATGACGCGTAAGTAATTTTATACGTAAGCAATGCTAAATAAGACCATTTCAACCGTCATTCAATTTCAAATAATTGCCAAAATATTTTAAAGTTTGTAATTTTATACAATACCTTGACAAAATAGAGGTAAATTTGAATATTGTGTTTAAGGTATTCAATGCATTCACGTTTTGTAAAGACTTACATTTCTATGTGTGTGAATCTTTCTTAGCAAAATTTTCTAGAACCCGATTATGGCAATGAACTTAAGCGCATGTTAATTATTAATTTTACATAAATATCTGCATACTGTTTAAGTATTGCAAAATATACTATAGTTTTCATTAATGATATTGTTTTAATATAAATTATCTCTCAAACAATTGTGTGGTAACCTAAATTTTGTAAGATAAAAAAATAAACATCGTGTTAAGCTTTTAAAATCCTTTTAACTTTTTATTTCTCTCAAATATCATTAAAACCAATGTTATCATTCATGGAAATTTGTTTTTACAAGGATTTTATATTTTAAATACATACTATGTGTGCTCTCTTAAAAATGATTTAAATAAACATTTCAAATGTTATTCAAAATAAAAATTATGCGACATTGATGATTACAGAAAAGACAAAATTTATTCTTTTGATTATCTATCTCTCTCTCACCTAAAAATTTCTCCACCCTTTTTTTTTTTTTTTAATTGTATTATCTAATCTCTATGGAAGAAAAAGCAAATTGATAAGATTTTTTGACAACTTCTACTCCAGGCAAAATTAGGAAAAAAAAAAAAAGGGAGGTTGCAATATCACTAACCCCTTTATGATTGGCTGCTGAAATAATATGGCAAGGTTAAAAAATATCAAAAAGCATCAAGGGCTAAGTTTCTTGTACAATTTTATTCTTCTAGCTTTCAGGCTAACATATCCTTCAACAGGAAAAACTAGGGGTATAACTTCTAGTTAACTATATACACACTGAAATATCTATATGTAAATACTAAATAATTTATTTACATATTTTAAAGATCTTATTGAAATACATGAAATACATTCAAATTTGTTTGCAGTTTTTTATCCATGAAAATATATTGAGAAGTTTTAAACTATATATAGAACATCAGACCAAGGCTATATATATACAGTCGACTCTCGATAATTTGAAACTCAAGGCACCAGAGAAAAATTTCAATTTATCAAGAGTTCAAAATAACAGAGGAGTTTAAACAACCAAGAGGGAGGGAGGAAAAAAAATCAAGTAAACAAGAGTTTGAAGTTTGGCTGTTTTGGGATATACATACTATGTCGATACATGATTAAATAAGTGACTTATTGCAAGTTTTTAAAGTAATACATTTATTTGGAGCTTTTTCAGGTCATGCCCTTTCTCAAACTAGAGTTTAATCTCAAAATTCAAGATTTATTATTTTAAACACTTGTACAATTAATTATTTACAAATTTTCATTTTTGTTGAGTGAGTGACTTCAGTCTATCATTGTCCAATGAATATTAGTGATAGTAGTGAGAACTGCAAAGAAATTGTTACTTGTGTCGATTCTGAGGTGCGTAGAAACGTAGGGTAGTAAGATTTCTCCTTGGCTTGGCGTGGGAAATTTGAGCTCTAACGTTGTTTAGTTAGTTCATGGGCTGGTCTGGCTTGATAAAGTCGCTGGCAACATTTTCCCTCATATTTTAATTTTCATATAAAATCTTGCATATTAATAAAATCAAGTAAACAAGAGTTTGATCAAAATTTGTGATTTATTATTTTAAACATTTGTACAGTTATTCACAAATATTCTTTTGTGGCAAGATACTATTCCTTCAACTTCAAATTACGGAGGGGACCAATTAATATTGATTTTATTCAAATTATCGAGAGATTCAAATTAATGAGTTTCAAATTATCGAAAGTCGACTGTACATATACACCATCAGACCCATAAATATGTAAATAAAATAAATTTTAGCATATGTAGATTTTTATTTTTGGTGTGTATAGTTAGCTAGAAGTTATAGTACTAGTTGCTCCTGTTGAAGGACATGTTAGCTCTAAAGCTAGAGGAATAAAATTGTACAAGAAACTTAACCCTGGTTGCTTTTCAATATAATTAAATATTTCAATATTTATTTCAAAGAGAAATATCTACTATTTCTAACTTTTTTGGATGACGTATGAAAGGGTGAAAATATGAAGAGTAATGGTCTATATATAATTGGATGACGTATGAAAGGGTGAAAATATGAAGAGTGATGGCGAACGGAAAAATAAAAGTGTCCAGGGGCGGGAATCGAACCCACAACCTTCCGCTTACCGGGCAGATGCCATGTCCACTAGGCTACCCTGGACGTATTTTTCCGTTCGTAACTAATACTTAAAGTAACTTATAATACATTACAAAGGACTGCGGCGTATGATTATAAAGCAACACTTAAAGTTTCACCGCATAAGTTTCTTTTCTGTGGTTAGTTGAGGCCATTCAGAAAGGGATAGAGCGATCCTGCGACCTCTCAAAAAATGGATAATTTGGATTCTAGATAAACTTTAAAAAGATGTCAAGATACAAAATGAGAAATTTATAAAAGTTATTTCTGTAATAGCATTGTTACAATCTACAGGCAAGAATGAATGGTGAAATAGCCATTTTTGCGGACCACTGGTGGCAAAGTATATCAATGCACTAAGTTAAGTAAAATTAGGTTGTTTTAAAAAGTTATTTTTGCTTACACTGAGAGTAGGCCTAGCATGGAATAATACAATGTGTTTTCATGGTCAGCAGAAATTAGTATCTTACCTGTTTACCTATTTCAATGTCATTTTTTCCCTTGTACAAGTGTGTGGAATGGCTATTGCTAATCTCACCATTGACTGACTCAACCACTTGATTACAAATCCCATCTCATGCATTGTTAAAATGTTTAAACAATGGAAGACTTGTAGAAATGAAAGAAGATAAAAATGACCAGGCCCTATCAAGACAATAGCCTACAAGAAAGTCTTCCCCAATGTCAAAATGAGTCGTACTTTGTTACAGCGACCAAGTTGTTGTTAGAACCACAGTTACAACAAATGGGACAACTTGGGACTCTAGAATTAGGGGGAGATTCCCAAGATGTGGGAAAATAATTCTATTTTTAAAACAACCTAGACTCTAACCTATATTAATCTGAAACTTTCCTAACCTAGCATATTGAGACACTCGGCAGTGTGTGTATCTGGACAAAACATTAGGAATTACCTAATTTTGGAAGGTATAACCAATTTTGCTGCTATAAAAGAGGCAGTTATAACAAGGTTGTACTATATTCCATTGAAGCCAGCAACTCTCCAACTTGATTGATATAGCAGCTTTTGTGATATTACCTGAATGGCATTGGAATGAGAGTATGTACTAACCCCATTTTGCCGCATGTTCTTGGCCACACATAAAAGAATTTATAATACAATATAATGAGGCTTATGATTGTAAAACAACATTTGTCAAGTTTTACTGCAAATTTTTCTTTTGAACAAAAAATCGTAATTATTTTAAGGAGAAATAACGACTATGTCTATTTCTCGTTCGCCATTACTCTTCACAATTCATCCTTTCATGCCTCATCCCTAAGGATAGAAATAGTCTATATTTTTTATTATCCAACTTTATAGACAATAGTTCAGTAGCTTTGAATCTATATAACTTCCATAAAAATGCTGTAAAAAAGAAAGACTTAACCGAACATCCAAACATACCAAAAATTTCTGTTTGATGAGGAGGACAGAGCCAATATCCAATTATTTGTTTGGGCAGGTGCGATAAGTTAACCCCCCACACTGATAAAACGGTGTTTACCTTACAACTCTGAACACTCGGATTTTCCTGGAAAATATCTTAAAGATTTCTTGAAAAAGCCATGGTCCACCTGTGCTGTGTGAGCAGAAGAGCTTAAATTGACTTGTTCCATTATATGTATGTTCCATATGTAAATACCTGTTTTCTTTCCTCTTTTCGCTCTCCACTTCTCCCATCCATATTTCCAATTTTTTTTTCTTTCCATATGTTTATTCAAATAATAATCTGTATATATTTACCATGTGTATATAATCTTTCTCCATTTTTACCCCTTTGTATATTGTTGCATCATGATTAATGCGCCTATTTTTAAAATTATTTATAATATTATTTTTAATATATTTAAAATTTAAATTATAAATTTATTTATTTTTATAAAACAGATTATTAATATAAAATATTATGTACTATAAAACATTTGTATTTTGATACACTAAATACCCTACATGCTTTAAACTTTGATGTGGTAAATAAAGAGAGATTCTAGGTGCTACCTAAATTTATAGTTGTCTTATTATTGGCTGGTTTAACCTTGTAAGATGGTTGAGACACGTTCTGGAAAGATGCAAGACACGTCTGAGGAGAGACTCAACACTGAAGAATCTGCCAAACCGCAGCCCAGTGCAACAATTGGTAGAGATGCAAGTGCCGACCCAGTTGTTTTGAACCCCAACATAGACATCCCCAAATATGATGGAACAGAAGACCCTCGCCCATGGATTGAGTCCCTTGAAGAAATTGGCTTCCTGTACCACTGGGCAGAATATATTATTTCTCGCTATGCAGCCATGAACATGATTGGTAGCGCCAAAACCTGGCTGGACCTACACAAGATAAGTTTTACCAGCTGGGAACATTTCAAGAGCCGCCTAATTCAGGATTTTGGCTCAGACGCCAACAAAGAAGAATTGAAGATGAGGCTGAACAGAATGCAGCAGTGGAATGAACCTGCAATCAGGTTTGCAGAGGATATCCTGGTTCTGTGCAACAAGGTCGACCCCCAAATGGAAGAAGAGAATAAAATAAATTGGGTTATTGGAGGGTTAAAGAAAGAGTACTCTTTTGCCCTCTACTTAAACCCTCCTAAGAATACCAACGAACTCCTAAGATTGTGTAAAAAGATGGATTTGTTTGAAAATAATTATCAAGAACGTATAGAAAAATCAAAGGTTCTATATAATGGACCACGCTCTCCTCGTTCCCACCATCAAGAGCAATGGAAGAACGCTCCGTCGTTCAGAAGACCAGACCAGAACACCTCCAAGCCCCAGGCCCCCGCTCCGAGGTACTACCAGAACACCCCCAAGCCCCAGGCCCCCGCTCCGAGGTACTACCAGAACAAGCCGCTGCCCCAGGTATCTGCCCCTAGACGATTTTACACTCCCATTCCTGAGCCAAAACCGGTCTACCCAATGAAAACCTACAATAAGAGTCCAGATTCAAACAGGAATAGGACAGAAGACGGGAGACCAATATGTTTCAAGTGTAACAAGCCAGGACACGTAGCGCGGTATTGCAGAGTCAAGTTTGTGAGGATCGTAGAAGAAGACCCCTCAGTTTCCCAAGACAAGAGCCAAGAAAATCTTCAAATGGACGAAAGGAAAGATTATACACGGCCTCGCCTCTATGCGGATGTTTGTAATGACACACAAATGAATATTCCTACACGGAATAGATATTCCGTGTTGGAAGATTTAAACTAAGTGTCGCGCCTGATTCCTTCAATCAAAGCAAGTCGACCATAAATGGAATTAGAAAGTTGGACCCTAGGTACAAAATTAATATTAATGTGGACAAGATAGGGTTATGCGAAGCTTTGATTGATACAGGCGCCGATCTTTCAGTGGTCGACCTAAGAACAGCACTTTTTGCTGGCCGTGAAATAAATAGTCTCACTAAAACGTGTTCAGGACCCGATGGAAAAAAATTAGATATGGTAGGTAGCATTATTTTAGATTTAAAAATTGATGACACTGAATTATCCCACGAATTTGTAGTAATGGACGCGCATCTACGAACTCTTATTCTTGGACGAGATTTCCTTAAAAAAATGAATGCTAAAATTGATTGTAAACGAGAAACAATAAAATATAATTTGATGAGTAATCATGACGTAAGCAATTATGATCTAAAAAAAATAAAGAGCACTACAGATACCGTTATACCTAAACTATCTATTAAATTGATTAGGGCCTCAATAGAAGCAGAGGATGGCGAATATGTCATCGAAGAGAACAACAGAATGACTCAAACAAATGGTCTTCGATTGGCAAGAAGTTTGCTTACTGTCACGGATAAGAAAACCCATATCTGGATAACGAACCCTTATCCTCGACCTTTAAAAATCATGAAAGACCAAACATTGGCTTATGGAAGTCTTCCTGCAGGGGTAAATTTTATAGAGAATAAAGAGAAGCAGAATGAAAATGACGAAATACAATTTCAAATAAACAAAAATTTATCATTTAAAGAACAAGAGAGGTTAAAACAAATTTTGGCCAAGTATACTGATTTGTTCTCATCGAGGTTAGGTAGGACCAGTTTGGCAAAACATCAGATTCATACAGAAGACGCAAAACCAATAAAGCACAAGCCTTACCGGGTAAGCGCTAAGGAACGAACCATCATAAAGGATCAAATAGACGAGATGCTCGAAGAAGGAATAATTAGACAATCTTCAAGTCCCTGGTCCTTTCCCGTTATATTGGTAAAAAAACGAGATGGCAAATACAGATTTTGTGTGGACTACAGGAAATTAAATGAAGTAACAGTGAAGGATGTTTATCCAATCCCAAGAATTGATGATGTAATGGATACTCTCCAAGGATCCAAGTACTTCTCAGCAATAGATCTCAAATCGGGATATTGGCAAGTCGAAATTGAAGAGAGAGACAAAGAGAAGACGGCTTTCACTACTGCACATGGGTTATATGAATTCAACGTAATGCCCTTCGGTCTATGCAACGCCCCTGCTACTTTTGAGAGGAACATGGACAATGTCCTCGGAAATCTGAGATGGCAGATTTGCCTTTGCTACCTGGACGATGTAATTATATACAGCTCGGACTTTCCAACCCACATTAAAAGACTTGAAGCTGTCCTCAGATGCTTCAGCGAATCTAATTTAAAACTGAACGCCAAGAAATGCAGATTTGCTTTCGAGGAACTTGAGATCCTTGGACATATAACCAACCAAGAGGGTATAAAACCTGCCGAATATAATATAAAAGCCGTTAGAGATTTTCCTCAGCCCAAGAAGGCCAAAGAAGTGCAATCATTCCTAGGAATGTGCTCATATTATAGAAAATTTATTAAAGATTTCTCATTAATCGCTGACCCATTGACCAGTCTCATCAGAAAAAATGTGCAATTTATCTGGACAGGAAAACAGGAAGAAGCGTTCCAAAACCTTAAAAAAGCTCTTATGAATCCGCCAATTTTAGGTCACTTTGATCCAAATGCAGCCACCTGCATTCACACAGATGCCTCTAACATCGGCTTAGGCGCAACACTAATTCAAAATATCGGTGGCGAAGAGAAGGTAATATCATATTTGAGCCGAACCCTAAGTAAACCTGAGCAAAATTATTCAACCACCGAAAAGGAATGTTTAGCTGTAGTGTGGTCGATATCAAAATTACGGCCCTATTTATATGGAAGGCACTTTAAAATCGTAACTGATCATCACGCACTATGCTGGCTTAAGAATTTAAAAGATCCGACCGGTCGATTAGCACGATGGGCACTGAAGATTCAGGAATATAATTTCGAAATTATACACAAATCGGGAAAAAAACATCTGGACGCTGATGGTCTATCGAGAGGACCCTTACCAGAAAACGAATGGGACGAGGATTATGAAAGACTATTTTTGAATCAAATAATAGACGAAAAGGATGATTTTATTGAGAATATTAAGGAGAACCTTAGTGGAAACAAGCGTTCAATTACACAGAACTTTAAAGAAGAAAATGGGTGTCTCTACAAGAAAAATCCAAATCCTGAAGGTAGAGAATGGTTGCTGGTAGTGCCAAAGAAGAGAAGGAAAGAAATCTTGAGTGAATACCACAACCATATGCTGAATGGCCATCTGGGCGTCGCCAGAACCACATACCGATTGAAGAATAAATACTATTGGCCTTCCATGCTGAAAGATGTTTCCGAATTTGTAAAGACGTGCCATCTTTGCCAAAGTCGGAAAGGTTCAAATCAGTTGCCATCTGGACTTCTACAACCTATTCCCCCAGCTAACTACCCTTTTGAAAGAATCGGAATTGACTTTGTTGGCCCCTTGCCATCAACGAAAAGAAGAAGGAAATGGATAATTGTGTTGACGGATTATTATACCAAGTATGCTGAAACAAAGGCAGTACCAGAAGCGACAGTGAAAGAAGTCTCTACATTTTTAATCGAACATATATTTTTACGTCACGGGGCTCCAAGATTTCTTATCAGCGACAGAGGTTCACAATTCACTAGCAATTTGATGAAGGAGGTTATGAAAATGTGCAAAGTTAAACATTGCTTCACAACGAGCTACCACCCCCAGACTAACGGACTAACTGAACGGCTAAATAGAACTTTAATCAATATGATCAGCATGTATGTGAATACAGATCAGAAGAACTGGGACGAAATCCTTCCTTTTATCACCCACGCATATAATACCACAATTCAAGAAACCACAGGCTACTCTCCATTTTTCCTGTTGTTTGGGAGGGAACCCATGTCCCTCTTAGATGACGAGAATATCCCAACGGACAGTAACATGGACGATTACGACGAATATATAGAAAACTACTTAGATAAAATAGCAAGGACGAGACAGGTAGTCATTGACAACACAGAGAAGACTCAGGAAAGAATGAAAAGAAACTATGACAAAAAACACAACGAGAGAATCTATGAACCAGGACATTTAGTGGCAGTTTGGACACCAGTCAGGAAAATCGGAAAATGTGAAAAACTATTGAGAAAATATTTTGGGCCATATCGAATATTAAAGAAGCTGTCCAACGTAAATTACTTAATTGAGCCGAAAGATAATCCTGGCCAAGACCCATTGATTGTCCATGTCTCAAGACTCAAACCCTATTTTGAAAGAATTGATGAGGTCACTCACGAGGACGTGACGACCTCTGGAGAGGGGGAAGTGTTGCATCATGATTAATGCGCCTATTTTTAAAATTATTTATAATATTATTTTTAATATATTTAAAATTTAAATTATAAATTTATTTATTTTTATAAAACAGATTATTAATATAAAATATTATGTACTATAAAACATTTGTATTTTGATACACTAAATACCCTACATGCTTTAAACTTTGATGTGGTAAATAAAGAGAGATTCTAGGTGCTACCTAAATTTATAGTTGTCTTATTATTGGCTGGTTTAACCTTGTAAGATGGTTGAGACACGTTCTGGAAAGATGCAAGACACGTCTGAGGAGAGACTCAACACTGAAGAATCTGCCAAACCGCAGCCCAGTGCAACAATATTTCCCACTTTCATAGGTTTCTCCGTCTTGCAACCCCAAGGAGAATCCTCTGTAAGACCTGTGTGTGTCTTAACCCTTAACTGGACGGGTGGATTTTTCTTACGTAACTGGACGGGTTGGGTAGATTCAACCCACCTATGTAACTTTATGAAATAAGCGCTCAATAATGATTGAAATCAATATTTAAAAAAAATATTTAATTAATATATTGTTAATATACAGATTTTGACTTTTAAAAATTCTGAATATAATCTATTTACAGTTTTAAAAAATTATAAAGAAATGTTATTGCAAACGCTTAGTTGACATACAAAGCAAAGGGTTTTTATTTTTTACTGCGTTTTTTGATGGACATTTGTAGCACCATTTTGGAATATCAGATTGTGGCATCGTAGATTCCCTTGATGTACTTGAACCATTTTTCTTAAATTGTCGTCTGTAATTCCCACGGGAGAGAATTGAGATTACGTGTGGCCAAGTGTTCATCAGTCAATGCTCTCCCAAGATCAACAATAAATTGACTCCTTTCTTTTTTACCTTTTTTTATCAATCTGATTACCGATTTTCATTTTTTTTTTTTTTAGGAACATAGGAAGCTAAAGTGGTTGTTCCAGAGAAACTAAAATTAGAGGTTACTGATTCTCTATTAGGGTGCGGTTGAAATTGTGGTGAATCTAAGTTTTGTTCTTTCTCATCGTTCCTAAATATGTAAGACCATGTTCTTTCAACTTATCAACTAATTCTACTGAAGTGAATCAATTGTCTGCTGGAATATTTCTTCCAAAGTGTGGTCGACTAATCTATAAAACATATATATTTTGGGATGGCAGGGATAGTTCTCTCTGTTGACTTGATTGATTATTCTACTTATCCAAAGAAATAAGTGTTATTTTATAAAAAGGAAGCTAAAAATAGCGGAAGATAGAGACTCAAGTATGAGCCACGAGCTAACACTGACGCAAAAAATTCTCACGCTTCTGGACGGGTTGGGCGGAATCCGCCCACACATGCAAATTTAACCCCCCTCCCAAAACTGAAATTTATAAACGATGGATGGAAAATGTTTGTATCACTAAAATTAGAATACATGAAAGCTGGTAGCTCTAGGTAAACGAAAAATATATTTTTTTCCTATATTAAATTTATGCATGGGCAGAATCTACCCAACCCGTCCAGTTAAGGGTTAATAAAGGCTTTTGTGTGTGTGTGTGTGATAGAAATAGTCGTTATTTCTCCTTAAAATAAATTATGATTTTTCGTTGAAAAGAAACATTTGCGGTAAAACTTGTCAAATGTCATTTTATAAAAGAATTTGCACAAACCAAACCTTTTTTTTTTTTACAACAAGAGAAAAGACCTAATCCAAATAAATAAATAAATAGTGTGTGAAGTTTCGGTAACAGCGTTATTACCATCATCAGACAAAAGAAAAAAAAAATGAATGATGGTAACAATGCTGTTACCCAAATGTCACACACAATTTATTTGGATTAGGTCTTATTTTCTTGTAGTTCTAATCTATAATCCAAAATGTGCTTTTTTTTTTTAGTTTTTTAATTTGACAAACAACAAAATGACCATTTTTTCCATGTCCCAACTTCCAGTCTATCAAATAACCAACATTAATTCAGTTCCATCAATAATTGAACCATTTAAAAATCAAATTTTGACAACATTAGATAATTGTTTAAATATAATTTGATGACTAAAACTTGACATGCAGTGGCACTACAGCTGTACTTAGCCCATGCATACCATGTTTTAAAGTGTTACAATACAGTGTCACAAAAGGCAAATGTCACTAATAAAGTTGTTGCACAAGGTTTTCATTATCTTGTAGCTGACCTAATTTAACAATGAGGTGTCTTAGTAATGTTCTTCTATTAGAAATAACTTACAGAAGAGGAAAAACACGTGTCTTTTTGATCAGCTAGAATGTACACTGAATGAGGATATAACCTACAAGCAAAACAACTCTAAGGGATTTATTTAAAATTTTATAGTTTTTTTAAAGTAACATTTTTAGCTTATTTACTAATTTATTCACTTCCCACGGCACTTATTCACCTATATAAAATTGTACAGTAGAACTTGGAGAATTCAAACCTCTTTAATTCCAATATTCATCTTGGTCCCTAGAATTTCCTATCTTCTTCTTCTTTATCTCCACACTGGGTGAAGTAGAATGCATCTGCCTTTGTTGTAATTTCCTATAAATAGAATTTCTGTTTTTAATTTGAATTTTTGGATAATTCAAATTTTTTTGGTCCCTTGGGCCTTGAATTATCCAAGTTGTATTTGTAATTTTTTATATTTAAGAATATGTTTAAAATAATTTTGTTTCATCACACTAAAAGTTAATCTCATGAAACATTCTAAATAAATGAAATAAACAAGGCCCAATGGTATCAATTCATATTAATTAAAATATATTAGCATAGCTTTTATTTGTTCTAATGTTAATTTACATAATTTTAAGTTTTAGGATTTTGTTAGGTTTATTTGCACTTGGATTGTGATATTGCTTTATATGATAAAATTGTGTGTATCTTTAATTCTTGGGTAGACTGTAGCTCTATTTCTTCTTCCCTCTTCCAGCAATTATTTTACTAACGCGACAATATATTAAAAGAGTACTTCCTAAAAAAATTGAAAATTTAATATGTGGATGTCTCCTAGAGAAAATGTCCACAAGCTGCAAATGCTGTGATGAACTGCATCTTAACTGACTAGTTTGATTGATTCACTGTGCAATATATTTTGACCAAGTTTAATAATCTTTTAGGGAAATACAGTCGAACTTGGATAATTCGAACCCCAAGGGACCATAAAAAAATTCGAATTATCCAAAAATTTGAATTAAAAATGGAAATTTTATTTATTTCAAATTCTAGGGACCAAGATAAATATTCGAATTAAAGAGGTTTTCGAATTAAAGAAGTTCGAATTATCCAAGTTCTACTGTATCTGTAAAATTAAATTCTTTAACAACCAAGTTACATTTAATATTATGAAAAAATAGTACAAATGTGATATTGTACTGGGATAAGGTGTATAACTTAAGAAATGGCCAATTCTGGAATAATTAAAAATCAACGAGAATAGTTGATATTTATTCCGATAGATGGCGCCTGCCATCAGCAACTTTCAGTTGCACGATAAGGAGATGCCTTTTTCTTTATTTAATATTATATAAAATTATTGTAATTTTAAGTTAAACTGAGTTTTATAGAATATTTTTTTAAACATAAGACCAAATCCAAATAGTGTGATGTTTTGGTAACAGCTTTGTTACCATCATAGACTGTTACAGAAATGTCAAACACTATTTACTTATTTGGATTTGGTCTTATTGTGTTTCTAATCTATAATCCAAATTGTGCCTTATCAAAATATATATTTCCAAAAATAGCACAATCTATTAGATTCAATCAACAAAAATAAAAAATAAAAAGTGCACCATGGGTTTGACAGGTATTCACCAAATCTCTCACATATGACACATGATGATGACACTAAAAATGAAACTTGCCGGTAAAAAAAAAAGGTTTATAAAGAAATAAATTAAATCTTGATAAAAAAAGGTACAATATGGGTTATAGATAAAAACAAAGTAATAAGACCAAAACTATTTATTTTTTTGTATTTGATCTTATTACCTTGGGTTTATGAATGAATCTATTAAAACCTGAAAGCATGTGGGGGGTGCCAAACTTGAAATTTGACCAATGTATAAAACAAGACAGATATATGGCACTATATCAAGGATAGAATTAGGTGTTATCTCCAGATTTCAAACCTACATAAGTCCATTTTATACCTCCTTAGACAGAGACTATTAATGGCAACCCATAACATAGCCATAAGATTGAAAGGTGGTAGCCTCTAACAAGTCTAATAAGTAAGTCTTAATGTTTGAAAGTCCTCTTGCTACCAACATTGACAACGGGTAACCTCTTTGGAAGGTAATATAGTGTTCAATTTAGATATGTTACTTGGTGATTTTCACTTATGATTGTATTGCCTATAAAGGCAGTGGTACTAGGTGAGTGTGTGGTGTTGCTGCAGGGGGAAACCAGCGGGAATTGGCCAGACAGAAGAACATCAAGAAGCAGCAGGAGTCCGGGAAGAAGAAAGGAGGCAATGAGAAGGATGGAAACAGGGGACTTACTCTGGAGGAACGAAGACAGAGGTGAGACCCGGTGAAATCCTCTCAGTCTACGCATCTTTCTTTGTCTTGTCTACTGTGCTAGGGCATTATGCTCAGATGATGGCTTGGGCCAAAAGTAACAGGTCCCCAAAAAAGTAAACTTTATGGTTTTAACCCTTAACTGGACGGGTGGATTTTTCTTACGTAACTGGACGGGTTGGGTAGATTCAACCCACCCATGTAACTTTATGAAATAAGCGCTAAATAATGATTGAAATCAATATTTAAAAAAAAATATCTAATTAATATATAGTTAATATACAGATTTTGACTTTTAAAAATTCTGAATATATCCTATTTACAGTTTTAAAAAATTATAAAGAAATGTTATTGCAAACGCTTAGTTGACATACAGAGCAAAGGGTTTTTATTTTTTTACTGCGTTTTTTGATGGACATTTGTAGCACCATTTTGGAATATCAGATATTTGTGGCATCGTAGATTCCCTTGATGTACTTGAACCATCATTTTTCTTGAATTGTCGTCTGTAATTCCCGCGGGAGAGAATTGAGATTATGTGTGGCCAGGTGTTCATCAGTCAATGCTCTCCCAAGATCAACAATAAAATGACTCCTTTCTTTTTTACCTTTTTTATCAATCTGATTACCGATTTTCTTTTTTCTTTTTTTTTTTTTGGAACATAGGAGACTAAAGTGGTTGTTCCAGAGAAACTAAAAATAGAGGTTCCTGATTCTCTATTAGGGTGCGGTTGAAATTGTGGTGAATCTAAGGTTTGTTCTTTCTCATCGTTCCTAAATATGTAAGACCATGTTCTTTCAACTTATCAACTAATTCTACTGAAGTGAATCAATTGTCTGCTGGAATATTTCTTCCAAAGTGTGGTCGACTAATCTCTAAAACATATATATTTTGGGTTCGCAGGGATAGTTCTCTCTGTTGACTTGATTGATTATTCTACTTATCCAAAGAAAGAAGTGTTATTTTATAAAAAGGAAGCTAAAAATAGTGGAAGATAGAGACTCAAGTATGAGCCACGAGCTAACACTGACACGAAAAATTCTCACACTTCTGGACGGGCTGGGCGGAATCCGCCCACACATGCAAATTTAACCCCCCTCCCAAAACTGAAATTTATAAACAATGGATGGAAAATGTTTATATCACCGTAAAATTAGAATACATGAAAGCTGGTAGCTCTAGGGGTAAACAAAAAAAAAAATATTTTTCCTATATTAAATTTATACATGGGCAGAATCTACCCGTCCAGTTAAGGGTTAATATACCAGTGTTAGTTTAAAAATTTTAAATAACACTGGTATAAAGGGTGAACTTTTATAAAGGCTCTTCAAAGTCTAAGTCTAGTCTTTCAAAGTCTAACTACAAATAATAGATGCTATAAAGACTACTTAACCGATGGACACCTAATAGGAATAATAGTTACACATCCCAGTTTAATATATTCAACATCTGCATCACATTTGCATATTGTAACTTGGAAGTAATTGAACCAAATAAGTTACACAAGAGAGTTTTGGGATTTGATGTTTTTACACTGCTCTGGTAATTGTCCTGTATTGAAATGATTGCTCTACTGGGAAATCAGTGACTCTAGGATCAATCTCTGTGGTGTTACCCTAATCACCATGTGTAAAGAATGGCTCCAAGTCATTATACAGACCATTCCTATGAAATGATTTTTGTTGCTGAAACAAATTGGACTTGTTTGGCCTTGTTACCCATTTCAGATTTTTGACCTTTCACATTATTGTGCCACAAAGTGGTTGTAGAAATGTCTTAAAATAGAAGGGCTAACTATTGTTGATAATTCACATTTTTTCACTAATATTTGATCTCTAATCCAACTTGAACATTTTGAGTTAAAAGGTGAAATTATAGCTCCACACACTCAGCCTTTTCCTCTAGTTTTGTTTTAAGGTAAATTCTATGGGTCATTGTGTCCATATTTGAATGGGGACTTTTTATTTACATTGTCAACAGCTTTTCCCCCCCACTACTCTGGGTTAATTAGGGTTAAGGGTAATGATCCATTGAATAGTTTTATAAAAAAGGCATGCCTGGATCTGTGAAATGGAATAAAAATATTTCCAAGTGGTTGTGCTATCTTTTTATTGATTTATTGCATAAACAACTTCAAATGCATTTAAGTTTTTGTACAATTAATGAAGAGGGAGTAATCCCTTGAAATATATATATATATTTTTCCATTTCACCAATCTAGGCATGCATTCCTGGGGCTAAATTTTAAATTGCTGACTGACTGCAGATGGGAATTTTGGAGAAACATATAATTGAAGTTAATTGTAGAAAGCTATTTCAACCATATGGTGGCACATGTGGCAGTACACTTCAAGGTTGTAGGACTTGTGTGAAACTTGGTGGTTGTCTATGGTTTGTTGTTCCTCTTTGTAACGGCAGCTGGCATGCCTATATAGTAAATTATCAGTGAGCACATGATTATTACTGATGGTACTCTGTGCGGTTGCCTTTTGACTTATTGTGATATATATCCACATGTAAACTTATGTCTAAGAATTAATATATTATATCCGATGTTAGCCTATATAAAAGAAATAAAGACTTTTCTTTTAAACTTCCAAATACTTCTTGATGATTAACGTCAACCAACAAATACGAGGACGTTACACTCTTTACATATTGTTGTTGCCATTGACATCTTGTCTTTTATCTACTCCTGAAGGAGGAGTACAACTGAATGCCTAAATGTTGCTATTGCATCTATAATCCAAATTGTACCTTATCACTAAATTCTAAATATTTAAGAAGTAGAACAAATTTATTGAAAAATTTGAAAAAAATATTGGATCATTAAGTATGCAGCACTAAACAAATTTTTCTGTGAAAAAGGTAATATGTTAATATTCAATTGATTTGCCAATACGTGATCTAAAATACTTCCAATATCAGAGCTGCTACTTAAAGCTTTTTTTTCTAAAATAACTTTTCAAAAATGAGCTCAAATCTTCATTTCTTTTAAAGTTTCAAAAATATTCAATACAAAAAATGTGGAGCCATAAACTGGAGAGATTTATAATAAAAGAGAACAAGACCTAATCCAAATAATTTATTAGTGTGTGACGTTTCGGCAACAACATTGTCACCATCATCAGACAAAAGAATAAATTTATTCTTTTGTCTGATGGTGACATGTTGTTGCCGAAACGTCACACACTAATAAATTATTTGGATTAGGTCTTGTTCTCTTTTATTATAATCTATAATCCAAATTGTGCTTTTATCATGGAGAGATTTAGTAAAAATACAACCTGAGGAAGAATGGAAAGGAAAAACTGAGCTCTGTAAAAATTTCAAAAATATCTTTGGATGAAAATGTCCCGTTTTATCACTTAGTGTTCAATACGACATTGAAAGAATTTGATTATCCTTCATTTGCTGGTAAATTAACAAATTTTTCTACAATCTTTTTGTAAAAGAAAAGAAACCATTACTTTATTGGACCATAAAAAAAATCCTAGATTTTACAAAGCATTTGATAAAATTTTCACAATTATTTTAAAATAAAGTTTGGATAACTTGACATGTTTTTAAAATACAATTTATAAAGATTATAAACACAAGGTAATAAGACCAAATCTGAATAATGTGTGATGTTTCGGTAACAGCGTTGTTACCATCAGATGAAAGTATTGAATGAGAAATATATCAAAATTATTTGGAATTGGTCTTATTTATTACCTTGTGTTTCTAATCTATAATCCAAATTGGGCCTTATAATTTATGAAGATATTTAATGATAAAATGAGAAGGCTGAAAAGTTATTTTATTTTTGGACATTGTATCACATAGGACAAATATCAAATTCCTATTTGCCACCCAATACTACAAGTAATTAGGCATCATTCAAAATTTTAAATTAAAATGGATGCAAAATATAAATTGATTTTTTAAATAGCCATATAAAGATAAATATAATTTTATTTTTTGTATAATTGATATCTCATTTCAAATTTTTGTTTTCCTTTCTCCGACAACTTGTATGTATGTCACATAAAGGGAAAATAGCTATATTTGGGTTGAATCTAATGGAACCTGACAATGTCTCCGACTAGGTGGATTTGTTTCTTTGATTGGTCTCTCATGGGAAACCTAATGTATATACAGTAAAACCTCTTTGTAAAGGACACCCTAATTGCAGAGCAAAAGTGTCCTTTATGGAAAGGTGTCTGTCCTCTTACCGGAGAGCTACTAAATAATAAAAATGGTAATTTTGACAATGAAAACTGTCCTTTGTAGAGAGGTGTCCTCTCATGGAGGTTCTACTGTATTGGCATGTAGTTGTGGTGGGAATTTTAATAGCAAAATGTTTTATTCAGTTGAAATTAAAAGGCAATATTTTGGGAGAATATAAAACAGCCCATCAATGTTTCTTCAGAGAGAAGTTCCTGGACACATATATCCCCAGCTGTGTGGGGAAGATATCTCTGTTTACTTTAGATATCTCCCAGAACTGATCTTATCTTGACACCTTGTTGTTGTTATTGGAAGTGGTTTTAGGAATGTGTTAAATACCATAGAAAAATGGGTTCAGTAAATCAACATACATAGCAATCAAATATTAAAGCAGTAACTTTTGAATAAAATTGTGAAAACTAAATCAATGTTAATTTTTCTTCTAAAATAGTCCAATACAATAAATGGTCTGGGGAATAATTAGGCCAGACCAATGAGTTGGTTCGTTGCTAATTAGCCAAGCTCTCTTAATTAGTTTTTTCTCTCATCACAGTAAGGTCTGTAGGAGTAATTGGCATTTCTAAAAAGATTAATTAGCATTGATTTGTTTACACACCCTGATTGATTTAACATAAATTACAGTGGAATCTCATTATGACAATACCCTTTATAACAGCCACTTGGTTATAATATCTCAAGAATCCCAAGTGATGTTATATATAGTGAGTTTTGACTAAATAAAATCTTTATTTTTCATTGCTCACCATTACTTTGGAACTAAATGGAAGCTAGCCTGTTTGAAGTACACTAACCAGTGTATGGTGTGCAGGGATGCTGAGGCTATGAGACTAAAGCAGAAGAAAGCCCTAGAGAAGACTGGGACAGAAGCCAAGAACTGACACCACAGGAACTATGTATAAAACTTCACCCATCCTGTCATTTTTACCCCCTTTCCTAATTTTATTTTCATCAGCTTTTAAATGTACATTTTATAATTATATAAATAAATTAGCTATCTAGGAACTGTCTTTCTTTGATAGCCCCCTTTTTCAGAGTTGAAAACTTTTTCTCTAATGAAATATTTGTTTCCTAAGATATGCTGAAATTTTGGTGTTATTGACCTAGAATTGTAAATAATCTCTTTTGGATTACATTTAGTAAAAAGCTGACCTAAAAATCTTTGTGGTTGGCTGTGTAGCCATTACTGTCACAAGGTAACAAATCCAAATAAGTTATTTAACACCTGTTTTTAAAACATTACAATCTTCAGATTGGGAGAATGTTAGCAATACTGTTTTCCTGAAATGCCACCTATTTGGTCTTGTAATCCTTTGATTCTTTATCAGTAATCCAAATTGTACCTTATATGTGACTGATACATGTCACAGTTCATTTCCTTCTTCTTCTTTCTTATCACCACTCAATCATATTAAGGTATCAAGTTGTGACCCTTGATGGTGTCTGTTTGACAACCATCATGACTGGGTGAAGTAGAATGCGTCTGCCTTTGTCATTAAGACTGGGAGCACTACTCAGTAGCAGGCCGACTTAGCTCCAAAAGAAATGGCCACTTCTGACATGAGGAACAGACACCATGTGCAGCTGCTCCTAACATGGAGTACAAACGCTGCTCATCCTGTAAACCCTGGATTAGGAGCCCTTACAGGGTACTATCAGCCGGACCAGCTGAACCCAGGTTTTTTAGTGAGCTTGTTACTGCTCCCCCCTCCTCCTTTTTCATCCGGGCTTGGGACCGGCAAAGGCGGAGTTATTCATTTCCATTTGGTTTCCAACTGCTCTGTATTCCCATTCTTCTATACTCTAAATTCTAACAACCTACCTACTTGCACAATCAATTGGTATTTGGGACTATTGGAAGACAATGATTTCAGTGGTTCTCCACCCTCAGTAGTTTTCTAACTGCAGAGATTGTTAATTATTTATTAAATCCTCTGTCAGTGATCACCAGTGCCTTATGAGTAAGGCATTTTCATGGGTTCTCTATAGGACTTCCACATTTATTGTAGCTGCATGGGTCTCTATCTCAACAACCAATGTGAGTATCTTAGCTGAGTTCAGATGATTTTTACAACACAATGTGTGGGATTCAATTCGGAATGAAAGTGAAAGTTTGGAAACAATACCATTCTTCAAGGAAAAGTAAAAGAGTTATAGGAAGACTGACTGAACCTAGAAGAAAGCTGGCTAGAAAAGGTTTATCACCAACTTGCACTAATGGAAGAAGCCTACTACTACTGGAAAACAAATATTACTTCCCCAATATTAATAAGAGTTTTTAAATGAAAATGTCAATATTATTAATTTTGTAGTGGCAATAAGTACATTTTTATGGCACAGCCATGGAAATCATGATAGGCTTTTAACTTCTACACCTGTAGAAGCAGTTCAACTTTACATAAACAAGGTGTAGATTTTCGCTCAGTCTTCAGATCAGAACTTATAGCCATCTATGAAGCCTTAACCCTTAGTTACTGGCGCCTAGTTTAGTTACACAATTACTGGCGTTCGGCCTCTCAGGCCGACTTTTAAAATCAATAATAAACCATGTTAATTATAATATTAAAAAAAAAATTAAACGTATACACATAATTTCCAAAGAATAAATATTCTGTTTTTTTCGAATAAACAGAGCTCTAAACAAAATTAAATGAAAATGTACAAGAAACTCTTTCTATCTAAATATTCTATATATATATTCTAAAAAATTCTATCTAAAATATTTTATTCAAGATTAGGTGCACAATTCAAGCAATTTCAATAGAATGGTCTTTGCAGATTGGTTCTTTGCATTTTTTGAATTGTTTTTGAGTTCGACGATCTTTTTTACATAGGTAGCATCTTTTGGACCAAGGACTGCCGCTTGTGGACTCCTAGATAACACACATTATTGATATTTCGTTTGAATATCAAATAAATATTTGCCTACCTCAAGTAAAGTTCCAGCATGCTTCTGAATTAATACTTGCAGATCTCTTGACGAATTTTTGGTTTGATTTCTCATATTCAAGACATCTCTCATTAGTTGTAGAGCAAGCTGCTTTATAAAATCTTTTCGAGCCATTCCACCGTCTTGCTTGACAGCCTTATAAATTACTGCTGAATTTATTGCAACCACATTCAAAAAGTTAAAAAATAAACACAGGGGCCATCTTTTGGTTCTTCCAACAGAATACATGTCTGATCAACTACATCCACACCACCTTTGGTCATATTATAAAATGTGATTATATTGGGCTTTTGTTGTTCAGCAGTTTCTTGATCAATTGTTGTGGTCGAATGCATTGTGGAGAGTAATATAACAGATTTTCCAATTTTATAGGGACATAGGATACCAAATTTTTGTTTTTTGAAAAACCAAAAGTGGAACCGAATTTCTATTATATTATACAAAATTACAATCACAAAATACAATTTAGAATGCATATAATTGAAACAAGAGTAATAAAAAAACGAATGCTCAACTTATTTGTTGCGTTTGAACGTCTATAAAACCAAAAGTGAAACGGCCAATAATAGGGGCGCTAAAATTCCCAGTGACATAATTACTGGCGCTCGGCTTTAAAGGCCGTTTGAATTAATAACTCGGGATATACAAAATAGATTGTTCTTAAAATGAAAAGTTCTTCAAATAAATGCATTTTATTAAGCTACCTAAAATTTTGATGAAAAATTATGCATTTTGAAATTTTCGCAAACATTTTTAATTTTCACACGGCCTTTCAAGCCGAACGCCAGTAATTACGGGTTAAAATCCATCAGAAATACTAATTATCAAGATATCTGGATTCTTACTGATAGTAGAAGTGCCATACAACACTTGAGTCACACAGGGGAACTCAGAGACAAATAAGCAGGAACATAATTGGTTATCTCCAAAAACCTCAAAAATTCACCTTCAATGGATACCCTCACATGCTGGCATTGAAGGCAATGAAGCTGCTGATGCGCTAGCGAAAAAAGGCACAAAAAACCCCTTGCCACGGGAAAAATAAGCTTACTTTTAAAGAAATAGAAACAGTAGCCAAAACAAAAATAAACAAGAACTGGAGGATCCCACCTAAGCACAGTTGGTACAGTGGAGTGAATCCAGGAGGAGCTCTGAAGCTCAGAAATAGACAGCATCAAACAACACTAACAAGATTTAGAACAGGCCATCTGTAGCCATTGAAGATAGAAAATAATAACAAAATCTACCCCACTTGCCCAAAATGTAGCTTGGCACCTGCAGCTCCAGAACACATTTTGGCTTGCATTAGATGCACTAAACAGGACCTTTGGGAGAGGCCGCTGCTTATCATAAAACAGCTCGAGGAGCATAAACTCGTGGAATTCGTGTACAAGGAGATAAGGAACAACAATATATAAGGTGTTGGAGCTGTTTTGTTACTTGTACTTATGGTAAGATTGGATTTATGCCAGGGCCATTGAAGCCATTTACTAATTAAAAAGAAAAATTCATATTTCAATCCAGAGTCCTAGTTGCTGCAAAGCAACAGCTTACACCCAATATGCTGGCCTGGACCCATTTGTTAATATGATCTACCAACTGGGGCACACATTCAATGAGAGTCAAATGTAATAAATGATGGGAAAATGAAGCCTTGGAATTGAAAGTTTTATTGGGTGCTGAAGACTTGCTGTTGTATACACAAATAGCCAGTAATAAAAATTATTTGCATATATAACATGCTATATGAAAAATTGTTCAAAATGGTGTATCAAATAAATACTTGGAAAAAAAAATTAAATGCATCAAAACAATGTCTTTTGATCTTTCTCTAGATAATGTGTGGATAAGCCACCAGTTTTATTGGCTTAGAGATAAAAATATTCATTGTTAGAAGATCATTTGTTGGCTGGAAGTTTGTGTGGAAAAATTATAGCTACATCAACCAATATCCTACAAGATCTGAGAAGAGTGAGTCACTGAAACATGGAGAATAAATTATCAGTTGATATGGCTATATATTTTTCCAAATACATTGTTGTTGATACATCAATAAATGGGAGAGGTACATTACACATAAGATTTTGTAGGATAGTAGTTTATCACAGGATTCAAATACAGTAGAACCTCCCTTTAGCGGATACCTCTCTACAAAGGACAGTTTTCATTTACAAAATTACCATTTTTACAATTTAGCAACTCTCCAGTAAGAGGACACCTCTCCTTATAGGACACTTTGACTCTGAAATTAGGGGTTGTCCTTTACAGGGAGGTAGTTCTAATGTATATGTAAGAAACATTGGATGACAAAATGTTCCATTGTATTGTATAACTATATAGAGCACTTGGAATGGAATGTAATCTTTACACAAGGGGATAAGAAACAACAATATAGCACTTAAAATTGCTACCATCTTTTGTAACAAATTCAGCTAAAAAGTTATTTAAAAATAATATTATTGGATAAAATATATATTGTTAGATCAAGAAGTATCACAAGGTATTTTTAAAAACCAAATCCAAAAAAAAAGTAATATATTTAAAGTTTTTCATCAGCAGCTGTTGGACTAGAACAGTGCTTGTGGAAAAGCAACACATTACAGGAATTTAAAATAATTGTTAAAACAAAATAGGTTCATTTGTTAAGTATATAAACAATGGGATATATTTTAGTATTTGTTTCACAGATGTAGTAATGTTTGTATTGTACGTTTTTTTGGTTGTAAAGCAATGGACTCAACTGATAGTTGAAATAGTATCATAACGTGCTGTTACCAAAACAGATTTATTTTCTAAATTGGGATTTTTAGTTGGTATATATCACTTACTCTCTTTGGAGATTTTCAATAATTGTACACATATAGAAACTTGTCAGAAAAATAATCTTTTATAATACAAAGGTTTCAAACTACTCTGAAAAATGCTGTATTTTCATATTTTAAGAGATATTTGTTATAGCCATGTGGCACCTAAAAATCAGGGGGTTACATTTTTAAAAATGTATGTGTAATATACCTTGTAATATAAAAGAAGAAAGGAGAGAAAACAATAAATTGTTTGCCTGTCGCTCAGAGCTGAGTGACTTTACAAGACGTGTGCGCATTTTTGAATTTCGAATAATAAAGTTGAACTAATCCTTTTATATCTTATTCTTTAATTTAGTAAAAAAAAAAAGAATATAACAGCATGTTTCTATAAAAATATAATTATTTAATTGAGCAATCCATATGATACAATATAAATACAGTCCAACTTTAATTCAACACCCCAAGGGATCAGAATTTTCAGTTGAATTAAATAAAGTGTGAAAAAATGAGTACAAAAGTGAAATTGTATTGGTATCAGGTGGATACATTTTTAAAAAAGGAATCTGATCGTGCATATAAAAGTTGTTCCATCTGTCAGATGGAGATCAGAAGATGCCTTTTTCTTAAATAAAGTGTGTTATGGTGAAATCAGGGGATTCCAAGGATGGGTTTATTTAAAAAAAATCCCTAGAAGCCCAATGATTTCACTTTAATACAGGGGATTATTGAAATAAAGTGTGTGTCCAATTATAGTCGGTTTCAGTGGATAATCAAATCATTGAAAAATTCACACTGCTAGTGGATCTTTTGTTGGGAAGTGTTGATTTAAAGTCTAGTGTTGAAGCCTGTTAAGTAAATAGGGGCTGTGTGATTGGGATTTGAAAACCATTTGAATTATAGTCAGTTGAATTAAAGGTATTTACTGTAAAATGAGGGATAACATATGAAACATTTTATTCTTTTAAGGCTCCAATATTTTGAAAGAGTGTAATCTTTTATTCTATTTAAAAAAGTTTTTTCATACAACTACATGATATCTTCATGCAACTTTATATAAGGGAATCACAAAACAAACTGTGGCTACACTCGAAACATATTCACACAGCATTTTTATTTTATGATACATATTCAGATTCTCTATTTACACATAATTGCACGAAATTTGTAAAATTTATATCTACAGTGTGGAACCTCTTTATAACAACCTCTTTTAAGAGGCTTTTATAGCAGAGACTTGGTTATAACATAATTCTTCATTGATTGTGAAATTATAATGAAGATAAAATTGTTTAGTTTTTGAGGCAAGCTTTAAATGGTCGCCCACTATGGCAGGTCACAGAAGAGTTGAGAATTCTATCTCAAAGATACACTCACAAGTAAACTATGTGGCACAGAGTACAGGGGACTGAGGTAAAATAGCTGGATAATAGGTTTCAGGAAAATTTGAATAAATCTACATTCAGTTGATATTTATCCCAAAATGACACAATACCATCAGCAAAGTTTAGTTACCTGATCAGTTATGTTATCACCTTCATCTTTTGATTTGTCTTTTGCCTCTTTTAAAACATGCCTTAGTAAATTCATGCATATTTGTGTGTATGGTTTTAAATGCCCTTTCCTTTGATTTATCAAGAAACCATAGTGGTTTGTTGAGTTTCAGCCTGAACTATAATACGGGTCACAACCTGGAATGTATACAGATTTTATTGTTAAGAAATCAAAGTTTATATTCATTCTAAAAGATTATGCTCTGCCATCAGCAAGGTCACACACCCACGTCCTACAGAGTGGGGTACATGTGTCAAGTTGTCTTTCTTGAGAAAAAATGACGCCCCCCCCCCCCTAAATGGCCAATCTCCATAAAGGAGGTGGTACTTTAACATGACATAGTATAGCTTTTTCTTGTTTTAGATTTTCAGTTAGTATAAGCTTTATACCCCTTTTAGATAGAGATGGCATTAAAACTTTGGGTCGTTATAATGTATCCAACACATCTATTTCTCTCAGGTGTATGCACCCATGCATTGTATTTTTAATCCTCGAACTTTAGATTCATGATGGTCTGGTAAAAAATCACTGATAAACTTTCTGAGAGCTCAACACATGGCTGTGTAGAATTTGTCCTACAAGTGGAAATGAAGTATCATTTAACCTTGCCTATTACATCTCTTCAAATTTGTTTAGGATCTGTAGTTCTATCTGTTATATTCTTAAGGCCAGTTTCATCCTGATGCTCTGAAATTACACACAGAATATATGAAAAGAATGCTGTGTGTGTAAATTAGCAAAAATTTTAACTCTTTTAATTCTTTTAGCTTTCTCTGATATATAAAAATTATATTAAAACAATATGTTAAACCTGTGGCGACCACACTTTGCGAGCGTGAACTGGGACAAAGCTTCACTACACATACAGGCAATAGTGTGGCGGCCTCACGAGCGAGCTGGGAGAACACCTCACTACGCATGCGTGGGCGGCATCCGGGACTCTTGGCACGCGCGTCGTTCGAACAACATGGCTTTCTTACAGCGGCCGTTACTTCTTTCCTCACTATATATTTCGGGGCTTCACAAATAAATTAATTTATAAAAATAACTATACTTTTATCAGCGGCCTTTCCACAAGCCACACACCAACACGCACGCAACCATCCCACAAACCTATCCAGATAGATACAAGCATAGTTTAACGCAGATGCACAACATAGACAACCGAAGAATGACTGCTGGAATTATTCAATATTTTCATTTTTAGAAAAGGGAAAGACATGCGGAAAAAAATAAGTTTAAAAAAAGTGATGTACGTTGTTAAATTACTACACCAGACTTATTATTTTCACAAGGAAGATAAAAGGCGATCTGTTTGTATAGAATACCCTCTTCTTTTATTCAGCCAAACGCCTTGTAAAGGAAACTACTGGTCTGGTATTCAGCACAGAGAAATGGAACTACATTTCAAACTGAGAAGATATATCAATATCTTATCTATTCAATATCTCCTGGAATCTCTCTGTCTTTTCTCAAAACGTTTCTAAACAAAATAGACTAGAGTGCATTATAGAAAAACGTCTTAGTATATCGAGAGACAGAGTATTGATATAATTAGAATATATATTTAGAACTTGGCTCATCAAAGCGAGAAGAAAAATAAAGTGCCAACCATCCACAAAAATACAGAGTATATTTGAGAAATACAATTCACCAACATTTACGTTTTGGGTGGTATAGGGAGTTGATGCTACAGATTGTGTAGTCTTCCGGCGATATTGGCCTCTGAAACTTTCTATCCCTCTCAATATAGACTTACTTCACCAAGAATCAGTAATTTTATCAATATTATCGGCTTTATACTTTCTGGTATAGATTCGGAACATCGGTCTCTACTTTAGAATAGTTTATGCAGCGTTAATAACATTAATACAATACAGCGAACATGAAGATATTCGAGATTCAAATTAAAATCGCGGAAGTAAATGGATGTACCCATCATGGAATTTCGCCAACTCGGGTTAAAAAGAATGCGAATTTGCTAGGCGCGTACCTGAAAAGGGTATCTTGATATGGTCTTGCACCAAAGGAAGCCTTTTGACGAGCGTTTAACGTTAGGATATATCTCGCAATATTTATTTAGAAACTTCTAACTAACAATGAGCTTTCGCATAGCAACCTTGAATGTGCGTAGCTTCGCCGCTTACCAAAGGCTCTAATTTTTTAGAGTCTTCAGGGGTCTGATGTCTCAATCCTGTAAAACGGAGGAAGTTTTATCTTATGGATTCATTATGCCGCGATCACCCCTTTGATAGACCATAGTATCTTGTCAAGCTTTATTTTTTTCTCCAGGCATCACAGTATGGCAGCGTATTATGAACAAGCAACATTGTCAGTCTCAATATCGAGGATTAACAAATGTTGCAAGCTAAAACACTAACTCTTGAGTAAATTCCTCTACGAACAACCTCTTAGTCACAAATAGTTACGTCCCCGGTTAAGTCAAAGTATATATAAAAACATCTTGCCCGCCCCCCAAACGGCATTTTACATGTGTCTCGCGGCCGTTCGAGCCTAGACCGAGTGCGCAGTATTACGTACATCAACGTATGCTGCTCCAGGAGCCCGGGGTTACTTCTATTTTCTCTCAACCTTTGCGGGTTTACAGTATCTTAAGATTCATCCTAGAGGTGAGGGGAGTTCGTGAAGACCCTCTCAATGTCTGGAGGAACACTGTAGGTAAAGGACCTTCCCAGGCTGTATAGTTACAAATATGTATTTTAACATTCAGTTTTATATATTGCGAAATAAAGAGCAATCCATATGAAATTTATTAATGATGAAACGCTATCTTGGATCAACTGTTTTCTTTAAGGGACATGTCTTCAGGAGAGAATAATTATAGAGGCCTACACTTTGAGGTAGATCGGCGATTACCTGGGCGAAAGGGTGATGTCAGTATAAAATAATTGATCCGAAATTAGTGTTTCATCATTAATTTATATATATTATACTCGTAATATATATAAGCAAAGGAAGATATTTTCAAAGAGTTTTTTTATTTATTCAAAAAGGGGGCAAGATTTCACGCGGTCACGTTTCATCAGGCTAATGGATCCACATAGGCGTGCACACAACATACATACAATACTGCTCAAATATTTCTCATAAGTTTCCTTTCCAAAAAAGAAACTCTTAGAGAGAAATCTTGGTAGTTTTTTAAAACATTTTTCAGAATCTTACCTTGAATCATTCACACATACACTATTGCAGCGTAGTTTATATGTTCTTATGCGTTAATTTACATAATTTTAAGTTTCAGATTTTGTTAGGTTTATTTGCATAGATTGTTTTAGATTGTGATTGCTTTATAAATTCGTGTATATTCAATTTTAGAGTAGGGGACACTGTTCGTTGGTACGAAGAAGAATAAAGCTGTATTTCTACTTCCATCTTCCGACAACTATTTTTCTAACGCGACAATATATATATAGATTCATAAAAATAATTTAAAAATAAAGTTGTAGCTGTAGAAGGGATTGGAAAGAATTTCTATGGGGGAATTATCTGCTTTGGAATTCCTGAGGTAGATCAATCCTTCGGTTTTGGGAGATTATATGTGTGGATCCATTGGCTTGATGACGCGCTACCGTGTGGAAACTTGCCCTTTTAAATAAATAAAATACTTTGTTTATTGCGTATTGCTAAATATTTGTCATTTATATATTTATCACATTTATTTTTATTCAATTTATTAACCAATAACTGATGTCAATAAAATCAGTTTCTCTCTCTATTCTGCGAAGTGCCCCTGGATCTGTAGGCCTGGCTCTTTGCAGCCCATCGGTAGCAGAGTCTTTCCCGCAGTGGGCGCCACCAATGAAGACTGTATATATTTTATATATATATGTATATTTATCAATTTTATATTTATCCGTCTATATATCCTTATTTAATCTCTTATTTATTTATATTTATTCATTTATTTTATATTTAACATTATATTGTGACGAAGAAATAATTTATTAATTAAATTATTCAATGAAACTATTCAACAGATTATATAAATATATATTAATCTTTTATGTAAAATAATTATCGAAATACCTCTTTGCTTGCTTGCTCAAGATTCTCTAGCTGTAAATAGTTTTTTGGCTGACTTGTTAATAATTGCCGACTTGTCGCCGTGACGTCATCAATAAATACTTTTAGATCTTAGGATATTTCAAGGCTTGATTTCTACGCTACAACTGGTGAAGAAGCTGGATCGATACCCATTCAGAAAAAAACGTAAAATTGATTCGGTTGAGCAAGAAGAAACAACCATGACCATCAAGAAAGAAGCAACAAATCAGGTAGGTTCATTTTTTATACAACATCTACCTAGAAACCCCTCAATGTTCTCTGGTGAGGGTTCTGAAGATCCCCATAACTGGTTGAAAAAGTATGAACGTGTGGCGAAGCATAACCAATGGGATGAAACACTTTGTCTCGCCAACGTTTACTTTTATTTGACCGGCACTGCTCTCAAATGGTTTGAGAACAATGAGGAGAGCATCCTGACATGGACGGAGTTCATGTCCCAGTTAAAATCAGTTTTCGGAAAAAACGAAAACTTGAGGTTACGAGCAGAGAAAACCTTAAAAACTCGCGCACAATTAAAAGGTGAAAGCACCGAATTTTATATTCAAGACGTCCTGCGCCTCTGCAAAGAGGTAGACCCTCATATGAATGAGCAAGATAAAATATCCCATTTGATGAAAGGGATAGCAGAGGAGCTCTACCAGGCACTTCTCCCAAGAGATGCACATACCACTCAACAATTCGTCACCGAGTGTCGCCGCATTGAAGCGCTACATTGTAAGCGATTACCCCAACCAGGTACGAGCGACTACCAAATGTGGCGTCTCTCAGTGATCATGATGACAGGGCAGATCTGTCATCTATGATTAGGCAAATAGTTCGCGAGGAGGTACAGCGAGCATTAGCCTCTCCTAGAGAAGAACCAGAAATTTCTGCAATTGAACATATGGTGCAGCAAGAAATTGAAAAAACAATTGCGCCAATTTCTAGAAGTGTCCCTCAAAATAGAGCGCCAAGGCCATTACCAAGCCCTAGGTACGAGTTCCAACCCAGAAATTTCCAACCTAGACCGCAGCAGCCAAAACAATTAAACGGAAGACGCGATACCAACGAATGGCGAACCACGGAAGGTAAGCCAATCTGTTTCCACTGCGGACGCCCTGGCCACGTCGTGCGCTACTGCCGTGACAGGAGGAGAGAATATGAAGGAGAACAAACTTGGAATTACAAACAGAGAGATAGGCTAGAGCCTAGAACATTCTATAATTCTCGGAGCAGCCAAGAGCCCAACGACGACCTGCCAAGAGAAAATAGACGCCGCTACCGAAGCCCCTCTCCTCACACTGGCCGAAAAGGACAATATTCGTCTCCTGATAGAAGAGCCAGCCAGTCGCCTCGCCGTTCCCGTCAGGAAAACTAGAAGATGCGTCCTATTTTGGAGGTAAGGCCGCAAAATTTATAAATCCTCCCTTATCGACTACATTAGAATTAAAAGAAAATTACATAGACATTAAAATAGAAGGAAAAATGACGCGTGCCCTCGTCGACTCAGGAGCCTCATATTCTGTCATTTCTGAGAGGTTCAGACTCAAACTAAAAAAAATAATGTTTGCCGAAACTGACGTCACATTACGAGTAGCCAACGGTAAAATTGTAAGACCAAAAGGACGCTGCACACTGAAACTGGACTTGAATGGACTACAGGAAAGCTTTGAATTTGTCGTTATGGAAGACTGTAGTCACGAAGTTATTCTTGGTTGGGACTTTTTGAAGTTATCTAGGGCGATAATTGATTCAGCTGACGACACACTCTTCTTAGAAAAATGTCTTTTTGAGGATACCCCTAAGAACAGCTCACCTCTCTACTCGGAATTGGAATATAGAATCGAACCCGCCTCTATTCAGTTAATAGAAGTAGCAAGTCGTGACATTCCTAATGACGCAATTGTGGTGGCAGAATGTCGAAAAGAGCTATTGCTGGAAAGAGAACTAACGGCTCCCTCCTCTGTCATTTCACTTACCAATAACCGAGGTAAACTTTGGGTGGTGAATTGGAGTCCATATCCGAAACTAATCCCACAGGGGATGCATGTAGCCGATAGTGCTGTCATCGAAGATAGTCAATTATGTACTCTAGCTGATTGTAACCAAGTTGAAACAGAGGCGGAACATTCTGAAGACCCAAAAACCTCGGAATTTTTTATAGATGATTCGCTTGATGAATCTCAAAAAGAAAAATTAAGAAATTTGTTAAAAAACTATACAGATATTTTCGAATTTAATAAAAGAAAACAATTCAAGGACGTCAATGTTAAACACCGAATTAACACTGGAGACCACCTACCGACCAAACAAAGACCTTACCGAGTTGCACCAAGAGAACGCCAAATTATTCAGGATGGGGTAAACAAGATGGAAAAACTTGACATCATTCAGCCCTCTGAAAGTCCGTGGGCCTCACCTGTAGTATTGATAAGAAAAAAGGATGGAAGCTGGAGATTCTGCATCGATTACCGCCGCCTTAACAAAATAACAAAAAAGGATGTCTACCCTCTCCCAAGGATCGACGACACTTTAGACTGCTTACGGGGAGCTAGATTTTATTCTTCCATGGACCTCCAATCAGGGTACTGGCAAATCGACGTAGAAGAATCGGACCGTGAGAAGACAGCATTTATAACTCCAGATGGACTGTACGAGTTCAAAGTAATGCCATTTGGATTATGTAATGCTCCAGCTACCTTCGAACGAATGATCGATAATCTTCTGAAGGGTCTTAAGTGGACTATTTGCTTGTGTTACCTCGATGACATCATCGTTTTTTCAGATGGCTTTGAAGAACATCTAAGACGCCTTCAACTTGTATTAAATTGCCTTAAGAAAGCCGGATTATGTCTCAATTCCAAGAAATGCAAGTTTGGTGCAAAAACTATCACGGTTCTTGGACATGAGGTGAGTGAAAATGGAATTCGTCCCGACCAAGAAAAGATTCGAGCAGTCCGCGACTTCGCTACGCCAAGGTCATTGAAGGAAGTTAGAAGTTTTCTTGGCCTTTCATCCTACTACCGCCGCTTCATACCCAATTATGCCCACGTAGCCCAACCCTTGAATGACCTTTTGAAGAAAGACTCAGCATTTAATTGGAACCAGGAAGAGCAAAATGCATTTGAAGCTCTCAAGTCAGCGTTAATTTCCGAACCCGCTCTTGGACATTTTGATTACTCATCCCCAACCGAAATACACACTGACGCAAGCAACTACGGAATAGGAGCAGTATTAGTGCAGATACAAAAGGGAAAGGAAAGAGCCATTGCTTATGCATCCAGAACCTTAAATAAGGCAGAAAAAAATTATTCAACCACAGAAAGGGAATGCCTTGCCATCATTTGGGCTATCAATAAATTCCGACCATATGTCTTTGGACAGCCGTTCACTATTGTTACAGACCACCTGTGTGGAATGGTGGAGATCCATTATTCCGGACGCAGCCCCAGACGAGCTCAAGTGTCGACTGTAAACACGGCGGCGTCTGCCTGCATCAAAGGAGCCGCTAACATAAACATCAGAACACGGCTGGTTTTGCTACCCACCAGTCGCGTGTTTTCCTCTGTCCTCTTAATATGTATTAAATAAAGTTAGTTAGAAGGAGATTTTTACCCCCTCCTTTCTGCTATTTAGTGATCTTATTTAAATCCTTGCAACAGCCCACAAAGAATCATCACAGCGAATTCTTCTACCGAACTCGCTCAGTGTTTTTGTGAACCGACTACCCTACATTTCTACACAAAGTGGCGTCCCCGCGGGTGGGCTTCTGACAAGGCAAGATCAAGTGGATTAACGGCGGAGTACAAGTTCAAGACTTAAGATAAGTACCTTTTGTTTTACCCTCTGTTTATAGTGTTTTTTGAAAAATGGAAATTTTAAAATGACATAGAAATGTACTTAGAAAGCGACTAACTCGCTGCTTGAAGACGACAGAAGAGTTTCTGTCAGGTACTCCACCGATACTTGTAGAGGACATTGAATGTAATAGAGAGATCATTGAAGAAACTCACAGTGAGCTTCTTGTGATCCAAGGCAAGATAAGAGACTTCATGCTAACTTCAGACGTTAGCGAAGAGGAACTAGAGCAAGACGATGAGGAAGCCTTGCAATATACCCAGAGATATAAAAGGATATATAAAAAATGTCTCGCTCTTGTTGAACCCAGGATCACTGCATCCAGTCCCACGACCAGTGAAGTGAGCTTCGCTTCTAGCTCACACCATAGAACTGTAAAGCTACCCAAGATAGAATTAAAGAAGTTTACAGGAGAAATAAAAGATTGGTTGGGATGGTGGGCACAGTTCAACAAGATACATGTCGATCCTACTTTAGAAGACAGCGACAAGTTTCAATATCTTGTGCAATCTATGTCGCCGGGAACCAGAGCTAGTAAACTGGTTAATAGTTACCCCCTGACTGCCGAGAATTACCCCAAAGTTTTTAGAAACTTTGACAGAAAGATTTGGAAGGCCTGAACTGTTGCAACAAGTCTATGTCAGGGACCTTATACGCCTTATGATCGATTGCTCCTCTAAACAACAGTTGAAGGTGACTTCATTTTATGATGAGTTGGTGACTCATTTGAGAGCATTGGAATCCTTAAAGATTGAGGCCAGACAGATGTCTGTATTTATATTTCCAATGATTGAGGCATGTCTCTCAGAGGAACTCATGAAGGCTTGGCAAAGAAGCCCCCTCCATGATGTCAAGATTGATGCTGATGATTCGACTCAAACTAGAGTTGACCTAATTATGGAGTTTCTCCAAAAGGAAACTGCAGCAGAACAAGACAGAGCCTTAGCTGGATCCAAGTTTGGACTTAGATCTCTGAAACAAGATAGAAACATGGGCAGACAATCACATCCTGCTAAGATACCTACGGCCTCTGGACTATTTGCTGGACGTGCCCAGAATTGCATCTTTTGTAATAAAGATCATAAAAACACAGAATGCCTTGTTGCGCGCAGAATGAGCATTAAAGAAAGAAGAGAGCGTATTAAAAACGCTAAATGTTGTTTCTCCTGCCTCCAACCAGGTCATATCTCTTCTAATTGTAGAAGGAGCATAACTGAATGTAATCGATGTAAGAAGAAGCACCTTGATATTTTATGCCCTCTTAATGCTCCTGGACGAGAGTCAGCGGATGAAGACAAGGAAAAGGAGGAAGACTGTGACGTTTCTTCTACAGTTGAAAACGGAGTTTCATTCTCCGGTCTTAGCGCTTCGTCTCTGATTTTGCTACAGACTCTGAAGATTAAAGTCGAAGGTGCGACTTCGGCGAAAGTAGTGCGTGCCCTCCTTGACACAGGTTCCCAACGATCCTATATTTTGTCTAAAACTGCCCAGGATCTCGGACTATCTCCCATTGGCCAGGAATCACTTAAACATGTGGTGTTTGGAGGTCATACTAGTGAAAGTGTCCACCAAGAATACAGAGTCAATTTGGGTCATGCATCGGGGAATTTTAAGATGGTAGCGAAGCTTCTTGACCAACAAAATATCTGTGGTAGCCTACCAAGATTGAGCCGCGGGCCATGGTTGAAAGAACTCAAAGCCCGCAGAATCTGGGTTCCTGATATTGGAAAGGATGACATGGAAATTGAAATACTTCTAGGATGCGATGTATTGGGATCTATTTTCATGATGAAATCTTGTGTGTTGTCAAATGGCTTGACTGCGTCGCAGACGCGTTTTGGATGGACTTTAATGGGAGAATGTCAGCCAGGTAGTGACGTTTCACTCGCTCATCATGTTACAACGATGACAATTTCGGAGAGCAGTGTAACCAATCTGTGGAATCTCGATGTTCTTGGCATTATGGATCCTATTGAGGTTAAACAGAGAGATCAGAGAGACGCACTGGCGCGTCGACATTTTCTAAAAACAGTCCAACATTCTGTTTCTGGAAGATATGTTGTTTCCCTCCCGTGGACTGTAGAGAAAGCTAAAATCGCGGACAACAGGGAGGTTGCTATGAAGAGATTAAAACAGACGACTAAGAAATTAATCTCTTTGAATCTTTATGAGGACTATGATGATATTTTCCGAGGCTGGTTGGATGATGGGATAATTGAGAAAGTCCCAGCTGAACAACACGACGCTGAGGCCTTCTACCTGCCTCATCGTCCTGTGTTGAAACTCTCCAGTGGGACTACGCCTATCAGGCCTGTCTTTGATGCTTCTAGCAAGGTCTATAGATCCCCATCTTTAAATGACTGTCTTGAAAAGGGACCTAACCTCATAGAGATGATTCCCAACCTTATGCTAAGGTTTAGAAATGGCAAGTTTGGTGTCGTGGCAGACATTAAGAAAGCGTTTCTTCAGATTGAGGTAAATGAAAGGGACAGAGATTACCTGCGTTTTCTGTGGTATTCCCAAAATAGAGAAAAGACAGAAGTATTTAGACATAGACGTGTCGTTTTTGGCGTTAACTGTAGTCCTTTCATTTTGGGGGCAGTAATAGAATACCACCTGTCTAATGTTCGACCTGAACATAAACCGTTAGCTCAGAGGTTGCAGAAATCCTTTTATGTGGACAATTTAGTCACAAGCGTGAACTCTTTTGAAGAGTTACAAGATCTCAAATTGACCGCAACGTCCATCATGGATAATGCTAGGTTGGAGCTAAGCCGTTGGGAGCATAGTCTGGACGTGGCCTCCGATACTTACCCCTTTGAAAGAGCAGAGATATCTAAAGTGCTTGGTATATGTTGGGATAAAAGGGAAGATTGTTTGTCATGTGAAATTCCCGTAGCCATACCCCCCAAGATAACCAAAAGGAGTATCCTGTCCTGCTTAGCTCAGATATATGACCCTATTGGATTTCTGAGTCCAATATTAATAAAGCCTAAAATTCTATTGCAAAAAGCTTGGACTCTTAAGTTGGCATGGGACGATGAATTGGACCGTCACTACAAGGATGAACTAAGCCTATGGTTCGACGACCTTCAGCTGCACAAAGGCATGGCAATTCCTAGGAATTTCAATCCATTGATGGTACCGCAGAAGGACTGGCAGATACATACGTTTGTTGATGCTAGTAGTGAAGCTTATGCTGCTGTGGTCTTCCTTCGGACTCGGGTTGGTGACAAAGTTGAAGTGCATATGATGGCGGCTAAGTCTCGAGTCGCTCCTCTCAAGAGACCTACGATACCAAGACTTGAACTTTTAGCCTGTGTTGTAGGAGCACGATTAAACAAGATGATCTTTGAAGCTCTAGAGTTAAAAGGTATCAAAAATGTATTCTGGTCTGATGCCACAACAGCCCTCGCTTGGATAAAACGTGATGATCAGTGGGGTACCTTTGTCGGGAATCGCGTGAAAGAGATATGCAGACTTAGTGATCCTGGAGATTGGAGATATGTTCCTTGCGAGTGCAATCCAGCTGATTTACCCTCCAGAGGATGTAGCCTCTCCCGACTGATACAGTCTAGATGGTGGGAGGGCCCTTCCTGGTTAAAACTCTCCGAAGAATTTTGGCCTTCCAGGTATAAAGACCTGAATGAAGAAGAAATCTGTGCGGAAAGAAATAAAATTGCTGTTGTTACAACAGTTAAGAGTACCGATCATTGGTACATGAAATATTTCTCCTCGTTCATAAAAAATGTGCGGATGATGGCGTGGATTAGAAGGTTCATCAACAACCTCCGATCTTCAACGAAAGTAAAGGGCGAACTTTCTGTGAAGGAGATCGATGAAGCGGAGCTGGCGCTTTTGAAATTAGTTCAGGCCGAGTGTTTCCCTAGCCACTCTATACCTGGTCTGAAGGTATGTGAAGTAGAAGGAATCCTGCGTGTGAAAACAAAATTGATTTACAGCAGCGACGAATATGGCTTCCGTTTGCCAGTACTATTACATGGGACTCATCCGTTGATTGAACAAATGATATGTGATTCACACGTTGAGAATTGCCACGCTGGTGTACAATTTTTGATGAACAAACTTCGGGAAAAATATTGGATAGTAAAAGCGAGACAGACCATTAAGAAAATAGTGAGAAGATGTGTCACATGTCGCCGCTTCTCCGCTAAACCCGTTGTGGTGGAAGACGCTCCATTACCTGCCACTCGAGTACATAACGCCAAGGTATTCGAGGTGGTAGGGATTGATCTGGCGGGCCCGCTCTATCTGAAAGATCAGACCAAGACCTGGGTTGTTCTCTTCACCTGTGCTGTGTACCGCTGTGTACATTTGGAACTGGTAATATCTCTCAGCACAGAAGATTTCCTAATGGCCCTGGAGAGATTCATCAAGAGACGAGGACGTCCATCCACCATCTTCAGCGACAACGGAACAAATTTTGTAGGAGCCAATAACTTCTTTAAAAAGATTGATTGGGAACGCGTTTCTAACGACGGGAAAGTGAAACGTATTGAATGGAAATTCATCCCGCCCACTGCTGCCTGGTGGGGTGGATGGTGGGAGAGATTGATTCGTTCCCTCAAAGACATACTAAAAAGAATGCTTGGAACATCAACATTAACATATCAACAATTGATGACCCTGCTGTGCCATGCAGAGGCAGTGATGAATGGAAGGCCCATGACTTATGTCAGCGACGATCCGAATGATCTTGTGACTATATCACCTTCCATGTTTCTACAAGAACAGACAGATGTCGAGTTTCCCGAGTGCCAGAATATGGGATCTAATCCAACGACACAGAAACTGCGCTATTTGAGCAAGCTGAGGGAGGAGTTGAAATCACGATTCAGGAAGGAATATTTGTCCCTCCTGGTCCAGAGAAACAGACGCATTTACAATCCAAAACTCCAGGCTGGGGATGTTGTCCTAGTTGGTATGGACAACAAAAAACGTAACTTCTGGCCATTAGCAGTGATCGAGGAGATATTATTTGGAAGAGATGGAGTGAATAGATTAGTGAAGGTGAAAACCGCAGTAGGAACCTTCCTAAGACCTATTCAGAAAATATATCCCTTGGAAATATCATCAACAGCAGCTTCTTCGCGTTTGCTGAACGATAAAGAGAAAACTGCAAAAATACAGACTAGATCGGGAAGAACCATTTGTAAACCCAACCGATTGGACGATTATTTGTGTTTTTCTGTGTGCCTAGATAAAAACAGGTGGGAGTGTGTGTGGAATGGTGGAGATCCATTATTCCGGACGCAGCCCCAGACGAGCTCAAGTGTCGACTGTAAACACGGCGGCGTCTGCCTGCATCAAAGGAGCCGCTAACATAAACATCAGAACACGGCTGGTTTTGCTACCCACCAGTCGCGTGTTTTCCTCTGTCCTCTTAATATGTATTAAATAAAGTTAGTTAGAAGGAGATTTTTACCCCCTCCTTTCTGCTATTTAGTGATCTTATTTAAATCCTTGCAACAGCCCACAAAGAATCATCACAGCGAATTCTTCTACCGAACTCGCTCAGTGTTTTTGTGAACCGACTACCCTACATTTCTACACACCACCACTCTTTGTGCTGGCTGACCAACCTCAAAGACCCATGTGGGAGGTTAGCAAGATGGGCACTTCGGCTGCAAGAGTTTGACGTCACTGTCGTGTATAAGAGCGGAAGGAAACATCAGGACGCAGACTGCTTATCAAGAAGTCCATTAGAATACAGTGAAGATATGGAGGAAGATATTCCAAGCATAGTGACTTTGCAGAACTTTAGCGAAGAGCAGATGAATGATCAAGCTCTTAGAAAAATTGCTGACCAATTACAAAGTACTCCTAATAATACCTTTGTAAAAATCGATAACACGCTCTACAGAAAAAAATTATGATCCAATGGGGAAACCATGGCTTTTGGTGGTTCCACGCCATTTAAGGCAGGAATTACTGAAAAATTTCCATGATTCACCCACTGCTGGTCACCTCGGATTTACTAAAACCTATGACCGAATAAGAAAAAAGTATTACTGGCCCGGAATGTATAGAACGGTTAGAAAGTATGTGGCACACTGTTCAGATTGTCAGAGGCGTAAACATCAGCCCCAACTCCCCTCAGGGCACTTACAGCCAATACCTGTTCCTGAAGTTGCTTTTGAAAAGGTAGGAATGGATCTCCTGGGGAGATTTCCAATATCAGAAGGTGGCAACCGTTGGATTATTGTATGTACGGACTACCTAACGAAATATGCGATAACTAAAGCCCTACCCACAAGTGAATCCATGGAAGTTGCCAAATTCTTCATTGAAGATGTCATCTTAAAGCACGGCGCGCCGAGGGAATTAATCACGGATAGAGGAAGGAACTTCACATCTTCAATGATAAGTGATCTGAACAACCAGTGCAGAATAACCCATCGGAAGACGACCGCCTATCACCCCCAGACAAACGGCCTCACGGAGAGGTTGAATAAGACCATAGCAGACATGCTGTCCATGTATGTAGATGTCAACCAGAAAGATTGGGACAGGATTCTTCCATTCGTTACATTTGCATACAACACAGCAAAACAAGAGTCAACTGGGTTCACCCCATTTTTCCTTGTACACGGGCGTGAAGCCGAGACTCCACTGGACGTGTTATTCCCCAAGTTATTGCCAGAAGACGACGATTTCATCCAAACTCTAGGGGCAAGAGCCGAAGAAGCACGAAAACTGGCACGTATCCACTCCATGAGATCTCAAGATAGCAATAAACAACGCTATGACGCCCATCACAGAAATATAATTTATCAGCCTGGAGATCTTGTATGGATCTTTATCCCTGTGCGTAAAGTGGGATATTCGGAGAAACTAATGAGACGTTACTTCGGCCCATACAAAGTAACCCGAAAAATATCTGATGTGACCTATGAAGTTGAAACATTCGGAAACCAGCAAGGTCGTCGTAAAACAAAAGATTTAGTTCACATTTGTAGGATGAAACCATATTTAAACCCAGAGGACCAGGAGGACCACCTAGAAGAGGACCCAGAAGATGACTCGACAAACTTCCAGGAAGAAGACATCCCCACTGAACGAACACAACAACCACAGACCCGCGTAGAGATCTCAGGCCCTATCACCCGTTCTCGAGCCTTGAGACTGAGGATGTAAGTCTCCTTCTGAGCATCGGGTCGATGCTCTTTATAGGAGGAGGCTATGTGACGAAGAAATAATTTATTAATTAAATTATTCAATGAAACTATTCAACAGATTATATAAATATATATTAATCTTTTATGTAAAATAATTATCGAAATACCTCTTTGCTTGCTTGCTCAAGATTCTCTAGCTGTAAATAGTTTTTTGGCTGACTTGTTAATAATTGCCGACTTGTCGCCGTGACGTCATCAATAAATACTTTTAGATCTTAGGATATTTCAAGGCTTGATTTCTACGCTACAATATATATAACCTTATATGAACGATGTAATAAAGTAGTTTCAACCTCTCTCTATCCTTTTATTCTTCAAATATAGCCAGGAAGGAAGATTTGCCATTACAGTTTTATATCGAAATTCCGAACAAAGTGATGAGATGACACAAGAGGTGGCGTAAAAGACAAACATGTCTTATAAACGACAAGTGACCAAGAAAACATGTCTGGATAACACATATGGCCCTTTAACATAAGTACACGGGCTACCACGTGTCTTTAGCCAATTACAATACGTTTTTGCATAACACTGGTCATTTTTATATATTACAGCTCGTTTACTCTATTTATTAATAAAATTACAGACTATATAGTAAAACATTTTATTAGAAAGAGGCATAGAGAATGTAAGAAAATAAGACACATCCAGCCAATGTTCTATTGACTAATCTGGACCAGAACCACACAGTGCAGAATGGGGAAGTGCTTGTGTATTGCATAAAGGGCTTCTAAATAAAAAGCTTTTACAAAGGAGAGAACTTTCAAAGCTTTTGCTCTAACCAGATTGGAGGGCAGTGTAAGAACAGAGGTCAACTTATTGGAAGACAAATCTCACATCTTTCAGGAAGGTAACCCAACTTACAAAAGGAATAGAGGAGTGAAGAAGTCACCATGGAGGTAGCGACTTATTGGATCGTAACACAAGCGAGTCAAAAACAGACGGTATATAACTGGCTAGAGAACAAAAACTTATTTATTTGTATGTGTTGAACAAATATAAATTGCAATGAAGATATTACAAGGGGGGATCAATAAATAAGGTGAATTATATTATTTCTTAAAAATTAAAAAAGCAAAAATAATTTAAACCACATAATATTAAAATATAACATCGAGAGACTATTTAAGGTGTTCTGTTCTTTTTTCCCACGCGCGGCGCGAGACTTATAAATAAACTAAAATGGAAGCTCCCTTGAAGGATTGCACCACGCTTGAACAACGTGCAGTTATTCGTTTTTTGAATGCAGAAGGTATTCAAACATCTCAAATATGCCAAAGAATGAAAAATATCTATGGTGAGTCTTGTTTGTCTCAAAAAACATTTATAAATGGTTTGAGTCAAAAGGCGATCCATTAATTAAGATTATATATAAAAGGGCGTACCTGGATCTGTAAAGAAAAAAAAAAATTGTTTCTTAAAATATTTCGAGAGATTGCTCCCTCTTTATCAATTTATTGCACAGCGTGCAATAAATTACTGTGAAATAAATTGATAAAGAGGGAGCAATCTCTCGAAATATTTTAAGAATTTTTTTTTTTTTATTTACAGATCCAGGTACGCCCTTTTATATAATTTATAAATGGGTTAACGAGTTCAAAAATGGACGAATTCCACATTTCCTTAATTTGGACCAAAAACTTAACTGTATTTGGGTTTCAAAGGCCGCATACATCATGTAAAATTGTATCTACAATCATTAAATTAGGTTTTGAAGTTTTAGAACATCCTGCATATAGTCCAGACCTAGCCCCCTCTGACTATTTCCTTTTTGAACTACTAAAGAAGGAGTTAAAGGGAAAGCGATTTGACTCGGATGAAGATGTCCAGAAAGTGGTGCAAGATTTTTTTCACACGCTTCCTATGAGTGCCTATAAAGAGGGTATTTACAAGTTGCCAGAACGATGGAGACGATGTATGTAGAAAGCCAAGGTGATTATTTTGAATAAATCAAGTCCTAATTTTTAATATCGTTCTTATTTTTTTAAAAATAAATTATAATTCACCTTATTTATTGATCCCACCTTGTAAAAAGCCGATATTCACTGATGAGTCAGCAGACACCGCTAGTATTTAGATATATCGAGACAGCTGATGGAGAATTGTTTTAAGATTGGTAAAATATCGTCAAAATTTATCAATTTGAAATATATATGGCAGAGCGCCATCTAGTGAAACATAAATCAACTAAACATTGATTTAATCTGTTCCCTGATATTTGGCCAACCCATTTTCTTGATAAATCAAGAAAAGCCAACAACGAACGCGTTTCGGGCCGTTGGCCCTCGTCAGCGTGGTGCAGACTGTACCTCTGCTGTTAACATTTTTTCCCAGAGGCTTCCTGAGAAATCAAGAAATGGGTATTTAAGGCCAACCTTGCGTAAACACGCTGAGAACACGTGAAAAAAAATTCTCTCAATGTGATTTTTCAAGAAGCCTCTGAGACCAAAAAATACTTGGTCGTATAGGTACAGCCTGCACCACGCTGACGAGGGTCAACAGCTCGAAAAAAAAAATGCGTTGGTCAAACATCGTGGAACAAGTTAAATCAACGTTTAATTGATTTTTGTTCCACTAGATTGTGCTCTGCCATCTAAAATACTCATGTAAGCGGTCAGGATATGTCTTTTAATATATTTCTATAAACACCTGACCTTTTTAGATTTTTCCCGGCGAACAGCCGCATTTTTTTAGCTCCGCCGTTTTTCGCCTTGGCGTGCGCAGAATGCAGGACAGTGTGGTCAAATTTGATATTGACTGAAAGCCTTGGACGAGCTTCACGTGTGTCTGAAAGGCCCAACTCGAAAATGTATTTTCAAGTTAATTCTTCAATAAACTTCAAGAAGTTTCTAACAACGCAAATTCGCCTACTGGCGTAAGAGATGTAAATTTTGCTGCGTCGGACTGCATCGCGACCAAGTCACCTTCAAAAGGCGCTGAAGAGGCCCTAAGGTTTTGGGCTGATGCAATGGAAGAGAAGGAAGACAATGAGGACAGCTACACTGTGGTGAATAACAAGAAGAGGCGCCGTGATTAGGTGAATACAAATCATTCTAAGGCGCAGTCCAACAAGCACTAGAACCAGCGGACCCACCGGCGCACCTCCGCAAAAACGAACAACTGGAACGCGATCACCGCAAGTCCAGGTCAAAGCTACACGTGCACGTATCGCGGACGCGGCAAGCGTCCGCCAGCCAGGAGCAGTGCGTCTACATCGAGCACTGCCCAGACTTCACTCCGTACAAATACCTCCAGGCTGTGAATAAAGTGATCGGAGGGACCAAGAACATAATCCAGCTGACCAGAATGAACGATCACGTCCTTGTAGTCCTGAACACCAAAGACTTTGCAGAACGTCTCATCGACGGGGGTCTCGAGATCGAAGGCAAGACCCTCAGGACCTTCATCTTCCACAAGAGGTCGGAGAAACTGATCATCGGGAACATCCCTTTCTTCTTAGAAGATGCGATCATCAAAGCGGCCTTTGGACGTGTCATTTCCATCGCCCATATGCAATTCAAAGCGGGGGAATACACATACACAGACGGCCGCCGCGAGACATACATCCTCCTCAACGACGGCGTAAAACTGGAGACGCTGCCCACTCGCCGGGACATCAAAACCAAAGGAGACACCCTGCCGGTGTTCTTTTCTATTGGAATAAGTTTCTCCAAGTGCAACAAGCAGGGTCACCGCAGGAACAACTTCTCCAAGCTTTCCAGGCAGACCATCGACTTCACGCAAGCATAATCCCCCTCTCCCATCGATGTCACTTCACCCACCGCGCATAAGCAGTCCAGTCAGCCAGCACCTCTGCCCTCTGCGCCAGCACCCCCTACTCCACCTATGAAGGTGCCAATTAATGCACTAGTGGCAGGTAAGCCCCTAGCTCCCTGTTTGCCGAGCCTGACCAGCCTGGCCTCCACAGGAAAGAGGTTCTATGTGCCCTCGTTTCCACTGCCACCATAAAGACCCTTATCGCTAAGCTCACAGCCGTCTAGAAGACTGCAATGCTGCGGCTGTTCAGCGCTCTCACGCAGATGCGCCAAGACTCTGCATCATCAATCTATAAGCGCCTCGTTGTGGCTCGAGGATTGCTGAGCGGATAGGCTCCATGAGCTTCCAGGTCGCCACCATCAACGAACGCGGGCTCGCCACTCGGGGGAGGAACCTAAAACTTAAGCCATCTCCAGAGGCAACACCATGTGGACATCGCATTCATCCAGGAGACGAAGAGATCCTATCTGGATTACACCCAAGGTCTCTGCTTCGGCTTCAGCGCTGTAGTCACGTCACCCGCCGCCATCTCGGGTTCTGGACGCGCTTGTGTCTTCGCGCCAGGCGTCGCCGTTCTGAGACAGCGTGTCCTGTGGCCGGGCCACATGGCCTTGGCTGTCGATGATGTCCACGGTCAGGAAATAACCTTCATCAACGTCCATCTGTCCACAATCCCCACGATCGGCTGGAACATCTAGATATCATAGCGGCAGCTGAGACCCAAAAAGAAGTCTGCGTCCTCGAAGACTTCAACATCAAGGAGGACCGGGACTACTCCTCGACTTCCGTGGATGCCCTCACCACTCTTCAAGATTTGGCTGCGCTGGTGGACGTAACCACCCAGTTCGACGCAACCCACCTATCCACCAGAGTCGCTAGCCACGGAGGCCGCATCGAGAGCAACCGACTGGATAGGATTATAGTACCTGTGGGCTTCCTGGATGGTGTTATCACCTACACGACTATCTACTACAATCTCACATAAAGCCCCTCGTCCGGGAGGCCCTCAATATCATCAGGAGGCCCCCTGACCTACAGGCTTGGACATTCGGACCCAGCCTCGAGGACGACGACCTAACCATCCTTGCGCCAGCGAAGTGCCAAATATACCGGTACTTCGTGCAGGTTGGACTGGGTGGTGGAATTGAGGACCCTCTCATCGCCTGGAAGAGGACACTTGTGCGGTGGGGAAGACTCCCCGGCTGAAAATATTTTATTTTAATTTAATTATTATCTTACTTTTTAGCGTTACTATTTTGTTAAATCTCTCTTTAAATGTATAAATACTGACTCAGGTGTCAATAAACTTGTTTTAATTGTCACATACACGCACGTGAGGGAATCAGTGTTAGAAGGCGGTATATTTCTCTTTTGATCTAAATTAATACTTTTTAAAATTATTTAATTTATCTTCATTTGTGGATTTTATATAATCTAATTTTAATTATCTGTAAATACTCCTTTTAAAAATAAATAAAAATACATATTTACATAAAAGCATATGAAGTACTTTTATATGATGCACACGTTCCTACAAGTATATGTTCAAAGTGCATTCGTCAACATAAATCAAGCACATAAGACAACATTCAACATAATTCTTTTCATATAATGACGTTAAACGATTAGAAACTCTTAATAATTGGTTTATACGAATAAAAATAAAACGATAAGAGGAGCTTCTTTTATAAATTTTAATGCGCAAGCTTTCGGACCAGACGTCCTTCTACAGGCATGGATAGTGGTAATACTAACGAGTATAACCTAACAATGAGCCATAATAAAGGGGACAATATTTACATAAATATATCTGTAGAAAACTGAAAGGAATGAAATCAATTTATGATTTAGAATTTGCATGTATGAGAATGGAGAACTAAAAGAAAAGAACAATTAAAATTTGAATTGAAAATATAGAATTCAAAATTCAAAAACTTAAAGTTTACATATATGACATATAATTTTACTACGGTATAATCTAAATATTAAATACTAGCCGAATGACCCGGGCAACGCCCGGGGTTTACCCGATTAAATGCTTTTATTCAAATACTATTCGTTACAATTATAAATTGGCGCCGTGGATGTCATTCTTGTATAATATATAAATGAGTTTTAAAAATTGTAAAAAAAATGCATAGGCCGGGAATCGAACCCTGATGATCGCCACTGATGAAGGAGTGGAGGAGACCTATGATGTTGAAGGCTACATCCCCAGTGAAATAGCAAGGTTGGTCCTTGGCTACCTATACGAGGCAGAGAGCTCCCAGGCAGCTCAGGTGTTCCTGCGCGAGTACCCCTCCCTGTCAGAATACAACAGCTACTTGAGGAGAGGCCAGCGCTATCCCCTGACCATCGCCAACCGCACGCTCAGCGAGACTCTGCAGCACTACTACAACCTCACCCACCCCGTTGATCCTCCAGCTCCAGAAGAAGACCAGCTGGCAAGGAGAAGTTGGGCTCGCGTGGCAGGCGAGCATTCTACCAATGAACCAAAAGCAAACGGTGACAGAATTAAGAACGCATGACGCTGATAACTGTATATATCATAATTTTAATAATATAAATGAGTTTTAAAAATTGTAAAAAAAAAAAAAAAATGCATCGGCCGGGAATCGAACCCGGGGCGCCCGCGTGGCAGGCGAGCATGAACCAAAAGCAAACGGTGACAGAATTAAGAAAGAATTGTGCATGACGCTGATAACTGTATATATTAATAATCCAAATTGTACCTTATCATTGGATTTGGTCTTATTACCTTGTTTTTATAATATCTTATATATAATCTCCTTTATACATAGACAGGAAAAGCACATATATTTTAATAATATAAATGAGTTTTAAAAATTGTAAAAAAAAAAAAAAAAAAAAAAATGCATGGGCCGGGAATCGAACCCGGGGCGCCCGCGTGGCAGGCGAGCATTCTACCACTGAACCAAAAGCAAACGGTGACAGAATTAAGAACGGATGACGCTGATAACTGTATATATTGTAAAAAAAAAAATGCATCGGCCGGGAATCGAACCCGGGGCGTCCGCGTGGCAGGCGAGCATTCTACCACTGAACCAAAAGCAAACGGTGACAGAATTAAGAACGCATGACGCTGATAACTGTATATAGAATAGAGATTATGATATATACAACTTAGCGATCAATAAAATTGGGCTAGACACCAAGATAGAGGAGACAGGGGGTCCCACCTGCATGTGTTTAAAATGGAACAGAATAGTGTATGATTATTTGTATAGAGCCTGGTATATGTCTGGGATTTCCATACCAGGCTCTATACAAATAATCATACACTATTCTGTTCCATTTTAAACACATGCAGGTGGGGACCCCTGTCTCCTGTATCTTGGTGTCTAGCCCAATTTTATTGATCGCTAAGTTGTATATATCATAATCTCTCTATATTTAATATTTAGATTATACCGTAGTAAAATTATATGTCATATATGTAAACTTTAAGTTTTTTAATTTTGAATTCAATATTTTCAATTCAAATTTTAATTGTTCTTTTCTTTTAGTTCTCCAATCTCATACATGCAAATTCTAAATCATAAATTGATTTTATTCCTTTCAGTGTTCTACAGATATATTTATGTAAATATTGTCCCCTTTATTATGGCTCATTGTTAGGTTATAATCGTTAGTATTACCACTATCCATGCCTGTAGAAGGACGTCTGGTCCGAAAGCTTGAGCATTAAAATTTGTAAAAGAAGCTCCTCTTATCGTTTTATTTTTATTCGTATATAATGACGTTGTTCTTGTATTTATATCTCATTCCTATCGTCAGAGAGAGGCAGCATATTAATTATGCATGTCTAATATATAATGGCCACACAAACTTTTTAAACTTGTTATTTTGATGGCCATACAAGGAAATTCAAGCAGTTCTATAAACTATCAACACGATTTTAATACCAAGTCTAATAAATACGATAATACTGGCAGGCAATCTTCTGAAGGAACATCCTTCATTCCTGATAAATACCAAAATCCTTAAATTCTATAGCATCAAAGGTTCTCGTGCAATACATTTTTGTTGAAGACCCTCACGAAGTTAGATGATGATTTATAGTACTATTTTAAAGATATGCGCGAAATTGATGTTATAAATTGATAAAAATAACAAGCAAATAGAATTTCTTTCTACCAAAGTCTATGAATTCAGAGAAGCTATTTCGTTCAAAGAACTCATAACACAGGCTTTCAATTCGACATAAGAATCCGCGTTAATTTTTAATTATAAAATAACAACATAGTTTAAAATACTTATACATGCAATCTCGCAGGGAATTACAGAATAATTATTCAAACAGAAGTTTCAACCATAATTTATTAAAATTCTCAAACTCTTTCGACTTAGTATTTACTACAAGAGTTTCCTCTTAAGGCTATCCATGTACAAACACCGAAAATGCAATTGTTGTAATGCCCTTGAATTTCAACACTAATTATTGACGAAACTTATTTTATAGAGAGTACTTGAAGAGCATTATTTCAAGAGTAAATATTGCCTGCCCATTAAAAAAAGGTTATATAATAACTATATATTTCCAAATAAAAAACTCCTCCAACAAGACAAATGTTTAATTGTGCGTATTGAGCAGTAAACTAAGGTACGCAAATTCAAGAGATCCCACAGATATTTTTAATCATTATTAAAAAAGCCATTGACATCCATATGCCCTTAGATAAATACCTAAAATAAATACACAAGAATCCCTCAACATAAATTTTAAGAAGCGCCAACAATATTAATTGGCCTACAGATCTCTTTTTAAAATCTATCTGTGATTTGACGGAGGGGAGGTAGAATAAAAAATATACCGGGGATACAAAGAATAAAGGTGACAAATCTCGTGACACCTTCCTGGAGCAGTCGGGCAAGAAAGCTGCAGTTACATAAGAGCTATATAATCAATAGAACGATGGGAAGTCTAATTGACTGAA
>CP092871.1:71687483-71719839 GCA_030710605.1 Cordylochernes scorpioides | reverse complement strand
CTTTAAAATAACTAAAATATTTCAATGCTGAAAATTAAAAAGAAAATGATATTATTAATTAGCGCACGAAGCCTAAATTCCCGCGTAAAAAACAAACAAAACAATAACACTTGCAACATTACGCAACGGCACTGCAAAGTGAAACTTAAACTAACAGAAACCAAAAGTGCGCAGTCGCGATCCTATCGGCGCCCGCTGATCGTCGCCGCCGTACTACCTTTTTAGCAGTAAAGTTGTATGTAAAAAAACATTCAACTGTCAAAATTCGAATTTTAATATGGTCGAACTATCGGAACTGTTGTATTATCGATACTGTTGAATTACGGTTTGTTATTTGATAGGCCGGGGGTCGGGATATCAGAATATGGTCGAATTAAGTTAGAGTGTCTAATTTGCGTGTGTCGAATTTGAAACGAAAATGAAAACGAGGTTATACTGTATATATATCTGTGAGGTGGACAATCGCTGTGGTCACCCAAGTGCTGCTGAAGCATACAAAGCAAAGAAGAGAGACCTTGTGGCTGACAACAGGAAAAAGGGGAATCCCAGATGGGTGTATCTGCTTACTACACACAGGAACTAAAAACAAATTCCCTCAAGATGGTGGGTTTTTAAAAGGTGAAGGAGGCATTGTCCCAGTCTTATCCTCCTAGGAGATAGCAACATCCTCACTTTCCTTTTGGTAGCCACTTGTGGCATTCTTTTTTTTTTTTTTAGAATTTCATGTGGTACAAAATCATATCCAGTTAAACCTGTCTATAGCACCCCCCTCTTGGGACTCACCAAAATAGGGTGCTATAGACAGGTCACTTTTAATGTAAATCGCATCGTACTACGTATTTAGAGGGGGCGCTATAGACAGGTTTAACTGTATATAGTTTATATTTTGGAATTTTATACTATTTTTAAATTATCTTATATACAATAGAACCTCTATGAGAAGACACCTCTCTACAAACAGGAGTTTTCATCATCAAAATTACCATTTTTACTATTTAGCAACTCTCCTGTAAGGGGATACCTCACCTTATAAAGGAAACTTAGGTTATGCAATCAGGTGTCCTCTCCAGGAATATTTATAAAGCCTATCTAAAATGAACCAGGGATGTAGCAAACCTTCCCATATAACAAATCTAAAATAATCCCCAATATTAGTAATATCATAAGTTGAACAATGGCTATAGTCAACTCAGATTTGCTATAGTATGGTTTTACTGTATTAGAAGAAATAAGGTAGAACCTCTGTGTGAGAGAAAACTCAACAAATAACAGTTTTCAGCACCTATTCTTGAAATTCTATATATGTATCTCTGCAGACCTTATAAGCTTAGGTTTCCTAAACTGCCTTCTTTAATAAAGGCTGAGAATATATAAGGAAAATAATCCAATAGAAATGTAGAACATTCTGGAGAATAATTTGATGAAAAGTCATGGAGAGGGTTCACCACTGATGAGCTAAACCCTCTCTTCTAATAATATCTATTAGCACAGTATGGTCTGCACAGAGATAATGTTTGCCAATAACTTTACAAAGAGAGAAACATGAATGTATCTAAATAAAAAAGGTGTATCTGGATTTTTGTTCAAAGAAAAATAAATTTTTCTCAAAATATTTAGAAGGATTGCTTCCTCTTTATCAATTTATTGCACAATAAACTTGATTTACAAATTCTTGTAGATCACATAGAAACAACTTTGTCATTGGTCAAAAATAATATAAATGATAATAAGAATTTAGATATGAAAATTAAAGGCTTTTGTGTGTAAAAATGTTATGTAGTACGTTATATAATGCAACAACAAAAAGCTTTATTAAGACCCCTTTTGGTCTTATACAGATTCTCCGAGTAAAACAGGGTATAAACAAGAATAACAGTAATAGTAACAATAACCATCAATGTTATTTACAATGTATCAAATAAGAGGAAAGAAGAAAGAAAGGGCTTGGTATATACTTATATACAAGTAGTTCCTTTTCCTAAAAAATAATAATAGTATTGACAGAAATTTAGATTAGTACAAGTGAAAAAGGAATATACAACAATGTATTATACATAATTATAAAGCATCTTTATAGTTTTATACATGGATGGATCAAGGGTATGTTATATAATGTAAAAGATGACTGTATGTAAATAAATCCCAGGACAGTGACTGAGATGGTGATGCTCCAGCGGCACCAAGCAACCAATGGACAAGAGTGGACTGGGCCAAGCCAAGCCAACTGACTTCTCAGAACAAGATGATGAGTACGAGGTCTACCGTAAGAGGATGATGCTGGCTTACAGGTTCCGACCCAATCCCCTGGTGAGTTGTTGTCTGGAAACTGGGAGAGCCATGGTTGGTTTAATGTGCCACTCACTAAAGATACGGGGTTGAGGGACAAGGCAGATTCTCTGTGATTGGCTAGCTGCTCTCTCACTGCCAATGATGTCATGAGTTTTGATGGTGACGGCACACGTTGACTTGTAGAACCAACTGCAAACACAATTTAATACAGTGGTACCTCGACATACGAGCCGACGAGCAAGTGATTTTTTGCTTTGAGTTACGAGCGAAATTCAAGATACGAGTTCGGTTCGGTAGTGTTGAAGATATTAATCTGTGATTTTAAATGGGAATTTTGTATGGGGAAATTTTCTTCGAGATACGAGTATTTCAAGATACGAGCAAGGTTGCGGAACGAATTAAACTTGTATGTCGAGGTACCACTGTACTTAGAAACATAAGGTATTAACATCAAATCTAAATAGTGTCTGGGGTTTCGGTAACAGCATTGTTACCATCATTAAATAAAAGAAAGATTCAGTCTTTTGTCTGACGATGGGCACAACGTTGTTACCGAAACGTCGCACACTATTTATTTACTTGGATGTGGTCTTATTACCTTGTGTTTCTAATCTATAATCCAAATTGTGCCTTATCATATTTAATGCTTGTTAAAGTAAAAAATAATCTCTCACTTTGACCCTACTGCAATGAAAAAAATAATGTTTGATGCCTGGCTCATTAGTGGTGAACCTTCCCTCTCTATATAAACACCCTCCACAACTGCTTGGCTCAAACGCATTAATTGTCTTCGGCGGAACTCCCCTGTGATCTTTTTGCATGGTTGTAGCAGCTCGTAATATACCACTCCTAGCTGGTCCCACCAAATATACAGCATAATCTTCTCACCATGAATATTCAGCTTGGCCGTCGATGATGAGGCCAAGGTATCCATACATTGCCCAACGCTTTGGATTATTGTAATGGACCCACCTTTCATCGCCAGTTACAATTCGATGCAAATACCCCTTTCTTTTTTGACGTTGGAGCAATTTTTCAAATGTGAAAAAAAATGGCGTTTGACGTCTCTTTGCTTCAGTTCATACAGCACCCATTTATCTTTACATTAATATATTTCAGTGGAGTGGCTGTTTGCATGGAAAATATTTTGTGATCAAATGTTCGTTAGGCAGGCTTTCACTATGGTAAAAAAAAAAACCAGGGCAAAACCAGGTACGTTCTCTAGTAGAGGAAAAATGTCAAACATTCAGGTATAAAGTCTTCATTGGTGGATTTCCCCACAGGAAAGATTCTGCCAGTGATGGACTGTGAGAGTTATTTCCCAAAGTGTGGGCAGGTCGGAAGGAAGACCTCCATTGAGCTGCAAGTGATGCTCATCAAATTGGAGAATATTTGTCCATAAAGAGTTGTGGAGACCACACTTTGTTTCGGCCATCGTGAGCTGGGAGAACACCTTATTTGGGCTTTAATAAAGTCAATTTATTTTATAAAAACATTTTTATTATATTAAAAGCTTTATTAAATTCCACAAGAAAATAAGACCTAATCCAAATAAATTAATAGTATGTGACATATCGGGTAACAGCATTGTTATTAAAATGTCACACACTATTAATTTATTAGGATTAGGTCTTATTTTCTTGTAGCTCTAATCTATAATCCAAATTGTGCTGTATCATTTATTAAATGCCAAAATAAAGAGAGGAAATAAATAGTGGGTGCTGGACGTTGTTTTTCGACAACGCACTTGCCCCAAAAGTCCCGGATGCCGGCTGTGCATGAGTAGTGAGGTGTTCTCACACTTGCCGAGGCATAGTATGGCTGCTACACTACTGCCCAACCACATATGTGCAATGAGGTGTTCGCCCAGCTCACACTTGCTGAAACATAGTTTGACAATTGTGTGTGTGACAATTTAAACAATTATATTGATTCTTCTTGTTACAAAGGTGTAACAAAAATAATAAGATAGTAAATAAAGGTTAGATAAAATGTAGGGGAATATAAATAGTTGTATATATGTACAAATTTCTTCAGCAAGGAAGGCTTCCCCACCTTGAGAGAGTTCTCCTCCAGACAAGGTCTTCTTGAACACTCCTCAGTTCCACACCGAGGAAGTGAAACGTAGTTTGATTGCTACAGAGTCACACCCAAACTTGAATTGACCTATCGGAACAGCTCTCCTTGTAGACTGCTTGTAGATTTCCATCTACATCCATCCATCCATTCATACATACATTCCATCTACTGTAGAGCTTACAACCCCTGTGGTGCTGTGACAGAACAACCCCAGAAGAGCCTACTATTGAATATCCCACCACCGCCGCCCTATGTGTGAATGTACATAACCCGCCCAGCCAATACATCCTGTAAATTCCCATTTGATGAAGACTACCCCTAGGAGTATTATCCTGTAGATGTGTACATAGAGAGGAATATATATATATGTGCAACACCCCCCCATAGTATATATATGTGACACACGATAGTATATATGTGAATAAATTGCTGATATACCACTGTTTCTCTTATACTGAGATGGATCTATCCAGTTGGCCACCATTGATGTTTGACAGAGAGCCTAGCTCACCATAATACTGTGGGACAACACGTCGGAGATATCTACATACCACAGTAGAACTGTTTCTTATCCCTTATTATACAAATTCCATGATCCCATGGAATGGGTGCAGCTTTCATTGATCATGGCACCATGATCCAGGCACACTTTAGGGAAAATCTGACTTGCCTGTAATTTGAGGCCGTTTCTAACATGGAAGCCCTTGCTGAGATCTATCAACCATGTTTTTAAACTCAGTATTTTTAAAGAGGTCTTTCTCCTCTTCAAACAATGCTACTGTTGGTCTGCGACTACTTATTCATCAGAGTTATTCTTCTTGTTTCGCAGCTGGCCTTCATATCTGAAGGTTGGGGTCGGTGGAAGGCTGGGTAAACCGTTTGGTTTTCGACCACTAGGACCCGGGTTCGATTCCCGCATTGGGCACTTTTTTCTGTTTAAAAAAAAAAATACTCCAATGGCTCCCGATTCTTGCAAAAGTCCAACCCCACCAGCGAGTGCAAGTAACCAAACGGGGCTCTGGCATTTGTAAGTGCAAAGTCGAACTGCTTTTCACATGTGTAGATATGTGGTGCGCTTACAGTAAAAGCAGTCGCTAACTACCCACGATGATTATCATGGCCTGTACCACGTGTACTAGGGATAAGCAAAAAAAAAAAGGTTGTTCCCCTATCCGCCACCTAGGCACGCGCCCTGTAGCCGTCAGCTCTGCCGAGGGACAGTAGAACTACCTCTCTGTAACAGACAATACCTCGTTGCTGAAACAGTGTCCTTTAGAGCAAGATGTCTTTTACTGGAGAGTTGCTAAGTACTAATTATGGTATTGTCATGATGAAAACTATCGTTTGTAGAGAGGTGTTGTCCTCTAGCGTGTGTGGAGATGGTTCTACTCTCTTTAACATAAAGTTAGAGGTTACCTGGCCAGTACATCTAGTTCTTGTTAAACAAGACACTTCATCCTGTAAAGATATCATCATTGTAACAAAAGACTTTTATCCTTGTCAAGATGAAATTAAATCTAAAAATCAGTAAATTGAACTCGTAGTGATACCATAAAGTGAAGTTCTTTTGGAGTTTGCTATAGTGAGGTTTTACTGTACAAGACTCTAAAAATACTTGGTATAATTCAACTGGTTTTTTAAATTCTAACCAAGTTCCTTACTATAATTTAATATCGACTACAATTCTCATCACTTACTTCAATTCAGGGGGGTCGGTGGAAGGATGATCTAAACCCTTGGTTTTCAACCGCTACTACTCGGAATTGAATCCTGCATTGGACACTTTTTTCTGATTTAAAAAAATGTTCCAATGGGCCCCGATTCTTGCAAAAGTCCAACCCCACCACCAGTGAGTGCAAGAAACCAAATGGGGCTCTGGCCCATTTGTAAGTGCAAAAGTCGAACAGCTTTTCACGTGTGAAGACATGTATGTGGTACACTTACAGTAAAAGCAGTCGCCAACTTTTACCCACCATGATTATCATGGCCTGTACCATGTGTACTAGGGATAAGTAAAAAAAAAACAATGGTTGCCTGTAAAGTCGGTTTTACGGGCGAAGATTTTACGTGACAACGGTAGAATATTTATTGATATGAATATAATTAAATTGCACAATAGGAACAAGGAATTGAATGAAAATAAGAATTGCACAAATTTTAACTATAGAAATATATTTTGTTTACTAAAACATTGTACATGTAAACTTAAACTTAACTAATTCCTATTTGAGTGATTTTGTTGAGGATAGGACGATGATAGGAGAAATATGAAATGAAAGGAAGTGTTTCTGCTGTAATGTGTCTTGCGAAAGTCAAGTCGATAGTTGTTCCTTTTAACGTAGTTGACTTAGAAACGTTTGATACGCAATCAAGATTATACGTATTTTTCATAAAATTAAGAAACGAGTTGTCAGGCTTTACGTTTTTGTTAAAATCACCACACAGAAGAATCGGTATACTAGAATCAATTTGCACGAACGGTGGCACGTACTGGCTGTTGTGAATGTACGGACCGAGTCCTTGCCATAGTAACATTCCAATATCCTGCATACTAGCTCCTGGATGAATATATACAGCACCGAGTATAAACTTGAAGCTAGTATTAGCGGCGAATCAAAACACTTATTCAGATCGAAGGTTCAAATTTTTGCTAAATAAATTTGAAATTAAATAAAATTTGTAATTGTAAATGATGAAGTTGAAAATTAAAACATTTACTTATATTAGATGTTAAAATTCTTGCTCAACACAGTTTAAATAAAGTTTTCTTATATCTGCCACTTTTTCTTAATATTTGTAATTTTAAATAATCAATTCGAAAATCAAAACATTTATTCAGATCGAAGGTTCAAATTTTTGCTAAATAAATTTGAAACTATTTAAAATTTGTAAAATAATAATTAATTAATTAATTAATTTTAAACTAATAATTTACTTAACACTATCAACATTTATCAATAGTATGACATAACCTATAAACTCAGTTTCTCAACTTTTGTGTCAATCTAACAATTAATCAATCAATCATAGTTTACGATAATGAAATATCAGTGTACAATTATTTACCTTTATTTTTGTAGTTGTTGTAAATGACGAATCTAAGCACTCCACATTTTCACTACAGACACAGCTGACGATACTTTAACCACACGTGTGAACTTGTATTATGACGCTTTCTTGTTTTTCCAACGCCAAGAACGTTCGAGAAAGACAAAGACAGAGACAAGCATGCGCCGATTCAATGCGCCTAATTCTCTAGCGCTGCGCGCGCAGCACTCTCGTTCGGTGACTCATCGTAACGTTACCGGGCGTTACACTTTTTCATAAGTGACTCCCAGCCGCAACCTAATTTAAGACGTTGTCACGTCAAAAAATTAATTCAGCAGGAAGCATCTTGGGGTTATTCAATTAGAGTTGAATTCATATTCGACATTGAGAGGATTGGGTAGAATAGGGTGTTTCATTTCTGAAGTCATTCGACAAAGCAATACAGGAGTTACATAGCTTCAAGAAAAGTTCAGTCCAACTTCTTCTCTAACACCCAAGTTCCCATTTGAATTAAAATTGGTTTTATGAATTATATATATATATATAAGGCATAATTTGGATTATAAATTTTAAACACAAGGTAATAAGACCAAATAAATAAATAGTGTGTGACGTTTCGTTATAACCTTAAGATTAGGTGAACAACAAACTTACAATCCCCAAAAAAGAATTGAAATATAGATCTTGGAGTTGAAGGTAATGGTGACTCAATAAATCTTCTTCTTCTTTCTTATCTTCACTCAATCATATTAAGGTATCAAGCTTGTAAAGCTTGAGATGGTGTCTGTCGGGGATGAGTAGAGCACATCAATGGATAAGTCAATACTGTCAATAATGTGTTCCAATAAATATTTGAAATATGTGACTATTGATAAATGAGGTTGGATACCGCTGCTCCATGTCTTCGCCAACAGTGGCCATGAATGTTCAATAAACATTGTAAAGCCTCCATTTATTCTTCTTTGATTTGAACCACTAGATGGGAATTTGGCCATAGCAACTTAATAGGTTAGACGAACACATTTTAACTTGCCTTAGATGCACTAAACAGTACCTTTGGGAGAGGCTGCTGCTTATCAAACAGCTCAAAGAGCATGGACTAATGGAATTTGTGTAATCTTTGTACAAGGGGATAAGAAATAGCAACATAGATTAGACACCTCTTTGGCAATTTCTGCTCCATTGTTGTTTCTTATCCCCTTGTGTAAAGATTACATTAATTCCATGAGTTGATGCTCCTTGGGATGTTTTATGATAAGCAGCAGCCTCTCCCAAAGGTCCTGTTTAGTTCATCTACTACAAGCCAAAATATGTTCTGAAGCTGCCAGTGCCAAGCTACATTTTGGGCAAGTGGGGAAGATTTTGTTATTATTTTCTATCTTCAATGGCTTGAGATGGCCTTTCTGCTCCATGGAATGATGGAGTGCTATTGATCTATGAAAGCAAAGATTGCCTTCCTGTCAAATTAAACGTTAAAACTAGACTGTCGCCACAAACTAGCAGCCTCCAATTGGTGACAAAGCCACAGCACCAGCTTTGGCAAACTGAGAAACGTCCACCTGAGGACCATGGTTCCAGGCTAAAGTCCCTCTTCAACCCAGGGTGGACTCTATATTCCATGAGAATCACAAGGGATATAATGGAATCTTCAAAATCTGCCAAAGAGGTGTTTAGCTTCATCTCAGCCAAATTTCCATCTATATTTTGACCACACATATATTTGGCCTAGCTACTTTGCCAGCTAATACCTCTTTGAGAATTATCAAGATTCCATTAGATCCCTTGTAAATCTCATGGAATAAAGTCCGCCCTGTGCTGAAAAGGGTCATTAGCCAGAAACCATGGTCTCCACAGGTGGACGCTTCTCAGTTTTCCAAAGCTGGTGTTGTGGCTTTGTCACCGACCCGAGGCCGCTAGTTTACGGCGATGGTTGATAGTTGGCGTTGATTTGATGGGACAGGTGACCTATAATTTCATAGATAATTTAAAAAGTCACTTCTATGGCTTCCCATTAATCTCTTACATTAGTGCATATGGGTTTTTGCCTTTGGTAAATATCAATAAAATTGTTTAAAATATAATAAGAGATATTTTATATATAAATCACCTTGCCACAATTATAAAGCCTACTAGGTTCTTGGTGTAAAACTAAACAAATGGTAGGTAAAAGTATTATCCCTAGTTCACCTGCTACAGGCCATGATAATCATGTTGTTGTTGTTGTTTCTTATCCCCTTGTGTAAAGATTACACGAATTCCATGAGTTCATGCTCCTCGAGCTGTTTTATGATGAGCAGCGGCCTCTCCCAAAGGTCCTTGGCAGAGCTGACTGCTATAGGGCGCGTCCCCAGGTGGCGAATAGGGGAACGATCTTTAGATATGAAGGCCAGCTGCGAAACAAGCAGAATAACTGACAAATAAGCAGTCGCGGACCAACAGCAGCATTGTTAGAAGAGGAGTAGACCTCTTTAAAAATCCTGACTTCAACTGACCCGGTTGATGGACCTCAGCAAGGGTCCCACTCCAGGGATACGGAGGAGCTGCGTCTGTACTCATGTTAGAGTCGGCAGCAAAGGCGTCTGCTTCCATGTTAGGAACGGCCTCAAACTACAGGCAAAGTCAGACTTTCACCAAAGTGTGCCTGGATCATGGTGCCATGATCAACGAAAGCTGCACCCCTACACCCCATTCCATGAGATGATAATCATGGTGGCCAGTATTTGGCAACTGCTTTTACTGTAGTGTACCACATGTCTATATATATATTGTAGCAAAGTATTTATTATTTTGTTAACAGAGTATCATTTTTGATGTTTATATTTTGCTACTCTCTAAACTTCCCTCATTACTTATCTTTTGTTTATCATTCATAGTTTGTTCTTACCTTGAATAAATTGCTGTGTCATCCTGAAGTTTGTCTTTCCTAATTTTCCACGTGGCATTTTGGTGGAGATGCTGGGTAAATTAGGGAAGACAAACTGAAGATTGTCGAGAAGACCTAGCGGCCATGGGTACTGTGATCTACCTTTTCGGAGATTGGCTCCAGGATTCCACCGACGTGTCAAAGCCAAGACTTCCCTCCAAGATGACGATGTCCCTATAAACGATGATACGACGACAAAGCCGCTCTTCACGCCGCAAGAAAAAGGACGCAAAGGTACTAGGGACAAAGTTCCAAGACTTCGATGGAATCCTTGGCAGAAAAACGTCAGATCCATGTCAGTATCTACAATATTTGCAAGCTGTGGGTCACAGCTCCCATAGGGAAGGAGCTATGTAACAAAGTATTTATTATTTTATTAACAAAGTATCATTTTTTATGTTTATATTTTGCTACTCTGGAAACTTCCCTCATTTCTTATCTATTGTTTATCATTCCTAGTTTGTTCTTGCCTTGAATATAATTGCTGTGTCATCCTGAAGTTTGTCTTTCCTAATTTTCCACTTGGCAATATGCACAGAGGGTGTTCCATTTTAAAGGAATGATTTTTGCAACGCTGTAGCTCACGAAAGGAGGGTGTGATTCGAATGATATATTATTAATTAGGAAGAACACAAGCATTGATTTATATTTTATGAAAAACGATTTTCAAATATTCGAAATGCTTATAATTAAAAGTTATTTTGTAAAAAATGGTTACGTGTTCAGACTTTTCGAGAAGAAATACTTGTTCATCTAAATTAGTAAAATTATGAAAGAAAAGAGTTGCAATTACTAAGTGAACAATAAGTCAAATAATAATGGAAAACAAAGAAAATTTGATATATATGATATTAAGTGAGAAAATTCCTCTGAATAAAGGTGCCTGAAGAAACCTTACCTGAAGAACTCCAACCGAAAGAAAGATAAAAGAAATGGATGTCATACAGAATCCACATTCTCAAAGGAACATTTCCACAATAACCAACGTACCACTTTCTACCTTTAACCGTCAGGAAAAAAATCTGCTTAAAAATACATTTTCTCAAGCCGCACCATATCGAGGAATGCAAGACCTGCAGCAGGCCCTTTATGAAAGTACCTGTCAGGTGAAAAATGGAAGAATGTTGTTACACTGGACGAGGCATGGGTTTACCTCAATGATAGCAACCAACCCTGTGCCATTTACTAACTCTCAAATAAATACCTTTCAGAACTGAGTCAAGCAATGCAAGGAAAGTTTCTCAAAGGGCTTCATGATCGTTGCAGGTTTCTGCTACAATGGGAAAGTTCCTATAAAAAGGTGGACCCAAATGTTAAGATAAATTTGCAAATTTATCAAAGAATTGTTTTAAACTCTTGTTCAAGGTCCCAATTTTGTATCCAAGTGACTCAAGATCCGTGTGGCTGCACCAGGATAAAGCCACGAGTCATACATCACCTTCAACACGTCAATACCTGGATGAAAAGAGAGATGAAACCGACATTTTGTACATCTCTTTTAAGCACTTCCTGCCAAATTCCCCTTATGGATTTTTGTGTTTTTGTCTTGCTGAAAACTGCTCTTAGATCTAGAAGACCCAAGATGCTAGATGGTCTCTAGAAACTTGTTAAGGACTGTTGGGATGGTCTCGATCAAAATATAATAAGATGAAGCCTTATTTCCTGGAAACATCAATGCAGGACTGTTGCTAAGCATCAAGGCTTACATATAGAAAACAAGTTGTACATTTTTTATTTAAAAAATGGAACACATTCTGTAGAAAGTTTTTCATAAAAAAAAAGTGTTCCATGCAGGACTCAATTTATCTAAAAGTTCATTCCTGACAATTCTTGCAATGGTTGGACTTTCTTTTAACCCTTTAAGCAAGTATACATCTCAGCCATGCTAAGTCTTGCATGTTTTCACATCACGCACACACACGAAAACCTCTAATAAGACATATAGTCTTATTCATGCATTCACCACATGTCTGTAAACCGAGGTTTGTTGTTGTTGTGTCCAATGAAGAGCCTCAGATGTCTCCATGCATCTCTATCAATTCAGTCGCAATGTTCTATATCTAGAGTATGTGTAGCTGCTGTTTGGGTCCATGTCAATTTTCTGCAAGACTACAGCCATTGCTGGAGATGAGAAAATAGAAAGATTTATTTTCATTTAACTATAACAATGCAGATGATATATATACATTAACCCCCCCCCCCCCTAATTAAGACAATTTTTTTTTAATACACAGATTTTCACAAGTCTGAAGAAAACAAAAAGATGAAAATACAAGCATTTACATATGCCGTTGCTTACATGCTTTCATTTTAGGCTCACCCAGAACCAACGGTTTAGACCACTTTACAACTGACCCACTCTTCCATAAAGATTCTTGTACAGAATAAAATTATTTCCTTTTGTTGATAAATATATAATCCTTTATTTGATATTAATAATTATCTGTAAGAATTACTTAAAAGAATCAATAAAATTGTCAAAAAGAATCTTACGCCTTTAAAATAGTTTCAAATTTTGATGACAGATGGCGCACTAGTGCATCATATTATAAAATTGTCTATATCCCCCTACTGACACCCACACCTCAGGACAGATTGGAGGGGGACGTGGGGAAGAGGACTGTCTATCCAGGACAATGAACGATATTAAAGATGACTTATTTAAAAAAAAAAAAACTATTTGCATACTTTTTTCTAAAAAACAAAAGTTAGCCAAGACCTCTCAATATTTTATAATTGAAGGAAGTATGGTATTACTTTTTAAAAAAAGCGTTCACCAATGTTTTATGGTTGAAGAGAGATTTCTGTGCACAGCAGTATGTATCAGCAGCACAAGTAACACCAATACACTAGGCTTTATTCCACTACTACATTATTACCTTTACACAGTACAAACAACTACACACATACAGAATATACCTCCAAATTAACATTTTTCAACCAAATGATAACAATTCAATTATACAAGTGAGAAAGATGGATAAGTTGCATCTACAGGTAAAATACAAAAATAAAAATTAAACACAAAAAATATATAGAAAAAAAAAGATTGATTTATTTTAAAAACTTAAGAAAATGTATTTTAAATAATCAAAATAAACATCTTGGAACAGAGAGAGTTCAGTCGACTTCCTCAATGACTGGTCCCTTGCCGCCAGCAGCGGAAGGTGCTGGGCCGTCACCACCAGGGGGCATGGAGCCTCCTGCGGCCTGGTAGGCCTGCTGGATCAGGGGGTTGCACACGGCCTCCAGCTCCTTCCTACGGTCCTCGTACTCCTCCTTCTCAGCCAGCTGCCACACAGTACTCTTGTTAGCTGGTATCCATGCTTTATCTATAATGTTGGCTGTTCACTTCTCTAGCACAAGATCCTAAATCACTTAGAGCTCTTACAAGGTAATAAGACCAAATACAAATTGTGTGTGAAGTTTCAATAACATCATTGTTATCATCAGATAAAAGATAATCTGTCCATTGTCTGATGATGATGCAACGCTGTTACTAAAAGGTCACATACTATTTTTATTTGGTCTTATTATCTTATAGTTCTAGTCTGTAATCCAAATTGTGCCTTCTTATCAGTTGAGGCGATAAGTTTCTTTATACAATTAAGCAAGAAACTGTACTTTCAATAAAAGCTAAGATGCAAAGAAGGAACATACCTGGTTGGCATCCAGCCACTTAATGGACTCTTCAATCTTGTCAGTGGCTCTCTTGAGATCCTCTGGCTTCAGCTTCTCCTTGATCTTCTCCTCCTCAAAGGCAGACTTGGTCTGGAAGCAGTAGCTCTCCAGGCTGTTCTTGGCTGCAATCTTGTCCTTCTGCTTCTCATCCTCGTCCTTGTATCTCTCTGCCTCCTGCACCATGCGCTCAATCTCCTCCTTGGACAGACGGCCCTTGTCATTGGTGATGGTGATCTTGTTCTCCTTGCCGGTGCTCTTGTCCACAGCAGATACATTCAGGATACCGTTGGCATCAATGTCGAAGGTGACCTCAATCTGAGGCACGCCGCGGGGAGCTGGGGGAATGCCAGTGAGGTCAAACTTGCCCAGGAGGTTGTTGTCCTTGGTCATGGCCCGCTCCCCCTCGTACACCTGGATGAGCACTCCGGGCTGGTTGTCAGAGTAGGTGGTGAAGGTCTGGGTCTGTCTGGTGGGGATGGTGGTGTTGCGCTTGATGAGCACGGTCATGACACCGCCGGCAGTCTCGATGCCCAGGGACAGGGGGGCCACATCCAGCAGCAGCAGGTCCTGCACCTGCTCAGACTTGTCCCCATTGAGGATGGCAGCCTGGACAGCAGCGCCGTAGGCCACAGCCTCATCTGGGTTGATGCTCTTGTTAAGCTCCTTGCCGTTGAAGAAGTCCTGGAGCAGCTTCTGGATCTTTGGAATGCGGGTGGAGCCTCCTACAAGGACAATGTCATGGATGGACTTCTTGTCCAGCTTGGCATCGCGCAGGGCCTTCTCCACAGGCTCCAGGGTGCTGCGGAAAAGGTCGGCGCAGAGCTCCTCAAAGCGGGCCCTGGTGACGGTAGAGTAAAAGTCAATACCCTCATAAAGGGAGTCAATTTCAATGCTGGCCTGAGCGCTGGAAGACAGGGTCCTCTTGGCTCTCTCGCAGGCCGTCCTCAGCCTCCTCAGGGACCTCTTGTTGGAAGTGAAATCCTTCTTGTGTTTCCTCTTGAACTCCTGGACAAAGTGGTTGACCATTCTGTTGTCGAAGTCCTCTCCTCCAAGATGGGTGTCTCCAGCGGTTGACTTCACTTCAAAAATTCCATCTTCAATTGCCAGGATGGAAACGTCGAAGGTTCCACCACCCAAGTCAAAGATGAGGACATTCTTCTCGCTGGCTCCCTTGTTGTCCAGACCATAGGCGATGGCAGCAGCTGTGGGCTCGTTAATGATACGGAGTACATTGAGGCCGGCAATGACACCAGCATCCTTGGTGGCCTGACGCTGAGAGTCGTTGAAGTAGGCTGGGACCGTGATGACTGCGTTGGTGACTGTGGTGCCCAGGTAACCCTCTGCGATCTCCTTCATCTTGGTCAGCACCATGGAGCTGATCTCTTCGGGGTAGAAGCTCTTCTCCTCCCCCTTGTACTCCACCTTGATCTTGGGCCTTCCAGAGTCATCCACCACCTCGAAGGGCCAGTGCTTCATGTCAGCCTGCAGGGAGGGCTCGTTGAACTTGCGGCCGATGAGTCGCTTGGCATCTGCACAGCAGTGGTTGGTTAGCCTCCTGTGGCGGGCAGCTAGCCAGAACTGTCTACTCACCGAACACAGTGTTGGCCGGGTTCATGGCCACCTGGTTCTTGGCAGCGTCTCCAATCAACCGCTCCGTGTCTGTGAAGGCTACATAGCTGGGAGTGGTTCTGTTGCCCTGGTCATTGGCAATGATCTCTACCTTGCCAAACTGGAAGACACCCACGCAGGAGTAGGTGGTGCCAAGGTCAATACCGATAGCGTGGTTCTTTGCCATTTTCTGCAACATACACCGCACTTGTTAACATACCATTTACTATATAATTTCAATTATTATATTTTAACTACATATACCCATGAACAAATCACAATATGTAAATTATACATCCTCAAATAAACATACTGAATGGTAAAACAGCAAGATCTTAAATAGTTGGAACAGTTGAGTAAACAAAGTAGTAAAGATAAGAAACACACTGGGTAATTTTCCAAGAGAGAGTACTGATAAGAAGAAAAATAAACATTCAGTACATTTGCCTGAAGATGATAACAGTTACTATAGGTAACCTCTTTCGTCAAAACTGGATACCAAGTTTTATCCCCACACCACCACCAATATAGGAAGTTTGTTCCGTAATATGCAAATGGGGGGTAAGTTTACATATATTGTACCAATAAAAATTCCAACCTCCACCTATAAAGAAAATGCTGGGTGTATTCCCCAACCAATGGAAGCAGAACAGCAACAAATCATTTTCCCAAGACCTCACTATCAAGTAATTACACTCGATTTAAGCAATAAGAGATTAAAGTAATACTCTTCTATCGTCACTCAATCATATTATAGTAGATAGAGGAAGCCACAACCATTCACCCCATTTACATTCATCACCAACTCCCACATTATATTCTATATAGGTCAGTTTGAGTTTATCAACATGTTAGTAAAGTGGGACATTTAAGATAAGGAGGTCAAATATTTCATCCTTAGCAATTCTGTTCCAGACCATTCTTATTACACCAATCATGATAAAGCACAGTTTTGATTATAGATTATAAACACAAGTTAATAGAGTTAAATAAATAGTGTGCGACATTTTGGTAACAGCGTAGTTACCATCTTCAGACAAAAGTATTGAATGAGAAATTTTACCAAAGCATATTTTAAATAGTTAACAAGTGTGCAAACAAGATAGCAGATAAGAAGATTTAGGGTTATAAGAAAACTATCTTCCTATCTACACTTGATAACAGTAACTATTTAAAATATGCTGTGGTAAAATTTCTCATTCAGTACTTTTGTCTGGAGATGGTAACAATGCTGTTAGCGAAACATCGCACACTATTTATTTGGTCTTATTACCTTGTGTTTATTAGACCAATCCTTTTGGTCTACACCTCTTTGTTATTCTAACAAGGTCTATACTGGAGGTGTCCATGGATGGAATGATACAAGTTAGGTACCATTTCAATGACACCATTTGGTAAAGAGATGAACAGTTTAGCCTTCCAGAAAAGAAAGACATTCATATTGTTTTGAAAAGGGCAACTGAAGGTCACGGATATGTTGGAATAATTTAAAACTATTTATAGTTTATATAGATTTATACTCTTTAAATAAATAATACAATTGAACATTTTACATGTATTTAAAGTTTAAATTATAACACATGTTTATGTAATATTAAATATATATGTTCTCCAATTAACTATATATACAAGCTACTCATTTTATTTCAAAAATTGGGAAATTTAAAATTTAATGCTATTTTATAAAAGGATTATAAAAGGAACTAATGCTCTTGGATTGTGTAGGGATTTAAAAAAGCTTCAAATGTAATAATTTTGTTATATATATATATAAAGCCTTAAATTTTTTTAAATATTTCTATTATTATATAAATCAGGCTCTCTTCCGGAAAAAAAAAAAGGATTAACAGACTTTTTTTATTGAAACTAATTTTAATTTTCTTGGGACAAAATAATAAGCAGGAATATTTTGAAGTCTTTTTATATCAATAACTATTTTAATAACAAATATATTCGAATTATTTACATGTAAAAAAATATTTAAATTGGCTTTTTTTTTAATATTGGGATACTGTATATATATATATATATAATGAAAAAATAATGTTTAATATAATAAATATGTAATAAAGTATTCCACCAAGATCAATTATTTCTTAAAATGAAAAATAGCGATCTATTGATTTTTTTTTTAAATGGCGACGCGACTTAGCTGTAGTCTAGTGAAAATGGATGATGAAATTGGCTTCCACCCACAATAAACAAAAGATATTAAGCTATCGGCTGCGATTGGTGATGAAAGGGTTTATGGCGCAACAAAAATTGTTACATATTTAAATATTAATTTATCAAATGTTTAAGTTAAATGAATCAAATATTGTCGAATGATAAAAATTGTACTAACTATTGATAAAATTGAAACTTTGATAAGATAGCGGCGGTAATGTTGAAGGAAAAAAACCACCCTTTTTGACCTTCTGCACAAAGGGCTTTTTCCTCGTCGCTTCCCTCCCCCCCTTTACCCTTGCCTGACGAAGCGTAACATTTTCAAAATGGCGGTATGGATTTCCTAATTTTACGTTTTATTTAAATGTGATCAATTTTCCTTTCTTTTTATAGACAAGGGAAATATCGATTACATGTTAGGCTTGGCTAAGGTTATATAATGCGACTTTTTTTAATTCTCATTTTAATTTTTTTCGTTAATAATTTTACATATTTTCGTCAGAATATAGGATGAAGAAAATTGAATTGAAGGGTTATTTTTGATAACAAAAAGCCTCGAGAAAGACAAAAAGTCACCACACGTGTTTATAAAAATCGGCGTTAAAAGGTTAAAAACCTTTTTAAAATGTAAAAACACTATATACTATAAAATAACTTGGATTCTTTTTTTCTTTTTATTATTAAAGTATAGACTTTAATTTTATGAAGAAAGCACGTGGTTGAAAATGGAAAAAGATTTTGAAAAATTTCGCTAACGAAGAGTAAAATGAAATTAGTAACCGAAATGAAAAAGAATTTTAATTGGGAAAAAAAGTATAATTTAGGTTATATACAAGAAGAAAAAAGCGGGAAGAGAGAAGACAACCACTTACGAGGAATTCTTCTGTCGAAAAGAGGGAAGAAAGCGACGCCTAAAAGGAAATGACGTCACTAACCGGTCTCTTACTCACGCTTACTCATAAACTTCAGAAATAATTTTTGAATGTTTAAAACCCTAAAAGGCTTTAAAATTTTAGGAATAAGTTTTTAAAATTATCTTTATAATATATAGTTTATTTTAATTTTCCAGATATTCGAAAAAATATTGAATTCGCTATAATAAATATCATAGAATAGAATCATAGAATTTCTAGAACTTTCCAAAGAAAGAAAACAGAGTAAATACCTTTTAATTTCTGGATATTACTCCTACGAGCTTTTACTAGATTAAAAGATAGTCTTTAAAATTAACATTAATATTTTAGAGTTTAATAATAACATCTTTAAATTTAATAACCTTCATAATTTCATTTTTGCTATTTTAAAGTTAGTAGATTTATATGCCTTTTGTTTGCTTTTAATAAGTATTTTTTTTTATTTTAACAAGGAAATTTTATATTCTTATACGCCTAAAAATAAAAGTTTTACACTTTTATATTTTGTAAGGACAATATTTACAAATTTAATTGAATTACTTTTATTGAAGCATTCATATATTTAGGGAAACTTTTTTGCATTTATTTTATACCATAAGACTCATTCACATTTATTAGCAATTATTGTAACTTCATCCAGAATGAAAATTATTGATAATGGATTTTATTTTATAATGTATTGTCATTAGGAAAGACAAACATTAGAATGGTAAAGAAATTTATTTATAATGCAAAACAATTAAAATTTATAAAAAAATACAAGAGAGGAGATGAGGGAAGTTTACTGAGTAACAAATTATTAATATCAAAATTGATAATCTGTTAATAAAATAATAATTGTACCTGAACCTATACCTTGTTATATTCCAGCCTAAAAGAATAAATATTTTTCCTCAATATATATTTTACCAAATATTAAATCGTTGCTTTCATGATGTTGCGCCTTAAGAACACATTTATTTTGGGTCATAAAGTTTACATTTGACATCGCATCTAAATCATGGTTCTTTCATTCTAAATAAGGTTATAATAATTTGTACTAAATGTAAGCGAATTTTATGAAATAAATGGATGAAAAATTATAAGAGACCATGATTTCAATATGAGAAAAATTTGCACAAAATTATAAAATGCCGCCTTTGAACTCTAAAATGTTGTATTCATTTTTATACCCAAAAACAGAAATTTCTTATCATAATCATAAGTGCCCATTTAAAATTCAGAAATGTGTTTATTAAAGTTAAAAAGTATAATGCTCATGTTAACGGTCTTGAGATATGCCTGTTTTGTTTTAAATATATATATCTATTTCAATCATATATTCAAAGATTCAATATATACTTAATTTTAACAATAACACCTTAATTTTAACAAGTGTAATACTTTGTCTTTTTTGTTAACTTTTCGAATTTACTCAGCACTTATAAGTTTAGAATTAGACCATACATTGTTAGGGGGGAGACACGCATTATTAAAGAAAACTTATCAGAGAAAATTATATCTAATATCAATGCGTAATTTCTTTAATCCTCATTTTGAATAAAATTGTAAAAAAAATATGTGTTTTAGATGTAAACGAATTTTATTGAATAAAATGGATATTCAAAGATCTAAAAAATCAAAATCTTTGATATAAAATGTCAAATAAAATTGAAACGTGCTATTTTTGTGTGCAAATATTGTAGAAGTTTAAAATAAAATAATCATGTTATCAAATGTTATCAAATGTGAATATTTTAATTAAACTTCACAATGTTGTCTTAATGGGTAAAAAACAAAAAAAGAATATTTCAACTGCTTAATACTAATGACGATTTATTTTATAATATATATATTTTTATTTTTTGAAAAAAAAAACGATTTTTTAGAGCAAACAATGGGTTTAATATTGTAGCGTAGAATTCAAGTCTTGAAATATCCTAAGATGTAAAAGTATTTATTGATGACGTCACAGCGACGAGTCGACAATTATTAACAAGTCAGCCCAACTATATACCGCTAGAGAATCTTAAGCAAGTAAGCAAAGAAATATTTTAAGATGATTTCACAAAAACAGATTAATATATATTTTTATAATCTGTTGAATATATTTTCATTGAATAATATTAAATTAAATAATAAAATATTTCTTCGCCACATAGCCTCCTCCTATAAAGAGCATCGACCCGATGCTCAGAAGGAGACTTACATCCTCAGTCTCAAGGCTCGAGAACGGGTGATAGGGCCTGAGATCTCTTTGCGGGTCTGTGGTTGTTGTGTTCGTTCAGTGGGGATGTCTTCTTCCTGGAAGTTTGTCGAGTCATCTTCTAGCTGGTCCTCCTGGTCCTCTGGGTTTAAATAAGGTTTCATCCTACCAATGTGAACTAAATCTTTTGTTTTACGACGACCTTGCTGGTTTCCGAATGTTTCAACTTCATAGGTCACATCAGATATTTTTCGGGTTACTTTGTATGGGCCGAAGTAACGTCTCATTAGTTTTTCCGAATATCCCACTTTACGCACAGGAATAAAGATCCATACAAGATCTCCAGGCTGATAAATTATATTTCTGTGATGGGCGTCATAGCGATGTTTATTGCTACCTTGAGATCTCATGGAGTGGATACGTGCCAGTTTTCGTGCTTCTTCGGCTCTTGCCCCTAGAGTTTGGATGAAATCGTCGTCTTCTGGCAATAACTTGGGGAATAACACGTCAAGTGGAGTCTCGGCTTCACGCCCGTGTACAAGGAAAAATGGGGTGAACCCAGTAGACTCTTGTTTTGCTGTGTTGTATGCAAATGTAACGAATGGAAGAATCCTGTCCCAATCTTTATGGTTGACATCTACATACATGGACAGCATGTCTGCTATGGTCTTATTCAACCTCTCCGTGAGTCCGTTTGTCTGAGGGTGATAGGCGGTCGTCTTCCGATGGGTTATTCTGCACTGGTTGTTCAGATCACTTATCATTGAAGATGTGAAGTTCCTTCCTCTATCCGTGATTAATTCCCTCGGCGCGCCGTGCTTTAAGATGACATCTTCAATGAAGAATTTGGCGACTTCCATGGATTCACTTGTGGGTAGAGCTTTAGTTATCGCATATTTTGTTAGGTAGTCCGTACATACAATAATCCAACGGTTGCCACCTTCTGATGTTGGAAATCTCCCCAGGAGATCCATTCCTACCTTTTCAAAGGCAACTTCAGGAACAGGTATTGGCTGTAAGTGCCCTGAGGGGAGTTGGGTCTGATGTTTACGCCTCTGACAATCTGAACAGTGTGCCACATACCTTCTAACTGTTCTATACATTCCGGGCCAGTAATACTTTTTTCTTATTCGGTCATAGGTTTTAGTAAATCCGAGGTGACCAGCCGTGGGTGAATCATGGAAATTTTTCAGTAATTCCTGCCTTAAATGGCGTGGAACCACCAAAAGCCATGGTTTCCCCATTGGATCATAATTTTTTCTGTAGAGCGTGTTATCGATTTTTACAAAGGAATTATTAGGAGAACTTTGTAATTTGTCAGCGATTTTTCTAATAGCTTGATCATTCATCTGCTCTTCGCTAAAGTTCTGCAAAGTCACTATGCTTGGAATATCTTCCTCCATATCTTCACTGTATTCTAATGGACTTCTTGATAAGCAGTCTGCGTCCTGATGTTTCCTTCCGCTCTTATACACGACAGTGACGTCAAACTCTTGCAGCCGAAGTGCCCATCTTGCTAACCTCCCACATGGGTCTTTGAGGTTGGTCAGCCAGCACAAAGAGTGGTGGTCTGTAACAATAGTGAACGGCTGTCCAAAGACATATGGTCGGAATTTATTGATAGCCCAAATGATGGCAAGGCATTCCCTTTCTGTGGTTGAATAATTTTTTTCTGCCTTATTTAAGGTTCTGGATGCATAAGCAATGGCTCTTTCCTTTCCCTTTTGTATCTGCACTAATACTGCTCCTATTCCGTAGTTGCTTGCGTCAGTGTGTATTTCGGTTGGGGATGAGTAATCAAAATGTCCAAGAGCGGGTTCGGAAATTAACGCTGACTTGAGAGCTTCAAATGCATTTTGCTCTTCCTGGTTCCAATTAAATGCTGAGTCTTTCTTCAAAAGGTCATTCAAGGGTTGGGCTACGTGGGCATAATTGGGTATGAAGCGGCGGTAGTAGGATGAAAGGCCAAGAAAACTTCTAACTTCCTTCAATGACCTTGGCGTAGCGAAGTCGCGGACTGCTCGAATCTTTTCTTGGTCGGGACGAATTCCATTTTCACTCACCTCATGTCCAAGAACCGTGATAGTTTTTGCACCAAACTTGCATTTCTTGGAATTGAGACATAATCCGGCTTTCTTAAGGCAATTTAATACAAGTTGAAGGCGTCTTAGGTGTTCTTCAAAGCCATCTGAAAAAACGATGATGTCATCGAGGTAACACAAGCAAATGGTCCACTTAAGACCCTTCAGAAGATTATCTATCATTCGTTCGAAGGTAGCTGGAGCATTACATAACCCAAATGGCATTACTTTGAACTCGTACAGTCCATCTGGAGTTATGAATGCTGTCTTCTCACGGTCCGATTCTTCTACGTCGATTTGCCAGTACCCTGATTGGAGGTCCATGGAAGAATAAAATCTAGCTCCCCGTAAGCAGTCTAAAGTGTCGTCGATCCTTGGGAGAGGGTAGACATCCTTTTTTGTTATTTTGTTAAGGCGGCGGTAATCGACGCAGAATCTCCAGCTTCCATCCTTTTTTCTTATCAATACTACAGGCGAGGCCCACGGACTTTCAGAGGGCTGAATGATGTCAAGTTTTTCCATCTTGTTTACCTCATCCTGAATAATTTGGCGTTCTCTTGGTGCAACTCGGTAAGGTCTTTGTTTGGTCGGTAGGTGGTCTCCAGTGTTAATTCGGTGTTTAACATTGACGTCCTTGAATTGTTTTCTTTTACTAAATTCGAAAATATCCGTATAGTTTTTTAACAAATTTCTTAATTTTTCTTTTTGAGATTCATCAAGTGAATCATCTATAAAAAATTCCGAGATTTTTGGGTCTTCAGAATGTTCCGCCTCTGTTTCAACTTGGTTACAATCAGCTAGAGTACATAATTGACTATCTTCGATGACAGCACTATCGGCTACATGCATCCCTTGTGGGATTAGTTTCGGATATGGACTCCAATTCACCACCCAAAGTTTACCTCGGTTATTGGTAAGTGAAATGACAGAGGAGGGAGCCGTTAATTCTCTTTCCAGCAATAGCTCTTTTCGACATTCTGCCACCACAATTGCGTCATTAGGAATGTCACGACTTGCTACTTCTATTAACTGAATAGAGGCGGGTTCGATTCTATATTCCAATTCCGAGTAGAGAGGTGAGCTGTTCTTAGGGGTATCCTCAAAAAGACATTTTTCTAAGAAGAGTGTGTCGTCAGCTGAATCAATTATCGCCCTAGATAACTTTAAAAAGTTCCAACCAAGAATAACTTCGTGACTACAGTCTTCCATAACGACAAATTCAAAGCTTTCCTGTAGTCCATTCAAGTCCAGTTTCAGTGTGCAGCGTCCTTTTGGTCTTACAATTTTACCGTTGGCTACTCGTAATGTGACGTCAGTTTCGGCAAACATTATTTTTCTTAGTTTGAGTCTGAACCTCTCAGAAATGACAGAATATGAGGCTCCTGAGTCGACGAGGGCACGCGTCATTTTTCCTTCTATTTTAATGTCTATGTAATTTTCTTTTAATTCTAATGTGGTCGACAAGGGAGGATTTATAAATTTTGCGGCCTTACCTCCAAAATAGGACGCATCTTCTAGTTTTCCTGACGGGGACGGCGAGGCGACTGGCTGGGTCTTCTATCAGGAGACGAATATTGTCCTTTTCGGCCAGTGTAAGGAGAGGGGCTTCGGTAGCGGCGTCTATTTTCTCTTGGCAGGTCGTCGTTGGGCTCTTGGCTGCTCCGAGAATTATAGAATGTTCTAGGCTCTAGCCTATCTCTCTGCTTGTAATTCCAAGTTTGTTCTCCTTCATATTCTCTCCTCTTGTCACGGCAGTAGCGCACGACGTGGCCAGGGCGTCCGCAGTGGAAACAGATTGGCTTACCTTCCGTGGTTCGCCATTCGTTGGTATCGCGTCTTCCGTTTACTTGTTTTGGCTGCTGCGGTCTTATCGTTTGGGCCACATATCTATTATTATAAAACTCTCTGGGTCTTTCCTTCTGTGGGGAACTTCTCCTAGGCTTTGAGATTGGCGCCAGGGTTCTTCCAATCTCCTCCTTTACCATATCTTCGATGGAAGAAATTTTTGGTTCCTCTCGAGTAGAGCCTAATGCCCGCTGTACCTCCTCACGAACAATTTGCCTGATCATAGATGACAGATCTGCCCTGTCATCATGATCACTGAGAGATGCCACATTTGGTAGTCGCTCGTATTTGGTAGGGGTCACTCGCTTACAGTGTATGCTTTCAATGCGGCGACATTCGGTGACGAATTGCTCAGTGTTATGCACATCCCTTGGGATAAGTGCCTGGTAGAGCTCCTCAGCTATCCCTTTCATCAGATGGGATATTTTATCTTCCTCATTCATTTGTGGATCTACCTCTTTGCAAAGGCGCAGGACGTCTTGGATGTAATATTCGGTGCTTTCTCCTTTTAATTGTGCGCGAGTTTTGAGTATTTTCTCAGCTCGCAGTCTTGAGCTTTCATTTTTTCCAAATACATTTTCTAATTGTGACATGAACTCCGTCCATGTCTGGATGCTTTCCTCGTTGTTTTCATACCATTTGAGAGCAGTGCCAGTAAGATAGAAATAAACGTTAGCGAGACAAAGGGTTTCATCCCATTGGTTGTGCTTCGCCACACGTTCATACCCTTTTAACCAGCTACGGGGATCTTCAACACCCTCACCAGAGAACATTGAGGGGTTTCTAGGTAGATGTTGGACAAAAAATGAACCCACCTGAGTAGTTGCTTCTTTCTTGATGTTCATGGTTTTTTCTTCTTGCTCAACCGAGTCAATTTTCCGTTTTTTTCTGAATGGGTATCGATCCAGCTTCTTCACCAGTTGTAGCGTAGAATTCAAGTCTTGAAATATCCTAAGATGTAAAAGTATTTATTGATGACGTCACAGCGACGAGTCGACAATTATTAACAAGTCAGCCCAACTATATACCGCTAGAGAATCTTAAGCAAGTAAGCAAAGAAATATTTTAAGATGATTTCACAAAAACAGATTAATATATATTTTTATAATCTGTTGAATATATTTTCATTGAATAATATTAAATTAAATAATAAAATATTTCTTCGCCACAATATCAAAAATTTAGAAAACAAATATATTTTAACATCTATTGGTATTATTTCTTTTGAATTCCACGTAATATATTTAATAATTGATTAATACTATTTAAAAATCATAAATATCAAATGAATCAAGAATATCAAAGCTTAATTGATTCTTTCTACGAATTACAAAAAAAAAAAAAAAAACTATTGGAAGCTTTGTTTAAGAAAGTTAAATAATATTCGAAAAATATTGTATGAAAATGTTTAATACACTCGAAATATAATAATTATATAGAATAAAATATTTATAAAGAAATATGCTTAGCATCACATGTATAAACGGAAAAATAATTCGCAGAATATCTAGGACAATATATAAATAATCTAAATTATATATACAGTGGTACCTCGACATACGAGCGCCTCAACATACGAGTTTTTCGAGATACAAGCCGACGAGCAAGTGATTTTTTGCTTTTAGTTACGAGCGAAATTCGAGATACGAGTTCGGTAGTGTTGAAGATATTAATCTGTGATTTTAAATGTTTCTTTTTGACCAGTCCTTTTTTTTTTTTTTGCTTTTCCTAAAATGTTTCTTTCTTCTGCTTCATTATTATTTGTTCTATATGCAAAGCTTTGTTTTTTGAGAATTGAATAAACAAATTCAAGTTTATTATATTTTTGTGTGCTTTTAAAGTTAAAACACAACAGGTAGTAACACGCAGTCGCGCCATCACGATCAGTTAGCAGCGTGCTTTCGCTGTGATAAGTTGTGTTTTGTGTTCGCGTTTTGTGTTGCGTTTACATTTACAGTTTTAGTTCATTTATTTTTATAACCATGGATCGGAAGAAAGTTTGTAAAAAGTCAAGTGCTAAGAAAAAGATGATGAGTATTGAAACAGGTGAAAGCGAGAAAAATGTAGCGAAAAAGGCAAAGACCAGTGAGGATATCTAATTTATTTCTTTACATTCTCTTTTTTGTTTTTGTGCGATAAATATTTGATATTTATAAATACGTTTTTATTATTTAAAACCACGTAACAAAAATAACTGGGGTGACATTTTGGAGGTTGGAACGGATTAATGGTAGTTCAATTGTTTTGTATGGGGAAATTTGCTTCGAGATACGAGTAATTCAAGATACGAGCAAGGTTGCGGAACGAATTAAACTCGTATGTCGAGGTACCACTGTATTCTTAATATGTTTGATGAAAAAGAAAAAGAAGAACAAATGATCAAGAAGAACAAACAGGTAACCTTTTAGTGTATAGAAATTTTACCTGATATTTAAATCTTTTACATTGCCAGAAAAAGTGTGCATAAAAAAAAATATATTTTTTTTTTGTTATGATGTATTAGTGCGCCATCTGTTATCAAAATTCGAAACTATTATAGACGCGTATGATTATTTTTTTTAAATAAAAAAAAAAGAATCATACGCGTCTATAATAGTTTCGAATTTTGATATATTTTTGTAAAGAACCAAGTTTCAAATCTTATAACTATTTTCCCTCGCTACTCTTCATTTCCTTCTCAACACAGAAACACCAGAATACAGTTCGACTTAATGAAAGATCTTGCATATCCAAGCACGTATAAAACTACGAATAAACCCTGGAAACCTGATGTTTTCGCCTTAACATTTGTCTCATTTCTCTACGTGACACGGAAATATCTTTATTTACGGGGCTGCTAGCCAAAATAAAATGATTTTTGAGCCCCAGCTTGTTACTGCTCCCCCTCCTCCTTTTTCATCCGGGCTTGGGACCGGCAAAGGCGTAAGTACACATGGTATAATTGAGTGTTTTAAAAGGATTTAAAGTTTTCATTTCGTTATGCAAAAGCTCGGGCGTGTGCAGGTGAAAATTTGTTTTTCACAAATAGTCTGTAATTTCTCCATTTGACATTGTTAAGTCAGTAGAAAAGCGTTGTAGCTCGAAAGTTCGATTTTTCCAATAAAAAAATGCACTTAAGATGTAGACATCAACGTTCAATAATCATAACTATATATTGTAAGATCTTGTCTTTACGCCCGTTGAAGAACGATGTCGTTCGAAGGCTAGCGAAATAAACATGTTTTATAGAATAAGCTTCTTTTGAGTTTATAATCTTACAAAAATACACTTATTATAATAATTTTGTATTAATTTTTGAAGAACTTTTAAAACACTTTTACTTAATATATGAATTCTCAATAAAGAATAGAGTTGTTGGGGCCGGTACAACTGTTATTTCTTTATGAAAAAATGTTACAAAAGTGGAATTGTACTGGGATTAGGTTGATCAATAAAGAGAGGAAGACATGATCGTGTAACTGAAATCTACTGATAGCTTGCACCATATATCGGAATACCGACAAAGTTGATTAGTTGATATTGAAGCATAGTAACATAGAAAATTAGACAAACCTTAGAATTACGCGACAATTTATTTAATATCAAACCAAATTAAAACTAATAAAATATCAGAAAGGCAACGAGAAAAATTCCACAGTGTATCAAAATACAAATATCGAAATATAAAAAAATATTTTCATTGAATAATAAATACTCTGCTATAAATATTTATTCCAAAAGATGGCGATAACCATCAACAACTTTTAGTTGTACGATCAGATGTCTTTCTCTGTTCTTCGTTTGTTCTAGATTGTCTAATTAAACTGGTGTTTTGTAGTTTCTCTAGTTAGAGAATTGGTCTATGGACCCTCCGTTGAACCAGTTCCACACAGTACGACACTATCTAACTATTCCCCAGACAGCTCTCCATCCCATCACGTCTAAATGTGAACATATAAGTTCAGTTTAGCAAATTTGATGTTATTTAACAAACGTCTGTGAGTGTATACACTCATGGACAGAAATTTAGTAAGTGGATAGTCTTTAATGTGCCGGTCGTCATTTTTTTAAAGGAGGAAGTGGCAATTTTGTTCCCACTTTGGTTATCTCGTGTGTTTTCAATAAAGGTCACTGTAATATCTTCCAGAGTTTATGTCTGAATCCCGATATACATGCTAAAAGATACAACTTCCTTAAGTTTTGTCCATGAGTGTATATTGGTTATCTCGTGTGTCTTCAATAAAGGTCACTATAATATCTTTCAGAGTTATTGTCTAAATCCCGATAGAATGCTAAAAGGTACAACTTCCTTAAGTTTTGTCTATGAGTGTATATTGGTTATCTCGTGTGTCTTCAATAAAGGTCACTATAATATCTTTCAGAGTTATTGTCTAAATCCCGATATACATGCTAAAAGATACAACTTCCTTAAGTTTTGTCCATGAGTGTATATTGGTTATCTCGTGTGTCTTCAATAAAGGTCACTATAATATCTTTCAGAGTTATTGTCTAAATCCCGATATACATGCTAAAAGGTACAACTTCCTTAAGTTTTGTCCATGAGTGTGTACTTTTAAAAATATTTCGTTCCATTTTTCTTTGTATCGTTCAGGAGAATTGCTGTATATATGTCTTAATGAAGGTATTTATACTTGGAAATAATATTTTTACCTTCTATGTATGAATATTCGAATCTATTAAGAATGTGTGTTTAAAATATTTACATTACTTTTATCTTTTCATATATGTAGTGTTCTGAAAACAGAACAATCCATATTTATATATATTTAAATAATAAAAATACATATATTGGATGGAATAAAAAGATTTATTTTCCAATATTTCGGTTGGCTGAACGCCAACCTTTGTCAAGGTATAATTACGTTCTACAAAAAAATTATACAAAATAATACGTTGTAATGTCTTGACAAAGGTTGGCGTTCAGCCAACCGAAATATTGGCAAATAAATATTTTTAATCAATCCACAATATATGCCTTTTTATCTAAATATATATAGTGTAATAATCCAATGTGTTTATATCTCAATATTCTTTTAGCTAGCGCGCCACACAGGAAACGGCACGGCTGAGGAAAGGACGCAGGTTGCATCAGAAATGTTTGGTTTCAGTTTTGCTGGAAAACAAAGTTAGGGATTTGCGAGTTGTCATGCCTTCTACAAGTTAACACAAAAGGAGACATCGATTGTTCCCTGATCTAAATGATTTAACTCTCTTACATCAGCCACTTTGTCTATATACATTTTATGAACTCTGTCGAATAATACATGTAAATTTGTAAATATTCAATTCTAAATTCTAATTTGTTGTTTTTGTTTGTGTACTCTCTCTCTCTCTCTCTCTGTAATAGGCGCAAATATTTCAATATCGCGCCTGGTTTTGATTATAATAACAAATAATAATATATTTTAAAATTATAAAGGACTGCGGCGTATGATTATAAAGTAATACTTAAAGCCTCCCCGCATAAGTTTCTTTTTTGTGAAAAATCAATATTAATTTCAAAGAGAAATATGTACTATTTCTAACTTTTTGGATGACGTATGAAAAGGTTGAATATATGAAGAGTAATGGTCTATATATGATTGGATGACATATGAAAGGGTGAAAATGTGAAGAGTAATGGCGAACGGAAAAATAAAAGTGTCCAGAGGCGGGAATAGAACCCACAACCTTAAAGCCTAGTGGACATGGCACCTGCCCGGTAAGCAGAAGGTTGTGGGTTCGATTCCCGCCCCTGGACACTTTTATTTTTCCGTTCGCCATTACTCTTCACATTTTCACCCTTCATACGTCATCCAATCATATATAGACCATTACTCTTCATATATTCAACCTTTTCATACGTCATCCAACAAGTTAGAAATAGTACATATTTCTCTTTGAAATTAATATTGATTTTTCACAAAAAAGAAACTTATGCGGGGAGGCTTTAAGTATTACTTTATATTTTAAAATAGCCGTTATTTCGGCTGATAAAATGTACAAAATATAATTTCTATATTTAAATAGAAATGTGAATATTTTTCTAGATGGGATAGTAGCAGTCAGTGGCTTTAGGTGTAAGTGCTGTGATAGCTAAGATGGCTGTTTTAGGTGCTACAAATCTTCAATCCTCCGGGCTATGGGGTATACATGGGAGGTAAGTTTAACAGTACTGTATCTTAATTCTAAGTTCTAATTTGTTTGTGTGATGTTTTGATTCCTCTGTATTAGGCGAAAATATTTCAATATCGCGCCTGGTTGATTAACAAATAAATTAATTAAAAACAGTATCTTAGACATCTCCTAATCGTGCAACTGAAAGTTACTGATGGCTTGCGCCATATATCGGAATAAAAATCAACTATTCGTTGATTTTTAATTATTCCAGAATTGGCCAAATACCCCATTCTTGATGTTTAATTTATCCACCTTATCCCAGTATAATTTCACATTTGTACTAGTTTTCCACATAGTACTGTATCTATAGTCTATATCTAGGTATACAGAGGCTAGATGTAGTGGTGCTGGGTTCATTTTGCCACATCAACCTGACAGCTTACCACTACGCACAGACTCTGTAGATGGATAGGTCGTTATACTCTGCTAGTATACATCTTCGTAGATCCAATAAGACAGCAGAAGAATTGTTCGCCTTGGAACGGATGGGGGCGTCAGACACGGCGGTGCCAATCAATGACGTCTACAGTGTTGACAACTACTGTAGACGCCCACTGCTTCCTTGACTCTATGGACACCTAAATATTCCATAGAATAGTCGTGGAGATTCCCATATCCTGGTAGATTTTGATAATTTCCATAAATATCGTGAGATATTACTAATTAACATTTTAATTTCCATTTGTGCCTCAATTTATTTCATTGCCTCGAAAAAGAGAAGCTTTTGGAGAAACTCTTTGAACTACATGTATCATGGACTGTACGCGCCAATCATTCAGTACCTTGGTGGAGAATTAGGGGATTTCTGCTAGCTCATTTCCCCCCTTCTTGATGCAATTAAAGAACTAAACGTAAAAGGTAAATCTGTTTGAATTTTTTTTTCAATTTTGCGGAATATACTGTTTTGATATAAAAACTATATAAATGAATTACCTCAAGTTTTAAAAAATACACTCATGGACAAAACTTAAGGAAGTGGAAAGTCTTTGATATCGCCGGTCGTCTGTTTTTTTTTTTTTTTTTTTTGAATGAGACAGAGGTTATTCCGCGTGTCTTCAATAAAGGTCAATGTGTATCAAATATCTTTTACAGTTATTGTCTGAATCCCGATATACATGCTAAAAGGTACAAATTCCTTAAGTTTTGTCCATGAGTGTATATATACACGCTGTTTTATTTGTTTCACAAGCTATTAGTTTTCAGTTATTAGATCTCAAAGTGTATTAATTAAAATAAATTTAACATATTTTAACTTGATTTGATTTTAAATGCGGAAATATTAAGTCGAGAACCGACTGAATGATTAAATGTGTTTAATTTTTGAAAAAAATGTCTACATATTGATCTATTAATTAAAAAGGCATATATTGGATCAAAA
>CP092871.1:71663144-71687383 GCA_030710605.1 Cordylochernes scorpioides | reverse complement strand
TATGCCTTTTTAATTAAAGATTTATTTATGGATTGCTCTATTTTCAAAAAATTGATCTATATGTATCAAAAATGGCACCTCTCCTTTTAAAAATGCACTAAAATGATACATTTTGGTTCATCACCCATTACAAAAACGTAATGGTAGTAATAAAGAATGTACCACAACACAACGGGGTTTGGCCCACATCAGTACAGAGGCGGCTTCGATTTCATATTTTTTGTTTGTTACATGAATGCCATCCTCCAGCAACTTTATGTTGTATTGTAGCTTGGAAATCGGCCCTTGTTACTTCACCGGCTTAAACACCTTTTGGTCAATTTGACCGATTTATAACCACTCTCGTAGGATGTTATAGAATCGAAGCCGCCCCTGTACTGATGAAGGTCAAAGCCCGAAACTACGCTATACAGGTTGTTGGCTTTTTGTCTGAATTTTTCAAAACTGGTGTTGTGGATCATTCTTTATCACCACCATTACGTATTGATCTGGGGTGATAAATAAAAATGTGATGTTTCAGTGCATTTTTAAAGGGAGAGGTACCACTTTAGACACATAAGTATCATCCTCCCGCAACTTCATGTTGTATTGATCTATAAAAAGAAAGATCACCTATTCCGTTAAAATAGGCGCCAAAAACTAAGCGCCATATATTAACCGTCTATGCAATCGGGCGGACTCGGGTCGGTGACACAGCTATATGACACGGTATTTTGAAAATCTATTTATAATTATCCATATGTAAAATATGTAAAGTTTCTATAGAGCGACAGAGACCAAGGTTGAAGCTGATTGACCATATAATACACACCAATGGAAAAGCCTTCAATTCAAAACTTCGCCAGTTTGGTGTGTGCGCGCGATTTAACAAAAAGAAACTCAACGTGAACATTTCTCGTTTCAAAACTATTTTTAGCCATTATAGTTAATATATGTAAATATTAGACATGATCTCCACCGCGGAACGACTCCACCACCGATGGACTGCGAGAGATATTTCCCACAGAGTAGGCAAGTCGATGAAGTAGCTAGCATTACCCACCTTAAGACCAAGATGGTACTTGTAGATCGTAGCCACACTTGTGGTCTTAATTAACTCAGGATGGAGACCGATGCTGAAGAGGCAGTCCTGAGGATCAAGGGAAATTCGCAGGAAGCGAACAATTTCCGGAGTAGGTGTCGTACAGCTCGGCAACTCCAGTATCTGTGGCCTCGGTACAGCTGTCACATCTCGAGTCAGGATGGCAGCTGTAGGACGACGTCCTACCCCGACACAGGTCGGCCCAGGGGAGAGAGATAGTTACAATATTTGCCAAGTTTCCAAACTACTGACGTTACACTTCGGTGAATTGTCCCATGAGACCGACTCATGGTGAACAAATACGTTTCTGATAGAGAACATTTGTAACATCCAAAAAGGACCAAACAACAACCAACCTCCAATGAGAGATCACCTCCAGGAGAGACCAGGAGTATCTATCGTTTTTGGACTATGGTCCCTCACGGAGGTTCTTTCCTGTAACAGAATATATTAGATTCTATGAAGGAAAAACACTCTTTTCGCCTTTCTCTTTTTCACTCTTAAAAAATATACATAAAGACCCTATAGTTGTATATACTTTATTTCTTTCTTTTTCTTGTTGAACATCCAGTGTTTTCCATCCCATAACTTACAGAAATATATTTATGAAAAGGAGATCAGGAGAATACTTATAACACCTATATATATATATAATATTATATCAAAATATAGCTCTGTATATAGGACTGTTGGCAGAAGGCCTAAAAAGATTTAAAAATGTCTATATGTACATATTTCCATTATAAATTTGTATATCCTCATATATTTATCCCTAATGTTCCACTTCTCTATCAGGAGAATCTGTATATAAGACTAAAGGTATCTTAATAAAGGCATTGATGGACGCCAACTCTACATGATTACCGATATTATTTAGAGAATATTTATTTATTTATTCTAACTTAAATACCTATGAAATATATTCTATGATATTTATATTCACAAATTAGTAGTTTTAGTGTGAATTTTGGACCTTGGGTGATATGTGGCTTTAGTATGTTGAGACTCACCCATGGGAGACCATGGCCCAAAGATGGATATCCTTGGAAGTGGTTTCTCATTGGAAGTAGGATGTTGTTTTGGTTATTTTTAGATTTTGAAAAAGTGTTATCGTCTTTTATTGAGGAGTTGTACTGTACATTTCAGTCACCTCTCCTGAGATAATTGTTAGTCTTCTCTAGACGTTCTTGGTGCATAATCTTGAAGTCAATGGTAGAGCAGTTGAAAGAAATGGTAGAGAGAGAGAGAGACTAAATTAGACAACAATAGTTGGACAATTGTCTGCAACAATGGTAAACCAATTAAGATAAAAACCTTAGAACAATTGAGACAACAATGATAGGTTATTTAATTCATAATGGTAGGCCAATTGAGAAAACAATGGTAGGCTAATTGAGACAACAATGGGAGACCAATTGAGTACAACAATGGTAGGACAATTGAGTACAACAATGGGAGATCAATTGACAACAATGGGAGTCGAATGTTTAAAATGGTAGATCAATTGACAACAATGGGAGCCGGATGTCTACAATGGGAGATCAATTGACAACAATGGGAGACCGAATGTCTACAATGGGAGATCGAATGTCTACAATGGGAGATCAATTGACAACAATGGGAGATCGAATGTTTACAATAGTAGATCAATTGACAACAATGGGAGACCGAAATTCTACAATGGGAGATCGAATGTTTACAATGGTAGATAAATTGACAACGATGGGAGACCGAATGTCTAAAATGGGAGATCGAATGTCTACAATGGGAGATCAATTGACAACAATGGGAGACCGAATGTCTACAATGGGAGATCAATTGACAACAATGGGAGACCGAATGTCTACAATGGGAGATCGAATGTCTACAATGGGAGATTAATTGACAACAATGGGAGATCGAATGTTTACAATGGTAGATCGAATGTCTACAATGGGAGATTAATTGACAACAATGGGAGACCGAATGTCTACATTGGGAGATCGAATGTCTACAATGGGAGATTAATTGACAACAATGGGAGATCGAATGTTTGCAATGGTAGATAAATTGACAACGATGGGAGACCGAATGTCTACAATGGGAGATCGATTGTTAACAAAGGGGACACAGTTCACAACAATTGTAGATCAATTTAGCAACAATGAAAGATTAACCTGACAACAAGTTTAGACCAATTTAAAAACAATGGGAGACCATTTGAATAAAGAGGAGACCAATTTAACAACAATGAAAGATTAATTTTACAGCAGCGTAATGTCAATTGACAACTATGGGAGACCAATTGACAACAATGGATATCATTTAATTACAATGATGATATACAAATTGATTACTAAGTGAGATAAATTGGCTACAATAGGAGTTAAATTTACAACAATTAGAGATAAAAAAAATCTACAATGGAAGACCAATTGAGTACAACAAGGGTGATCCAATTGAGACAACAATAGTAGACCAATTGAGACAACAATGGTAGACTACTTGACAACGACAATGGTAGACTCATTATCACAATATTTGACTACAATAGTAGATAGCTTTAAGCAGAGTATTCTCAACGAGGTTCAGTGGCCGTATAAAACATGGCCGTACTGGAGCATTGCCCCACGCTGACTCACTGGGCGACGTTGTCCGAGTCCTAATGCCGTCGCTCTGGGCAGGAGACGTGACTGGAGCCCTTCGTGCCAGTTAGCGATGTTTGGTTAAGCCATTGAACTGATGTTTCTGTGTCCGCCTCTTCTTGCTAACCTGCTGGTTGATAAGTCATTCGATGCCCCTCCGTAGCTTCCACCCAGTTGATGAGAACCGGTTGTCAGCCCTGTGGGGGCCGCGGCCTATGACCCGGCGGTGTGGCCTTGACATCCTTCGCTAACAAATGACTCTTCTTCTTCAGCCATTTTTCTGCTCATATCTGAGCTTTCATTAGTAAAAATTATATTCATATACCCTCCCCATTTAATATGGGTTTTCAGGGCTTTCATCCTGTATATTATAATACTTGTTACAATAATGTCGCTGGTATATTGATAGTAAAAACTAGCCACAGCCACGTGGTCGATTTACGCGGCGAAATGGCTGAATTCACGAAATATATGGTATATCAATTGACAACAATGTTAGATAAATTGACAACAATGTACGTATATCAATTGACAACAATGTTAGATAAATTGACAACAATGTACGTATATCAATTGACAACAATGTACGTATATCAATTCAAAACAATGTACATATATCAATTGACAACAATGTACGTATATCAATTGACAACAATGTACGTATATCAATTGACAACAATGTACATATATCAATTCAAAACAATGTACGTATATCAATTGACAACAATGTACGTATATCAATTGACAACAATGTACGTATATCAATTGACAACAATGTACATATATCAATTCAAAACAATGTACGTATATCAATTGACAACAATGTGCGTATATCAATTGACAACAATGTACGTTTATCAATTGACAACAATGTACGTATATCAATTCAAAACAATGTACGTATATCAATTGACAACAATGTACGTATATCAATTGACAACAATGTGCGTATATCAATTGACAACAATGTACGTATATCAATTCAAAACAATGTACGTATATCAATTCAAAACAATGTACGTATATCAATTGACAACAATGTACGTATATCAATTCAAAACAATGTACGTATATCAATTGACAACAATGTTAGATAAATTGACAACAAGGAACGTATATCAATTGACAACAATGTACGTATATCAATTCAAAACAATGTACGTATATCAATTGACAACAATGTACGTATATCAATTGACAACAATGTACATATATCAATTGAAAACAATGTACGTATATCAATTCAAAACAATGTACGTATATCAGTTGATAACAATGTCCGTGCAGTAGAACCTCCATGAGAGGACACTCGCACTAGAGGACACCTCTCTATAAAGGACAGTTTTCATTTGCAAAATTACCATTTTTACTATTTTGAAACTTTCCGGTAAGAAGACACCTCTCTCTAAAGGATACTTTGGCTCTGCAATTAGGTGTTGTCTTTTACAGGGAGGTAGTTCTACTGTATATCAATTGACAACAATGTACGTATATCAAATGAAACCAATGTATGTATTCCAGTTGGGAACAAAAAAATATATATATAATAGATACAAAACCTATTTAGACCATACACTAGAATAAAGAGTGACAGATTGCTTAAGATTTTACTCTTTCTGTACTTTCCTCAAGATTCCTAGGTTTAATTTAAAAAAAGATGGTTTTGAAACAGAATATTCATTTTAAATGTTTGTTTCATTAAGTTCGTGAGGCACCCAAGCTCCGAGGTTTTGAGAAAAACCTATTGATTGAAGATGGTTGGAGATGGTCACAGCACTATATTTAATTTTTTCGGCCAACTCACGGGTTGTTTGGCGACCATATTCCTTCAACAGGTCCTTTAAATGGTCCTCATCACTCCAAGTCGCCGTTCTTGTGCTGCTCGCTCCCCTATGACACCTTTTTCATACACGTTGCATATATCCCGAGCTGCTTCGGCTGCTTTTTGACCTCGATGAAAAGCGAAGAAAAGCAGATGTCGAAAATGTTGATTTTTGCCTCCTGGATATTCCATTTTCAAGCCTGGAAAAAGAACAGAAAATTACGTTTTTCAAAAACAAATAATACAGGTTTGTAGAGCAGAATAAGTACTATTTAAAGAATATAATCACTTTACCGTATAACAACAAAAACCGTTATTAAACAAAGGGATTCAAAAACCGAACGAACTTTCTTTACAACCCAATACAATCCCTTATAAGGATAGCTTTTCTGGTCTTTAGATACATATACACATCACTCTGACGAAGTCAAAAAGCTTGAAACGCGTACGTGGTTGACTTTATTTATAAAGAAACCATTTTTGGGCCACAGTATTCTGGAATAAAAGAAATCAATGTTTAGTTGTAATTTATTCCGATAGATGGCGCAAGCCATCAGCAACTCTCAGTTACACGATTTTAAGAAAATTTCTCTTTTTTCCTTAAACATATCCATTATCTCATATATATATTAATTAAAAGGTTTATTTTGGATTTAAGATAAAATATTTTATTTATAACTGTTAGAAATGTGAAATTTATAGAGTCGCTGTTTCATCCCAAGTCGACCTTTGGTACATGTACACTGCGGCGGCGCCACCTGCTACCATGTGTGACGTCACTACTTAACCCTCCTTCCCTTCCTGTCTGCTGCTAGCTGTTTACAACTGTCATTCTATCCCTCTTTTGATTTTCTCTAAACTTGTATAACCAATAAATCAATTGGCACTCTGCTTTAACGAGTGATTCGTTAATACAGTCGAACTTGGATAATTCGAACCCCAAGGGACCATAAAAAAATTTCGAATTATCCAAAAATTCGAATTAAAGATGTTTTGAATAAAGGCTTAAGGCTTCTAGGGACCAAGCTAAATATTCGAATTAAAGAGGTTTTCGAATTAAAGAAGTTCGAATTATCCAAGTTCTACTGTATTTCCAATAGGTTATGGGTCCTGACTACGCCCCAAATTTGAAGAAGCAAACCTAAAGTGAAACTGCTAAGCCTAACTCGTGCTAAATATGACGCACCTTGAGAATCAAGTCCGCCAGTTCAAAGGCGAAAACTTCTCCCTTTGGAAATTTCAGTTCCGACTACTATTAGAGCAAAATCAACTTTTGGATATCGTGGACGGCAAAGAAATCAAACCAGAGGTAAGTGACGCTACCTCTGCTATACAGGATGCATGGCACGCCAAAGATATCAAAGCCCGAATGCTTATATCACAGGCACTTGAATTAAGATTTCTAGAACCTTTGATGTCCTGTAAAACTGCCGCTCAAATGTGGACAAGGCTCATGTCCATCCACGAACAGAGATCAGAGATCGCAATTGGCATGTTGTGGCAACAATTTTTTGACGCCCGAATGTCGTCATCAGAGGATGTCAGCAGCTATATCGCCAAGATTGAAAATCTTAGTGCAAGAATTCAGGATGCAGGAGGAACGATTACAGATGACCAGAAAGTGGCAAAGATAATAAACTCTCTTCCTTCGAGCATGCGGTATTTCATCCCAGCATGGGAGTCTCAAGCGCCGATTACGCAGACTCTAGAGAACTTATCAGCACGTCTTCTGATTGAAGAATGTAGAAACCAGCAGGCCGATTCCTCGCAAGGTACAGCATTCTACCAACAGACTAAACCAAGAATCAAAGAAGATAACATAAAGAAGACTGATTCAGGAAAGATATCAGAACTAAAGAAAAAGACTGAATGCCATTATTGTCACAAGATTGGTCATTGGTCACGGGAATGTCGGAAACGGATTGCCGACCAGCAGAAGAAAAACGAGAAGCGGAAGAACCAAGCAGGAGATTGTGATCATAAAGGTTTCAACGCTGATACCATCCTAAAGTGGAATGATTGCGACATATGGTGGGCAGATAGCGGAGCTAGCTGCAGTATGACCTTCCGACGTGAATGGTTCAAGTCCTTCACTCCGATCCACAACGATCATAGAATATACCTTGGAGACAACACTTCCGTCCTTGCAGAAGGTACAGGTGACATTGAAATCCTTGCCATGGTGAATGGAGAATGGATTACAACATCAATCAGGAATGTGCTCTACTCTTCAAAGCTCAAGAAAAATTGTTCAGCCTGGGAGTGTGCACTGAAAAGGGATACCGAGTAGACATCGACAAGGATGAGCTGCGCATCTACTCAAGAAAAGATCTGAAAGCAGTTGGACAACGCCAAGATGGGCTCTACAAGATGATGTTTCGAGTTACTTCATCTTCACAAGGATTTTCTGCAAAGATCAACAACCTCCAACTGTGGCACGAAAGACTAGCACGCATCTCACTCACCACTATTCGAGAAATGGCCAAGAAAGGATTGATCAACGGTTTGCAACCCGAGGACATAAAAGAAGACGATTTCTTCTGTCAAGGCTGCCAAGAAGGAAAAGCTCACAGAAAGCCTAGTCATTTGTCTGAAACAAAGGAGTACAACCCTGGTGAGTTCATTCTAAGTGATATCTGCGGCCCTATGCCAACACAATCAATAGGAGGATCACTTTATTTCATTTTATTCAAAGATTATTCCAGTAGCTTTCGCCATATAGATTTCATTAGACACAAATCCGATATTTTACACAAATTTGAAAACTTTGCTAGATTCAGTTATAATCAAACAGGCAATAAAATTAAAGTGATTAGAACCGATAATGCACTAGAATATACCAGTAAAGATTTCACAAATACTTGCAGAAAGTTCGGAATAGTGCATGAATTGTCAGCTCCATATGTTCACGAACAGATAGGGCGCGTAGAACGAGACAATAGAACTATTGTCGAAGCAGCTCGATCGATGCTGTGCGCACGAAATCTTCCCGAAGAACTTTGGGCAGAAGCTTGCAATACTGCAACCTTCATTCTAAACCGAACATTCACTAAACAAGCTCCCAATACCACACCCTATGAACTCTTTTTCGGAAGAAAAGTTAGTTTATATAATCTAAAGATTTTCGGCTGTGAAGCATGGTTGCATACACCTAAAGAACGTAGAAGGAAATGGGATAAGAAATCACAAAAGATGATTTTCTTAGGGTACGATAAAACATGCACTAACTTTCGACTCTGGAACCCTTCTACTAGAAAGATTTCTATCTCTAAAGATGTTACTTTTAACGAGACAAAACTCCAACATTACGAACTAGAGGGAGAAAACCTCATCCCAATAGACATTGACCTTGACCCGCCGGCACCACCGACCGAGGATGAATCACCTACAGCGCTACGGTTTCCCACGCCGTCGGGATTCCACCCGAAGATAACTCGATCTAAAAAGAAAGCAGATTCTTGTAACTACCATTTTGCCGATGAGCCTTCAACCTATAAAGATGCTATGGAAAGTCCAAATGCCGAAAAATGGTTGGATGCAATGAAAGAAGAAATAAAAGCGTTAGAATCTAATAACACATGGTCACTCGAAACCCTACCAGACGGATATAAGCCAATAGGAAGTAAATGGGTTTATAAGCTAAAATCCCATCCCAACTCTACGGCACCTAAATTTAAGGCTAGACTTGTAGCTAAGGGTTACCCACAAAGGAAGAACGTAGACTATTTCGACACCTTCAGTCCTGTTGTCAGATATGATTCACTTCGAGTGTTACTAGCAAACGCGGCATCAGAAAGAATGTTCTTAAAACAATTTGACGTAAAGACTGCATTTTTATATGGTGACCTAGACGAAGTCATATACTTAGAGCAACCAGAAGGTTTCTCTCAAGGACACAATTTTGTTTGTAAACTACAAAAGAGTCTATATGGACTGAAACAATCGTCCAGAAATTGGAATAGGAAGTTTAAATCCTTCTTAGAGAAACACATTTTTTTTTCAATCTAATGCAGATCAATGTGTTTTCACCGGAACTATTAACGACACTTAAATGATCCTTGCTCTTTACGTCGATGATGGACTTCTCATGTCTCGGAACAAGGACGATATCGATTCTATCGTCCAGGAACTATCTCACGAGTTCAATATAACGTCTAGAGATGCAGATTATTTCGTAGGACTTCAGATTGAACAATCAGAGGATAGATCGAAGATCTATATCCACCAATCTTCATACATAAACAAGATTTTAGATAAATTCAACATGATTGATTGCAAACCCGCAGCAGTACCCATGGACCCGAGTACAGTCCTAACTAAAGCTGATTGCCCAGACTTAGATAAAAATGGAAATTCACCAAAATTTCCTTACAGAGAAGCCGTAGGCTCACTAATGTTTGCCTCTTCTGTTTCTAGACCGGACATAGCTTTTGCAACATCACAGTTAAGTAAATACCTTTGACAACCCAGGACAGACTCACTGGACAGCAATTAAAAATGTATTTCGCTACTTGAAAGCAACACCACAATTAGGAATATTGTACGCTAGCCATCAAGAGTTAACAGGTTACTCAGATAGCGATTATGCTAGGGACATTGATTCAAGGAAAAGTACTACAGGTTACATCTTCATGTTAAACCATGGTGCTGTTTCATGGTCAAGCCAAAAGCAATCGACAGTTGCCCTCTCGACAACAGAAAGTGAATATATTGCTGCCTGTGCTGCTACTAAAGAAATGGTCTGGCTACGCAGACTTCTTAAGGATATCGGGATTAAGATGGACAGACCCACAGTACTCAACATGGATAATCAAGCAGCCATAAAGCTAGTGCAGAATCCCGAGTTCCATAAGAGAACGAAGCACATTGATGTACGATATCACTACATTCGTACTAAACAGGAAGATGGTGAGCTGATCACAAGATATGTCAGCACTCTTCAGCAGACGGCTGACCTCCTGACGAAACCTTTGGGACCGAAACACTTCAGGCGGCTCCTAGAAAACTTGAACGTTATAAATTTCAAGAGGGAGTGTTAGAAATGTGAAATTTATAGAGTCGCTGTTTCATCCCAAGTCGACCTTTGGTGCATATACACTGCGGCGGCGCCACCTGCTACCATGTGTGACGTCACTACTTAACCCTCCTTCCCTTCCTGTCTGCTGCTAGCTGTTTACAACTGTCATTCTATCCCTCTTTTGATTTCCTCTAAACTTGTATAACCAATAAATCAATTGGCACTCTGCTTTAACGAGTGATTCGTTAATATTTCCAATAATAACAAAATGCCAATATTGTTTATTGTTATTATTATTGCCAATATTGTTATTATAAATATTGATATGTCAATAGAGACATATATGTGATATCTATAACCTGAACACTGAGAAAACGTTTATTGTTTGTAAGATCGTGTTCCAGAGAGAAAATCTTCCCATCTATATAGCGGGTAATGCGAGGATAAAATCGGCCAACGATCCTTTATTTAGCGATATGATCGTTGTTTTCAATAATGATCGTAGCGGTGAATCAAGGACGATAAAACGGACGGTGAGAGGGAGTAGGTCAATCCCACCACCACCACCAGTTGTGGGAACTAATGGATATCCTGCACGGTCATCAAAATTCAGCGCAGGCCGGAGGGCTATCTTGGGGACATCTGCCGAGAATTAATATTTTTTTCTTTCTTTCTCCTCTTTTTGTATAGCGGCGGCGGGTGGGGAGGGAGCAATTAAATTTTATCTTTCCGCCGGGTGATGGAGCACCGGTCGTTCTAATGACACCGTTAAACGTGCTAATTGCCTTGCTGCGGAAAGTCCACTCTACGTGCTGCTGCTGGCCAGTGTCAATAAACTTTACGCTCCTCACCTTTTTAAACTTGATTGATAGACTTCCGTTCGGCCATACAGTGCTAGTGTTGTTTCTTTTCTTTCCTGCGCTTTCTTGTAAACTAGCATGTTGGTCGTTTTATTGGATGTTGCTTGATTTTTTTTCACAAAATTCAATTTATAATTGTCTACTTTTATGAAGAGTATTCATTCTTAAATTTATTTTCGAGCCATTGTATTAAAAAAAATCATTTTATCTTTGTCTTTTTTTTCTAGTAGAGGATAATGGAATTAAACACGCATGATATATATTTAGCATATGACGGATTATTTTCATATTTTTACAAACATCTTTAAAATGAGGGCGGTCATATCTTTAGGAAAGCTTCTCCATAGCTCTATAATAGACATGTAAAGAATATGATCGAAATTCGACGAAAGGCAACGTCCCATATCAAACTCGAAAGTTCTCTTCAATTGCCATCAGCAACTCTCAGTTACACGATTTTAAGAAAGACTTCTCTTTTTTCCTTAAACATATCCATTATCTCATATATATATGTGATGATTTAAGACCATGGAATTGTTGTAAATAGTCTAGATATCTACTACCACATGTTCCACCACGTGACTGTATATAACTTCTTATTTACTGCAAATAGAAAGCCTCAACTAACATCAATCTGTACCGCATAAGAATCTAATAAAGTATAGCAACTGTACAGATAGAAGGAATGGAGACTAACAGGAGAAAATTAAGGTTAAAACTAATCAGGCTTAGGTGAGAATAGAAGAAGGCCTAGCAAAACCCAGTCCAACTTTTACGAGGTCGTGGCCCTCCTGGATAATAAAACTTTCCCCCCCTGTTTACGTCAGAAAAGGGCAGCGACCTGTTCGGACCCGCTCAGCTATAAAAAGGAGGTCCCGATCCTCAGTATGCAGTCCTTAGTTAGTCGTCGTTCCAGTTCCAGTGCACCGGACGCTCCGATCCAAGGTAAATCCTTTCCTGCCAGAATTCTCCTCGTCCTATTCCTTCTTGACGTTCAGACGCTTCTTAGTGGAATCTCTGTTTGCTTATTTCACCTTTGGCCCAGCTGTGTCGCCTTCCACCACGACTGCACGGTAGAGTTGACATCGAGGTTCGTCTAGCATCAGGTAACACTGGTCCCAGAGGTCCCAAGATATCACAGACTCCCCCGTCCGAAGAGTCGACAGGATTGTGGACGCCAAGGTACAAGTAAGCAAGTAGACCACTGTCTGTACAGAAAGATGGAACAGGGAAGAGAGGAGGATCCAAAGGGGCCCATGGAGTCCGATCCCGACTACGAAAGTGGCGAAAACACCACTTTTCCAAAGCTGGAAAACACTCTCGGTAGAACGGAGGAAGTTCCCCCCAGCCACGAGGGCGCCACGCCCCCGCCGGCGGTGTCAGATGTCCTGGGGAGTTTAGCCAGGACGCTACATCAGCTTTCCTCGGCGGCCGGACTATCGCGAGATGTGGAACTACCGCGCTACGATGGTTCGTACGAGGCGCAGAGCTTCTTCGACAACTACGATGCCCAAGCTGATCTGGCCCAACTACAATACACCGAAAGACTGAGAAGGCTTCCCAACCTCCTATAAGGTAAGGCCCTGCACTACTTCCGCAGCCTAAAATTAGACAAATTATATTACGTTGACGCAAGGCAGGCCCTGATAGACCTCTTTCCTGAAACCACAAACGCGTCATTTGCCCGATTCTTGGCCATTAAGTTGACAGATCGCTCCTCGTTAGAGGAGTATTATCAAAAAAAGACGGTGTGTGGCCTACAGCTGAACCTTCCCCACAAAATCCTTTTAGAATCCCTGACTGATGGGTTACCCGTCGCTGATCAGCGCATTGTCGCTGCCGTGCAACCGAACACCCTCCAAGCGTGGTATAGTGTAGTGTCGCGCGTAAGAGGAACCCACAGTGCGTCGCAAGTGTGCCAACAGACGACCAGAACAACGCCCAATCCTTCCTTCGCACCGTCACCGAGGTACAGTGCTCCGCGACCATGGTCAGCGCGACCCAACTACGCTGCCAATCCACCCCCTTCATCCTGCAGGTATTGCGGCGCCATGCACTGGCACGCCCAGTGTCCCAAACGGCCTGCACAGAGCCGTCCAAGACCTGTGTACCGAGCCACAACTTATCCACAGCACGAAAGAACTGTGTTGTCCTCTCCCGCACCCTTCCAAGTTAACAACACGCGAGCGCATGTTACCCGCTCCCCTGATCCTCTCTACACCACGAGCCCAGCGCAAGCAGTGAACCCTAGCTGTCCCATGGGTACTTCGACCACGGCACCAATACAGGCCTGTTCCGACGCCCAAGACAGCACAACAGTAGGTTCCTCCTCACATAACTTTCGTTGAACAATTGCTCGTTCGAGCTGAACTGTCCAATAATGTAAACCTACCTTTACTACTTGATACAGGAGCATCTATCGATATAATTAGTCGGAATACTTTTAAAATAATAGAAACCAGTTTGCAAAATAAAATACCTGTCCACCCATTTAACTTAACTATTAACGCCATAGCTAACAATATTTTCACCATAGGTTATATCTTTTTAAACGTAAAAATAGGTAACATAACGCAGAACCTAAAATTCCATATTATAGATACCCCCTTGCCTTTTGGCATATTATCCCTTAACTCCATAAAAAGATTTCTACTAATTATAAACTGTCCTCAGCTACTCCTGTATCAAGATAATGTACCTCAACCAACTACCTTATACAAATTCACCTCGTGCAAGCAACACGTGTCCCATGGACAGGTTAATACAACTGTCCCATTTACTAAATTTTCCCCTCCTGGAACGGGTTGCTCACACGTGGTGAACTCCAACACTCTTATTTGGCCTCAATGTAATGTTCCTGATCCTATTTTCAACGCCTCTATGTCCTCCTCTTGCATATCTTTGGACACAAGTAACCTAGGTCACTGTCCCTATAATTTACACAAGGTACTGCATCAATTTGCACCCGTTTTTGCCGCCAATAAATACGACGTCCCTAGGCTTAAAATACCTCCCGTAAAAATCAATACTACTTCGGACAAGGTAATTGCCTTACGTCCTTATCGCGTACCCCTAAATGACCAACTTGAAATACAAACACAAATCGAACACATGCTTGAACACGGTATAATTACAACCTCTGTATCTCCCTATGCCAGTCCCATTACGCTTGTCACCAAGCGTGACAAATCAAAACGCTTTTGTGTTGACTATCGTAGGATTAATGAAATCATTGCACCAGACGTCCATCCTCTCCCCTTGATAGAGAATATACTCGACAAACTCTCACGCGCCAAATATTTCTCCTCAGCCGACATATCTTCTGCCTACTGGCAGGTCGAAATAGATCCCAGTTCCCGTCACCTTTTAGCTTTCGTGACATTAGACGGGCAATACGAATTTTGTAGGCTTCCTATAGGGATGTGCAACTCACCACAGATTTTTCAACGCGCAATAAACCAAATATTCCAAAAATATAAGTTAAACTTCATAGCCCACTATTTCGATGATTTTATTATCTTTTCGGATACCTTAGAAGAGCATATTCAACACTTAGAACAATTCCTGGAGATCTGCCAACAGGAAAATATTAAACTAAACTATAAAAAATGTGAATTTTTGAATACATCAATAGAATTTCTAGGATACACTGTTAAGAACGGAACTTACACACCGCAGACCCGTAACCTCGATATTATTAACGCTATCAAACCTCCCTTCAACCAAAAAACGTTACAGTCCTTTTTAGGAGCCGTCAACGTGTATAACAAGTTTATACCAGATTATGCCCGTCTCAGAGCACCACTCAACAATTTACTTAAAAAAGACACTAAATGGCAATGGGACGACAGATGTCAACAGGCATTCACGGCTCTCAAGGAGAGCTTAATACGCAAGCCCGTATTACATCTGTATCAAGATGGCTTACCCTGCCGCTTGTACTGTGACGCCTCCACCCAGGGAATCGCAGGAACTTTTAACTCCTTCGCAGGCTAGACTTGACCTACTTTGATTTCGTAATTAACAATATTGACACACCGTCCCCCAGATTTACCTATCCCAACTTCTGGCTTGGATACGTGCAAATTGTATTTTTTTTTATATATATTCCAGGGCACTCTCATGCCACACGCTGGCACATCTTTTTTTTTTTATTTTACTCTTTTTCTCGCTAAGCCCCTGACGACTCCAATTAAAACTTTGATTTCTGGTCACTGATCTTCGCCCTCATTTATCCTGCATGCGTACGTCTTAACGACTATTTACTAAAACCCATAACAAACACCCTTATCTAACTATTCGATTGTGGTACTGTAACTGTATTCGGTCCTTAAATTTACATGTGAAACATGGCCTAGGTTTTCCGCGCCGTGCACATTAAATGGTTTGGGACTTGAGTCAAAGTGACATTGCCTCAACCAAGTAATAACTAACCCCTCAACCCTTTCTAACGCCCATCACGAAGAGATCATGATTTTCCCATCAAATCATTTATATTTTTACCTATCATCATTATATGTTCTCTATTAATTCTTTTATTCCTATTTTTGTTTTACTTGTATGTTTAGTATTAGTTGTTTATGCTTTATTATCTCTTATGAATATACAGAAATCAACCCCATGTTATATACCAACTCATTTCAATTAATTTTTAAAAAATTACTTCCTTAATAACAGTCTTCCTATTCCGCTCTCTTAAATCCCTCCATATGAACCCTCTCACATCCGGGGCCATCTGTGATGATTTAAGACCATGGAATTGTTGTAAATAGTCTAGATATCTACTACCACATGTTCCACCACGTGACTGTATATAACTTCTTATTTACTGCAAATAGAAAGCCTCAACTAACATCAATCTGTACCGCATAAGAATCTAATAAAGTATAGCAACTGTACAGATAGAAGGAATGGAGACTAACAGGAGAAAATTAAGGTTAAAACTAATCAGGCTTAGGTGAGAATAGAAGAAGGCCTAGCAAAACCCAGTCCAACTTTTACGAGGTCGTTACCCTCCTGGATAATAAAACTTTCCCCCCCTGTTTACGTCAGAAAAGGGCAGCGACCTGTTCGGACCCGCTCAGCTATAAAAAGGAGGTCCCGATCATCAGTATGCAGTCCTTAGTTAGTCGTCGTTCCAGTTCCAGTGCACCGGACGCTCCGATCCAAGGTAAATCCTTTCCTGCCAGAATTCTCCTCGTCCTATTCCTTCTTGACGTTCAGACGCTTCTTAGTGGAATCTCTGTTTGCTTATTTCACCTTTGGCCCAGCTGTGTCGCCTTCCACCACGACTGCACGGTAGAGTTGACATCGAGGTTCGTCTAGCATCAGGTAACACTGGTCCCAGAGGTCCCAAGATATCACATATATATTAATTAAAATGTTTATTTTGGATTTAAGATAAAATATTTTATTTAAAACAAAATGCCGATATTTCAATATATTAAAAACAAAATTGGCATTTCCTGACTTCTCACATGAGCATTTAAGATGGCAGAGCGCCATCTAGTGGAACAAAAATCAACTAAACGTTGATTTAGCTTGTTCCAAAGATATTTGGCCAATCCAATTTCTTGGTAAATCAAGCAAGTCAACCAAGTACGCGTTTCGGGCTGTTGGCCCTCGTCAGCGTGGTGCAGACTGTACCTCTAAGACCAAAGGTTTTTACCCAGAGGCTTCCTGAGATAACAAGAAATGAGTAACATCCAAAGATAAATTAAGGCGGATATCCACTCATATAAAAATACTTAGGAAGTTGTACCTTTTAGCATGTACACAGTCTAGCCATAAATTCTGTTACAAACAATTTTATAAATTAAATGATTAAGGACAAAAACAAATGGAATATAAATACATATTTTATTATCCAATAGCACATAGATTTTAAATATATACAATCATTCGAATTGTACTCCCTTATTTTTGACACAGAATCTCAAACGTTAGGGCCACTGATCTATGGCGGCACGCACCTTTTCTAAGGGTATTTCTTTCATTGCTCTCACCAATGCTTATTTCAATTGATCCAAATTATGATATCTTTTATAGCACACCTCTCATCTAAATATGCCCACAAACTGTAATCAAGGGGGTTTAAATCAGGGCTTCCAGAGTGCCATTCATTGGCCTTTATGAACTCCGGAACATTCGTCTCCAACCATTGTTGAGTTGACTCAGCTTTGTGAGCAGGAGCTGAATCTTGTTGAAATATCCAATGTTCTCCATTAAACATTTTTGTATTCAGAGGCTTTACTATTTGTTCCAAAATATCTTCTTGATAGTTTTTAGCTGTAGTTTTTACCCCTTTGGCACAGAAATGGAGATCTGTTACACCTTGGTAGCTAACTCCTCACCAAACCATGACAGAAGAGGGATGGTGACTTTTTTCAAGTCTTCTGAATTTCAAAGAAGCTTCTAGAGAGCTACGAGCATATATCATATCATTCTGACGCTTAATATTTTCCTCGACCGTGAAAATATTCTCGTCTGTGAAAAGGATTCTCTCATGCCACCGACCATCTAGCCGCGCCAACATTTTTTATCTAACCCTTTTAATATCTCTAAGAGCAGGGGTTATCAAATGACCTGTGCGTCGTTTGAAAGCTCTCAGTCCAAGCAAGGTCTTCGTTGATTATCCTGGAAACGGTTCTTGGAGCTAAATTCATCTGCTTTGCTAAGAATTTGTTTGCGGCGAGGATTTCGACGAATTCTTTCGCGAATGGCTTTTATAGCTGCTTGCGTTCGTTTCACGCGCGGTCGACCAGATCTTTCAAGGTCATTAATAGTGCCAGCCTTGTTGAACCTTTCAAGGGTTCGATAAACAAATCGACGCGTAATATACAGATTTTGTAAAAGTTTAAAAATGGATGAAGGACTTTGGCCTACCTTGTGTAAGGCTATTACAGCTATACGATTCTCAATTCATTATAAAAAAACAAATATATTCTGATTTTTTTTTCTAAACAAGTGTGCACGAGATATTCAAATAACAACTACTGTATTTTGAATACTTCACGCGGTCAAATTAAAATTTTATCACTGATTTGGTTTTGTAGCAATATTTATGGCTAGACTAAGTATATCGGGATTCAGACAATAACTGAAATATATTACAGTGACTTTATTGAAGACATACGAGATAACCAAGTATGAACAAAAAGACGACCGGCGGCATCAAAACCTTTTCACTTCCTTTTGTCAATGAGTTTATATTAATTCTATATATTTTTGTAAATATAACGACCCCCGTGTATATAAACTTTGATTTTAAATATGATGATATAGTTTGTTATTTCTAAGAGAATCCCAATAAAGTTATTTCTGTGACTGTAAAATCAATAAAAATGACACCCAGATATTTTCTTTCTTTCATATTTATCTAAGGGATTCTATTGGTGTAGATATAGACGGGCATGTGTGGCCCTGTGTACGCACGCTATTTCTTCTTTTACTTCTTTACTGGGAGGTTGGTGTTGGCATCGACCCCGCGTCGATTATAATAGCCACGACCCTGGGATCGAATCCCCATTGGGCACTTTTTTTTTCTGAAGAAAAAATTGCTTCAATGTCCTGTTGCTAACTACCCACTATGATTATCATGGTTTGTACTACGTGTATTTGGGAATATTTTCAAAATTTCTTTATTTAAAATATTCCCAAGTACACGTGGTACAAACCATGATAATCATAGTGGATAGTTAGCAACAGGACATTGAATCAGTTTTATTTATAGTGTGATGCCATTTAGCACCACTTCATGAGACTTCCACTTGTTGTATAAATCAAACAAAGAAGATTTTGATGTCTGAAAGACAACCTGGAGGTAGTTAAAGACACCTATCTGTACGTGACCCCAGGAACCTGGGTTTTATATATCTCAAATAAATAATAAATTAATATGAAAATTGATACAAAAGTTGAATTGCACTGGGATCAGGTTAATACATTAAAGTGAAAGACATCTTCTGATCGTGTAACTAAAAGTTACTGATGGCTTGCACCATCTATCGGAATAAATCCCTATATATATAAAAGTCAGTGTATGTATGTATGTGGGTATCTATGTCGGCTATACACGTCCACAATACGTAACTAATCTGACTGAAATTTTAACAGTATATAGAGTAGAATCTGGAAAAACTTATAGTGAAAATTTCAGGTCTCTATCCCGAATATTCTTCGAGTTATTTGCAAATTGCGTTGCAAATTTGCCTTTTCGCTCGCAAGCAGCGCCTCTAGCGGTGGAGATGGGAGGTAATATCAGCTGACCTAATGTACATGTAAAACGTGTTTTGGCAGGACATAGAGAAAAATCTGGAAAATATATTTATCGGATTTTTAGCCAATAAAAAATAAAATTGACAGGTTCTGGGCAAAAATAGTTATTTTTTTAGTCAGAAAATGATGATGACAATTTTGCTGTATTATGTTTGATTATCAGATACAAAATTATATCGGGAAAAATTCCAAAAAGCAGAGACCACGGGTGAAACCAGTTCATTTTTTTTGTACGCAGGAACAAAATTATAGCACAAAAACATTCATTCGAGCAGAAAACAAAAGACAGATCATCTTTCTATAAAAATATCGCTTCTCAGACACAAAGTTTGGAGCGGGACGTTTCACAAGAGTGACATCCACGGCGCCAATTTATAATTGTAACGAATAATATTTGAAAATCAAAATAATATAATATTCAAATATCGTTGTGAAAATTTACATTTTTATTCTTATATTTTAAAAACACACAAAGTTTGGAGCGGGACGTTTCACAAAAGTGACATCCACGGCGCCAATTTATAATTGTAACGAATAGTATTTGAATAAAAACATTTAATCGGGTAAAACCTGGGCGTTGCCCGGGTCATTCGGCTAGTATAAACTAATCCTTGATTTTTTTATCATTCCAGAATTGGCCACAAATACCCTATCTTTGTTAATCAAGAAAAGCTAACCACGTACGCGCTTCAGACTGTTGGCCCTCGTCAGCGTGGGGCAGGCTGTATCTCAAAACCAAAAACCTGGTCTTCGGCGCATCCTGAAAAATAAAGGAATGGGTATTTAAGGTCTTAAGAGCGTAAAAACGTTAAATTATATGAAAAAAAAGAATAATTAAAAATCGACGCTTAATTTTTATATAATCCGACAGATGACGCAAGCCATCAGCAACTTTTAGTTTTACAAAATCAGGATATGTCTTTAGCTTTAAATAATAAACTATTTTTTTATGAAAATAATTTACCGGTTGGGAGGTTTTTGTGGAGAATATATGGTCACATGTTGATAGCAACGCTTCAGTATCTCCCTGCTACCTTTATGATGGGAAATCTTATTCTGGAATCCAAGCTTTTTCTATTGTGATTTACACTCATGGACAGAACTTAAGGAAATTGTACTTTCTATCATGTCTATCGTGATTTAAATAATAACTCTGAAAGATATTACAGTGACCTTTATTGAAGACACGCGAGATAACCAATATACACTCATGGACAAAACTTAAGGAAGTTGTACTTTCTAGCATGTATATCGGGATTTAATTAATAACTCTGAAAGATATTACAGTGACCTTTATTAAAGACACACAAGATAACCAAGTGTGAACAAAAATAACCTCTGTCTCCTTAAAAAAAAAACAAAAAAAAAAAACAGATGAATGGCGACATAAAAGACGAAACTCTGTTCTTCAAGAGGACGTTCTGAACTTGCCAAAGTTGATGTTGTACCTTTGCCGACGACCCGAATTTTTAAAAAGATGTTTGAAGAATAGCTTTTGCGTCTATTTTGACAGGAGAAGTGATCTTTCTTCTTGTAGATCAATATCCTCCAGGAAAAATTCCCATCAACAACAGCACGATAACTTCAATAAATCTAATTGTTTATAGATACAAATCTTCCAACTCTCAACATTTTCTCTAGCTCAGCTATTCGTCCAATCAAATCAAAGTTCGTTTTCATCGAAAAACGTCCAAGAACATTTCAACTTTAGGAGCGGCATTCGCTTTCTATTTGATCAGTTTACGTTTCATTGAAACCGATTTCTTCTTTGTAACAGTCGGGATGGCCCATAGGCAAAGAGCTACAGCGCGGAGTCCACGTTTTGCGGCGCCAAGAAAGTCATCGACGTTCAAATTCATCATTGAATCGAAGACGGAATTCAAAACTTGAAACATTTTCCCTTGAAATTCGAGAATAGAAGCGAGCATTCCGCCGTTAGGTTTCTTCAGTTTCCTCTTTAGAAATTTGACATTCTGCCGAATGATGCGCTGGAAGTTTTTTTTTTTTTTAATTATCCCTAGTACAAAGTTAGCGAATGCTTTTACTGTAAGTGCACTACATGTCTATACATGTGAAAAGCAGTTCGACTTTTGCCAGAGCCCCGTTTGGTTACTTGCATTCGCTGGTGGGGTGGGACTTTTGCAATAATTGGAGGCCATTGTAGCATTTTTTTAAATAGAAAAAGTGTCCAATGAGGGATTCGATCCTGGGTCGTAGCGGGAAAAAACCAAAGGTTTAGATCATCCTTCCACCGACCCCCCTGCACCGGGAGTAATCCAGTTTGGTGACGGAGTACGACAGTTTCTTGTATTTTGTCTTGTAGATGTTCTTCTGTCTCAGGGTTTGGTGAAGTCGAGAGGACACAAACCGTTTCCTTAAGTCGTTCTTTTCGGGGTTCAATTCCCGGTTTTCTTTGAGGAGTTGGCCGTTAGAATCCTTTTTTTTTTAACTCTCCCCGCAAGCTTTTGATCTTGGCAACCATCGCGCCGAAGCACGCGCACGCGATGAAAGTGCCCACGGCGCCAAGCAAGATGGCCAAGGCCATTAAAATGGTGGTGGTGGTGTCTTGTTCGTGGAGAAGATCAGATCGGTCCAAGCACCCTGATCACAATACCGGCCAACCGAGGTGCCTTGTCCGTATGGATGTCCTCTTCTGGATTGATGTCTGCCATATAGGCAAGGATGGCCGGGTATATATGGTCCGGAGTGAGTTGGGTGTTGTGACAGTTATTGCAGTTCCTGTAGGATCTAGTTATGTCTAGGTTTATCTTCATTCCTTTAAAATGTTCTGTTCGGATTATTGAAATTGTTGTTGTTAATATTGAGGTTGCATATGGGCTATGGACTATTAAAATAAAATAATATATATATATAAATAAATATAAAATATATACAAATTAGATAAAAATAATACAAATTAAATAAAAAATAATGAAAATAGAAATATATTTTTTAAGATTGCTTTTCAATCTCGTGTACGCACACTGCACTTCGAATATCGTTTGGTAACAATATGTTTTATTCGATTATTGACTTTGCTGAAATGGAGAGAGCGTAGATAAAATCAACTGGTATGGTTTTAAAAATCCCAAATGATGTGAATAAAATGTGAAATTTGCATATACGATCACCGTAAAACGAGACAAAATACACTAATATGTAAATAGAGGGAATAATGTTTTGGAAAATCCTATATTAAAAAGTTGTCCATAGTGTAGATACAGGTATAGATTGATGTACAACCTAAAATTATGATTCAGTTTATAGTATTAAATCCTCGAACACTGTATACATGCTTACATCATAGAACTCACACATGTCCTTGCAATAATACATAAACTTGTGGATTTCATCCTGACAAACATATATTTAAAGTGGGTAAATAGTACAAATGTGACATTGTACTGGGATAAGGTACATAATTTAAGAAAAAAAAAAAAAAAGAACAATTAAAAAAATCAACGAATAGTTGATATTTATTCCGATAGATGGCGCAAGCTATCAGCCACTCTCAGTTGCACGAAAAGAGGATACCTTTTTTTTTTTAAAATATATTTAAAGTGTTTAAATAGATTATAATATAAATGATATACAGCAAATAAAAAAATCTAAATTCATAAATGGAATATTACTAAAATCCTATCAAGATATATTCTAATGATAATATCGGAGACATTTTTAAAGATTACTAACATTTATACAGACAAATTTTTATCGTAGAAATTTTTTACAGTGCATGGCAACTTTAACAAATATTTATATAAATAAATGAAGGTCATTTTTATGTGAGCAATAGGTACCCAGAAATTATTTTTTCTTTTTCATATAAAGGTCAACGTATATAGAAATGTTTGTCGGCTATCCACGTCCACAATACGTACCTAATCTGACTGAAATTTTAACAGTAAATAGAGTTGAATCTGGAAAAACTTATAGGCAACTTTCGAGGTCGTTATCTCGAATATCCTTGGAGTTATTTGCAAATTTTCCAATTTCACTCACAACCAGCGCCCCACTGCGGCCACTGAGTTAATTACATCAAGAACGTGCGCCATGACCGTGGTCGGAGATAGGTTTCGGTTTTGGCAGAAAGTCTGCTGCATGTCTTACGACCTCACAGGTATTGTACTTTATTTTAGGTATTTAGGACAAAAGTTACTATTACGGGTTATCAGACAAAAATGGAATATACTAGGGCCTAAAGTAAATGTAACTTAATACACAGAAAAGCGTACACTCAAGAGTACAACACCAACAACAAGAAGAAGTTAATAAAACTCGCGATTGTTAAAATAAAAATAAAACAGTTCTTATCTTTATTGTAGCGTTGGTAGGGATCGGACTCGGGTCACACCGGGATGCGAAGAGATCCCCAGACACGGAAAAATCACGTAGAACAACACTTTAAGCGTCTCCACACCAATTCTCCACGCTCTGGGCCCCCTCACATTCCCTTAGTCCCCTATTATATACAGACATGGCCACATTCGTCCAATGGCGTGAAGGCGTGAGAGATTGGTTCACTAACAAACGAAGACAACATTCTTCCCGCTAAAAA
>CP092871.1:71637061-71663044 GCA_030710605.1 Cordylochernes scorpioides | reverse complement strand
CTAATCAGAAAAACTGAAAATGTTTGTCAATATATAATTTGACTTTTAATTCAAATATTAGTGTTTTATAATGGCTATCTATGAGGTTACCGATTTAACACATTTGCAAAAAAATCCGTTTTCTTTACTAATTTTAGATTGTATAAGAAATATATAGAGATATATGCGCTATATTCTACAGCACATATCTGCAATGGATACAAATTAAAAGATAAACCATGATCCCTCCCTATTCATTCAAGTATAAAGGTTATAGAAATTGTTTTTAATCACACAGGTCTACATAAAGCTTTGGGGGTAAATATGAGTATTAAGGTTCACTACTTGCACAGTCACCTGGACAAATTCCCTGATAATCTCGGTGCATATAGTGATGAACAAGGCGAGCGATTCCATCGAGACATGAAAGTGATGGAAGAGAGATATCAAGGTGTCTGGGACTGCCACATGATGGCAGATTACTGCTGGAATCTACCCCGCGACCTGCCGGAATCTACTTATATATTTGCCTTATTCTGTCTGTTTGTTTGTCTGTTTGTCTGAAGCTCACGGATAGAATGCGCGCTCATTGGCTGCAAGGGAACACGTGTCCTCCCTGCCCCCCTCTAGACAACCCTGTTATTCAAAAACCATACATCCAATCGCCATGAAATTCTGGGATATTATTAGGTATATCCCCGGAAAGGTTTTCGAAAAATAATTTCTTGAATATCTTGAATATCCTTAGAGTTATTTGCAGAATTGTAGATATAACTCGCAAGCAGCGCCGCCAGACGGTGATAGGCTTAAGCTTGCTGTCCACCCCTGTTGACCTTGGGTCGTCGTGTGAGTCACAGCATGATGCAACAAAAAACACTCTCTCTGGGGATTGCGGCGTCAACAACCTGTAAGTTTGTGCCTCTCTCATAAACCTGTCTATACAGACCACCCTGTCTATAGCGACCACTCTAGACAACCCTGTTATCAGCTGTGTGATACATCCACCTGTCTATACAGACCACCCTGTTAATAGCGACCACCCAAGTCAACGTTTTTAGAATATATTCGCACTCGGGTAAACCCCGGGCGTTGCCCGGGCCATTCGTCTAGTACACTTATAAGAGAAAATCAAAAAAGTTGAAATTCATGAAGGATTGACTGTAGCATTTTACTTTTTTTTGTATAGATACGGTTTTCTTATACTACAGTAAATAAAGTACCTCTTGGTATGACCTTCTCAGTTTTTATTTGCGTTCAATGTGTTTTTTCGTACCGCTTATATGGACTGATGTACCACATTGTGACCTAAATATGTATATGTTATATCTCTGAAAATTGATGAGATACATAACAACTAACAATATATTCGTGTTCATCACCTCAAAGTAAGTCAGAAACTGATGCATTATCAAAATAATATTTTTAAATGTAGACCGGTGTTCTAGATATTCACAGCAAGTCTTACTGTGATAGTGTACTGTAGGATTGTGTGTAACTGATGCAGTCAGTGACCCGGGGTGTCGAATGTCACCCCAGAGGTTTGGTGACAGGGAATGTCAACTAAGGGATTCTGATGTTGTTGGGTCATTGATGGAAAACCATCAGGACAGAAATTTAAATGAGACTTAGATGCTGGAACTCTCTACACGTTGAGAAAGAAAAATTCCTGAAAGCTCCCAAAAAAACAATTTTTAAAAACGTTGATTTAAATTATTATCTTATCAAAATAACTTTTTGATTATTCCAGCAATTTCTCAAGTTTAATCTCCAAGCTAATACTATTGTAAAAATTGAGAGAAAATATCAAGTTTGATCTATTTATTCTACACTTTTCATTCATATTAGACACATTAATATGATTATTTTAAAATTCTACATGAATGGGAAATAAAATAGTTATTTGAACTAAAAAAAAACTGCATTTGGTATGAATGTTGTGATCCATTTGGATGAGGAAAGTGAAGACTAGAACGCGGCTGATTCCACACTCGTCTTTTCAGTGATTCACTAATTTATGCACGGTGGATTCTGTGGCCACTGGACATGTGTCGGACCTGGAGGCTGTTGGGTTCTGTGCTGCCTGGAGTATAGGAGCTCCATCTATGTTTCCTTCCTGCGGCGAATCTGTATAAAACCGGTGGTCTTAATAAAGCTGTATGTGTGTGTGGTATGATAATATAAAGTTCTTCATTGATGGACTTACCATAGGGTACAAAAATGAAATACGGAATTTATTCAAAGCTGCATCAAATGGAATTGTTCGGCGGTACAGCAACTACAATAGGAAGGATACAGAGAAGATTAGCATGGCCCCTGTGATACCAGTTCGGCGGTACAACTAGTACAATAGGAAGGATACTGAGAAGATTAGCATGGCCCCTGCGAAAGAATGACACGCAAAATTGGGAAGAAGTCCATCGAATGCGCAGGAAACTTTTCAAATGAGACTCAAAACATTTTCCCCAACTTTATAAAAAGGATTTTTTCTTGTAACTCGGGTATTTAGCAAGAGCTTCATCTCCTTGTATGCTCTAGAAATCTGAATTAACCATTAAATGCATTATACTCACAACTTTACACTCAAATGTGGGGTTGGGTGTTGTATCTTCATAGAACCATGAACATTCACCATGCCTCCATATAGAATCCACATTATGCCACAGGCATATTAATGACGACAATGTGAGAAATATGAAAAGACAGCGGTCATTTTGGTGTCAAACCTTGGGGACAGATCTCCAGAGTTATCAGGGTTATCACAGGACGTCATGATAGCCAACTTTAAAACAAATATTGGTACAACATGCGATGTTGAAATATATTTCAATGTTTACATAGTTCAAACACTTCGGTGTTTTTTTTTTTAAGTTATTGTATTTCTATAAACTTATACCTTCAATACAAAATGCTCATATTGGACTAGACAAGGAATACTTTATTGATGTTTCTATGTGCAATTCGGTCCTCTTTTGGAATCGTATTTTGGTAAAGACGAACAGTACTGTCGTCTTTTGGTGAAGACGAACAGTGCTGTCGTATTTTGGAATCGTACTTTGGTGAAGACGAGCAGTGCTGTCGTATTTTGGAATCGTACTTTGGTAAAGACGAACAGTATTGTCGTATTTTGGTGAAGACGAACAGTGCTGTCGTATTTTGGAATCGTACTTTGGTGAAGACGAACAGTGCTGTCGTAATTTGGAATCGTACTTTGGTGAAGACGAGCAGTGCTGTCGTATTTTGGAATCGTACTTTGGTAAAGACGAACAGTACTGTCGTCTTTTGGTGAAGACGAACAGTGCTGTCGTATTTTGGAATCGTACTTTGGTGAAGACGAACAGTGCTGTCGTAATTTGGAATCGTACTTTGGTGAAGACGAGCAGTGCTGTCGTATTTTGGAATCGTATTTTGTTAAAGACGAACAGTACTGTCGTATTTTGGAATCGTACTTTGGTAAAGACGAACAGTACTGTTGTATTTTGGAATCGTACTTTGGTAAAGACGAACAGTACTGTCATATTTTGGAATCGTACTTTGGTGAAGACGAACAGTACTGTTGTATTTTGGAATCGTACTTTGGTGAAGACGAACAGTACTGTCGTATTTTGGAATCGTATTTTGTTAAAGACGAACAGTACTGTCGTATTTTGGAATCGTACTTTGTTAAAGACGAACAGTACTGTCGTATTTTGGAATCGTATTTTGGTAAAGACGAACAGTACTGTCGTATTTTGGAATCGTACTTTGTTAAAGACGAACAGTACTGTCGTATTTTGGAATCGTACTTTGTTAAAGACGAACAGTTCTGTCGTATTTTGGAATCGTACTTTGGTAAAGACGAACAGTACTGTCATATTTTGGAATCGTATTTTGTTAAAGACGAACAGTACTGTCGTATTTTGTTAAGGACGAACAGTACTGTCGTGTTTTGGAATCGTACTTTGGTAAAGACGAACAGTACTGTCGTATTTTGGAATCGTATTTTGTTAAAGACGAACAGTACTGTCGTATTTTGGAATCGTATTTCGGTAAAGACGACGGTCCTGCTTGTACTAGTAATATCAATAAATATTACGTGTAAAAAAAATCCAAGATGAAATTCTTATATCTCGAATGTTTACTCACATTGGTTCAAAATAACTTTACACGGATTTATCAAGAAGCCTCTAGGCCCATCTTGTTTGGTCGTTGAGGTACAGCCAGCTTCACGGTGATGATGGCCAACAACCTGAAATACTGTGTTAGAGTTTCTTGATGTATTAGGAAAATATTTTGTTCAATAATTGAATTTCTGTACTAAAACTAGGATATTATTCCGTGTGTTTTCAAATGGTGTACCTCTGTATAAATGAGCGTTTTGTCATTTGTACTCGGCAATAATTTAAACGAAAATGTTCAAAAATTTATAATAATCTTTATTTTCCGTATATTACACACCGTAAAAATTGAAAGGATTCTAAAAGAGTAATGGAAAAAGTAGTTTCCATACGGAGAAATCCCCATGTTACAGTCCTGTGGTCGTGGAACTCGCCCAGTTTACAGAAAGAATTGTACAAGCTATCCATCCTGAGTATGGTTTATAATCTTGTAACATCCTCTCATTGATTCTCTTAGCCATGATAAAGACGTGGTTGCTATAGTTAAGCGGATTCAGACGAAAATAAAGAACCGGAATTGAAAACGAAAACTAAAATTTCTGGTTTTACACGATATCGTATTCAAGAATTCTATTTTTATACTAGGTTAGTATCAAACTGAGAAAGAGTACATTATAGTACTAGATACTCCCATAGTCTTCAAAAGCGCTAGCCTCATTAAAAAAAACTTGAAGTTTTTTTTTTTCTTCCATGGAGAGAACAGCTACAGATTCTATTTTAGAGCAGTAGAGGGGGTTGGAGCTATTTTTTACACCGGGTAAACATGTAAAAATTGACCTGGTTTACATTTCCTCCTGCATTTTCACATCGCCCATACTGCCACATAGCTATAATACTATCCATTCTTGACTTAAGCTTACATCTGATTTAAGACCAATATATACACACAGCCATTATTAAGACATATGGGTATTAAGTAGAGATCAAAAATGTATTAAAAGAGTATTATAATAAAAAAGAAACTCGCCGCGCTTCTACCTTTGGTCTCTTCTTAGTACTGGCATCTGGTAATTCCTCCTATATTATAACATATGGTAATCTTATATCTGCCACGGAGTCTGTAAAGGAATATAAAAGTGAAAAAAATCTATTTACATTAATTGATAATAGTGTGGGTACAGATTGTATTTACAGGAAAGTACCTAATTAGGATAATTAGTTTTGAAAATTCGAAACTAGTATAGACGCTTATGATTCTTTTAAAAATTAAACAATTAAATTAATCAACTACTGCCCTTACTGCAATGGAAAAATTAATGGTAGGGCCTGGCTCATCAGTGGTGAACCTTCCCAGCGGTTTCGCTAGTTTAATCTACCATATCACTGTTATATTGCATTTTTCGATCTTCCTTTTATAGTGATACTGATGCTAGACTCTTTGAATGGAAATTTTAGATGAACTATGGATATAAGCTTTGAGGACAGCAGAATTACATACATTTATAAATATATAATATGCTTCGAGCAATCGCTCTTCTACGCAAACTTCAAATTGAGTTTTTAATTTGAAAATTTATATTATGATGCATCATAATAGAATTAGTTCTATAAATAGATGTGTATTATTTACCAGTCTATATAGTTGGACTATGCAAGAATAAGAAACTCTCTACTTTATTCTCATTATTAACATTTCCATACATCAACTACTATGGAGTCTTACCTCAATGATGATATTCCAATGACTGGCTGCTGTTGTATATAGTCACAGTGTAGAAAATACTATACTATACCTACTAACTTATAGGTTTCTCTCTGTATTCTTAATTCTCTTCTCTTCAATTACTCTGTAAACTGGCGAATCCTTTATAGGACGAGAGGTCCTCAATAATGGCTTTTGTTGTTGTTGATATCCCAATGACTGTAAAGCGATGCGTTACCCAGGTTAGAATTATTTTTTTAATATTTAAACATAATCACGTTTTATTATTGCAATCTAGGAATTTAAAGTACACTCTGTGTAATAGCGAATTCAGCCACGACTTTCCACACTATACGTTTTATTGCCTGGCACTGGAAGAGGAGAGAGAGAAATTCTCTGTCAAAAGATTGGTTACGAAAACAATTCGCCATATATTCTGATGACAAAAGTAGTGAAACACAAACCTATTGCAATAGCTTTTCATGAATTCTGTTTGATCTTACTATCTTAATTTCTGTAGATAACTGCTATGTTTACTTGTGTTTACCTATCTGGGAGAATCCTGTATGGGACGAGTGTCTTTAAAAAAAGGCTTTTTGTTGTATTATTTATCCGATAGGAAAAAATAAACAAATAAAAACACAGATATTTACATACACTCATAGGCCTTTTATATAATAAATAAAACCCACAAACGACTGAAGAATTTACTTTTTCCTTTATGTGGTAAATCTTGGGGTTTAAACACTCAAAAACGACTATTATTATACAAATTAATTAGACCAATACTTACATAGGAAGAGCTGAAATTTGGTTTAAATTTTTAAATAAAAAAGAGTATTCCAACATAAATTCACTTCAATATCAAATATTACTTTGGGGCATACAAGCATACAAAACGACATCTTATAATTGTATGCACAGTTTGGCCAATTTGCCATTAATTACGGATTATGTAGAATCTAGAATCATGAAATTTGATCGATGGACTACCATTTGATCCAAATATATCTCCTACATAATGGAAACATGTATCAGATCTCCAGAATGGTTCTATTAAAAATATTACAAATGACCCATTCCAAAGTTTCTTTCCACAAAGTATTCCCAAGTATGTTCGATCTATTTTTTATACCACACAGTTCATTACAAATCACGGGAACTTTGAACACTTTTTCAAAAGAATTCAAGTAGTGGACAATTCGAAATGTTTACATTGCTTTGCTGACCAAACTTCAAGATGTCTGTTGCTGGACTGTCCAATGTTTTAAAGATTACAAACTCCAAAATGGCGCATAATAGATTCGAACTTTAGCAGAGACTTATCTCTAGAAAATACTCGTCTCTATATTAAGTTTAACTATGTAAATATTGTTACACCACCTTGAGATTTAGATGGGTTTTGTTCACCGGTTTCCATTGTGCTTGTAGAATAAACCAGAACGAGTTCTCATTAAAAGATGTATTTTTCTAAGGTTACAAAGAAAAGAATAACCGGCTCGAGAATGCCTGCCCGCACCAGAGTGGTTGGAACACAAATGATGTGTTAACAAATATTCAACAAAACAATACTGATTAATAAGTGAAGCTAGATTTAACTAGATTTGCATACAAACCCTTTGTACATATTTCAATTGTGTTGATATTTTTTCTCTTTTCATCTAACTAACTTGCATACTAATTCTTGTACATATTTCAAATATCTTTATTTCTTTTCTTTCAATGTTTTGTTTACCTTTAAAGTGCAAGTGTCCCTAGGGGGAGATAACGCTCTAGGTCGAAATAAAATAAGTGAAATTATTATGAAAATATTTACATGATGTCGACTGTGATAATATATTCTAAAATTCCTACAAAGCAGCTAATATTTCAATGTCATTCGTCTATCTGATGTATATAGGTGTTTATCTAAAAATACTGTGTATTAATTGTATTACGTTACTTTCTATATTTAGGAAGAGACAAAGGCTAACGGCAACAAGTTTCTTTATTGAAGAGATATCAGCAATAAAGAAGCTCGTATCATCTCGTTAGCTATTGTCACTTCTTAGCAATAATATTCGGTGATTCTTCCTATTGTAACTTTCATATATAAAATTTCGTTGGCAAATTTAGAGAAAAATAGTCAACAATCTTCCATATAAGTTAGCAAAATTAGAGAAAAATAGTCAATCTTCCATATAAGTTAGCAAAATTAGAGAAAAATAGTCAACAATCTTCCATATAAGTTAGCAAAATTAGAGAAAAATAGTCAACAATCTTCCATATAAGTTAGCTAAATTAGAGAAAAATAGTCAATCTTCCATATAAGTTAGCAAAATTAGAGAAAAATAGTCAACAATCTTCCATATAAGTTAGCAAAATTAGAGAAAAATAGCCAACAATCTTCCATATAAGTTAGCAAAATTAGAGAAAAATAGTCAAAAATCTTCCATATAAGTTGGCAAAATTAGAGAAAAATAGTCAACAATCTTCCATATAAGTTGGCAAAATTAGAGAAATATAGTCAAAAATCTTCCATATAAGTTGGCAAAATTAGAAAAAAATAGTCAACAATCTTCCATATAAGTTTGTGATGTAGATAATATACACACATAAAAAGACTATTAGATTATAAAAATAATATATTGGATTGAATAAAAATATTTATTCGCCTTAAAAAAAATTGGAATTTACCTGGAGCGAGACATGTGGTTAAAATGTAAGTGAATTTCCAACTATTGATAGAAAGTCGAAACCTTTCTATTGTTCTTGCTAGGCGAAGAGTGTCAGAACCAAAACTGATTATACTTGAATCATTAGATTATAAAAAGGCATATATATATTGGATTGGATTGAATAAATGTTTTTATTCATTCCAATATATACCTTTTTGTTATCTAATGATATTTAAGTATGGATTGCTCTATTTTCAAAACATAAGACTATGCAACTCATGTTCTTATAGGAATAAGTGTCCCTTACGGGATGTAGTGCTTATGAAAAAAAAATTATCAACCAAAGAACAATAATCTTCAAAATTTGAAGCGGAACTTGTATACAGTATATTAATTCATAGAAAACGAAAGACAAAAGAAAAGATAGAGGCATCTCAAATTCAGATAAGGAAAAAACTAAAAGAGTAAAATCTATATTTATTTAAGACCTATATTTTCAGTTTCGAGTTCCAAACATAATTCCGGCACTCAACTTTATTCAACTATAACAACAAAGCGCGATTTCTCGCTAAGGACACTTGGCGCTCAATGAAAAGCGTGAGAGAGAAAAAGAAGAAGAAAAAAAATCTATTTATATTTCAACTGCAAGGTAATAAGATCAAATCCAAATAAATAAATAGATAATGTATTTGGATTTGGTCTTATTACCTTGCAGTTTATAATCTATAATCCAAATTGTGCCTTATCATATTTATATATCTAAACACACAGGAAATTATTAATATGCTTGAAATATAGGTTTCCAATAAGTATACTGAAATTTTGATTTTAAACTTAAATCAAAATAAAGAAACTATAATAACGAGATATTTTATTTACAAATTGATCGCATTAAAGACCAAAATGTTTGTTTTCGAATTATCTTTTCGTATAAAACACTAGCCAAACTTAACACGATATCTCCCCAGTGAATGTTTGCGAAATAGTAATGCCTTAACAAATATTATTTATTATAATTATATAGATTATTATCATACTAAAGTGAAGTAAGTTAAAAATAAAATTTTAAAATGAAACGCAACATGATGATAGTAATAATGGTATATTAATTGAATCATCATGACTACTAATTAGTGAAAATAATATAACTATGTAGGATAGTTGTTGCGTGAAGTGTTGGTGTGGCTTGTGGAAAGGCTGCTGATAAAATTATAATTAAAATTAATTTATTTAAAGCAAGAAATTATAAAGAGAAAAGAAACAACGGTTGAAGTAACGGCCGTTGGAGCAAGCCTAGATGTTTACCGCTGAGTGCCAGATCAAGTGTGTCGGAAGACGCCCGTCGCTAGAAAGTTCCGGATGACGCCCGCGCATGCGTAGTAACGTGTTCTTCAAACACGTGCTTGCCGAGGCATAGTGGGGCCGCCATTTTTCTGCCTGTATGTGTTTTGAAGCTTTGTCCCAGTTCGCTGAAGCAAAGTGCGGTCGCCACACTACTCCCCCTCCAGTAGGATCTTTAAAGATCCTATGTAGTCGTAGAGGGAACTCTTGGTAGGGTGCCTTGTTGGGTTGGGATCTGGTCTTGGGGGCTTGAGGGAGGCACCTGTCCTTTTCAAATGTTGTCCAGATGTAATGGGTGGCGACCATTTTGCTAGCTTGCAGGGACACGATGGGTTGCTCAGCGATGGGTGTAGTCGCCGCGAGTTCCGGTGGAGCTATTGGTATTGGGGAAGTAGTGACTCTTGATTCAATAGGAGGTAATGACTGTTGGAGAGTGTTTTGAGGTTGGAGAGGTTGTGGTACCGAAGTTTGGGCGGGCTGCAAGTGGAGAGGAGTCGTTGCAGCAGTGTTATTGGTTTCTTCTAGGAAGAGTAGATGTTTCTGCTCGCAGGATGGAGGCAAGGGCTCTTCGTGAGACGGCGGCTGCTGGGGCAAGGGCTCTTCATGAGACGGCGGTTGTTGGGGCAAGGGCTCTTCATGAGACGGCGGCTGCTGGGGCAAGGGATTGTCACTGTGCACTGGGGTGGAGAAAACAGTTTCAGGGGGGCACGAGATGGTGTTTGAAGGAGGGTTGGAGCAGAACGATGAGGAGTCCAGGGATGAAGAGTTACTCAGAGAGCTGGAGGGAGAAAGCAAGGTGGAGCTTGAGTTGGTGTCTTCAACGTTATGGACTGTAGTCACCGGGGCAGTTGTTGTGACATTCATGTCACGGGGTAAATCCGTCTGCTCCAGGTGTTGGAGGCTATTGGAGGTGGGAGTACAGGGATCACAGTGCTGAGATGGAGGTGGCTTGGACAATTCGACCAGGATAATCGAGGGTCTCTGATCAGCAATGGGCTTAGTTTCTGAGACTTGAGCTGATCGTACCTGGCGTGACCGGCCAAATCACAGGAGAAGTCGTTCTTTGAGCGCCCCATATTTTCCTGAAACTGGTGGGTTCTCTACAATGTCGTAGACGCAGATGAGAGCCAGTCTATCCAAATTAACGATTATTGTGTTATACTTGAAATTGTCGTCGCTGGCGATGTTTGCAAAATTAAAGGCAGCTTCCAGTTGGTTGAGCCACAATGGAATGTCGTTGGGCAAGAAGGGTGGAGCTCGAAAAATCAATTTTGATATTTGAGATGGGGTGAGTTCCATCGTGAATGTTTGAGCTTCCTTGATTTGCCCTTGACGTTGGCCGTTAATTCTTCATTCGAGTCGTGCCGGCTCACCAATTTGTAGGATGGTTGTTGCGTGAAGTGTTGGTGTGGCTTGTGGAAAGGCTGCTGATAAAATTATAATTAAAATTAATTTATTTAAAGCAAGAGAAATTATAAAGAGAAAAGAAACAACGGTTGAAGTAACGGCCGTTGGAGCAAGCCTAGATGTTTACCACTGAGTGCCAGATCAAGTGTGTCGGAAGACGCCCGTCGCTAGAAAGTTCCGGATGACGCCCGCGCATGCGTAGTAACGTGTTCTCCAAACACGTGCTTGCCGAGGCATAGTGGGGCCGCAATTTTTCTGCCCGTATGTGTTTTGAAGCTTTGTCCCAGTTCGCTGAAGCAAAGTGCGGTCGCCACAACTATAATAAAACATATTTTAATGCTCGAAGCATATCATATATTTATCACCATATGTATTTCTACTGTGTGCGTGTGTTCTCAAAGCTTATGTCCATAGTTCATTAAAAATACCCCTTCCAAGAGTCTAGCTTCAGTATCAGTATAAAAGGAAAACCGAAAAATGCAATATTACAGCGATATGGTAGATTAAACTGGCGAAACCGCGGGGAAGGTTCACCACTGATGAGCCAGGCCCTCCCATTATTTTATCATTGCAAAAAGGGCAGTAGAAATTTTTAAAAAGAATCTTACTAAATAGTTCAAAACAATATAGTTCAATTTTATATTTATAATCGTGTCTTGTAGAAAAACGAGAGAGACATACTTAGATAATAGCATATATTTTTAGCAAAACAATTAAACCTTATTTAAATACACTCTATAACAAAAAATATCGACGCCTCAAGAAGGAGTTCCGATTTGTATGATATAATTAGGTATACAAAGACAAAAACCATTTCGGGCAAACATGTAAATAATTGAAATTTGATTCCATTTTATCCTAAGCAAGAGCTTCAGCGCATCTGAACTGTGAACCCAGCACGAGCATTCTGGACACAATATTCGGAGCAGGACGAGCCTATTTCTACTCTATCATGCTCGCGGAAAGATCGTGCTCATTAACGAACATATGTCATAGTTTGAAAGAGGTCGTGCCATTGAATTGAAAGAGGCTGGTTGGTCAAATCGAATAATCGCGCGATATCTGCGTTGAAGTGATGCGGCTATAAGACCGATGTTGGCAAGAGTGGGTCAACAACGAAAAAATGCAAGTTAACCAAGGGAAAGAACAAAACGGGAGGGAGGTAGATCGATTGTCAGAACGGCTGCCGCAGCCCCAGATTTGACTTTATCTACCATCCAATTGTGACCGGTACACAATTGTCCAAAATGACCATCAATAGACGAATGAGAGAGTGGAATCTAAGAGTTCGTCGACGGTTATGATGTCTACCTACCCCTCACACCCATATATGGCAAGTCGATTACAGTGGTGTGAGAGGCGATCAACTTGGAACTGCACTGACTGTGAACACATAGTCCTTAGTGACGAGTCTGGAGACATCCTGGGCAGCGTGTGGATCCTTGCCTTACTTTAGAACACCACACAGGTCCACAACAGAGCGTTATGGTCTGGGGTGTCATTTCATTTGATAGCAGGACCCCATTAGTAGCCATTGCTGGCACCCCGAGAGCACAAAGTAGTACCTATATGGCATTTTAAGGCCTGATTTGTGTTTCCGTTTCTCTCCCATCACTCTGGCTTACTTTTAAACAGATAATGCCGAGCCACATACCACATGTGTTACTATAGATTGTCTTCAATCTTCCCAAACTTTTCCGTGGTTAGCAAGGTCGCCTGATCTCTCACCCATGGAGAACATTTGGGACGTGATGGGAAGGCTATTATAACCGCCCTGGAATGTTCAATATTTAGCCCAACAGTTGGAGACAATTTGGCAAGAAATCCCGCAGCACACCATCCAGAATCTTTATCAGTCCAAGACGCTGGGTGGCGGCCTGCATCAGGCCAGTGGGAGTCTAACGACATGTTGACCTTCTCGATTTGTGACAATCAAACTGGAATAAAACAATTATTTGTTTTGAAAATAAAACATTTTTTCAAATACATGTTCTTCACATACACTTGGTGCGTCGATTTTTTTTTATTATAGAGCGTATATTAATAATCTAGGACACTGTAGCTCAGAAAGCTGAATAAATTTTAATAAAATAAAATAGAGGCAAGAAGAGAAATTTGCTGGGTAAAAATTTCAAATTCATAAAATGTTGTTGAAATTCATTTTATTTATTTATTTTACAGTAATGGTTGCATTTGATATTAAAATATATATTTGTTTTAAAATTTAAAAATCAATTGTTCATTATTTTTTACAAAGTGTTTTGAGTTGAAAATTATTTTTCGTAAAAATATCAATGAGCAAAAAATATATATTTTTTTAAGTTAAACGAAGAATAACTTACATTTGTTTTAATTGATAACGCTGGCATCACACAAATATAGGTTTAATTTTTCTTTTTTTAACATTTACCAATTTCTGGTATTTGTTTTTACAAATATTATTTAAAGGTTGATAAAACAAAACAACTTTAATTATATATTTAAGCCTTGAAAGAATGACGCGTAAGTAATTTTATACGTAAGCAATGCTAAATAAGACCATTTCAACCGTCATTCAATTTCAAATAATTGCCAAAATATTTTAAAGTGTGTAATTTTATACAATACCTTGACAAAATAGAGGTAAATTTGAATAATGTGTTTAAGGTATTCAATGCATTTACGTTTTGTAAAGACACATTTCTGTGTGTGTGAATTTTTCTTAGCAAAATGATTTTCTAGAACCCGATTATGGTAATGAAATTAAGCGCATGTTATTTATTATTTTTACATAAATATCTGCATACTGTTTCAAAATATACTATAGTTTTCATGCATGATATTGTTTTAATATAAATTATCTCTCAAACAATTGTGTGGTAACCTAAATTTTGTAAGATAAAAAAATAAACATCGTGTTAAGCTTTTAAAATCCTTTTAACTTTTTATTTCTCTCAAATATCATTAAAACCAATGTTATCATTCATGGAAATTTGTTTTTACAAGGATTTTATATTTTAAATACATACTATGTGTGCTCTCTCTTAAAAATGATTTAAATAAACATTTCAAATGTTATTTAAAATAAAAATTATGCGACATTGATTACAGAAAAGACAAATTTATTCTTTCGATTATCTATCGCCTAAAAATTTCACCACCCTTTTTTTTTATCTAAAATGCATGGAAGAAAAGTAAATTGATAAGATTTTATGACAACTTCATACTCTAGGCAAAATTTGGTTAAAAAAAAAAAAAAGGGGGGGGGGGAGGTTGCAATATCACTAACCCCTTTATGATTGGCTGCTGAAATAACATGGTATGGTTAAAAAATATCAAAAAGCATCAAGGACTAATTTTCTTGTACAATTTTATTCTTCTAGCTTTCAGGCTAACATGTCCTTCAACAGGAAAAACTAGGGGTATAACTTCTAGTTAACTATATACACACTGAAATATCTATATGTAAATACTAAATAATTTTATTTACATATTTTAAAGATCTTATTGAAATACATTGAAATTTGTTTGCAGTTTTTTATCCATGAAAATATATTGAGAAGTTTTAAACTATATATAGAACATCAGACCAAGACTATATATATATATACAGTCGACTCTCGATAATTTGAAACTCAAGGCACCAGAGAAAAATTTCAATTTATCAAGACTTTGAAGTTTTGGCCGTTTTGGGATATACATACTATGTTGATACAAGATTAAATAGTGACCTATTGCAAGTTTTTAAAGTAATAAATTTATTTGGAGCTTTTTTCAGGTCATGCCCTTTCTCAAACAAGAGTTTGATCTCTAAATTCAAGATTTATTATTTTAAACACTTTTACAAGTAATTATTTACAAATTTTCATTTTAAAAAGTGTTGTGTATTTAAAATTACCTCGTCGTTCTTTAAGCAAATTATTCCAACTCACCTTTATGCTTCATTTAGACAACATTCCTTAGGATTAATAAATTATTTATTTCAGTATTACATTTAATACAGCAGTTAATAATAAACAACTTAATTATATAAAAAGTTTACCAAAAGAAAAACGCGGTCATTTGTTTACCGCAAACCAGAAAAACTATATAATATCAGGAGATGATGATAAATCAAATAATTATATTTGACCGGTCAATATTCAAAATTAAATATAATGTTGACTAGTCATACGAAATATACATCATTTCCTCTCCTCTTCGGAAGAGCGGAACTCTTCACAGGTTCAATCTCGTAGGTGGTCTTCGGATCCTACTAGATCTCCGGAGGGGAATCACTGGAGGGGATTTAGGATCCGGTGGTGTACTAGTCCGGGGACTCTGGGCTGGTTCAGTAGAAGACTGCGGCTCCGATGTCACTTCCTGGTGTTGAGGAATCAGTTCTTCTGACTCTGTGTTGAGATCAGGCTCGGAGACTCCGGCGTGGTCTTCGGTAGCTTCACCTCTCTTGTCAGGAATGTGAGATCTCCGCACTTGGTCCCAATGCCTTCTAGCTTGTCCTCTGGCTGTTTGTAAAGTCACTAGACGGTTTCCCGTAGTGTTTTGGATGCTCGCTTGGTCCCATTTTGGCTCTGATTTGTAGGTTCGGTACCAAACCGACTCTCCTACCTTAAAGCCTGGTTCCTCCGATTTACCAGGATTTGGTAAAATCAGATCCAAGCGACTCCGAATGTTCCGGCCAAACATCATTTCGGAAGGAGACTTTCCGATGCTGGCTATGGGGGTCCTTCTATACCCCAAAAGTATCTCAGCTAGGCGTTGAGATATGCTTCCTTGTTGTACTTTCTTAAGACCAGTTTTAATGGTTTGCACGGCACGTTCAGCTAAGCCATTGGAACTTGGGTGGAAGGGTGCAGTCCGTAGGTGACGGATACCATTTCTGGTCATGAACTGTCTGAATTCTTCGGAAGTGAACCCGGTACCATTATCAGATACTAGTGTTCTTGGAATGCCAAACCTGGCAAATAGACAGCGTAGTTGTTCGATGGTTTCTCTGGTGGAAGTGTTAGGAACAGGAATGGCTTCTATCCACTTGGTACAAGCGTCCACTACAATCAGGTACAGTTTTTGTTCAAATGGCCCCAGATGATCAATATGAACTCTATCCCAGGGTTGGTTGGTGGGCGGCCAATTGACTGGTGTAGTTCGGGGTGGCATGCTGGCATGGCTTTGGCAGCAGTTACACCGTCTAACGGTCTCTTCAATATCCTTGTCCAAACCAGGCCACCAAAACAAAGTTCGGGCGACACTTTTTAAACCAACAATGCCTTGATGACTATTATGTAATTCATCCAACATTTTGGCTCTTAAATTTGTAGGAATGATGACACGATTTCCCCAGAACAACAGACCCTCACAGGCTCCCAGCTCACATCTACGGCTCCAGTAAGGCATGAGTTCTATTTCCTTTGGTGTCTCTTCACTCCAACCTTGAAGAGTATAATTCAAGGCTTGTCTTGAAGCAGGATCTCCTGGTAAGCTTGCCCGAATATCATCAGATGTAACTGGTGAACTGTCTAAAGCGTCCATCAATAATACCATTTCCACAGGTTCTGAAGCAGGATGATAGCAGGGTAATTTAATCATGTCAACCTCGTATGGCTGGGTTGGTAGTATTCCCAATGCTTCCATCCAATTCCGACCACAAAGGCTAGGACCTTCACCTCCAACAACCATCAGTGGTAGGGTCTGAGTACTATTCTGGTATTGTACGGGCACATCCAATGTACCTAACACTGGCAAGGGTTGGCCACTGTAGGTTGCCAACTTAACTCTTAATGGATCGGCAGGACATGGATTAGGTAGTCTAAAGAACCTTCGAGTGTGGATTCGGATATGAGGCTGTAGGCAGAACCGGTATCATATTCAAATGACAGTATCTTATCATTGATTTGTACTTCAATCTTAATTGGATCGGTTGTTCTCCATAAATTTACGATTTTGAAGATTTGACTGCTGATTTCCGTCTCTGCAATGGCGTGTACTTTATTTCCATCCTTATTTGCAGTATAATTGCGTTGTGGCTTTCTTTTTAGACAACTTCTCCCCAAATGTCCAATTTTACCACAGTTGAAACATTTGGCTTTCAGATGAGGGCATTTATCTTGCTTATGATCCTTAGATCCACATCTTATGCATGTATAGCTTTCTGACCTGGTAAACTTTCCTGTAGTAGATGGCTTTAACCTCCAATTGCCCTGCTTAATTTTCATAACAACCTCTGGATTTCTTTGACTTTGTAAATCTTTTGCATCTTGTGCTGCTGCTTCTAAAGCAAGAGCAATTTCAATAGCTCTATGCAAGGTCAAACTATCACCTTCCCCTAAGAGTTTTCTTTGAATGTTGTCATCCTCGATTCCAGCTATTAGTCTATCACGGATAGCTTCATCTATCGTAGACCCAAATTTGCAATATTCAGCCATCTTCTTTAATTCAGCAATGTATATTGAAATTTTTTCACCTGGCCTCCTTGCTCTATTTGAAAACTTTGAACGTTCAACGATAGCAGATGGGGTGGGGTTGAAATGGTTTTTTTAATTTGCTCACTAGAACTGGGTAAGTATTTTCTACATCAGATAATTTTTTTGGTATGCAAAGATCATATAAAAGGTTGTACACAGTTGGTGTTAGCAAGGTCAAGAAAATAGCTTTCTTTTTATTTTGATCAATGTTATTTGCCTCAAAAAAATATTCCAATCTTTCGGTGTATCTTTCCCAACTTTCTGTAGTCTCATCAAACTTTTCAATTATAAAAAGAGACATTTTGAACTAATTTGTTTACTTATCTTTAATGGGAAGATCCTAATTTGTTTACTTATCTTCAATTGGAATATCCCGTGCTCGTCGCCAATTTACTGTTGTGTATTTAAAATTACCTCGTCGTTCTTTAAGCAAATTATTCCAACTCACCTTTATGCTTCATTTAGACAACATTCCTTAGGATTAATAAATTATTTATTTCAGTATTACATTTAATACAGCAGTTAATAATAAACAACTTAATTATATAAAAAGTTTACCAAAAGAAAAACGCGGTCATTTGTTTACCGCAAACCAGAAAAACTATATAATATCAGGAGATGATGATAAATCAAATAATTATATTTGACCGGTCAATATTCAAAATTAAATATAATGTTGACTAGTCATACGAAATATACATCAAAAAGTCTAATTTTTTTGTTGAGTGAGCGACTTCAGTATATCATTGTCCAATGAATTTTTGATAGTAGTGAGAGCTGAGAAGAAATCGTTACTTATGTCTGTTCTGCGCGTAGAAGCGTAGGATAGGAAATGGGAAATTTGAGCTCTAACATTGTTTAGTTAGATCACGGGCTGGTCTGGCTTGAGAAGGTCGCAGGCAACATTTTCCCTCATATTTTAATTTTCAGATAGAATCTTACATATTAATAAAATCAAGTAAACAAGAGTTTGATCAAAATTCGTGATTTATTATTTTAAACATTTGTACAGTTATTCACAAATATTCATTTGTGGCAAGATACTATCCTTCAACTACAAATTATCGAGGGCAACCAATTAATATTGATTTTATTCAAATTATCGAGATATTCAAATTAACGAGTTTCAAATTATCGAAAAGTCGACTGTACATATATACCATCAGACCCATAAATATGTAAATAAAATAAATTTTAGCATATATAGATTTTTATTTTTGGTGTGTATAGTTAGCTAGAAGTTATACCCCTAGTTGCTCCTGTTGAAGGACATGTTAGAGCTAGAGGAATAAAATTGTACAAGAAACTTAACCCTGGTTGCTTTTCAATATTTTAAAATTGTGACAGGGGATGAATGTTTATATGATAAGGTTAGTTGAGGCCATTCAGAAAGGGATAGAGCAATCCTGCGACCTCTCAAAAATGGATAATTTGGATTCTAGATAAACTTGATGTCAAGACACAAAATGAGAAATTTATAAAAGTTATATCTGTAATAGCATTGTTACAATCTACAGGCAAGAATGTGAATGGTGAAATATTCATTTTTGCGGATCACTGGTGGCAAAGTATATCAATGCACTAAGTTAGGTAAAATTAGGTTGTTTTAAAAAGTTATTTTTGCTTACACTGAGAGTAGGCCTAGCATGGAATAATACAATGTGTTTTCATGGTCAGCAGAAATGAGTATCTTACCTGTTTACCTATTTCAATGTCATTTTTTCCCTTGTACAAGTGTGTGGAATGGCTATTGCTAATCTCACCATTGACTGACTCAACCACTTGATTACAAATCCCATCTCATGCATTGTTAAAATGTTTAAACAATGGAAGACTTGTAGAAATGAAAGAAGATAATAATGACCAGGCCCTATCAAGACAATAGCCTACAAGAAAGTCTTCCCCAATGTCAAAATGAGTCTTACTTTGTTACAGCAACATGAGACCAAGTTGTTGTTAGAACCACAGTTACAACAAATGGGACAACTTGGGACTCTAGAATTAGGGGGAGATTCACAAGATGTGGGAAAATAATTCTATTTTTAAAACAACCTAGACTCTAACCTATATTAATCTGAAACTTTCCTAACCTAGCATATTGAGACACTCGGCAGTGTGTGTATCTGGACAAAACATTAGGAATTACCTAATTTTGGAAGGTATAACCAATTTTGCTGCTATAAAAGAGGCAGTTATAACAAGGTTGTACTATATTCCATTGAAGCCAGCAACTCTCCAACTTGATTGATATAGCAGCCTTTGTGATATTACCTGAATGGCATTGGAATGAGAGTATGTACTAACCCCATTTTGCCGCATGTTCTTGGCCACACATAAAAGAATTTATAATACAATATAATGAGGCTTATGATTGTAAAACAACATTTGTCAAGTTTTACTGCAAATTTTTCTTTTGAACAAAAAATCGTAATTATTTTAAGGAGAAATAACGACTATGTCTATTTCTCGTTCGCCATTACTCTTCACAATTCATCCTTTCATGCCTCATCCCTAAGGATAGAAATAGTCTATATTTTTTATTATCCAACTTTATAGACAATAGTTCAGTAGCTTTGAATCTATATAACTTCCATAAAAATGCTGTAAAAAAAGAAAGACTTAACCGAACATCCAAACATACCAAAAATTTCTGTTTGATGAGGAGGACAGAGCCAATATCCAATTATTTGTTTGGGCAGGTGCGATAAGTTAACCCCCCACACTGATAAAACGGTGTTTACCTTACAACTCTGAACACTCGGATTTTCCTGGAAAATATCTTAAAGATTTCTTGAAAAAGCCATGGTCCACCTGTGCTGTGTGAGCAGAAGAGCTTAAATTGACTTGTTCCATTATATGTATGTTCCATATGTAAATACCTGTTTTCTTTCCTCTTTTCGCTCTCCACTTCTCCCATCCATATTTCCAATTTTTTTTTCTTTCCATATGTTTATTCAAATAATAATCTGTATATATTTACCATGTGTATATAATCTTTCTCCATTTTTACCCCTTTGTATATTTCCCACTTTCATAGGTTTCTCCGTCTTGCAACCCCAAGGAGAATCCTCTGTAAGACCTGTGTGTGTCTTAACCCTTAACTGGACGGGTTGGGTAGATTCAACCCACCTATGTAACTTTATGAAATAAGCGCTCAATAATGATTGAAATCAATATTTAAAAAAAATATTTAATTAATATATTGTTAATATACAGATTTTGACTTTTAAAAATTCTGAATATAATCTATTTACAGTTTTAAAAAATTATAAAGAAATATTATTGCAAACGCTTAGTTGACATACAAAGCAAAGGGTTTTTATTTTTTACTGCATTTTTTGATGGACATTTGTAGCACCATTTTGGAATATCAGATTGTGGCATCGTAGATTCCCTTGATGTACTTGAACCATTTTTCTTAAATTGTCGTCTGTAATTCCCACGGGAGAGAATTGAGATTACGTGTGGCCAAGTGTTCATCAGTCAATGCTCTCCCAAGATCAACAATAAATTGACTCCTTTCTTTTTTACCTTTTTTTATCAATCTGATTACCGATTTTCATTTTTTTTTTTTTTAAGGAACATAGGAAGCTAAAGTGGTTGTTCCAGAGAAACTAAAATTAGAGGTTACTGATTCTCTATTAGGGTGCGGTTGAAATTGTGGTGAATCTAAGTTTTGTTCTTTCTCATCGTTCCTAAATATGTAAGGCCATGTTCTTTCAACTTATCAACTAATTCTACTGAAGTGAATCAATTGTCTGCTGGAATATTTCTTCCAAAGTGTGGTCGACTAATCTATAAAACATATATATTTTGGGATGGCAGGGATAGTTCTCTCTGTTGACTTGATTGATTATTCTACTTATCCAAAGAAATAAGTGTTATTTTATAAAAAGGAAGCTAAAAATGGCGGAAGATAGAGACTCAAGTATGAGCCACGAGCTAACACTGACGCAAAAAATTCTCACGCTTCTGGACGGGTTGGGCGGAATCCGCCCACACATGCAAATTCAACCCCCCTCCCAAAACTGAAATTTATAAACGATGGATGGGAAATGTTTGTATCACTAAAATTAGAATACATGAAAGCTGGTAGCTCTAGGTAAACGAAAAATATATTTTTTTCCTATATTAAATTTATGCATGGGCAGAATCTACCCAACCCGTCCAGTTAAGGGTTAATAAAGGCTTTTGTGTGTGTGTGTGTGTGTGATAGAAATAGTCGTTATTTCTCCTTAAAATAAATTATGATTTTTCGTTGAAAAGAAACATTTGCGGTAAAACTTGTCAAATGTCATTTTATAAAAGAATTTGCACAAACCAAACCTTTTTTTTTTTTTACAACAAGAGAAAAGACCTAATCCAAATAAATAAATAAATAGTGTGTGAAGTTTCGGTAACAGCGTTGTTCGGTACACTTTTTGAATGGTACACTATGACAGGTTCGTTTGGTATTGAAAGAATGATTCAATTAATCATCCTTGATATTTTAAATTTTATTCAGTATAAATATAGATATAAATAATATGTTACAAATTAATTTTAGTAATTAAAGAAGTTAAAAAATGTTCGATTGAAAAGGATGGATTGGGAAGGAAGTCAGTCCGTGTTGGCCGTCAGAATTCGAAGGGCCCACTCCCGTGCTTCCCACGTGACCGCCGCCGCTGCGCATGCGCGCCGACCGTGACGTCGCCACCGCCGGTCGGTGGTGGTGTTGGTTGAAAACTGTTCTTCTCTTCGTCGCGCGGGCGTGCCTTTCACTAACATTCCTCCCACCAATTTAATTGATAAATTAAATTCTAATACTATATTTTCTTGGCTATAGTAGAGGCCAATCTAAATTTGTTTTGTTTCTAATGGAAAAAGTCGCTGTACTGGACGAAGAAAAACTCCCGATGATGTCTTCACTCTTGCGACTCGAACTTGTCCATCGGCCCCAGGTAGCACCTCCTCCACTTTTCCTAATGGCCATGAAATCCTTCTCCCCCTATTTTTTTCTTTTTCTGTTGAAGGGTGTGACGACTGCCTTTCTCAGTTCACTATTTACTTCTTCGATTGACTCCTTTTCTGCAGACTGTGTCCAAAATTGTTCTTCTTTCTTAAGCCTAACTGGTCTCTCCCACCATCTAGTAGTAATCAATTGCGAGATTGAAGCTCCACGTGAGGGGATGTCTGCAGGATTTTCTTTACCAGGAACGTGCCTCCAATCAGTTATGCTTGAATTTTGTCGAATCTTCTTTACTCTTCCTGCGACAAACACTGACCAGTTCATATCACGTTTAATCCCTGCTAAAGCAGTAGTAGATTCAAGTTTCTTCTCCGAAATTAGCTTGTAATTAGGGAGTGGTGGGTGTTCTCCTATCCAAGGTAAATTGACAGAATATCGACCATCTTCATTCTGTTTCACTGTTTGGTTGAAATGTTCCAACGCTGCAACTGACAACTCTTCTTTGCTCTTTTCCTTCATGGGTTCCATGATACTGATAACATCTAATCTCCGAAGATCTTGTATTGTTGCATCACGGACTAAGCATGACAGAACTGATGATTGAGATTTAGTTGTTTGAACATTTCCCATAACCTTTCCACTAACAGTCCAGCCCAGCTTCGTTTCGAGAGCGACGGGACCAGATTCCAATTCTATTTTCTTTCCTGTTAGTAGCTTGGCGTATACGTCTGCCCCTAGTAGTAGTTCAATCTCCGTGTTCGACCTATAGACATCCAAGTCAATTCCCTTTGATCGAAGTTCCGTCATCCATTCGGTAGGTTGAGCGGAAGGCATTGCACTACAAATCGTTGAGCAGTCTTGTACTTCAAAATTGCAGTTGTACTTGGAGTCCACATCAGAAATGTAGATTCGATACCGCTTGTGCTGCTGTGGTCTCGATTTCACTCCACCAAATAGTAAGTGTACAACTTCCTTTTTCCCGAGCATAGTGAGTCCAACTTCGGAAGCAGTTTGTTCCAATACATATGAGTTCTGGGATCCACTATCTAACATTGCTCGAACAACTTTTGATTTATTTTCGCCATCAATCTTTACCATGATTGTTTGAAGTAAGACATCTTGGCACCGAACTTGATTCGACATGTCCACGGATGCATTTATGTTCTTACTTCTCTCTTCAATCCCATCAGATTTTTGGCTGCCTTTTGAAACTGGACATAAGATTGCCCTGTGTTTTTTTTTACTACAGATGACACATTTCACTACGTTTCTGCAATACTTGGAAAAGTGTCCGGGCTTCAAGCAAGAATAACAACACTGTTTCTCTTGAATTATTTTCCTTCTTTCTTCAAGAGACATTGACATGGCTTTACAGCATTGTTCACTCAAATGTTTTTCATCACAAAATACACATTTATAAGCGTTATTTGACTTCCCATCAGCAACTACCAGACTTGCAGCGGTGGCGACAGATGTCTTCGGCTTGGGCGGCTTATCTCGATTAAATTGTGATGGATACGAACTCGAAAACGGTTGACGAGCCAAACGCATTCTTTCACTTCCCTCAACTTCGTGTTTTAGGAATTCCATAAGCTTCTCCAGGAGGACTTCACTTGATTTATGCTTTCCATCTTCATCAGGCTTGTGATGATGACGAGTCCTTTCCCACGCGACGAAGAGATCTTCAGGTAAAGCTGATTCCACCATGGGGTACAGAATAGCAGCGCATTTATCTGTTGTGACTCCTAAAGATCCCAACGCTCGTAGTTGTGATGATAACCGAACGTATACAGTCGAAAAAGGTGTCGTGTTCCTTCCATGAGCATTTTCCAAAGTGATAGCAATCAAATCCCTTACGTACACTTCCACCAACATGTCTTCACGGCCAAAACGTTTCTTAAGAGTGCTGATGGCAAGTGGATAATTTGCCGCTGAGTTTGGAAAGGATGAAACTATTTCCTCCGACACCGATCCCTTTATCATGCAATTTTGTAGGTATTGGAACTTGACACAGGCCGAAATGGAGTCATCATCGTGGACGCTTTGAAAGGCTGACCAGAACTGCAGCCACTCCTGTGCTTCTCCTCCAAATTTCGGTAGTTCCAACTTCGGAAGTCGATGAAGATTTGACTTTCCTTCGTTCCCCCCGGAAACTATTGATTCTCGGTCTACTGTTGGTTTTGCTAGTAATTGTTCCATTTTTTGCAAAACGCCTTCAGACCTTCCAAATAGATTCGCTTGAACGATATCGACATCTTCAATTTCTTCATCTTCTCTATCCGCCTTTATCAGTTGTTCGATGAGACAATCACTGGCAATTAAGAACCTGTCTTTACATCTGAGGAGCTTTGGTCGTAGAGACATCAACATTTCTAGGCTTGGTTCTTGCTTTCCAAGTTCGCCATCTGCTTCTGCAATAACACTTTCCAAAGTCCTCTTTTTCGTCTCACAAGCTTTCTTGAGTTTGTCCATCTTAAATCCTGGCAGGGCTCGCCACAAGCGTTATTACCATCATCAGACAAAAGAATAAAAAAATGAATGATGGTAACAATGCTGTTACCCAAATGTCACACACAATTTATTTGGATTAGGTCTTATTTTCTTGTAGTTCTAATCTATAATCCAAAATGTGCTTTTTTTTTTTAGTTTTTTAATTTGACAAACAACAAAATGACCATTTTTTCCATGTCCCAACTTCCATTCTATCAAATAACCAACATTAATTCAGTTCCATCAATAATTGAACCATTTAAAAATCAAATTTGACAACATTAGATAATTGTTTAAATATAATTTGATGACTAAAACTTGACATGCAGTGGCACTACAGCTGTACTTAGCCCATGCATACCATGTTTTAAAGTGTTACAATACAGTGTCACAAAAGGCAAATGTCACTAATAAAGTTGTTGCACAAGGTTTTCATTATCTTGTAGCTGACCTAATTTAACAATGAGGTGTCTTAGTAATGTTCTGCTATTAGAAATAACTTACAGAAGAGGAAAAACACGTGTCTTTTTGATCAGCTAGAATGTACACTGAATGAGGATATAACCTACAAGCAAAACAACTCTAAGGGATTTATTTAAAATTTTATAGTTTTTTTAAAGTAACATTTTTAGCTTATTTACTAATTTATTCACTTCCCACGGCACTTATTCACCTATATAAAATTGTACAGTAGAACTTGGAGAATTCAAACCTCTTTAATTCCAATATTTATCTTGGTCCCTAGAATTTCCTATCTTCTTCTTCTTTATCTCCACACTGGGTGAAGTAGAATGCGTCTGCCTTTGTCATAATTTCCTATAAATAGAATTTCTGTTTTTAATTTGAATTTTTGGATAATTCAAATTTTTTTGGTCCCTTGGGCTTTGAATTATCCAAGTTGTATTTGTAATTTTTTATATTTAAG
>CP092871.1:71616171-71636961 GCA_030710605.1 Cordylochernes scorpioides | reverse complement strand
AATATGTTTAAAATAATTTTGTTTCATCACACTAAAAGTTAATCTCATGAAACATTCTAAATAAATGAAATAAACAAGGCCCAATGGTATCAATTCATATTAATTAAAATATATTAGCATAGCTTTTATTTGTTCTAATGTTAATTTACATAATTTTAAGTTTTAGGATTTTGTTAGGTTTATTTGCACTTGGATTGTGATATTGCTTTATATGATAAAATTGTGTATCTTTAATTCTTGGGTAGACTGTAGCTCTATTTCTTCTTCCCTCTTCCAGCAATTATTTTACTAACGCAACAATATATTAAAAGAGTACTTCCTAAAAAAATTGAAAATTTAATATGTGGATGTCTCCTAGAGAAAATGTCCACAAGCTGCGAATGTTGTGATGAACTGCATCTTAACTGACTAGTTTGATTGATTCACTGTGCAATATATTTTGACCAAGTTTAATAATCTTTTAGGGAAATATCTGTAAAATTTAACTCTTTAACAACCAAGTTACATTTAATATTATATAAAATTATTGTAATTTTAAGTTAAACTGAGTTTTATAGAATAAAATTTTTTAAACATAAGACCAAATCCAAATGAATAGTGTGATGTTTTGGTAACAGCTTTGTTACCATCATCAGACTGTTACAGAAATGTCACACACACACACAAAAGCCTTTATTAAGACACACAGGTCTTACAGAGGATTCTCCTTGGGGTTACAAAACGGAGAAAGTGGGAAATAAAAATGGCGAAAGAATATATACATATGGTAAATATATACAGATTATAAGAAATAATAAAGAAATAAGAAGAATTTTAAAAATAAATAAATAAAATAAAAAATTTTTGGAAATATGGATGGTATATACAGGAAACATTATATAAAACAATCAAGCTAATAGATTAGTCTGAGTAAATTGGAGGAAAAGAAATTTATTATACAACAACAACAACAACAAAAACCCTATTAAGACCTTTCAGTCTTATACAAATTCTCCAAGCAGAAATGTAGGATACATGTAGGAAAAAAAAATAATAATAATAGTACCTTAATGGTACATTATAGTGGAAACATTTTATAAAACAATCAAGCTAATAGATTAGTCTGGGTAAATTGGAGGAAAATAAATTTATTATACATGGATTTGCCACGGATTCACCGCAAATGAAGATAAAAAAGCAAAAGCTAATCACAATCAATATTGAGATAATGAAATTTATACATTATAATTAAGACAATTGAGCTCATTAACATATTTAAAAGGGTAAATCCGAGAGGAAAAAAAAGATACAAAATAAAAAAATGAAAAAAAAAAAAAAAAAAAACACTGGAATTTACATATGATACATACACCAAGATTTTTCGTCTCAATAAAATAATTTCTCAGCTGATGAATGAAGGTTATAAAAATTTGAAGCGTAGATTTTTTAAACAATATTTTCATTCATAGAAAGCGAAATATATAAGAAATTAAAGCAAGGGGAAGGAATAAACATTATATCATGTCAGGTCTTGTTGAATTATTCGGTAAGCAGCTCTGAGACAATCGAACAATCTTTTTGCACCAGGGGGTTCGCTCTTATCTCGCCGATAACGACTAATGTCAGATAACAGTTGTAAGATTTTCCAAGAGAATTTTCCTTTTCCCCTGTAAAAGATTGACAGTCGAGATAATGACAACTCCCTTAGGGCGGTTGTTTATACACAGATAACATTCCTGACCTTCTTTACTGAAAGACAAATAAAAGTCCTGGGAAGATTCGTGTTGAACCACCTAGAGAAGAGAAATTTAATTAAAGAAAACGTATCAAAGAGACGTAGAAAGTGAGAAAAGCAAAAGGAAAAGGTAATAAACAACAACAACAACAAAAACCTTTATTAAGACACTATTATTTGTAGGGTAATTTGAGTGGCGATGATTAACTGAGCATGTATTTCGGGTTTTCCTATTTGGCGGAAAGATTGGATGATCTATTGATAGTCTCTGCCAGCAGGTCAGTGAAAAGGTATCGTTGGATTGACTATTTACAAGTGATTGTTTCCTAACTGCTTGTTACAATGAATGTCCATTGGCATCTACAATTTGTCCATCACAGACCTTATATGCTATGCCATTAATTAATAATTTATTGTCCCTTAGCTTAGCTAGAGTACCTTTTTCGACGAGTTCTCTTCTTTTGACATTCAAAACGCGCCGTTGTTCTCTCATCTTCATGCTATAGTCTTTCGATAGTGATATCTTAGTTCCTCTTAAATTGAGAGCAGCTTTGAATAGAGTTAATCTATCGTTTTGTTCTGGGACTTCAATCAGGATCGGTGCACCAGGTTTTCTGGATAATCGGTGGCATCGCGTGATGTTTATCTTCTCCGTTGTTTGCATATTTTCTTCGATAACCTTCCGTATCCGTTCTCGGCAGTCCTCGTTATTATCTTGTTCTATTCCGTAAAAAATGAGGTTCCTTTCTCTGCTCTTTGCATCCAAGTGTTCAAGTTGGTCTTCTAAGTCTTTTATTTTTTTGGAGTTTTGAGAGAGTGCTGCCTTTGTAACGGCAGAAGATTCCTCTAGTTGTTGCAGTCTTTGGTTTATATTTTCTACTCTATCGTCGATTGCCGAAAGACGGGATTCCAGCCTCTCACCCCAGCTATCCAGCCTTTTGGTGAGTGCATTTATCAGATCTTTGATATCTTTATCCCTATCTAAGCTTGCTTCCAACGTCGTTTGTAGAAATGTCACACACTATTTACTTATTTGGATTTGGTCTTATTGTGTTTCTAATCTATAATCCAAATTGTGCCTTATCAAAATATATATTTCCAAAAATAGCACAATCTATTAGATTCAATCAACAAAAATAAAAAATAAAAAGTGCACCATGGGTTTAACAGGTATTCACCAAATCTCTCACATTTGACACATGATGATGACACTAAAAATGAAACTTGCCGGTAAAAAAAAAAGGTTTATAAAGAAATAAATTAAATCTTGATAAAAAAAAGGTACAATATGGGTTATAGATAAAAACAAAGTAATAAGACCAAAACTATTTATTTATTTGTATTTGATCTTATTACCTTGGGTTTATGAATGAATCTATTAAAACCTCTGAAAGCATGTGGGGGTGCCAAACTTGAAATTTGACCAATGTATAAAACAAGACAGATATATGGCACTATATCTACCAAGGATAGAATTAGGTGTTATCTCCAGATTTCAAACCTACATAAGTCCATTTTATACCTCCTTAAACAGAGACTATTAATGGCAACCCATAACATAGCCATAAGATTGAAAGGTGGTAGCCTCTAACAAGTCTAATAAGTAAGCCTTAATGTTTGAAAGTCCTCTTGCTACCAACATTGACAACGGGTAACCTCTTTGGAAGGTAATATAGTGTTCAATTTAGATATGTTACTTGGTGATTTTCACTTATGATTGTATTGCCTATAAAGGCAGTGGTACTAGGTGAGTGTGTGGTGTTGCTGCAGGGGGAAACCAGCGGGAATTGGCCAGACAGAAGAACATCAAGAAGCAGCAGGAGTCCGGGAAGAAGAAAGGAGGCAATGAGAAGGATGGAAACAGGGGACTTACTCTGGAGGAACGAAGACAGAGGTGAGACCCGGTGAAATCCTCTCAGTCTACGCATCTTTCTTTGTCTTGTCTACTGTGCTAGGGCATTATGCTCAGATGATGGCTTGGGCCAAAAGTAACAGGTCCCCAAAAAGTAAACTTTATGGTTTTAACCCTTAACTGGACTGGTGGATTTTTCTTACGTAACTGGACGGGTTGGGTAGATTCAACCCACCCATGTAACTTTATGAAATAAGCGCTAAATAATGATTGAAATCAATATTTAAAAAAAATATCTAATTAATATATAGTTAATATACAGATTTTGACTTTTAAAAATTCTGAATATATCCTATTTACAGTTTTAAAAAATTATAAAGAAATGTTATTGCAAACGCTTAGTTGACATACAGAGCAAAGGGTTTTTATTTTTTTACTACGTTTTTTGATGGACATTTGTAGCACCATTTTGGAATATCAGATATTTGTGGCATCGTAGATTCCCTTGATGTACTTGAACCATCATTTTTCTTGAATTGTCGTCTGTAATTCCCGCGGGAGAGAATTGAGATTATGTGTGGCCAGGTGTTCATCAGTCAATGCTCTCCCAAGATCAACAATAAAATGACTCCTTTCTTTTTTACCTTTTTTATCAATCTGATTACCGATTTTCTTTTTGCTTTTTTTTTTTTTTGGAACATAGGAGACTAAAGTGGTTGTTCCAGAGAAACTAAAAATAGAGGTTCCTGATTCTCTATTAGGGTGCGGTTGAAATTGTGGTGAATCTAAGGTTTGTTCTTTCTCATCGTTCCTAAATATGTAAGACCATGTTCTTTCAACTAATTCTACTGAAGTGAATCAATTGTCTGCTGGAATATTTCTTCCAAAGTGTGGTCGAGTAATCTCTAAAACATATATTTTGGGTTCGCAGGGATAGTTCTCTCTGTTGACTTGATTGATTATTCTACTTATCCAAAGAAAGAAGTGTTATTTTATAAAAAGGAAGCTAAAAATAGTGGAAGATAGAGACTCAAGTATGAGCCACGAGCTAACACTGACACGAAAAATTCTCACACTTCTGGACGGGCTGGGCGGAATCCGCCCACACATGCAAATTTAACCCCCCTCCCAAAACTGAAATTTATAAACAATGGATGGAAAATGTTTATATCACCGTAAAATTAGAATACATGAAAGCTGGTAGCTCTAGGGGTAAACAAAAAATATATATTTTTCCTATATTAAATTTATACATGGGCAGAATCTACCCGTCCAGTTAAGGGTTAATATACCAGTGTTAGTTTAAAAATTTTAAATAACACTGGTATAAAGGGTGAACTTTTATAAAGGCTCTTCAAAGTCTAAGTCTAGTCTTTCAAAGTCTAACTACAAATAATAGATGCTATAAAGACTACTTTAGCCGATGGACACCTAATAGGAATAATAGTTACACATCCCAGTTTAACCCTTTAAGCTCTAAGGCCCGAATGCTAACTATCACTATCAGGACCACACTAATTAAGCCTAAACTGATGATCAAGTAGTTGTTAAGTAAAAAATGTAATAAATAAATAAATATGATAGATAGAAGTGTTCTGTAAAGTGCAATATAATCCAGACTCCTCTCTCAACACAACACTCTGATTTTATTATACTGAAATGAGTATTTAATTTTTCAATTGGGGGTTAATTATAATTAATTGAATAATCGACTTGAATTTTTCAAAATTAGGTTTCACAAATATAAAAAGGAATTTTAGATATATACAAGGCTATTTACAAAGCTAACACTTGTGTTTAAAAGCACAGACTGGATGCAAGCCTCTCTTGCACTTTGAACATATGGTTCTAGACCTCCGCTTCAGGCCTTCTTTTGTACACTCCACACATCTACTCTCTCTCTTTTCTGGAAGTTTTTCGAGTACTTCCTGGCTTGTTGAAAGCAGAACTGGAGGTTTCAAGTGATTTTTAACTAATTCATTTATTACTGAATAGTTAAAAGCCCTTCTAGAAAGCTTGGGGTTGTCTTTGGTATGCTGTTCATATAGGATGAAGGAGTTTAGGAGAGCCCTGTGGAAGATGTTGAGAATCACCTTTCTATAAAATTTTCTTCCTTTTCTTTCATCCATATATGTATACAACATTTGATCATTGAGATCTACCCCTCCCATGTAGCTATCATAGCAGATTTTCATCTGTGGGTAGTCTCTTTGGTCTGACACCTTCTTTTTGCCAAAAGAAGCATCACAAAATGTTGAGAGAAACTTCACTGGAGGTTTGCTCTTCTTTTCTTTGTAAGCCAGGGCCAGTAGATTATTATTTACCATATAAAGGGATTCATCCACACCTAATTTTGCACTTGTTAAGGTTTTAGGAAGTCCCTTTCTATTAGTTCTTATAGTACCAGTCAAATAAGTATGACTGTCCAGTAAGTCCTTGGCTAGGTTGATGCTGGTGAAAAAGTTATCAGTTATCAAATGATAACCTTTTCCAAGTAGACTGGATTCCTGGAACAGATTCATTGGATCATCATAGGAAAGGGACTTGATAATTGGAGATAATTTCCCTTTATATGGCTTCATTCTCAGACAATAGCCAGTTTTAGATTCACAAAGCATCCACAGTTTGACTCCAAATCGACCATGGTGCTTTTGGGGCATATATTGTCTAAGACGAGTTCGGTTTTTTAGGCACACCAAGCTCTCATCAACTGTAAGATTTTGAGTAGGCTTATAATAATATATAAACTTGTTGTTCACATGCTCTATGAGCTTCTCAAATCTTGCAGTTGGGTTGTAATCAGGATGAGAACTTGGAACCAGGTTGAAGTCATCAATCAGAGAAAAGCAGCTGTAGAGCAACTCAAATCTCCCTCTAGACATAACTTTACCAAACCAGGGCGTCTCTAAAAGTTCATTCTTGCTCCAATAGTCCCTGATTTGGTTCTTCTTCACATTGCCCATATTGAAGATGACTCCAATAAAGGCCATCATCTCATCCAAGGTAGTGTCCTTCCAGGCCAGCTTCCTAGAAAATGGAGGCAATTTGTCCCTATTGCTTGCTAATAAAGTTTGGGCACATTTATTGGTAAAAGCCACAATTTCCTTCATCAAATTCATTGTTATGAATAACAAAAAGTATTCAATAGGCCGGATAATAGAGGGGGGAAGGTGCTGTGGGCCACAAACTTCTCCAAAAGTCAATGTTTTGGATGTGGAGAATGGAGTATAAACTCTTACCCAAGGAATTGGCTGGTTTTCATCCACTTATTCATCAGAAATTTCATCTTCAAAAGTGTCTTCAACACTTTCTTCAAACTCAGAAGACAAAGAATAAACTTCAGTGTCCTCAGAAAATGCAGAGCATTCTGAACCGGAAGTCATTTTTAAAAAATTAAAAATAAAAAAAGGAAATCGCAAGACAAAGGAGATAAAAACACAGCTAACGTGTAGAGACAAGCCCAGAAGTGAGAAGGGAGGTGATAAAAATAGCCAGCCACCACCCCCTCCCCCACGAGGGGCCCTACAAGGAAGTAACGATAGATCGGTACCCCCGGCGCTCCTGGTGACGTTATAGGGTAACGATGGATCGTTACCTCGGCGCTTAAAGGGTTAATATATTCAACATCTGCATCACATTTGCATATTGTAACTTGGAAGTAATTGAACCAAATAAGTTACACAAGAGAGTTTTGGGATTTGATGTTTTTACACTGCTCTGGTAATTGTCCTGTATTGAAATGATTGCTCTACTGGGAAATCAGTGACTCTAGGATCAATCTCTGTGGTGTTACCCTAATCACCATGTGTAAAGAATGGCTCCAAGTCATTATACAGACCATTCCTATGAAATGATTTTTGTTGCTGAAACAAATTGGACTTGTTTGGCCTTGTTACCCATTTCAGATTTTTGACCTTTCACATTATTGTGCCACAAAGTGGTTGTAGAAATGTCTTAAAATAGAAGGGCTAACTATTGTTGATAATTCACATTTTTTCACTAATATTTGATCTCTAATCCAACTTGAACATTTTGAGTTAAAAGGTGAAATTATAGCTCCACACACTCAGCCTTTTCCTCTAGTTTTGTTTTAAGGTAAATTCTATGGGTCATTGTGTCCATATTTGAATGGGGACTTTTTATTTACATTGTCAACAGCTTTTCCCCCCACTACTCTGGGTTAATTAGGGTTAAGGGTAATGATCCATTGAATAGTTTTATAAAAAAGGCATGCCTGGATCTGTGAAATGGAATAAAAATATTTCCAAGTGGTTGTGCTCTCTTTTTATTGATTTATTGCATAAACAACTTCAAATGCATTTAAGTTTTTGTACAATTAATGAAGAGGGAGTAATCCCTCGAAATATATATATATATTTTTCCATTTCACCAATCTAGGCATGCATTCCTGGGGCTAAATTTTAAATTGCTGACTGACTGCAGATGGGAATTTTGGAGAAACATAATTGAAGTTAATTGTAGAAAGCTATTTCAACCATATGGTGGCACATGTGGCAGTACACTTCAAGGTTGTAGGACTTGTGTGAAACTTGGTGTTTGTCTATGGTTTGTTGTTCCTCTTTGTAACGGCAGCTGGCATGCTTTATTTGCCTATATTATCTTGTAGTTCTAATCTATAATCCAAATTGTACCTTATCACTAAATTCTAAATATTTAAGAAGTAGAACAAATTTATTGAAGAATTTGAAAAAAATATTGGATCATTAAGTATGCAGCACTAAACAAATTTATCTGTGAAAAAGGTAATATGTTAATATTCAATTGATTTGCCAATACATGATCTAAAATACTTCCAATATCAGAGCTGCTACTTAAAGCTTTTTTTCTAAAATAACTTTTCAAAAATGAGCTCAAATCTTCATTTCTTTTAAAGTTTCAAAAATATTCAATACAAAAAATGTGGAACCATAAACTGGAGAGATTTAGTAAAAATACAACCTGAGGAAGAATGGAAAGGAAAAACTGAGCTCTGTAAAAATTTCAAAAATATCTTTGGATGAAAATGTCCCGTTTTATCACCTAGTGTTCAATACGACATTGAAAGAATTTGATTATCCTTCATTTGCTGGTAAATTAACAAATTTTTCTACAATCTTTTTGTAAAAGAAAAGAAACCATTACTTTATTGGACCATAAAAAAAATCCTAGATTTTACAAAGCATTTGATAAAATTTTCACAATTATTTTAAAATAAAGTTTGGATAACTTGACATGTTTTTAAAATACAATTTATAAAGATTATAAACACAAGGTAATAAGACCAAATCTGAATAATGTGTGACGTTTCGGTAACAGCGTTGTTACCATCTTGTGTTTCTAATCTATAATCCAAATTGGGCCTTATAATTTATGAAGATATTTAATGATAAAATGAGGAGGCTGAAAAGTTATTTTATTTTTGGACATTGTATCACATAGGACAAATATCAAATTCCTATTTGCCACCCAATACTACAAGTAATTAGGCATCATTCAAAATTTTAAATTAAAATGGATGCAAAATATAAATTGATTTTTTAAATAGCCATATAAAGATAAATATTTTTTTTTTTTGTATAATTGATATCTCATTTCATATTTTAGTTTTCCTTTCTCCGACAACTTGTATGTATGGCACATAAAGGGAAAATAGCTATATTTGGGTTGAATCTGTAATGGAACCTGACAATGTCTCCGACTAGGTGGATTTGTTTCTTTGATTGGTCTCTCATGGGAAACCTAATGTATATACAGTAAAACCTCTTTGTAAAGGACACCCTAATTGCAGAGCAAAAGTGTCCTTTATGGAAAGGTGTCTGTCCTCTTACTGGAGAGCTACTAAATAATAAAAATGGTAATTTTGACAATGAAAACTGTCCTTTGTAGAGAGGTGTCCTCTCATGGAGGTTCTACTGTATTGGCATGTAGTTGTGGTGGGAATTTTAATAGCAAAATGTTTTATTCAGTTGAAATTAAAAGGCAATATTTTGGGAGAATATAAAACAGCCCATCACTGTTTCTTCAGAGAGAAGTTCCTGGACACATATATCCCCAGCTGTGTGGGGAAGATATCTCTGTTTACTTTAGATATCTCCCAGAACTGATCTTATCTTGACACCTTGTTGTTGTTATTGGAAGTGGTTTTAGGAATGTGTTAAATACCATAGAAAAATGGGTTCAGTAAATCAACATACATAGCAATCAAATATTAAAGCAGCAACTTTTGAATAAAATTGTGAAAACTAAATCAATGTTAATTTTTTCTTCTAAAATAGTCCAATACAATAAATGGTCTGGGGAATAATTAGGTCAGACCAATGAGTTGGTTCGTTGCTAATTAGCCAAGCTCTCTTAATTAGTTTTTTCTCTCATCACAGTAAGGTCTGTAGGAGTAATTGGCATTTCTAAAAAGATTAATTAGCATTGATTTGTTTACACACCCTGATTGATTTAACATAAATTACAGTGGAATTCTCATTATGACAATACCCTTTATAACAGCCACTTGGTTATAATATCTCAAGAATCCCAAGTGATGTTATATATAGTGAGTTTTGACAAAATAAAATCTTTATTTTTCATTGCTCACCATTGCTTTGGAACTAAATGGAAGCTAGCCTGTGTGAGCACTGAAGTACACTAACCAGTGTATGGTGTGCAGGGATGCTGAGGCTATGAGACTAAAGCAGAAGAAAGCCCTAGAGAAGACTGGGACAGAAGCCAAGAACTGACACCACAGGAACTATGTATAAAACTTCACCCATCCTGTCATTTTTACCCCCTTTCCTAATTTTATTTTCATCAGCTTTTAAATGTACATTTTATAATTATATAAATAAATTAGCTATCTAGGAACTGTCTTTCTTTGATAGCCCCCTTTTTCAGAGTTGAAAACTTTTCTCTAATGAAATATTTGTTTCCTAAGATATGCTGAAATTTTGGTGTTATTGACCTAGAATTGTAAATAATCTCTTTTGGATTACATTTAGTAAAAAGCTGACCTAAAAATCTTTGTGGTTAGCTGTGTAGCCATTACTGTCACAAGGTAACAAATCCAAATAAGTTATTTAACACCTGTTTTTAATACATTACAATCTTCAGATTGGGAGAATGTTAGCAATACTGTTTTCCTGAAATGCCACCTATTTGGTCTTGTAATCCTTTGATTCTTTATCAGTAATCCAAATTGTACCTTATATGTGACTGATACATGTCACAGTTCATTTCCTTCTTCTTCTTTCTTATCACCACTCAATCATATTAAGGTATCAAGTTGTGACCCTTGATGGTGTCTGTTTGACAACCATCATGACTGGCTGAAGTAGAATGCGTCTGCCTTTGTCATTAAGACTGGGAGCACTACTCAGTAGCAGGCCGACTTAGCTCCAAAATAAATGGCCGCCTCTGACATGAGGAACAGACGCCATGTGCAGCTGCTCCTAACATGGAGTACAAACGCTGCTCATCCTGTAAACCCTGGATTAGGAGCCCTTACAGGGTACTATCAGCCGGACCAGCTGAACCCAGGTTTTTTAGTGAGCTTGTTACTGCTCCCCCTCCTCCTTTTTCATCCGGGCTTGGGACCGGCAAAGGCGGAGTTGTTCATTTCCATTTGGTTTCCAACTGCTCTGTATTCCCATTCTTCTATACTCTAAATTCTAACAACCTACCTACTTGCACAATCAATTGGTATTTGGGACTATTGGAAGACAATGATTTCAGTGGTTCTCCACCCTCAGTAGTTTTCTAACTGCAGAGATTGTTAATTATTTATTAAATCCTCTGTCAGTGATCACCAGTGCCTTATGAGTAAGGCATTTTCATGGGTTCTCTATAGGACTTCCACATTTATTGTAGCTGCATGGGTCTCTATCTCAACAACCAATGTGAGTATCTTAGCTGAGTTCAGATGATTTTTACAACACAATGTGTGGGATTCAATTCGGAATGAAAGTGAAAGTTTGGAAACAACACCATTCTTCAAGGAAAAGTAAAAGAGTTATAGGAAGACTGACTGAACCTAGAAGAAAGCTGGCTAGAAAAGGTTTATCACCAACTTGCACTAATGGAAGAAGCCTACTACTACTGGAAAACAAATATTACTTACCCAATATCAATAAGAGTTTTTAAATGAAAATGTCAATATTATTAATTTTGTAGTGGCAATAAGTACATTTTTATGGCACAGCCATGGAAATCATGATAGGCTTTTAACTTCTACACCTGTAGAAGCAGTTCAACTTTACATAAACAAGGTGTAGATTTTCGCTCAGTCTTCAGATCAGAACTTATAGCCATCTATGAAGCCTTAACCCTTAGTTACTGGCGCCTAGTTTAGTTACACAATTACTGGCGTTCGGCCTCTCAGGCCGACTTTTAAAATCAATAATAAACCATGTTAATTATAATATTAAAAAAAAATTAAACGTATACACATAATTTCCAAAGAATAAATATTCTGTTTTTTTCGAATAAACAGAGCTCTAAACAAAATTAAATGAAAATGTACAAGAAACTCTTTCTATCTAAATATTCTATATATATATTCTAAAAAATTCTATCTAAAATATTTTATTCAAGATTAGGTGCACAATTCAAGCAATTTCAATAGAATGGTCTTTGCAGATTGGTTCTTTGCATTTTTTGAATTGTTTTTGAGTTCGACGATCTTTTTTACATAGGTAGCATCTTTTGCGTTTTTTGGACCAAGGACTGCCGCTTGTGGACTCCTAGATAACACACATTATTGATATTTCGTTTGAATATCAAATAAATATTTGCCTACCTCAAGTGAAGTTCCAGCATGCTTCTGAATTAATACTTGCAGATCTCTTGACGAATTTTTGGTTTGATTTCTCATATTCAAGACATCTCTCATTAGTTGTAGAGCAAGCTGCTTTATAAAATCTTTTCGAGCCATTCCACCGTCTTGCTTGACAGCCTTATAAATTACTGCTGAATTTATTGCAACCACATTCAAAAAGTTAAAAAATAAACACAGGGGCCATCTTTTGGTTCTTCTTCCAACAGAATACATGTCTGATCAACTACATCCACACCACCTTTGGTCATATTATAAAATGTGATTATATTGGGCTTTTGTTGTTCAGCAGTTTCTTGATCAATTGTTGTGGTCGAATGCATTGTGGAGAGTAATATAACAGATTTTCCAATTTTATAGGGACATAGGATACCAAATTTTTGTTTTTTGAAAAACCAAAAGTGGAACCGAATTTCTATTATATTATACAAAATTACAATCACAAAATACAATTTAGAATGCATATAATTGAAACAAGAGTAATAAAAAAACGAATGCTCAACTTATTTGTTGCGTTTGAACGTCTATAAAACCAAAAGTGAAACGGCCAATAATAGGGGCGCTAAAATTCCCAGTGACGTAATTACTGGCGCTCGGCTTTAAAGGCCGTTTGAATTAATAACTCGGGATATACAAAATAGATTGTTCTTAAAATGAAAAGTTCTTCAAATAAATGCATTTTATTAAGCTACCTAAAATTTTGATGAAAAATTATGCATTTTGAAATTTTCGCAAACATTTTTAATTTTCACACGGCCTTTCAAGCCGAACGCCAGTAATTACGGGTTAAAATCCATCAGAAATACTAATTATCAAGATATCTGGATTCTTACTGATAGTAGAAGTGCCATACAACACTTGAGTCACACAGGGGAACTCAGAGACAAATAAGCAGGAACATAATTGGTTATCTCCAAAAACCTCAAAAATTCACCTTCAATGGATACCCTCACATGCTGGCATTGAAGGCAATGAAGCTGCTGATGCGCTAGCGAAAAAAGGCACAAAAAACCCCTTGCCACGGGAAAAATAAGCTTACTTTTAAAGAAATAGAAACAGTAGCCAAAACAAAAATAAACAAGAACTGGAGGATCCCACCTAAGCACAGTTGGTACAGTGGAGTGAATCCAGGAGGAGCTCTGAAGCTCAGAAATAGACAGCATCAAACAACACTAACAAGATTTAGAACAGGCCATCTGTAGCCATTGAAGATAGAAAATAATAACAAAATCTACCCCACTTGCCCAAAATGTAGCTTGGCACCTGCAGCTCCAGAACACATTTTGGCTTGCATTAGATGCACTAAACAGGACCTTTGGGAGAGGCCGCTGCTTATCATAAAACAGCTCGAGGAGCATAAACTCGTGGAATTCGTGTACAAGGAGATAAGGAACAACAATATATAAGGTGTTGGAGCTGTTTTGTTACTTGTACTTATGGTAAGATTGGATTTATGCCAGGGCCATTGAAGCCATTTACTAATTAAAAAGAAAAATTCATATTTCAATCCAGAGTCCTAGTTGCTGCAAAGCAACAGCTTACACCCAATATGCTGGCCTGGACCCATTTGTTAATATGATCTACCAACTGGGGCACACATTCAATGAGAGTCAAATGTAATAAATGATGGGAAAATGAAGCCTTGGAATTGAAAGTTTTATTGGGTGCTGAAGACTTGCTGTTGTATACACAAATAGCCAGTAATAAAAATTATTTGCATATATAACATGCTATATGAAAAATTGTTCAAAATGGTGTATCAAATAAATACTTGGAAAAAAAAATTAAATGCATCAAAACAATGTCTTTTGATCTTTCTCTAGATAATGTGTGGATAAGCCACCAGTTTTATTGGCTTAGAGATAAAAATATTCATTGTTAGAAGATCATTTGTTGGCTGGAAGTTTGTGTGGAAAAATTATAGCTACATCAACCAATATCCTACAAGATCTGAGAAGAGTGAGTCACTGAAACATGGAGAATAAAATTATCAGTTGATATGGCTATATATTTTTCTAAATACATTGTTGTTGATACATCAATAAATGGGAGAGGTACATTACACATAAGATTTTGTAGGATAGTAGTTTATCACAGGATTCAAATACAGTAGAACCTCCCTTTAGCAGATACCTCTCTACAAAGGACAGTTTTCATTTACAAAATTACCATTTTTACAATTTAGCAACTCTCCAGTAAGAGGACACCTCTCCTTATAGGACACTTTGACTCTGAAATTAGGGGTTGTCCTTTACAGGGAGGTAGTTCTAATGTATATGTAAGAAACATTGGATGACAAAATGTTCCATTGTATTGTATAACTATATAGAGCACTTGGAATGGAATGTAATCTTTACACAAGGGGATAAGAAACAACAATATAGCACTTAAAATTGCTACCATCTTTTGTAACAAATTCAGCTAAAAAGTTATTTAAAAATAATATTATTGGATAAAATATATATTGTTAGATCAAGAAGTATCACAAGGTATTTTTAAAAACCAAATCCAAAAAAAAAAGTAATATATTTAAAGTTTTTCATCAGCAGCTGTTGGACTAGAACAGTGCTTGTGGAAAAGCAACACATTACAGGAATTTAAAATAATTGTTAAAACAAAATAGGTTCATTTGTTAAGTATATAAACAATGGGATATATTTTAGTATTTGTTTCACAGATGTAGTAATGTTTGTATTGTACGTTTTTTTGGTTGTAAAGCAATGGACTCAACTGATAGTTGAAATAGTATCATAACGTGCTGTTACCAAAACAGATTTATTTTCTAAATTGGGATTTTTAGTTGGTATATATCACTTACTCTCTTTGGAGATTTTCAATAATTGTACACATATAGAAACTTGTCAGAAAAATAATCTTTTATAATACAAAGGTTTCAAACTACTCTGAAAAATGCTGTATTTTCATATTTTAAGAGATATTTGTTATAACCATGTGGCACCTAAAAATCAGGGGGTTACATTTTTAAAAATGTATGTGTAATATACCTTGTAATATAAAAGAAGAAAGGAGAGAAAACAATAAATTGTTTGCCTGTCGCTCAGAGCTGAGTGACTTTACAAGACGTGTGCGCATTTTTGAATTTCGAATAATAAAGTTGAACTAATCCTTTTATATCTTATTCTTTAATTTAGTAAAAAAAAAAGGAATATAACAGCATGTTTCTATAAAAATATAATTATTTAATTGAGCAATCCATATGATACAATATAAATACAGTCCAACTTTAATTCAACACCCCAAGGGATCAGAATTTTCAGTTGAATTAAATAAAGTGTGAAAAAATGAGTACAAAAGTGAAATTGTATTGGTATCAGGTGGATACATTTTTAAAAAAGGAATCTGATCGTGCATATAAAAGTTGTTCCATCTGTCAGATGGAGATCAGAAGATGCCTTTTTCTTAAATAAAGTGTGTTATGGTGAAATCGGGGGATTCCAAGGATGGGTTTATTTAAAAAAAATCCCTAGAAGCCCAATGATTTCACTTTAATACAGGGGATTATTGAAATAAAGTGTGTGTCCAATTATAGTCGGTTTCAGTGGATAATCAAATCATTGAAAAATTCACACTGCTAGTGGATCTTTTGTTGGGAAGTGTTGATTTAAAGTCTAGTGTTGAAGCCTGTTAAGTAAATAGGGGCTGTGTGATTGGGATTTGAAAACCATTTGAATTATAGTCAGTTGAATTAAAGGTATTTACTGTAAAATGAGGGATAACATATGAAACATTTTATTCTTTTAAGGCTCCAATATTTTGAAAGAGTGTAATCTTTTATTCTATTTAAAAAAGTTTTTTCATACAACTACATGATATCTTCATGCAACTTTATATAAGGGAATCACAAAACAAACTGTGGCTACACTCGAAACATATTCACACAGCATTTTTATTTTATGATACATATTCAGATTCTCTATTTACACATAATTGCACGAAATTTGTAAAATTTATATCTACAGTGTGGAACCTCTTTATAACAACCTCTTTTAAGAGGCTTTTATAGCAGAGACTTGGTTATAACATAATTCTTCATTGATTGTGAAATTATAATGAAGATAAAATTGTTTAGTTTTTGAGGCAAGCTTTAAATGGCCGCCCACTATGGCAGGTCACAGAAGAGTTGAGAATTCTATCTCAAAGATACACTCACAAGTAAACTATGTGGCACAGAGTACAGGGGACTGAGGTAAAATAGCTGGATAATAGGTTTCAGGAAAATTTGAATAAATCTACATTCAGTTGATATTTATCCCAAAATGACACAATACCATCAGCAAAGTTTAGTTACCTGATCAGTTATGTTATCACCTTCATCTTTTGATTTGTCTTTTGCCTCTTTTAAAACATGCCTTAGTAAATTCATGCATATTTGTGTGTATGGTTTTAAATGCCCTTTCCTTTGATTTATCAAGAAACCATAGTGGTTTGTTGAGTTTCAGCCTGAACTATAATACGGGTCACAACCTGGAATGTATACAGATTTTATTGTTAAGAAATCAAAGTTTATATTCATTCTAAAAGATTATGCTCTGCCATCAGCAAGGTCACACACCCACGTCCTACAGAGTGGGGTACATGTGTCAAGTTGTCTTTCTTGAGAAAAAATGACGCCCCCCCCCCCCTAAATGGCCAATCTCCATAAAGGAGGTGGTACTTTAACATGACATAGTATAGCTTTTTCTTGTTTTAGATTTTCAGTTAGTATAAGCTTTATACCCCTTTTAGATAGAGATGGCATTAAAACTTTGGGTCGTTATAATGTATCCAACACATCTATTTCTCTCAGGTGTATGCACCCATGCATTGTATTTTTAATCCTCGAACTTTAGATTCATGATGGTCTGGTAAAAAATCACTGATAAACTTTCTGAGAGCTCAACACATGGCTGTGTAGAATTTGTCCTACAAGTGGAAATGAAGTATCATTTAACTTTGCCTATTACATCTCTTCAAATTTGTTTAGGATCTGTAGTTCTATCTGTTATATTCTTAAGGCCAGTTTCATCCTGATGCTCTGAAATTACACACAGAATATATGAAAAGAATGCTGTGTGTGTAAATTAGCAAAAATTTTAACTCTTTTAATTCTTTTAGCTTTCTCTGATATATAAAAATTATATTAAAACAATATGTTAAACCTGTGGCGACCACACTTTGCGAGCGCGAACTGGGACAAAGCTTCACTACACATACAGGCAATAGTGTGGCGGCCTCACGAGCGAGCTGGGAGAACACCTCACTACGCATGCGTGGGCGGCATCCGGGACTCTTGGCACGCGCGTCGTTCGAACAACATGGCTTTCTTACAGCGGCCGTTACTTCTTTCCTCACTATATATTTCGGGGCTTCACAAATAAATTAATTTATAAAAATAACTATACTTTTATCAGCGGCCTTTCCACAAGCCACACACCAACACGCACGCAACCATCCCACAAACCTATCCAGATAGATACAAGCATAGTTTAACGCAGATGCACCGAAGAATGACTGCTGGAATTATTCAATATTTTCATTTTTAGAAAAGGGAAAGACATGCGGAAAAAAATAAGTTTAAAAAAAGTGATGTACGTTGTTAAATTACTACACCAGACTTATTATTTTCACAAGGAAGATAAAAGGCGATCTGTTTGTATAGAATACCCTCTTCTTTTATTCAGCCAAACGCCTTCTAAAGGAAACTACTGGTCTGGTATTCAGCACAGAGAAATGGAACTACATTTCAAACTGAGAAGATATATCAATATCTTATCTATTCAATATCTCCTGGAATCTCTCTGTCTTTTCTCAAAACGTTTCTAAACAAAATAGACTAGAGTGCATTATAGAAAAACGTCTTAGTATATCGAGAGACAGAGTATTGATATAATTAGAATATATATTTAGAACTTGGCTCATCAAAGCGAGAAGAAAAATAAAGTGCCAACCATCCACAAAAATACAGAGTATATTTGAGAAATACAATTCACCAACATTTACGTTTTGGGTGGTATAGGGAGTTGATGCTACAGATTGTGTAGTCTTCCGGCGATATTGGCCTCTGAAACTTTCTATCCCTCTCAATATAGACTTACTTCACCAAGAATCAGTAATTTTATCAATATTATCGGCTTTATACTTTCTGGTATAGATTCGGAACATCGGTCTCTACTTTAGAATAGTTTATGCAGCGTTAATAACATTAATACAATACAGCGAACATGAAGATATTCGAGATTCAAATTAAAATCGCGGAAGTAAATGGATGTACCCATCATGGAATTTCGCCAACTCGGGTTAAAAAGAATGCGAATTTGCTAGGCGCGTACCTGAAAAGGGTATCTTGATATGGTCTTGCACCAAAGGAAGCCTTTTGACGAGCGTTTAACGTTAGGATATATCTCGCAATATTTATTTAGAAACTTCTAACTAACAATGAGCTTTCGCATAGCAACCTTGAATGTGCGTAGCTTCGCCGCTTACCAAAGGCTCTAATTTTTTAGAGTCTTCAGGGGTCTGATGTCTCAATCCTGTAAAACGGAGGAAGTTTTATCTTATGGATTCATTATGCCGCAATCACCCCTTTGATAGACCATAGTATCTTGTCAAGCTTTATTTTTTTCTCCAGGCATCACAGTATGGCAGCGTATTATGAACAAGCAACATTGTCAGTCTCAATATCGAGGATTAACAAATGTTGCAAGCTAAAACACTAACTCTTGAGTAAATTCCTCTACGAACAACCTCTTAGTCACAAATAGTTACGTCCCCGGTTAAGTCAAAGTATATATAAAAACATCTTGCCCGCCCCCCAAACGGCATTTTACATGTGTCTCGCGGCCGTTCGAGCCTAGACCGAGTGCGCAGTATTACGTACATCAACGTATGCTGCTCCAGGAGCCCGGGTTACTTCTATTTTCTCTCAACCTTTGCGGGTTTACAGTATCTTAAGATTCATCCTAGAGGTGAGGGGAGTTCGTGAAGACCCTCTCAATGTCTGCAGGAACACTGTAGGTAAAGGACCTTCCCAGGCTGTATAGTTACAAATATGTATTTTAACATTCAGTTTTATATATTGCGAAATAAAGAGCAATCCATATGAAATTAATTAATGATGAAACGCTATCTTGGATCAACTGTTTTCTTTAAGGGACATGTCTTCAGGAGAGAATAATTATAGAGGCCTACACTTTGAGGTAGATCGGCGATTACCTGGGCGAAAGGGTGATGTCAGTATAAAATAATTGATCCGAAATTAGTGTTTCATCATTAATTTATATATATTATACTCGTAATATATATAAGCAAAGGAAGATATTTTCAAAGAGTTTTTTTATTTATTCAAAAAGGGGGCAAGATTTCACGCGGTCACGTTTCATCAGGCTAATGGATCCACATAGGCGTGCACACAACATACATACAATACTGCTCAAATATTTCTCATAAGTTTCCTTTCCAAAAAAGAAACTCTTAGAGAGAAATCTTGGTAGTTTTTTAAAGCATTTTTCAGAATCTTACCTTGAATCATTCACACATACACTATTGCAGCGTAGTTTATATGTTCTTATGCGTTAATTTACATAATTTTAAGTTTCAGATTTTGTTAGGTTTATTTGCATAGATTGTTTTAGATTGTGATTGCTTTATAAATTCGTGTATATTCAATTTTAGAGTAGGGGACACTGTTCGTTGGTACGAAGAAGAATAAAGCTGTATTTCTACTTCCATCTTCCGACAACTATTTTTCTAACGCGACAATATATATATAGATTCATAAAAATAATTTAAAAATAAAGTTGTAGCTGTAGAAGGGATTGGAAAGAATTTCTATGGGGGAATTATCTGCTTTGGAATTCCTGAGGTAGATCAATCCTTCGGTTTTGGGAGATTATATGTGTGGATCCATTGGCTTGATGACGCGCTACCGTGTGGAAACTTGCCCTTTTAAATAAATAAAATACTTTGTTTATTACGTATTGCTAAATATTTGTCATTTATATATTTATCACATTTATTTTTATTCAATTTATTAACCAATAACTGATGTCAATAAAATCAGTTTCTCTCTCTATTCTGCGAAGTGCCCCTGGATCTGTAGGCCTGGCTCTTCGCAGTCCATCGGTGGCGGAGTCTTTCCCGCAGTGGGCGCCACCAATGAAGACTGTATATATTTTATATATATATGTATATTTATCAATTTTATATTTATCCATCTATATATCCTTATTTAATCTCTTATTTATTTATATTTATTCATTTATTTTATATTTAACATTATATATATAACCTTATATGAACGATGTAATAAAGTAGTTTCAACCTCTCTCTATCCTTTTATTCTTCAAATATAGCCAGGAAGGAAGATTTGCCATTACAGTTTTATATCGAAATTCCGAACAAAGT
>CP092871.1:71578488-71616071 GCA_030710605.1 Cordylochernes scorpioides | reverse complement strand
GATGAGATGACACAAGAGGTGGCGTAAAAGACAAACATGTCTTATAAACGACAAGTGACCAAGAAAACATGTCTGGATAACACATATGGCCCTTTAACATAAGTACACGGGCTACCACGTGTCTTTAGCCAATTACAATACGTTTTTGCATAACACTGGTCATTTTTATATATTACAGCTCGTTTACTCTATTTATTAATAAAATTACAGACTATATAGTAAAACATTTTATTAGAAAGAGGCATAGAGAATGTAAGAAAATAAGACACATCCAGCCAATGTTCTATTGACTAATCTGGACCAGAACCACACAGTGCAGAATGGGGAAGTGCTTGTGTATTGCATAAAGGGCTTCTAAATAAAAAGCTTTTACAAAGGAGAGAACTTTCAAAGCTTTTGCTCTAACCAGATTGGAGGGCAGTGTAAGAACAGAGGTCAACTTATTAGAAGACAAATCTCACATCTTTCAGGAAGGTAACCCAACTTACAAAAGGAATAGAGGAGTGAAGAAGTCACCGTGGAGGTAGCGACTTATTGGATCGTAACACAAGCGAGTCAAAAACAGACGGTATATAACTGGCTAGAGAACAAAAACTTATTTATTTGTATGTGTTGAACAAATATAAATTGCAATGAAGATATTACAAGGGGGGATCAATAAATAAGGTGAATTATATTATTTCTTAAAAATTAAAAAAGCAAAAATAATTTAAACCACATAATATTAAAATATAACATCGAGAGACTATTTAAGGTGTTCTGTTCTTTTTTCCCACGCGCGGCGCGAGACTTATAAATAAACTAAAATGGAAGCTCCCTTGAAGGATTGCACCACGCTTGAACAACGTGCAGTTATTCGTTTTTTGAATGCAGAAGGTATTCAAACATCTCAAATATGCCAAAGAATGAAAAATATCTATGGTGAGTCTTGTTTGTCTCAAAAAACATTTATAAATGGTTTGAGTCAAAAGGCGATCCATTAATTAAGATTATATATAAAAGGGCGTACCTGGATCTGTAAAGAAAAAAAATTTTTTTTCTTAAAATATTTCGAGAGATTGCTCCCTCTTTATCAATTTATTGCACAGCGTGCAATAAATTACTGTGAAATAAATTGATAAAGAGAGAGCAATCTCTCGAAATATTTTAAGAAATTTTTTTTTTTTATTTACAGATCCAGGTACGCCCTTTTATATAATTTATAAATGGGTTAACGAGTTCAAAAATGGACGAATTCCACATTTCCTTAATTTGGACCAAAACTTAACTGTATTTGGGTTTCAAAGGCCGCATACATCATGTAAAATTGTATCTACAATCATTAAATTAGGTTTTGAAGTTTTAGAACATCCTGCATATAGTCCAGACATAGCCCCCTCTGACTATTTCCTTTTTGAACTACTAAAGAAGGAGTTAAAGGGAAAGCGATTTGACTCGGATGAAGATGTCCAGAAAGTGGTGCAAGATTTTTTTCACACGCTTCCTATGAGTGCCTATAAAGAGGGTATTTACAAGTTGCCAGAACGATGGAGACGATGTATGTAGAAAGCCAAGGTGATTATTTTGAATAAATCAAGTCCTAATTTTTAATATCGTTCTTATTTTTTTTTTAAATAAATTATAATTCACCTTATTTATTGATCCCACCTTGTAAAAAGCCGATATTCACTGATGAGTCAGCAGACACCGCTAGTATTTAGATATATCGAGACAGCTGATGGAGAATTGTTTTAAGATTGGTAAAATATCGTCAAAATTTATCAATTTGAAATATATATGGCAGAGCGCCATCTAGTGAAACATAAATCAACTAAACATTGATTTAATCTGTTCCCTGATATTTGGCCAACCCATTTTCTTGGTAAATCAAGAAAAGCCAACAACGAACGCGTTTCGGGCCGTTGGCCCTCGTCAGCGTGGTGCAGACTGTACCTCTGCTGTTAACATTTTTTCCCAGAGGCTTCCTGAGAAATCAAGAAATGGGTATTTAAGGCCAACCTTGCGTAAACACGCTGAGAACACGTGAAAAAAAATTCTCTCAATGTGATTTTTCAAGAAGCCTCTGAGACCAAAAAATACTTGGTCGTATAGGTACAGCCTGCACCACGCTGACGAGGGTCAACAGCTCGAAAAAAAAAATGCGTTGGTCAAACATCGTGGAACAAGTTAAATCAACGTTTAATTGATTTTTGTTCCACTAGATTGTGCTCTGCCATCTAAAATGCTCATGTAAGCGGTCAGGATATGTCTTTTAATATATTTCTATAAACACCTGACCTTTTTAGATTTTTCCCGGCGAACAGCCGCATTTTTTGAGCTCCGCCGTTTTTCGCCTTGGCGTGCGCAGAATGCAGGACAGTGTGGTCAAATTTGATATTGACTGAAAGCCTTGGACGAGCTTCACGTGTGTCTGAAAGGCCCAACTCGAAAATGTATTTTCAAGTTAATTCTTCAAATAAACTTCAAGAAGTTTCTAACAACGCAAATTCGCCTACTGGCGTAAGAGATGTAAATTTTGCTGCGTCGGACTGCATCGCGACCAAGTCACCTTCAAAAGGCGCTGAAGAGGCCCTAAGGTTTTGGGCTGATGCAATGGAAGAGAAGGAAGACAATGAGGACAGCTACACTGTGGTGAATAACAAGAAGAGGCGCCGTGATTAGGTGAATACAAATCATTCTAAGGCGCAGTCCAACAAGCACTAGAACCAGCGGACCCACCGGCGCACCTCCGCAAAAACGAACAATTGGAACGCGATCACCGCAAGTCCAGGTCAAAGCTACACGTGCACGTATCGCGGACGCGGCAAGCGTCCGCCAGCCAGGAGCAGTGCGTCTACATCGAGCACTGCCCAGACTTCACTCCGTACAAATACCTCCAGGCTGTGAATAAAGTGATCGGAGGGACCAAGAACATAATCCAGCTGACCAGAATGAACGATCACGTCCTTGTAGTCCTGAACACCAAAGACTTTGCAGAACGTCTCATCGACGGGGGTCTCGAGATCGAAGGCAAGACCCTCAGGACCTTCATCTTCCACAAGAGGTCGGAGAAACTGATCATCGGGAACATCCCTTTCTTCTTAGAAGATGCGATCATCAAAGCGGCCTTTGGACGTGTCATTTCCATCGCCCATATGCAATTCAAAGCGGGGGAATACACATACACAGACGGCCGCCGCGAGACATACATCCTCCTCAACGACGGCGTAAAACTGGAGACGCTGCCCACTCGTCGGGACATCAAAACCAAAGGAGACACCCTGCCGGTGTTCTTTTCTATTGGAATAAGTTTCTCCAAGTGCAACAAGCAGGGTCACCGCAGGAACAACTTCTCCAAGCTTTCCAGGCAGACCATCGACTTCACGCAAGCATAATCCCCCTCTCCCATCGATGTCACTTCACCCACCGCGCATAAGCAGTCCAGTCAGCCAGCACCTCTGCCCTCTGCGCCAGCACCCCCTACTCCACCTATGAAGGTGCCAATTAATGCACTAGTGGCAGGTAAGCCCCTAGCTCCCTGTTTGCCGAGCCTGACCAGCCTGGCCTCCACAGGAAAGAGGTTCTATGTGCCCTCGTTTCCACTGCCACCATAAAGACCCTTATCGCTAAGTTCACAGCCGTCTAGAAGACTGCAATGCTGCGGCTGTTCAGCGCTCTCACGCAGATGCGCCAAGACTCTGCATCATCAATCTATAAGCGCCTCGTTGTGGCTCGAGGATTGCTGAGCGGATAGGCTCCATGAGCTTCCAGGTCGCCACCATCAACGAACGCGGGCTCGCCACTCGGGGGAGGAACCTAAAACTTAAGCCATCTCCAGAGGCAACACCATGTGGACATCGCATTCATCCAGGAGACGAAGAGATCCTATCTGGATTACACCCAAGGTCTCTGCTTCGGCTTCAGCGCTGTAGTCACGTCACCCGCCGCCATCTCGGGTTCTGGACGCGCTTGTGTCTTCGCGCCAGGCGTCGCCGTTCTGAGACAGCGTGTCCTGTGGCCGGGCCACATGGCCTTGGCTGTCGATGATGTACACGGTCAGGAAATAACCTTCATCAACGTCCATCTGTCCACAATCCCCACGATCGGCTGGAACATCTAGATATCATAGCGGCAGCTGAGACCCAAAAAGAAGTCTGCGTCCTCGAAGACTTCAACATCAAGGAGGACCGGGACTACTCCTCGACTTCCGTGGATGCCCTCACCACTCTTCAAGATTTGGCTGCGCTGGTGGACGTAACCACCCAGTTCGACGCAACCCACCTATCCACCAGAGTCGCTAGCCACGGAGGCCGCATCGAGAGCAACCGACTGGACAGGATTATAGTACCTGTGGGCTTCCTGGATGGTGTTATCACCTACACGACTATCTACTACAATCTCACATAAAGCCCCTCGTCCGGGAGGCCCTCAATATCATCAGGAGGCCCCCTGACCTACAGGCTTGGACATTCGGACCCAGCCTCGAGGACGACGACCTAACCATCCTTGCGCCAGCGAAGTGCCAAATATACCGGTACTTCGTGCAGGTTGGACTGGGTGGTGGAATTGAGGACCCTCTCATCGCCTGGAAGAGGACACTTGTGCGGTGGGGAAGACTCCCCGGCTGAAAATATTTTATTTTAATTTAATTATTATCTTACTTTTTAGCGTTACTATTTTGTTAAATCTCTCTTTAAATGTATAAATACTGACTCAGGTGTCAATAAACTTGTTTTAATTGTCACATACACGCACGTGAGGGAATCAGTGTTAGAAGGCGGTATATTTCTCTTTTGATCTAAATTAATACTTTTTAAAATTATTTAATTTATCTTCATTTGTGGATTTTATATAATCTAATTTTAATTATCTGTAAATACTCCTTTTAAAAATAAATAAAAATACATATTTACATAGAAGCATATGAAGTACTTTTATATGATGCACACGTTCCTACAAGTATATGTTCAAAGTGCATTCGTCAACATAAATCAAGCACATAAGACAACATTCAACATAATTCTTTTCATATAATGACGTTAAACGATTAGAAACTCTTAATAATTGGTTTATACGAATAAAAATAAAACGATAAGAGGAGCTTCTTTTATAAATTTTAATGCGCAAGCTTTCGGACCAGACGTCCTTCTACAGGCATGGATAGTGGTAATACTAACGAGTATAACCTAACAATGAGCCATAATAAAGGGGACAATATTTACATAAATATATCTGTAGAAAACTGAAAGGAATGAAATCAATTTATGATTTAGAATTTGCATGTATGAGAATGGAGAACTAAAAGAAAAGAACAATTAAAATTTGAATTGAAAATATAGAATTCAAAATTCAAAAACTTAAAGTTTACATATATGACATATAATTTTACTACGGTATAATCTAAATATTAAATACTAGCCGAATGACCCGGGCAACGCCCGGGGTTTACCCGATTAAATGCTTTTATTCAAATACTATTCGTTACAATTATAAATTGGCGCCGTGGATGTCATTCTTGTATAATATATAAATGAGTTTTAAAAATTGTAAAAAAAAAAAAAATGCATAGGCCGGGAATCGAACCCTGATGATCGCCACTGATGAAGGAGTGGAGGAGACCTATGATGTTGAAGGCTACATCCCCAGTGAAATAGCAAGGTTGGTCCTTGGCTACCTATACGAGGCAGAGAGCTCCCAGGCAGCTCAGGTGTTCCTGTGCGAGTACCCCTCCCTGTCAGAATACAACAGCTACTTGAGGAGAGGCCAGCGCTATCCCCTGACCATCGCCAACCGCACGCTCAGCGAGACTCTGCAGCACTACTACAACCTCACCCACCCCGTTGATCCTCCAGCTCCAGAAGAAGACCAGCTGGCAAGGAGAAGTTGGGCTCGCGTGGCAGGCGAGCATTCTACCAATGAACCAAAAGCAAACGGTGACAGAATTAAGAACGCATGACGCTGATAACTGTATATATCATAATTTTAATAATATAAATGAGTTTTAAAAATTGTAAAAAAAAAAAAAAAAAATGCATCGGCCGGGAATCGAACCCGGGGCGCCCGCGTGGCAGGCGAGCATGAACCAAAAGAACCAAAAGCAAACGGTGACAGAATTAAGAAAGAATTGTGCATGACGCTGATAACTGTATATATTAATAATCCAAATTGTACCTTATCATTGGATTTGGTCTTATTACCTTGTTTTTATAATATCTTATATATAATCTCCTTTATACATAGACAGGAAAAGCACATATATTTTAATAATATAAATGAGTTTTAAAAATTGTAAAAAAAAAAAAAAAAAATGCATGGGCCGGGAATCGAACCCGGGGCGCCCGCGTGGCAGGCGAGCATTCTACCACTGAACCAAAAGCAAACGGTGACAGAATTAAGAACGCATGACGCTGATAACTGTATATATTGTAAAAAAAAAATGCATCGGCCGGGAATCGAACCCGGGGCGCCCGCGTGGCAGGCGAGCATTCTACCACTGAACCAAAAGCAAACGATGACAGAATTAAGAACGCATGACGCTGATAACTGTATATAGAATAGAGATTATGATATATACAACTTAGCGATCAATAAAATTGGGCTAGACACCAAGATAGAGGAGACAGGGGGTCCCACCTGCATGTGTTTAAAATGGAACAGAATAGTGTATGATTATTTGTATAGAGCCTGGTATATGTCTGGGATTTCCATACCAGGCTCTATACAAATAATCATACACTATTCTGTTCCATTTTAAACACATGCAGGAGGGGACCCCTGTCTCCTGTATCTTGGTGTCTAGCCCAATTTTATTGATAGCTAAGTTGTATATATCATAATCTCTCTATATTTAATATTTAGATTATACCGTAGTAAAATTATATGTCATATATGTAAACTTTAAGTTTTTGAATTTTGAATTCAATATTTTCAATTCAAATTTTAATTGTTCTTTTCTTTTAGTTCTCCAATCTCATACATGCAAATTCTAAATCATAAATTGATTTTATTCCTTTCAATTTTCTACAGATATATTTATGTAAATATTGTCCCCTTTATTATGGCTCATTGTTAGGTTATAATCGTTAGTATTACCACTATCCATGCCTGTAGAAGGACGTCTGGTCCGAAAGCTTGAGCATTAAAATTTGTAAAAGAAGCTCCTCTTATCGTTTTATTTTTATTCGTATATAATGACGTTGTTCTTGAATTTATATCTCATTCCTATCGTCAGAGATAGGCAGCATATTAATTATGCATGTCTAATATATAATGGCCACACAAACTTTTTAAACTTGTTATTTTGATGGCCATACAAGGAAATTCAAGCAGTTCTATAAACTATCAACACGATTTTAATACCAAGTCTAATAAATACGATAATACTGGCAGGCAATCTTCTGAAGGAACCTCCTTCATTCCTGATAAATACCAAAATCCTTAAATTCTATAGCATCAAAGGTTCTCGTGCAATACATTTTTGTTGAAGACCCTCACGAAGTTAGATGATGATTTATAGTACTATTTTAAAGATATGCGCGAGATTGATGTGATAAATTGATAAAAATAACAAGCAAATAGAATTTCTTTCTACCAAAGTCTATGAATTCAGAGAAGCTATTTCGTTCAAAGAACTCATAACACAGGCTTTCAATTCGACATAAGAATCCGTGTTAATTGTTAATTATAAAATAACAACATAGTTTAAAATACTTATACATGCAATCTCGCAGGGAATTACAGAATAATTATTCAAACAGAAGTTTCAACCATAATTTATTAAAATTCTCAAACTCTTTCGACTTAGTATTTACTACAAGAGTTTCCTCTTAAGACTATCCATGTACAAACACCGAAAATGCAATTGTTGTAATGCCCTTGAATTTCAACACTAATTATTGACGAAACTTATTTTATAGAGAGTACTTGAAGAGCATTATTTCAAGAGTAAATATTGCCTGCCCATTAAAAAAAGGTTATATAATAACTATATATTTCCAAATAAAAAACTCCTCCAACAAGACAAATGTTTAATTGTGCGTATTGAGCAGTAAACTAAGGTACGCAAATTCAAGAGATCCCACAGATATTTTTAATCATTATTAAAAAAGCCATCGACATCCATATGCCCTTAGATAAATACCTAAAATAAATACACAAGAATCCCTCAACATAAATTTTAAGAAGCGCCAACAATATTAATTGGCCTACAGATCTCTTTTTAAAATCTATCTGTGATTTGACGGAGGGGAGGTAGAATAAAAAATATACCGGGGATACAAAGAATAAAGGTGACAAATCTCGTGACACCTTCCTGGAGCAGTCGGGCAAGAAAGCTGCAGTTACATAAGAGCTATATAATCAATAGAACGATGGAAAGTCTAATTGACAGAAGTTGATCCAATATTTATATCATAGCTCGATATAATAATAAAAAAAAAGAGAATGAATTTAGAAAACTGATAGTGAGGCGTGATAACCTTAAGACATCAATTTACTAATATAACAGGTTGATGCCTACAGATAGAGTAAATAAACCATAAAGTGTGAAGTTGAACACAATGTAAGAAAAGAGAACATAATGTCGTTCACGAGGTTAACATACGCGGAATTAAATACTCTCTCAAAACGAGAACGAAGAAGTACGATACGATATAGTTCGCTATCCTGGATTTGTAAAATGGGCTATTTAAAAGTCCGATCAAAGGCCTAGAATGGCAACAACGATAAATTCTGGTCATCTTGTTTGACAGAAGAAATCTTACAAAAGAATATATTCAAATACCTCCCCTATGATAATCACAATGACTATTCTATTCTCTAATCGAATCAACCTAGAAGAAATAGACCGATGGAGATCAACATATGTTACTGCGATCTCTTTCCTGAGAGTTTTTGCTTAAGAAAGGGAGATTTAGTTAGCAAACGTGCTTGTTATTCGTGGACATTTGTTTTTGTGTGGTTTTCTCAATTTAGAGAGAGAAAGAGATCATCGCATTTTGATATCTATATCAGGAACAAAGTGACCCAATAGAAAGTGGCATTTAAAAACAAACTATTGTAAGGAAAAACAGCCTTTGGGCGGCTGGCTATTCAATTGACCGAGAAACCGGATAACCCAGGTTTTATGCTAAACACATGGTACCCACAGGACTACATGGCTAATGCACGGTTTAATATGGGGCTCTTTCAAGACATGTTTATTCAATAAATAAAATGAAATTCGAGACTGTAGTGTTAAAAGTATACAAAGATAAAATAATTCTTTAGGATATCTTTTCAAATAGCTCAGGCACAAGAACATCGAGAGAAGAAATATAAGATAGATCCAACAAAATGTTTTATTTATAATAAAGACCAGAATCCCAATGCAGAACGAGAAAATGGCTTTGTTGAATACAGTAAGAACTGCTACGAAAGCATGAGAACATCAAAATCATAGACGCAATTTTCTCCATCAACAATGGATATATCCGATCAAACGACAAATCAGAACTTGACCAATATAGAGAAGAGTAGTAGGGAAAGAGAACAGACGATATTTTGCCAGAAGGCGCCCAATATGTAAAATGATTGACACATTTACAACCAGGATTTAACCTCTATTAACATTTTTAGCATTGAATTCCCTGAGCAACGAATCGTTTATATACGAGAAACATAAATTAAGACATTGGGACGTTCAATTATCTCAAATTAATTGCATAATATCAGATATATATGATGTAAATAGAATAATTGTACCCTCATGAATATGGATATGGTGAAGAGAATCTTTAGATTGAAGGTAATCCCTACAAAACTAAGTATATTCTCACAGTAAAATTTTCCATTCTTGGGATGTCTCAACCATGGTGGAAGACTCGATTGAGAAGAAATGGAGTAACTGAGTCATGAATAGTTGCGATGTAACTGACCAGAGCAAATATCTTTTTAACTCTTTTGTCTTGAACAAACATCACTTACAATTCATCAAAGAAGTGCAAGATTCAAGATGCTTCTGTGAATGTGTGGAACGCTTTTATTTAGAAATGAACTCTTTTTATTGTTTCAATTGAATAATTCTCTAATATCTAGCATATTTTCATTCTAAAATATTCCTTAAAACTTTTTTGTAAATCTGCAAATTGTTTTTCTCGAATACACACAATACTTTCCAATTTGATTTCATTTAACTAAATTTACATACCAACCCTTTGTACATATATCAATTGTGTTGATATTTTTTCTCTTTTATCTAACTAACTATCAGGGAGCAGGCTAAATCAATGTTTAGTTGATTTCTGTTCCACCAGATAAGCGCTCTGCCTTCTGTAAACCACATGTGCTCCTGGTCAGGATATGCTTTCTTTATTTTTAATATCAACACCTGACCCACTTATTTATTATTTTTTCTTATTGTTTTTTCATATATATATGTGTATGTTTTAAGGAAAGCAAAACCACTCGAAATATACATATATGGCTCGATATATATAAAAAGGTTTTCCTATAATATAATAGTGTATAGATAAAAAAATAAATGATGGAAATATTCCAATGGCTCAATTATAGCTTGTACCTATATATCTTTGTTGCTCTTATCGTGTAGCCTATTGATTTTCATGTCTATTGATAGTGGCAATGGGGCTATCAATCAATAGGTATGGTTACTCTTTTTTGTACTTTTGTAATATTTTGGTTGGCATCCAGGGAAATCCGTGCAGTTCTATGAAAAATATCAACGAGATTTTAATACAAAGTCTAATAATTATTGATGACATTACTGGCAGGCAATCTTCTAATGGAAGATAATATATTTATTCTCTATTGAGATGGAATATCCCATAGCTTAGATGGTAATTTATAGCGCAATTACTAAAGTAATGGGTTCAAAACAGAAATAATTTATAGGACACTACCAAAATAGACACCTTTCTCTTTAAACTTCATACGTATGTATGTTCTATATTTCACCTTAAATATTCCAACTGTTTAACAGATATTTTGTTTTTAATATTAGTTAAGTTTCGTTCAAAAATCCTAATAAAAAGAACAATTTGTAGCTACGTGTACATATGTTTTTCTGCAAGCAACTTTACTGTTTGAAACCTTAAACAGAGAGAGAACACTTGAAGAGTCCAAACTGTCAGTTACACTCCTGAAGAGTGGAAATCCTCTATTGATGTAGAAAATGGATACATAAGGCTATGTAAAGCTCGTGTTATACTGGGCGCAAGTGATTCTTGCGGGAAATAGACACGCTTTGATGTGTGTGCTGAAATAAAGTGTGGCAGCCAATATTCTACTTATAAGATCTCTCTTCTCTTAGATGTCTAGAGCTATACATATTTAACGCAATTCAATATATATTAAGATGAAAATATGAACCAAACTGAAGCAACAAATGTCAACCGTTTATAGGTTCGATGTGTGACACTAAAATAATCACGTAAAGTTTACTTAGTTATAAGTTTACTCATCGAAATTTATAAACTTAATCAGAATCTATTCAAAATGATCATTCAACCTATGTAAAATTGAATCAGGTCGTCTACAGACACACACGTAATAACCTCAACTACATTAAAAAACCCAGAAGTTCTCTCTTCACCAAAGGACTGTAGTAGCTAGTTTATCGATTCAACGAACGCGGGCCTTCCATTGTAGAAATTAGACAAAGACATTTCAAAATTTAAAATTAATATGACCACAATTTTCAATTAGATATTTCTGCAAATGAGACAAAAATCTAGGCCCCCGTTTTAAAACAGGACAGCTCTAAAAGAAAACTAAGGTATACAAAATTCCAAATATCTCACTCTCTCTTTCTCTCTCGAAGATGCGCGCGCTCCCGCCCCAACGCTTATTCTTCGAAAACTTTAACCCTTTTCGCGCGAATAGAAAAAAACAAAACAAAACAAAGATAAATTTCAGAATTAAGAAAATTGCAATATAAGGAGGGGGCGAGATTTACTGAATTACCAGTGTTGGGCCATTTTTCACATAACGAACCCAACAATGATGTAAACATATTACATCATATATGTACAGTGTCTTGTCGAAGTGTTTGCTGTCCAGATGGAGGACCTGGACAAGCTCTGGGCTTCTTGTACTCCAAGGCCCACTGCAGTAAGATGGAGGATGTACATAGGTAATTATATGTATTATAACCAATCCCTTCCTTTATATACAAGATGAAAGGTCTAAATTTCTTTTTTATTACCACATTGAAATTTAAATACATAGAGTAGATAAATTAAATATATACTCTAGATAGATTAGGTATTAAAGATAACAATAAAATTTCAAGAAGAAATACTAGATTAAATAAATAAATTAAATATATACTCTAGATAGATTAGGTATTTTAAATATAACAATAAAAATTTTTAAGAAGAAACACTAAATTAAAATTTCAGGGAATCGACCTGATATAGTTTATTATTTTTTTTATTATTAATTTAAAATTATTTTTTTTTCCAAAGAATAATTTTATTTTTTATTTTTCGAATTTATTCTAGGAAATAAATACCTTTTTTTTTTACTCTGTAAAAAAAAAAAAGATAAAAAAATTCCTGGTAGTCACGCGAAATTTGAAATTGAGTCAGTTGGAATCGAGTAGTCAAAAAGGTTGAATGTGATCGGGCCGAGCGGTGAAAAACAAGATATTCGAGAATGGAAGAGAAAGATAGATAAAAATGGTAAGTCAACTACGCTATATTTTTTTTTGTGGGACAAAAGGCCCGTTTATAGAATAGAAATTTCATATCACATTTAATAAGTTGTTTTTGTAAAGTTGCAATCTCTACTATATAGTATATTCCAAATAAAAAATTTGGTTGTTTTATATATTTCGATGAGATTAGAAGTAACGAACTACTTACAAAGAAAGGACCTTTTATCTTTTATATAATCTTCCCTTTGTTTCAAAATATAGATAGTTTTAGCTATAATAAAATTTCATATATATTTCCTTATTATCAATTTGTATTTTTTTTTGTGTTTTATACCAGACTAGACATACAATGGTATTTTCCATGGTCAATTCTACCAATAAACAATTACATATGCTCATATATATATCATATAGCTCATGCTAACATTCAAGTCAATTTCATTCCCCTAATTTTATTGTGTATGCATATATATACTGTTTAAATTTAAACATGTGGTGGTTTATACTCATCCCATCGAGAATCGAACCTGTGTTTGTGTGTATCATGCTTTGGTGTGTTTTCCATTTTGGTCAGGTTTCCAATTGTCTAACATATTTGTAAATTCCCTTAAAGTGTATCGGAATGAGGTGTATGTTATTCAAATCGTAGAGGTGATGATTGTACATTTCATAATGATAGAAATTGACCCAACAATATTGTTGTATTAAGATTTTCTTTGTGCTAACTCACTTTGAGGTTTACCCTCGGTACCATGTTGTGATATGGGGGGTTGAACTTCACATAGATAGATTTGATGTACTAAATAAATTTCTAAACTTGAAAGTATGTTAACATAGGATTTGAATGAAATTCTCCATCCTTTATATTTAAGTGTTTATATTAATCGTATATTGTAATTTTTGTTTGTGTGTTTGCCGTGGCGAGTTTTTGGTGAGTTTAGTTTATCAATTAGTTATCAATACAACGTATTTCGACACGTCCTAAATCCGACTTAACACCAGCATTTAGAAATATCAACACGGAACCCTCTGAGAGTCAGGAGGAAGAAACGTCACCCTCAACGGATCCCGCTACTGTTAAACTATTGGCCCATCAGCAATTCGACGAGGCACTGAAACATGCTCCCGACTCCCTATTTGAGAGTGCTGAATTAGAGGAAATCGCAAAGAATAAGATAATCAGTGATATTGTACGCACTTAAAGCTAATCACTGAAACTATCACTGCAGGGCAAGCAAATACGTGGAACTCCCTGCTCAGTAAAATAATAACTCTTGTAGAGGACAAGAACTGCACCCTCTGCAAGAAACTCACCAGTTTTCGAGCAGCAACAACTAAGATTTTGTCATGAGCTTCCGCATGTGCGCGGCATTGCCGTTCGCGCTAGGAGTGTGAGATGTGCTGCTTCCTTAAGCAACATGCAGTTGATGTCGCGTTTGTGCAAGAGACAACCTGCTGGCTCTGAATAATGTTCGGGACTTCAGCCTCGGCTACAGCGCCGTCTTCGCGCCAACGTCGACTTCCAGGGGATCCGGCCTCGCCGTCGTCGTAGCGCCGGGAGTCACCGTCCTCTGGCACCGCGTCCTGTGGCCAGGCAAGATCGCCATCGCCAGCATCAACATCCGGGGTCTCGAGATCCGCGTTATCAACTGCCACCTGCCCCACACTCCTGAAGAAAGGAATCTCCAACTGTAGGTCATCGCAGAGGAAGCCATCAGGGAAGATGCCTGGGCCCTTGACGACTTCAACATCTCCGAGGAGTCCTCGAGCTCTGGAGCCGCTGAAGCCTTAGCGGACCTCCTAGACCTCGTCGACACCCCCATCATCTTCAATGTCGCGCACCTGCCTACGAGGGTTGCCAGTTACGGAAGCAGGGTAGACGCCGCCCGTCTGGATCGACTTCTAATACCATCAAGACTCTCCGGACGCGTCACCTGTTACTGGACCCTCGAATACAGCTATTCGGACCACCGTGCCATCCTTATCCAAGTGGGGGATCCTTCTTCACCATCTGCGCCATCCATCTACGGACTGCCTCGATCAGCGCTAGTCATCGAGAGAGTTGAGGAACTTTTCGGCGAAGCTTTTCTAAAGATCGGAGACACCCCTCCTGGAGATCTTTGAAGTTAAAGGGGAAAGCTGAAGCGGGACTTGGTTGAAGACATCAAGTGCCTCTCCATTCCCCGCGCTGAAGACGTTGTCAGCGTAAGCCGGTTCATGCGCTCCAAGCTATAGTCAGAGGCCATAGACGCCGACTACCCTTCGCTGCCTGAACTTAGGCGGGTGTTACGCGTCCGACTACACCGCTCGGAACCGGTGATCGTCTTCGATGCCCAGGGAAACCCCAGCGAGGGAGAGAGCCTGGGGCGCATCGTCTTCGACCCTTTCATAGAGCGCTTCGACAGTTTTTTGGGTTCCTGGAGGGAGTTACGGAAATCATCACACTGAGGACAGTGACCACGCCTAATCGAGTAGATATCTCCTTGAGTGAGGTGGAAGCCGCCAGTAGCCGTTTACCACAAGGAAACCGGCTGGTTGGGATAACGTGCCTTGCGAGCTCATCAAAGGGTTCGAGGACTTCTTTGGAGGAGCCATACATCGAGTCCTCCTCGAATCCAAGCTTCGCGGGACTCTGTCTGAATTCTCGAGTAGAAACATAATCAGCCTCGTCTCCAAAGCGCACGGTGATCTGGGCCTAAGCGGTTACTGGCCCATATCTCTACCGACGGCGGACTACATAATCGTCAGCGGCATTTTTCTGGGTCGACTTCGTCGCCACCTACCCCCCATCGTGCCGGAATGCCAGACGAACGCCGTTCCTGGAAGATGCCTCTCCTGGGCATGTGTGTCTGACGAGGTGGCCCTGGCCTTCAAGAACAAGTCGCCGCTGGCAGTCATCTCCACCGACTTGCAGTCCGCCTTTGACAGCGTGGACCGAGAATTCCTGGCCTACCAGCTGCGCTCCATCGGCCTACCTCCGCCCTTCGTGGATTGACTCCACCTGCTCTACGCGAAGGCCGATGCTACGGTCAAGGTCGATGGAAACTTCACCAATCAGAGTGCGCAGAGGGCTTCGGCAGGGTTGTGCCTGCAGCGCAGCCCTTTTCTCCATCTTTACCGGTTCCCTTCAGCGCCATCTAGAGAAAGTTCTTGGAAGAGGAAACGTCTTGGCGTACGCCGATGATATTCTCCTACTGATCCGCGAGGAATGGAAGTTAGAAAAAGTCAAGACCATCTTTGACGAATTCCGGCGTGCATCAGGCTTATGCGTGAACTTAGTAGGTACCAAAGCCTTGTATGGCTTTCACAACGACTTACTTCTTCATGCCACCAACTGGCCCTTGCAATCTGGTTACCTATGCAGATGTATTCACCGATGAAAACCTCATGGGCATAGAAAATGACAACGAGCTGCTTGTCCTAACAGGAATATTATGCCTCCTTGCTTTTAAGCAAGTCAATCGGGATAACTGGAACACCAACAGAATTAATGGGCTCGCAGGGGCTGCTGGATCCAACAAGGATGCAATCAAGCTCAAGGTCACAATGCTCCCAAATGTTTCCACCGAGGCAGCACTGTACAACAAGTTGTCCATCATGCATATCGTCCGCGTCGCCTCTCATAGGCTGCTGGTCGTTGTTGCTTCGGCTCCGGCCAGGTGGGAGAAATTGGCCCACAGCGTCCTGGCCCTAATGAAGGGGGCAGAGATGGGACATATCGCCATGATAAATCAATTTATCTTGCATCAGCACCCTTATCTGATCCATATGCCATATCTTGCATCAGCACCCTTATCTGATCCATATTCCAGCTCTCAGGTCAGAGGTCGAAGCCTTCATAGACGCTCTAGGATCCCTTGAGAAGGCCTTGCCAATCGAAGAATGGCCTTATGCTAAGATCCTGCGAACCGGAGGAGAAGTTGCCGCTCTCTCTCGCCTGCATTACCCGAAGTTGACAGCCATAGCCGTGGCCCTCGGGACTACTACAAATGATACCCTGTCGCGCTATGCCTATTCGAATGTCCCTCAGGCACTGGCTCCTCTAGTAGAAGAGGCAAAAAACATTGTCAGCAGGGTGGAGAGCCAATATTCCGATCAGGACTTTGGGATAACTCGCAAGGCACTGAGCAACGCAGCGGGCAGCCTCCCAGATCTTCAAGCTGTGGAGGAGTAACAGGCTCCTGATGTTCCATTTATACACATATATTTATTACCATTTACATTATTACATTTATGGGATATACGGCTTAATACCTGCTTCTGAGGTCCACTGGAAAGGCTTCTCTTCGGCAGTACAATGCGCTAGGAACATATTTGAGGACTATATTAAAGCCAAAGAAGTCGTGTCCTTACCCGAGGAAGAGATCCTGCCATTCAAGAGAGGTTCCAGAGAGAACGGCAGGATGCGTATAGACGAAGGTTTCATAATAAAAACCGTGACGATCGGCCCGACAGTTATAACGACGATGATGAGCCGTGGAATTGAAAGGGTTGGGGATACAGCAGAGGTATCTGCGGATGAATACCTTCTTCCTGGTGTAGTAGGCCTAGAGGGTGGTCGCCGTGGAGAACGAGGAGGACAGAAAAAAGGGAGAGTTGACTCTGATTGTCATTATACACATTATAACATCCATCCAGACACAGAATAAACATTCAGGCAGTTCTCGAACTATCCCCTACTACCAGCTTAGCTATAAAACGGCATTTAAAAACCTTCACTTAAGTTATTACCTCTTTTGTAAATAAATATATTTCTAACACATTATTTGTTGAATTTTAACTTACATTCCCAGAATACTCCAATAATTATAACCGCTATTGAAAAATCTATAAAACATCATTCACCTGATGACAATAAGACGAGGATTATTGAAAAGGAATAACACCCCAACATATAGAATTAAAATAGACAAAACAAAGAAAAGTCACTAAATTTTTGAATGTGTAATTTTAAAACCTTCAGATAAAGGAAGAGAAATGATATAGTCATGGACACAACTGAATATAACCATAAAATATAATTGCAGGACAAAGACATAATAATATGAAGAGTTAACTAACATCACACACTAAAGAGTTTAGTTTAAAATTGAAGTGATCTCTCTAACTATACAATATTAGGTAGAGGTGAAATTACAGTTGTCTGAGATGGATGATTGATCCAGTGGAGGTATATTATATGTAATAGTGTATATAATCCAGTTTTTCTATATATTCAAAATGACATAATTGACATTTACCAACACAAATTACACATTTAGACAAATACGCCCTAGTAACCTCGACATGACTACACGAAGGAGTCCGAAGTCTACCGATACATAGTATCTACCACAGTACAAGACGAACTAGGCTGAAAGGTCTATTATCTAACGAAGATACAACATTGTAAGATGTAGATATAGTCAATTTTACAGCTCTACATATAAGGATATGTACAAAGACATAGGTATGACACACATAAAGAGTTGCATTGATGTTGGCATTAGAAGAGTATTTCTCTGTGGGTTATATTATTTATTATTCCTTGCAAATATTTCATCACATTAAACCTAACTGCATTGAACACACGGTGTCTCTTTTTCCCTTTCAAATATTTTTCTGTTAAACCTAACTTACTAAATCATATTTAAGTCTCATAAAACAACAAAAAAAAAAAGGTTTTCGCCTCTGGCGAGCGTATTGATAGCCAATAACATGCCAAATTCGGTATTGGCGAAAAGCCCAGGAAATGCTGAATCAGTGCCTGAAAGGCCCAGCTTCGAAATCCAAACTCGTGAGAAATTATCACCGAAAAAACGATTTCCAGATGAAAAATTCTGAAGAAATGCAAGATATTCCAAAATATGCAAAATCGCCGGCAGGCAACAAGCATGCAAATCCGGCCGCCGCGCGTGATGTCACGGCGCCGATGACTGCTGCTGCTACCAGCGCCGAACCAACTTCGAAGAACTGGGGTGACATCATGGAGATGGGGGAGGAACAAAACGACGGCTTCACCGTCGTCGTTAGAAACAAGAGAAGGCGCCGCGGCTCGTCGTCATCAGAGCACGCTGCGAGGCAGCCCAGCAAGCCCAGAGAGCAGCGTAACACCCAGCAACGGAAGCGGTCCACAGGGCCGAGAGCAGTGCCGCCCCAGGAGATCAAGGCGACGCGGGCAAACATCGCCGACGCCAAGGCGACGCAGTCCTCATTTAATCAGGACAATTACATCTTTGTGGAGCTCTGTCCTGATCTCTCGCCATACAATTACCTCCAGGCGATCGACAAGCTGGTCGGGGGTCCAAAGAACATCACCCAGTTCAACAGAATGAACAGGCATTACATCGTGGGCCTGGCGAGCAAGGACCTTGCGAGCTGTCTGGTGGATAACGGCCTGAACATCGAGGGAACGCTCCTTAGGGTCTTCCCCTACCGCAAGAGGGCCGAGCGCATAGTCGTGGCCAATCTGCCCGGCTTTGTGGAGGACAGCACCGTCGTGGAGGCCCCGCGTCCGTATGGAAATGTCACCTCCATCGCTCCCATCCTGATCAAAATGGGGGAGTACGCCTTTACCGACGACCGCCGGGAGGCCTACATCCTACTCCATGAGGGCGCCAGACTGGAGAAGCTGCCCACCCGCCTGGACATCAAGTCCAAGGGAGACACCCTGCCGGCCTTCCTCTCCTTTGGCATCAAGTGCTCTAAATGCGGGAAACAGGTCTACCGCAGAGCCAACTGCCCAACGCTCGCCAGGCAGACCATCAGCCCCAGGCAAACATCGTCCCCCACCGATGCAAGGCCTCCGCCTTCTCCTCCTCAGCAGCCGGCACCTGCGCCCGCAACACCAGCGTCCCCTGCTCCATCTGCGGAGACGTCGACTGAGGCTCCCACGATCCCTTCCGCGCCTCAGCCTGCCGAACCGGTGCATCCAGCCCAGCCCGCCCCCGTTGCCCATCCTGCTCCTCTGACTGCCCCGGGGCCCCTCGAGCCTGGGACCCACGAGATGAAGGAGGAGGAGGAAATCTCAACTCCCTCCACGCCTTCCCAGAAGCGCTCCTCAATCGCTCAGCTGGTGAAACACCTCAACAAGTCCCCCACCCTCTCCATCGACCAATCCAGGCTTCCCGACCTTGGCTGGGATGAGGCCCTGCGCCTCATCTCCACTCAATCCCAGTTGACGAAGCGATTGCCCTCGCTAACAAACGCCCAGATTGCCGCTCACATCGAGCTAGCAGACGCCATCTTGACCACGCACCCTGGCACCGACTCCACCATCTATAAGGTCCTCATGAAGCCCAAGAAGCCGCTTAAGCAACGGCTTCAATGAACTACCGCGTCGCTACAATCAACGCGCGAGGGCTCGCCACTCGGGGGAGGAGCCTTGTCCTGTGTCATCTTCTCAAACAACATCGAGCGGACATCGCGTTTGTCCAAGAGACAAACGCATATCACCTGGATAGCGGCCAAGACCTCTGCCTCGGCTACAACGCTGTTGTTTTAGCCCATCCCGTAGCCATCTCGGGATCCGGACTCGCCTGCGTCTTCGGGCCAGGCGTCGCCGAGCTACAACAGCGAATCCTGTGGCCGGGCCACATTGCCTCGGCAACTATCGATGTCCACGGCGAGGAGATGACGTTCATCAACGTCCATCTGCCTCACGAACCCCGCGAGAGGAACGAACAACTTGAGATCCTGGCGGCGACAGCGGCACAGGAGGAGGGGGCCTGGGTCCTCGGGGACCTTAACATCAGGGATCACTGATCCCCGGCTGGGACGGCTTGCCATGCGAGCTCCTCGCTGCCTTCGAGGACTTCTTCGCCGAAGCTCTGGCCCGAGTGTTCGCGGCTTCACGGCTCCGCGGAGCCCTGCCTCCGTCGACGCGGCGCAGCTCCATCTGCCTGGTGCCCAAGGCCCGCGGCAGCGTCAGTCGCGGCCTTGAAAGATACAGGCCCATCGCGCTGCCCTCGGCCGACTACAGGATGCTAGCAGCCATTCTCCACCGGCGCCTCAAACCCCACCTACGAGCCCTGGTGCCAGACTGCCAGACGTACGCTGTCCCCGGGAGGTCCCCGTCCTGGAACATCGCTAAGGTGACGGATGCTGTTGAGGAGGCTACCGCCGTGGGCTCGCCGCTGGCCGTCATGGGCGTCGACCTGGAGTCCGCCTTCGACTCCCTGGACCGCGGCTTCCTGGAGTCCCTGATGACGTTCCTTCGCCTCCCGCCGGCCTTCATGGGCTGGATGAAGATCCTATACGCCGGGGCGGACGCGACGATCCGGGCTGGGGGTTTCACATCACCGCCTTCCCCCTCCTCAACGGCCTTAGGCAGGGCTGCGCCGTGAGCGCCGCGATGTTTAGTATCGCTACGGGGCCACTGCTACGTCGCCTGGAGTCGACCCTCGGCGTGGGCAATGTCATCGCCTACGCCGACGACATCGTCCTCCTGTTCCATCGCGACGACGAATTCGAGAGGGTGGCGGCTGTCCTCGAAGACTTCAAGTGGGCCTCCGGCATCGGAGTCAACCTAAGAAAGAGCGCGGGCCTCTGGTGCGGCGCCTAGTGCAACCGCGGCGACTCCCCTCTCGGCGCCTCCTAGTCGACCACCTCCATCAGGGTCCTAGGACTCGACATCGCCCCCAGGAGCTCCGTCGCCCATCAGGAGCAGCATCTCCTGGCCCTCCTGGAGTCTGCCTGCCGTAAGTGGACGCCCTTCACCCGCGGCCTCTCCCTCGTCGTGCGAGCTAGGGCAGCGAACTCGCTGGTGAGCTCCACCATCCAGCACCACCTGCACGGGTACCTGCCCGCAGCGCCAACCATCGCCAAGCTGCAAGCCCGACTAGCGAGGTTCGGCTGGGGGCCTGAGCACACGGCGTGGCTTCCCGCCTCCGTCACGGCGAGGCCCGTAGCCATCGGGGGCCTCGGCCTCCTCGACCTGGCAACCCAACCCCAGTTCGCCTGCCTCAAGGGTGTGCAGGTCGCGCTCCGCGGAGGCAGGAACGGCTTCGACTGGCTGGTCGATAACAGCGAGGCCTGGATCCGCCCTCCACCAGACGGCACGCGTCTCCAGCCCCGCCGTCTTCGGTTGCTGAAGCTGTGGGAGGAGGCCTCCAAGATCCTGGGCCCCAATCACCGGGCGGTCCCTACATCTCGGCGGCTGCCGGTTCCTTCGCCCTCCCGACCCCCGCGCGCTGGCTCGGAGCCCGAGTCCGGGACCTTGTGGTGGCGGAGGACCATCACATCGCCCGCCCTACGCGCTCCGCCCTTGCCGACGCCGCGGCCCTTGGCGCCTTCTGCCGGAGGCTGACCGCCGAGAACGACGAGGGCTTCCGGGAGAGAACTTCCTTGGCTGCGGCTGTGGTGCTGCGCGGGACGGCCACGCCGTTCCTCAACGGCCTCACGACCCGCTCGGCCCGACGGGCCCTGGATCATCCGCGCCTCGCGGCCACGCCGATCTCCCGATTCCTGGCGAGATGGGCACCCACCTTCAGCCCATCATCCAGGATCGACTGGGCCTCGCTGCGGCGCTGCGCCTTCTCGGGCCATGAGGCCGATGCCGCCTTCAAGTTGGCCCTCCACGCTCTACCCCATCCGGCCCATCCTGCCTCGGCCGGCCCCTCGTGTCCTGCCTGCGGGTCCGTCGACCGCTCCCTCGGCCACCGCTACTGGAGCTGCCGTTCCATCAGGCCCCTCATCAGAGAGGCCTTCAACATCATCGGGCGGCCCCCTGACCTGCAGGCTTGGATCTTCAGCGGGTCCGGCCTTGAGGACGACGCCCTGACCATCCTGGCGTCGGCAAAGCTGCGCGTCTATCGCCACTTTGTCCAGGTTGGGCTCGGTGGAGTAGAGGACCCCGCTCATCGTCTAGACCAGAACGCTCCAGCCCCAGGGAATGCCTTCCTTCATCCCCATCACTATATAAATATGTATATATTTAAATTTTATATATTATTTCTATTTCTTTTCTTAAACTGTTGTTCTCTTTGAACTTGTAATATTGTCGAGATGACAATAAAAATGTTTTAATTGTCAATTGTCACGGTGTCTCGTCCATATCCTATGTTAGTAAAAGATGAAATAGTTTATCTCATTTTTAACAATGGAGTTAAGAGTTTAACAGTTTTCATCATCAAAGTGATTTTGCAATTTAAGCAAGCAAGATTGAAGTGTTATTATAAAATGTTATTCAAAACTTGTTTTCTCTTATGAATAGTTTTCGTTTGATAAGCCCGTAAAAGAGAAACTTTGCTCTAAAGCTTGCTTGTGTTTGTCATAATAAACTCGCATTAACATTTTTTGGAAGGTTTATAAAACTTTGGTGACAATTTCACCTAATATGGTGAATAGAGTAGCCCTCATTAATTCAATACATATATACATACAATAACGGAAATAGAAGGTCTTGCACCGAGAAATAGTTGAAATAAAAGAATTTTGTTCAAGTAAACTTCTCAAGGCGTGTAAGGAATGAATACATTTTCGATGTAGTTAGTTAGGGCACATTTTAATCTTTAAAATTATTCAATCTAGGTATTAGGCTGTACAACACATTCATGCCAAGTTTAATGATATTCCACCAGTTCCTTCCTTAGAATAGATATATCTCAATAATGTTATAAAAGAGCCAAGAGGGGGAGCTTCAATATTTTTACACCATCAAAGTAATGGCAACAGGTCCGATTCAAGAGGGATAAAGTGATATAGAATGTCTTCTAAACTAAGCTATTTCGGAACGGTTTCTTCAAAATGTTTTAATTAAAAGCTAGCTAAGTAAGTAATAAATATTTTTAAAATAATAGGAAATTGTGCAGTAAGGATCAGATCATTGCCTTTTACAGGTATAGGTCATCTAGAGTTGGCAACAAGATCCTGCCTTCTAGGTAAGATCAAAATATAATAGGATATATCTAAGTCCCCCACACATATTTTCTCAATTTTGAACAAACATATGCTGAAATTATTGTGATATTTTATGATTATGCTGAGAAAGTTGCTTCAATTTGATCCTACTGAAGATGAAGTATCCAAACTAGTTCTTAAATTCTATCTCATAATTTATGCGCTCAGATCTTAAATATGGGCATAAGTTATACCAGACTGTATCAAAAGTTCGTCCCCATAAATACGGTTTTAAAACACATTAAATAATATATAGAATATTTTTATTCAAACTTTATTTATATTAATATATATTTAAATGATAAAATTTTATATTGGGCTTCCGCTTTGGAAAATAACTTTTAATACAACCTAGTAAATGCAGTTTTTTTATTAATCTCTTTTGGCCCGTGCGCGCGGAGAAAGGAAGGTTATTCTAATCAGATTTAGACTAACACTCCTGATTTATCAGGATCTGTTTGATGTAATGTCTCAATAGCTATTTGTATAAAATATACATAAACCGTATATAGACTTAGTTCTTGAATATATACGTAGGAGAAATACGATATATCTCCCCCGAAACAACTTTGAAGCCCCCATTATCGCATGGGTCACGGCAGGTGTTAATCCCACAAAACAACCAGAATGTGGTGTTATGTCTGAACGTGGAGCCGTCTCTGTTAATACATAACACCAACATGATGGTGAAATATAGGAGACACAAGAATTGACGACTATAGATCATCCCCCGTTTCTCTAAATAGATCCGCATCTATTTAACTTTCTACTTTTAATTACATAGAGACACATAAGACAATATTCAATTTTAAAACATCTTCGAAACTTTCGGCGCTCTTCATCTATAATAAAAAGTCACAGAAAAAAAAAACAAGGAAATAAATATTTAAATAAAAAAAATTGGTTACGCCCAAATCTAAAGACAACAGAAGTACCCAAAATATAAGGTGATAAAATATAGAACCTTCTTTGAACACGTGCCTTATAAAAATTGCACAAGTAAATATAGATGCAAATAGAGAGGCAATCACGTTGTGCACAGCTAACATCACTTATAGGAGAGGTGGAGACACGGCCTTTTGACACCTTTAGATATATTTTTCATCTACGTATACAACAAACATGAGAAATGAACGTTGCTTGGCCTGTACTAAGGTTTATTGTGAGGACGAAACTATTTATTTCCAAACGTTTCAGCCAAAACTTACCCAAAGGGACGTAATCTATAGATATATTGGAATATTAAAGAATACCACACCAGGGATTACATAAAATACCAATCTGGGAAATTCTGGAGAACATTGCTACCGCTCATGAACCAGAATTAACATTTTCCACCAAGAGGTACATTTTAATAGAGAATACACTTTTTGGAAGTATCAAGGAAAAATAAGATCAATAACCAATTCAGAAGATATCCATCAACATTTCTATGTAAATTACAATTTTAGGTTAGCAATGAATATGGGAACTCTTTGCTTAAAGGAAGAAGGCGAAGATTGAATGCGGCTGATTCCACACTAGCCCTCTCAATGATATCCTAACCTTGACATATCCTAAACATTGGCACTTTAATTTAAATATTTAAGCATGTATGGTTCCTTTTGCTCTGCATGTTTATTTTTTGTATATATGGTTATATTTCTTTTTGTTTGTTTTTTCTTTCTTCTCTCTTTTCTTTTTCCTTATTACTTCTTGTATTCTAGTTTTTACTTTTGAAATATCTTCCTTTGCTAAATCCTGTAGAGGGGAATCATGTATAGGGCTGGATGCCCCAATAAAAAGGCTTGTGTGTGTGAATATGGGAACTCTTATATTTGTATATATATGTCATAATTTGCCCAAAAACCAATTAATTTTAATAGATTACGTTCGGTTTGATATACTGTTGTCGTTCATAAGTGAGGGTTGATAGTTGGGTCTCTAGAAGATTACGTACTTAATACTAACTAGCTAAATTACTTTCCCAGAAATGTATAAGCTCACCAACTATAAAGAAAAGCGAGCGAATAGGATCCGTGGCGGCCTTACAGCAGACATGGTCTTGGCAGGGCTAACAGCAGAGGAGGTGGCCTTGTGCAGGGAGGTGGAGAGGCAAAGGGCACAGGCTCCGCTGGTTTCCCGAGCCATTGGGTACGACAGAGAGGCCTTCCAGGAGTATGCCGACATGAAGGTCAAGCCACCTGTTGTCATCTTATCCTCGAGCAATCTACCTGTGGTTAGGAACAACAAGGCGGACCCTACTGTGCTGACATTCATCGCGGAGTCCGTTTGGTCATTCCTGCATAAGACTGATGACTATAGCGGATACATCTGGACAACCGACCAGCATGTGTACACCGCCATCGAGGTTTTCGGCTACGCACTTAACGCAACCTGGTACATTGATGTGCGCATCGCCAACGACATCATCAGGAAATCCATTCAGACCAAGGCCCTCCTGCATGTTACTACCGACGAAGATGCCAACAAATTCGGCTTCGAAAACAAGGGGGCATTTGAGCAGGAATGCAGTGAGCTCCGCATGGCTGGTGAAAATGGGGTCGTTGACCAGGTAATTGATGCCATGCTCTGCGAACTGTCTGAGACGCTAGGGAATACAGCCCGAGCCATCCAGCTGGAGATATCACTAGCCATATGCTGCATCAGCTGCTCCTGAGTTTACGGAGAAGCTGACAGCTGAGTTTAAACGAATGGTAGGAAAAATTCTTTTTCGAGGCTTACATGCACAACGGTCGCGCCCTTTCATTCGACCACGACGGATACGACACATATATATTGGAGTTCTTAAATATTTTATATGATCAGATATAGTTTTCTCTTTTTATCGTGTTATTGTGTAAGACTATATATTGGAATAATTTTCTCTGTCAATTTGGATTTGTGTTCTGGATGTTTAATAGAGCGGAAAGCTAGTGCGTGTGGGAAAGCGTGATTATATTAGAAAATGTATAACATTCTATATATTCAATACTAACGGGAGAAAACAGATAATACTGGTGGAAGCGTCGATAGAAATAAACATTTTATTTTTACAACCATATCTGTGTTATAATGGAATAAGAAGTACAAATCAGTGGAATCACACAAACATCTCTTTAAAATGTTTTCCTCAAGGGGAAATTGGATTTTAATATTTATTCTATAAATGGTTTTAAAAATATGATATATATTTTTAAAAATCTATACAAAAATCAAATAACGTTAACCGAAACAACAAAAGGTGAGTCTTCTACTGCTGAAGAAATTTGTACACATACACAACTATATATATTCCCCTACATTTTATCTACCCTTTATTTACTAATTAAATTCTCAATTATATCTACGGGCCTATGATTCGACTTGAAGACGGCCGAGAACTTAGACAAAGAATGATACTAAGACTCTGTTAAAACTGGGATGACATAATGGACACATGTGATCAATCACACAAGAAGAGTTATTAGAGAATCTCAAGAGGAAATCGGTTACTACCCCTTCTCTCTATTTCAACAATGGGTAAAAGGATAATGCTCAATTCCCCACTTGGAGGCCATCTTAATTTCTGCGAGGGAAGCTCAAGGCTCTTCCATCCAGGAAGTCTGGAAATGTGAGCACAAGATAGCTGATTCCCTAGACCCAAGCAGGTATCCAGCAGCTTTGAACACATCGAGTTCTACTTTGATATTACACAAAGTTTCAAACATTTGCTAATATTCTTCAATTTTAAAAGTGATTAAATTTATGAGAATCTGAAAAGAAATTTAAAATAAATAGTATTTATCAACATTTTTAATATATAAAATTGAAACAATGACGCCTCTAATAGTTACAATCCAGAAACGACTGAAGCGCTATAATGATCTTAAAGAAAATGGAAGAAACCATAATTTCATTACGATTATACTCTCCCTCGCCACCATTAAGGCCGCCAACGGGCTTCCAAAGAAGCTGAACGAAATGGAAAGGGAGGAAATTTATGAAATTTTGTGAAGGTAATAAATTACTTATAATGCTTTAGGACAATTATTTCACTTTTAATGAAACGTATTGGTTTAAACTTTTACTAAAAGTACTTGAGTACCTTTCGAAGAACCAGTGTGTTCGAACGATTGTACGAATATGTTGTATTAAGAGAAACTCTTTACCTTAATGCAATTGTTTATTGATCCTTATTCAAGATAATTCTGGGTGATTATATTAAAATATTTTAGTAAATTACGCGTTATTTCCCATTGGGAAGCTGTTCTTGTGTTCGTGTACTCCTCGTGCCATTGGCATTACCATTTGCCTTTGCACGCCCTTCATCGAAGAAGGATGCAAAGCCTGTCTCTGCCAAGCCCCCCTAAGGTTCTCCATGTCTCCTCACCATAATTGACGTGAAGGTCTCCTTGTCCACCTCTAGTGACTTCTAAAGTCAAACTAGAGACCGAAGTTTACATAATCTTTCCAGATAATATAAAGTAGGTTTGTCTTTACCTACGCGACCTACCCTTCTGTTTACTGCCTCTCATTAGGCAAGTGATTCTGTTCTTTTCTAAGTTGCCGAAAAACTACTAGCTATTAAATCGCATAGAAATTTAGCATTTTTCGCTTTATTTTAAAAATATTTTTATAATAAAGTTTTTTTATAATGATGTCTTACGATGGAGACCAAGGTTGAGGGTAACCTCAAGTCGAAGTGGCGCATAGTTGCGCCAAGATACGGCCAAGACAGAAAAAGAGCGACAAGGGCCCAAGAAAACCGCTTATAACACTGGAAGCCAATTGCCATAGGGACAGGACGGCTACCGAAATCAGATAGAATTTACATCGGGAACCTATATTTTACGAAAAACTGTGTCGAGGCGACTAAAAGTTTTATAAAAGAAATCTAAAGATATGTATTCTATACTCAGGCCACATCATGGAATGGTACGTTTGAACTGGTGTTGCGAACACCTCATGTGGACCGATGATCAATGGGCTCGTGTTCTTTCATCGAGTAGTCACCCTAGGTTTACTATGTAACACAGCCGTACACGAAGGTATAGAATTGGTGACAGGTATCGGGATGAAATATCTTGGGTCCTTATGCCAAGTTATTACACAATGCATTTTGTCTTTGATTTATTTTTATGGACGATAGCCGACCAATCCCGATCAGATGTGCAAAATGCATATATTTCCACAGCACTTAAGTCTGTATGAAAGAGACGAAGGTTTACGCGAACAGATCACGTATCCAAGACTGCACGAAGGAAACCAAACGTATTAGCTGTACCAGAGCTTACAACGCCAGGGCTAAACCTAACCACTCTTCACCATGCTATGACCTTCAGTTGTCCAAGCTATAAAAGTAAGATCGAACTCTTAAGAAATACCATCACTCTTAATAAGTTAATAAAATAAGATAGAGGGTCTAAAACTTTCATGGCCCGTTTAAAGATATTTTCTCAAAATATAGGTCGAAGGTATATCAGCCTTAACAATTCTGCCACACGACATCAATGAAAAAATGCTGACCTTGTGTATCTTAATTCAAGAACCACTACTGAATGCTGACATCGCCAGATTGATATCTTGACAAAAAAAAACTTCCTTCACAAATAGTAAATCCTGAATTTCTATTAATATAAAAAAATCCAAGCCTTCTGTTTCAATCTGTCTACGTATTGAAAAGCTTTACAGACGCGGATCATCGATGGGACTCCGCCTGTTGCTATGTTCCATCAATAGAACAGACCCAGGAGGACAAATTATACACGATTTAATCTCCTTATCAAATTCAGAAACTATAGCAGACACATTTAATGATACTAGAGACGCTCTTGGAATTGGACCACGACGCTTACCGCGCCCCACATTGGTCGGCTGAGGGTTGACCACGCCATTCACAACTTCGAGGCTTTCCTCCGTGTCAGGGTCTACTTCAGGCTTTGCGGCTTCGAACACAGCACCCCCAGATGCACAAACCCCTCCATTAAATGCTCCCAATGTGCATCCAACGACCACGACGGCCTCAACTGCCCTTCCCTCTCCGATTATCGCACCCTGAAGTACGTCCACTGCCATCCAAAGAAGCTCTCTTCTAATCACGAGGCCCGGTCCTCCACTTGCGAGCGATGAAATACTGACCTCTTCCACCCTGGCCACTCCTACACTTGACCCTCGCCCTCCTTCTGAACATGTCTACCTCCGGACTTTATCTTGCCACTTGGATACAATTTTCTTGGACTTTAGACCTTTACTTATGATTTTTCATCCTTCTTCAATTCATGGCTTCCTCAAACTGCTACCCACCCTCTCGACCTGCCAAACTTCTTTGACACCTGCTACCAGCATCCGCGCTCTGCACCTCTCCTTTCTTCTTGAACTCTGAAACGGCAGTCCTCTGCTTGATGCTCAGCTACAGTGGGATGCCTGAAAAAGCTCTCCAGCGTAGCTGATGAGTTAATTATAATCATAATAGAGACACTTCACACAATACTTCCCACAATACATCATGAAGATAGAGGTTTTCTGGCCGGCATTCATAATTATCTCTCTCTCGAGGTGCGAGGATGCACGGGCACGCGCCCCTGCCCCAACAATGATGCTTTGAAAATTTCCAACCGCTTCCGAAAATAATAAAGAAATTCTCTACTTTTATGGGGGATTCCCCACGCCTTAATTCAACAATGACATTGACTGAAAGCCAATCGGCATCCACGCCCGCTGATGTGGTCAGCACCTCTCAGGCCACTACGGCAACTGATGGGGAAACCAAGCAACCCGGGTCTGGAACAGGCAAACCCTCAACCAGCTGGGCCGAACTCGTCGACCTGGACAAACAACTCCCAATGGAGGAAGACGACACCGGCTTCACCACGGTCGCTGCTGGCCGGAAGAGACCTTCCTACTCTGAAGCTGTGGGACGGAAGAACAAGAGGGGCTGTGTTCAGACAGCGGCCCTGAACACAAAAGTAGGGAAACAACCCCCTTCTGCCAAGCCCAGAGTACAAGAAAGTACCAGCTCAAGGCAGAAGCAGGCGGACTTCCGAGCCAAGTCAGCGGCCGGCAAGATAACCAATGTGTCTTCCTGGAATTTTGCCCGGATTTTAGCTAGGCCCAGTATTTTCTGGTGCTGGAGGCAAAACCAGGCAAAGGCACGGTTTACCAGCTGACGAAAATGGAGGGGCAAATCCTGGTCGGCCTCTCCAGCGTTCAGCACGCCGACAAACTGCTTGACGCTGATAAACATATTTTTAGAGGGATGGGTATCACGAGAAATGGGAACAAGAACTATAAATATGTTTGAAAATATCCCGAAACACAATACACTTCGTTTTTAAATTTAAAAAGTAGTTAAAAAGGGTAGGTATAAATTGTACATAATCGATATAGATTTATATATAATATTGTGAAATATTTGTAAATATTATTACTGTCATATTACTATTTAATTTTTAAAAATAAATTCGATTATTATATATATGTATTTTAATTTTTGTGACTTTTGTAGTTTAATAGTCTAATAATTGAAAACTCGCGTGAGATCGCCCCTGCAACCTCAGAATAATTTTTAACTCCTTGCTCTAACTTTTATTTGTTCCTGACCAGGACAAAATATTTTTGTCGTCGAGAGAATAAAAAATATTTACTGGCCGAAGTATCTCTTAATCCCACAATACCTTGATCTGACCATTGATATCGCACAAAACCATGTATACAAGCTACTATAACTACATCACCATCTGGAGATATCTACAGAGGGATACATCGCTATAGAATAAGTGGTAGAATTCAAGACATCGTAAGACGGGTAATTAAAACTTGTTCCTGACTTAATATAACTCAGACAATGGGAGATTTATCACCGGGTAAGGGTGATTCCATCAAGGCCTTTTTAAAAACGGAAACTGATATTGCAGGACCAATCGCCCCCCGGGCTTGTTTTTCTCCTCGCCTTGGAGTTGTAAAATCTGAGCACTTGAGGGTGCTGTGGCCTTGTGTAATTCCAGTGTGGCGTGTCCTAGCAACTGTCAATAGAGAGATAAGTCAAGTTGATACTCAGAGCGAGCTAGCTAAGAACCAAAAGTCCATTTAGTCACAGAAAAAGCAAAACAAAGTGGCGAAAATCGGAGTCATAGAGTCAAGAGCTCGCGAATACATCCTTAAGACATTTAGGAAGTCAGAGAGATCTCTCCAATATTCTTGTGGAGCTAATCCGCTCCCGTGACCTTTCCTGGGTAGCTAATCCCTTCATTAGTACCATGTTCTTGTTACTTTACACGGTAACCTGATATACACTCAGTACAACGTCTCGTTGAGAATCTGTTGAACTGTTGGAGTATAGACTGTATTCACAGAGTAGCAACAGTTATAAATATATATTATTTATAAATCCATATTTTTCATTTGTTTTTTAAAGAATGCTTATTTTGGATCATATATATAAATATATAATATAAAGATTTAAATAATTTATTTTTAAAATATATTTTTTATTTTCATGCATTGTATATTCTACATTTTTGACCATAGTTTTAGAATATGTCACTTTTAATGTTGTTGCAAATATGTATAGTTAACTCACCTATTTTCTAAATTCACTAATATAGAATTAATTTTATAAATTCTATGTGATTGTAAAAAATATTTATTGTGTAAAATATTTTATTCAAGTAATTGAGAATAAAACTACTTGATAGTAAATAATTATTTTTCTTTTATCACGAGAGACTTCACCTTCAATTCTCTTTATTTTACAACAAAAATATATTCATAACATATATATTACCCCATATTTTGCTCGTGGCTACACGCCAAACTTCCTCGGCGAACAAGATTTTTTGAGAGAGACTCGCTTAGAGCTTTTTTAAAAAAATAATAAAATATATCTCATAAAAACCCTCTCGAAAAGAATTTCAACTCATTGCTTTAATAAACTGGAAAAAGTACAAAAAGAAAGAAGGATACTATTGGATAAATTATAAGGCAATAATTATTCTACAGAATTTGTCAGAGACAATTTCACAGATCTACATTCATCTCTTCTTCCAATAGCTAAGCTCAGCAATCATTCTCCCCTACAGCTATGGTATTGAAAAGATCAGTAGAACTCTCAAGAAATATAACATCAAAACTATATATACCAGACACCATCGAATTTAGGAACGCTTCTACGCCATCCTGATACCAAACGTAATCCAAAAACAATAGTCAAAAATATAATATCATTTACAGAATTCCATGCCATTCATGTCCAGCGACATACATAGAAGAGATAAGAAAAACTATAGAAGAGAACCAATCAAACAACCAACCAACTATTGTCCTCTTAGTAGACCTCACACTAAAATAGGACCACCTATACCACATTTCAACTTTACTGAAATAGTTTATCAGAATATTAAGAAGACAAACATTCCAGGCTTATTCTAGAAAGCTGGGCTTTTCAATAGAAGATAAAAATAGCATATACATAGACTCACTCAAGTATACCTGCGAAATATTGGAAAAGATAAATATATTTGATACAAAATATTTGCTCACTTGTTAGATCACTAATTTTGTATGTAAATAAAAGTATATGGTTAGAGAATCAAAAAGACTCATCCTCTTTTTAATACTAACAACCCAAACACAAAGGATGTCAGAATAGAATAAGTAACAGAGAGTATCAAAAAGATCTGCTTAAGGCTGGTTAAAAGTAGCTCCAATAGAACACATAGAGAGTGCTGTTACAGGAAAAAATAATTCCTCTGCTTGGGCGATGAATTCTCTAAAAAAAAATATATAACAATGATGCCATTAAGAAACTATAAGGAACGGCATACTGAGACTTAGTGGCAAATAGTGTCGTTAGCAAGATACAAAAAGCAAGAAATAATAATAATAATAAAAAAGCTACTACTACTATAAAAGAGCTTCGAGAAAATTAAAGATACTTAAGAAGATAACGGTAAGAGATCACGGCCCCACACTTCATTCTAAAAACCTGATAGACTGGGTCTGCAGAAGAAAGCTACAAATTCTACGTCACCTACAGAGCACCCAGTAACAGAACTGACTGCTTATTGGCAACACCAGATAAAATCCCACACCGATAGCGAGGATGGAAACAGTGAAGGCCATCAGAAATATGGGCCCCAAAAAGACGACTTAATGAGAAACCCTTTTCTCTACCTAAACATACAGCTCCCGGAAGTACTGCAAGAGGCGCTTAATGCTTATATTGTAGCATGGGCCGACTTCATGGAACAGGAAGCTCGTGCCAGCGCCGGGTTGTTCCACGCGAACCCTCGCGCGAACGCACGCGCTTCCGCCAGTGATTCTTTTCCGCGCTCGCGCCAGTCATTATTTTCTTTGCTCTCGTATAAAAAATCTGTATAAACTTTAAATACATTTCTCTCGCTTATAAAATTGTTCTTAATTGCCATACGACTTGCTAATTATTTCATCACTACAATATAAACATAGACTACTTTCCTTCGGTCTGGAAGATAGGCTATATACTATTTCCTTAGGTAAAATGATAAACCTGTTTAAAGAATTAAATCTCCGAGGCCAAAATAATTGTTAAATCAAAGGGGGGTCAATCTTTGATAAAATCATGGTCCCAACCGAACTGCATCTTCATCAAACTGGAGCGTTGACCAGAAACTCGGATCTAGCTGGGGCAACTCAAGTGGACGAGTGCTACAAAGGTCGAGGGGAGTTGAGAAACAGGTCGACATACCATCACCACGTCTGTGGACAACGTTTCGTAGACTTAAAACATGACTTACAGAGATTTATCTCTCTAACCACAATGACAGATATCTGGATGATGTTTTCTGTAAACTCAGCCTCAAGCGCATCATACACTTTATTCATAATGTCTTGTCCTCAAGGTAGAAACATTGGTCCACTTTTATGGATCTTCTACATAAAATTTAATGCTATTTCTGGTGATAACGTATGCATATTAGTCTTTGTTGATGACCTAATTCTCATCTACACAGACGTAATCAGAAAAAAGTTGAAAAACAACTTGAAATGTTTACCAAAGGATTAATCTTCTCCATATCAGGATAGAGCTCTTAAAAACGTTCAGCATCTTACATTGCTCCTGCTGGTGGAGATAAGAGAACTGGAAAAGGTGGAATTCATGTTTCACCTTTCCATACCTCATCCTCAAAGTTAGAAATGTCGCTATTTCTCTTTGAAAATAAATTTCGATTTTTATAAAAAAGAAACATTCGCGGTATAATTTCAATTTTCGTTTTACAATCATCAGCCGCGTTATATTTGTATTTTAAATGTTACTTTAAATATTAGTTACGAACGGAAAAATACGTCCAGGGTAGCCGAGTGGACAAGGCACCTGCCCGGTAAGCAGAAGGGTGTGGATTCGATTCCCGCCCCTGGACACTGCTGATCCATATGTCACCACCTCCGGCATTGAAGTAGCAATGACGTCGTTCAATAATTCACAGAAAAACTTAATACGAAACCTGGTTTCCTCAAAGATAACTATCCAAAAACGCCCTTATGCTGCAACTACCCGTAAATACGCAACTGCCATCAAAGAATTGAAAGTCAACCATAACATAGTCATCAGTAAAGCTGACAAAGGTTCTAATGTGGTTATATTAAACAAAGTCGACTATAGAAAGAAGATTCTCGACATCGTTGAGGATAGAGACACCTTTGTACCTATCACGGCTCCAGACAACCTTCAATCCATCAAGAAAATTTAAAAAAAAACACTTACCTCTCTCAAGAAGAATAAGATGATCACCGAAGACCAATTTAAGACCTTCAATTCAAACAGCGACACCATACCAAATATCTATGGACTTCCTAAGATCCACAAGCCTTCAGTCCCACTACGTCCCATTATTGCTTATCACTTGTCCCCCGCCATACAGCTCTCCAGACATCTGTCCTCCCGCCTTTCGCCCTTGATGCGATCCTCTAACCCCCATTCAATTAATAGCACCCCAGCCTTTATTCAAGAAATAAGAGCATTGAAACCACAACAAGATTTCATTATGTGCTCCTATGACGTCACCTCCATGTTTCTCTCTCTCCCACACAACCTAATTATAGAAAACCTCCGTTCTTTGCTTTCTTCGCACAGCATCCCGAACCCTGAAATAGAAGGAATCATTTTAATGTTTGAATCATGCTTGGCAACATCTAACTTCAGCTTCGAAGATCAGTTTTTTAAACAAATCTGTGGATCTCCTATGGGTAGCCCTTTATCCAACATTGCGGCAGAGCTCGTCATGAGCGCCATTGACAGCTGGATTTTGGAACAGAAACATCTCCGAATAGAAGTTTGGAAAAGGTACCTGGACGACATTTTTTGCATATGTCACAAGGATGACGTCCTATTGGTGTTGGAAACCCTAAACTCTTACCATACACGCCTCACTTTCACAATAGAACATGAGTCCCACAAAGTTTTGCCATATTTGGACATTCTTTTTATCAAAACTGATGAATCATACCACACAACAGTTTATTACAAAAAATCCATAAAACCATCCTATCTCCTTTTTGATTCATATAACCCAATAGGCCACAAACTCACAGTCGTCAGAACACTCACGAAAAGAATACATACACACTGCTCCACCCCAGCCTTCAAAAAATTAGAAAAGACAACCATCATCAGTAATCTAACAGCAAGTGGCTATCCACTTCCCTTCATACTTAGACATAGTTTCAACCCTTCCAAACACACTCAGCCCGTAGTAAACCGTAACACCTGTATTATACCTTATTCCTTTGAAAATCAATCAATAGCCCTCTCCCTCAAGAAATTTGGTTTAAGAACCTTTTTCACCAACCACCTCTCAATAGGCCAAATACTCCGGAACCCCATCACCAAATCTAATATTAAGAAACGTCCCGACCAGCAACCATATGCCATTTACTCCATTGGTTGCCAAGATTGCAACGCTAAATATGTGGGTGAGACTGGCCGTTTCATTTACAACAGAATTTCCGAGCACAACAGAAATATAATAAACAAAGATCCCAAATCTTTGATCTTTCAGCATACCTCTAAAACCGGCCATGCCTTTAACCTTTCCGACCCAACCTGTCATTACCACAACATCAAATCCAAATATCAAAGATTATTAATAGAATCCTTCGTCTCTCAAGATTTAAACAGTATCAACAGGCGTATAGAACTACCATCTCAGTACCACTCATTCAAAAAACAGCCCAGCCATTAGAATAAAAGGACCAATTGACTATAAAAGAAAACAAAACTGAGCTTTGGACAGAGATGAAACAACAGCAGCCTGGCCACGAGAAAACGTGAACTCGTGAAATGTGTTTATATTTATTTTATTTTATATTTTATTCTCTATCTTCGTTGGTGTATATAAATAATATTTTACATTTATATATATATTCTTTCTCTCAATTTACAGCTTGGCCTGTTGAAGGATCGATAAGATCCGAAAGCTAGCATATTAAAAAAAAATTTATGTATAAAGAGACGCATTGCTATCGTTTGTTTTTATTTAATAAATATCTCTATTAAGATGTGTGTGAATATATATAATATAATAGTATAAATATTATATTTTAATATGACCACTGATGAGCCAAGCTCCACATTAATGTTTTTACATCGCTGCAATGATAGTAGTTTTATAGTGTAAAAAAATTTGCTCTAAATAATTACAGAATACATACACAGATGACGCACTATATCCTTGAATTTAAGTCATTTAAACATAAACTAATACAATATTTTTTAGGTCATACAATTTTAGCTCTGTACTCTCTTATCTAAGTTGATAGGATATTTTTACCATAAGTGTATTCAATTTTCACGAAGCTGCTAAATGGGGACAATTGTGTGTGTGTGTTAAATGTATTCCCTTTATCCTCTCTTAAAAAAATCTCATTTTGAAAAAAAAAAAAGGCATTTCCTGATCGTGCAACTAAAAGTTGTTGATGGTTTGCACCATCTATAGGAATAAATATCAACTAATCGTTGATTTTTAATTATTCTAGAATTGGCCAAATACCGTTTCTTGATTAATCAAGAAAAGCTAGCCATGTATTCGTTTCGGGTTTGTAGCCCTCGTCAGCGTGGTGCAAGCTGTACCTCAAC
>CP092871.1:71535721-71578388 GCA_030710605.1 Cordylochernes scorpioides | reverse complement strand
GTTGATCCAATATTTATATCATAGCTCGATATAATAATAAAAAAAAAAGAGAATGAATTTAGAAAACTGATAGTGAGGCGTGATAACCTTAAGACATCAATTTACTAATATAACAGGTTGATGCCTACAGATAGAGTAAATAAACCATAAAGTGTGAAGTTGAACACAATGTAAGAAAAGAGAACATAATATCGTTCACGAGGTTAACATACGCGGAATTAACTACTCTCTCAAAACGAGAACGAAGAAGTACGATACGATATAGTTCGCTATCCTGGATTTGTAAAATGGGCTATTTAAAAGTCCGATCAAAGGCCTAGAATGGCAACAACGATAAATTCTGGTCATCTTGTTTGACAGAAGAAATCTTACAAAAGAATATATTCAAATACCTCCCCTATGATAATCACAATGACTATTCTATTCTCTAATCGAATCAACCTAGAAGAAATAGACCGATGGAGATCAACATATGTTACTGCGATCTCTTTCCTGAGAGTTTTTGCTTAAGAAAGGGAGATTTAGTTAGCAAACGTGCTTGTTATTCGTGGACATTTGTTTTTTGTGTGGTTTTCTCAATTTAGAGAGAGAAAGAGATCATCGCATTTTGATATCGATATTAGGAACAAAGTGACCCAATAGAAAGTGGCATTTAAAAACAAACTATTGTAAGGAAAAACAGCCTTTGGGCGGCTGGCTATTCAATTGACCGAGAAACCGGATAACCCAGGTTTTATGCTAAACACATGGTACCCACAGGACTACATGGCTAATGCACGGTTTAATATGGGGCTCTTTCAAGACATGTTTATTCAATAAATAAAATGAAATTCGAGACTGTAGTGTTAAAAGCTCAGGCACAAGAACATCGAGAGAAGAAATATAAGATAGATCCAACAAAATGTTTTATTTATAATAAAGACCAGAATCCCAATGCAGAACGAGAAAATGGCTTTGTTGAATACAGTAAGAACTGCTACGAAAGCATGAGAACATCAAAATCATAGACGCAATTTTCTCCATCAACAATGGATATATCCGATCAAACGACAAATCAGAACTTGACCAATATAGAGAAGAGTAGTAGGGAAAGAGAACAGACGATATTTTGCCAGAAGGCGCCCAATATGTAAAATGATTGACACATTTACAACCAGGATTTAACCTCTATTAACATTTTTAGCATTGAATTCCCTGAGCAACGAATCGTTTATATACGAGAAACATAAATTAAGACATTGGGAACGTTCAATTATCTCAAATTAATTGCATAGTATCAGATATATATGATGTAAATAGAATAATTGTACCCTCATGAATATGGATATGGTGAAGAGAATCTTTAGATTGAAGGTAATCCCTAGAAAACTAAGTATATTCTCACAGTAAAATATTCCATTCTTGGGATGTCTCAACCATGGTGGAAGACTCGATTGAGAAGAAATGGAGTAACTGAGTCATGAATAGTTGCGATGTAACTGACCAGAGCAAATATCTTTTTAACTCTTTTGTCTTGAACAAACACATCACTTACAATTCATCAAAGAAGTGCAAGATTCAAGATGCTTCTGTGAATGTGTGGAACGCTTTTATTTAGAAATGAACTCTTTTTATTGTTTCAATTGAATAATTCTCTAATATCTAGCATATTTTCATTCTAAAATATTCCTTAAAACTTTTTTTTTAAATCTGCAAATTGTTTTTTCTCGAATACACACAATACTTTCCAATTTGATTTCATTTAACTAAATTTGCATACCAACCCTTTGTACATATATCAATTGTGTTGATATTTTTTCTCTTTTCATCTAACTAACTATCAGGGAACAGGCTAAATCAATGTTTAGTTGATTTCTGTTCCACCAGATAAGCGCTCTGCCTTCTGTAAAGCACATGTGCTCCTGGTCAGGATATGCTTTCTTTATTTTTAATATCAACACCTGACCCACTTATTTATTATTTTTTCTTATTGTTTTTTCATATATATATATGTGGTGCCACCCCAGCAGAGAGTCAAATTCGCGTTGCCACGTCTAATTCGAGGAAATGCATGGCCCATCCTGAACACACAACGCAATATTGCAATTATGGTGGCTGCGCAAAGCCTAGGAGAGGCTACTGTCTCGGAATCTGGGACAAGAGAGATTTACATCATGGGGGAGTCCCTGTGTGTGAATCTGCCTGATTCGATGCTCCTTAGCGAGGAGGACGCCACCAGAGCTCTGGTGGATAGTATGCGGGTATATTATAAGCCGCAGTATCCCGAGATCCGTGAGGCTATGGTAGCACTATTCCCAGACAAACATTGGCCAACCGGGGCTCAGAACCTCAATGACTTTGATCAAGAGGCTGCCCTGGCTCTGTTAGACTGGATAGATACACACCACACACCAATCCAATACGAAGAATTCATGAGTATGTTCACGACAGCAGTGTGTGCATACTGCCGGCAAGGGAACTTACCCGGGAGCTTCATACAAAAGATCCAGAATGGTGTGTCGACTGACTTGGGCATCCGCGTGAACATGAACCCTGTAATAGGCCAGCAATTCTGGGAAAGATATGAAGCATACTTTGATGATGCTGCCGCCCAGAATTTCTTCACCAGATGGGAGGCATGCTGTGGCCCAGTTGCTGTGAGGCTCCGCGTGACTTTGAGCCAGGCGTCATGGAGAGGTATGACGCAGTTTAAGGCCATAGAGGAGGCACACAGTCTCATCATTCCCTTCCTTTAAATGGCACGTCGTTAAGAAAATTGTAGACGCCGAATGGGGAAGATACAAGGTTGCCCACCATACTGTTGGGGAGAATAAGTTCTATGGGTACAAGAATGACCTCGGGCCTGTGAAGTCTACAAACTTCCCCAATCTCGCATATTGTGCGATCTCCCTGCTAAAGGAGGTTGGAGGCCAGGAGTCTTACTCCCAATATAAATGATTGAGCAACATCTTGAGTAAGCGAATGGAGATAGACAACCTCATTCGAGAGTATCGACATGAGAGATATGAGGTACAGAAGGTGCTCTTCTCATCTGAGCCTGAGGCTGGTTTCGACCCTAGTGAGCTATTTAATCATGCCTAACATATCATCGCAAGTTGGATGGTGATCAATAAACAAGTGTGGAGAAACATCCAATATATGTGTGTAATATTATAAAGAATATTGTCTAATAAATAATTATGTACCATGTTGGATATAATGTATTCTGTATGGATTCAAATAAAGATGGCAGTCAAAGGACGTGGAGATGGAAGAAGTAGAAGAGAAAAGAACGACAGATCCAAGTCGTGTATCTAGGTCACTTAGAACAAAGAGGCCCTCATATTCCAGAGTTGAATGTCCTGAGAGATTGGGATGTTAGGCAAAGCTCCTTCCCGACCAAATTCACCATCATGGCCGACAGAGACAGGGACCAATCAAAGGTCAAGCAGGGTCCCACATGACCCAAGCCGGGGGGTGGGGCAACCGGAGTTCGGTCGGTGTAACGTGTGTGTCAAGACGTGTGTGTGCATCTTCTAAAAGTAGTGCCTCGAGGTCCAAGATGTGAGTCATCTCAATCCAATTTAATCGCGAAAATCCTTCCATCTCCTCTCCCGAGCCGCCAATGATTAATATTCCGAGGTGTTTTGTGATTCATTAATCGATATAGTGTGCCGATTTTTCATCCACCGCCATCGATAACGACTGCCCAAACATACAAAACCCCATCCACTCCCGAGGATTCTCAGGACAAAGCACTTTATCACAGTGAAGTCGACAAGCATTTTTTTTATATTATAGAGAGTCGACAAGATTCTCAGGATCCTTTTCCCATATATCACATGTGTATGTTTTAAGGAAAGCAAAAACCACTCGAAATATACATATATGGCTCGATATATTAAAAGGTTTTCCTATAATTTAATAGTGTATAGATAAAAAAAATAAATGATGGAAATATTACAATGGCTCAATTATAGCTTGTACCTATATATCTTTGTTGCTCTTATCGTGTAGCCTATTGATTTTCATTAGCATGTCTATTGATAGTGGCAATGGGGCTATCAATCAATAGGTATGGTTACTCTTTTTTGTACTTTTGTAATATTTTGGTTGGCATCCAGGGAAATCCGTGCAGTTCTATGAAAAATATCAACGAGATTTTAATACAAAGTCTAATAATTATTGATGACATTACTGGCAGGCAATCTTCTAATGGAAGATAATATATTTATTCTCTATTGAGATGCAATATCCCATAGCTTTGATGGTAATTTATAGCGCAATTACTAAAGTAATGGGTTCAAAACAGAAATAATTTATAGGACACTACCAAAATAGACACCTTTCTCTTTAAACTTCATACGTATGTATGTTCTATATTTCACCTTAAATATTCCAACTATTTAACAAATATTTTGTTTTTAATATTAGTTAAGTTTCGTTCAAAAATCCTAATAAAAAGAACAATTTGTAGCTACGTGTACATATGTTTTTCTGCAAGCAACTTTACTGTTTGAAACCTTAAACAGAGAGAGAACACTTGAAGAGTCCAAACTGTCAGTTACACTCCTGAAGAGTGGAAATCCTCTATTGATGTAGAAAATGGATACATAAGGCTATGTAAAGCTCGTGTTATACTGGGCGCAAGTGATTCTTGCGGGAAATAGACACGCTTTGATGTGTGTGCTGAAATAAAGTGTGGCAGCCAATATTCTACTTCTTCGGTACTTATAAGATCTCTCTTCTCTTAGATGTCTAGAGCTATACATATTTAACGCAATTCAATATATATTAAGATGAAAATATGAACCAAACTGAAGCAACAAATGTCAACCGTTTATAGGTTCGATGTGTGACACTAAAATAATCACGTAAAGTTTACTTAGTTATAAGTTTACTCATCGAAATTTATAAACTTAATCAGAATCTATTCAAAATGATCATTCAACCTATGTAAAATTGAATCAGGTCGTCTACAGACACACACATAATAACCTCAACTACATTAAAAAACCCAGAAGTTCTCTGTTCACCAAAGGACTGTAGTAGCTAGTTTATCGATTCAACGAACGCGGGCCTTCCATTGTAGAAATTAGACAAAGACATTTCAAAATTTAAAATTAATATGACCACAATTTTCAATTAGATATTTCTGCAAATGAGACAAAAATCTAGGCCCCCGTTTTAAAACAGGACAGCTCTAAAAGCAAACTAAGGTATACAAAATTCCAAATATCTCACTCTCTCTTTCTCTCTCGAAGATGCGCGCGCTCCCGCCCCAACGCTTATTCTTCGAAAACTTTAACCCTTTTCGCGCGAATAGAAAAAAACAAAACAAAACAAAGATAAATTTCAGAATTAAGAAAATTGCAATATAAGGAGGGGGCGAGATTTACTGAATTACCAGTGTTGGGCCATTTTTCACATAACGAACCCAACAATGATGTAAACATATTACATCATATATGTACAGTGTCTTGTCGAAGTGTTTGCTGTCCAGATGGAGGACCTGGACAAGCTCTGGGCTTCTTGTACTCCAAGGCCCACTGCAGTAAGATGGAGGATGTACATAGGTAATTATATGTATTATAACCAATCCCTTCCTTTATATACAAGATGAAAGGTCGAAATTTCTTTTTTATTACCACATTGAAATTTAAATACATAGAGTAGATAAATTAAATATATACTCTAGATAGATTAGGTATTAAAGATAACAATAAAATTTCAAGAAGAAATACTAGATTAAATAAATAAATTAAATATATACTCTAGATAGATTAGGTATTTTAAATATAACAATAAAATTTTTTAAGAAGAAACACTAAATTAAAATTTCAGGGAATCGACCTGATATAGTTTATTATTTTTTTTATTATTAATTTAAAATTATTTTTTTTCCAAAGAATAATTTTATTTTTTATTTTTCGAATTTATTCTAGGAAATAAATACCTTTTTTTTTTACTCTGTAAAAAAAAAAAAAAGATAAAAAAATTCCTGGTAGTCACGCGAAATTTGAAATTGAGTCAGTTGGAATCGAGTAGTCAAAAAGGTTGAATGTGATCGGGCCGAGCGGTGAAAAACAAGATATTCGAGAATGGAAGAGAAAGATAGATAAAAATGGTAAGTCAACTACGCTATATTTTTTTTTGTGGGACAAAAGGCCCGTTTATAGAATAGAAATTTCATATCACATTTAATAAGTTGTTTTTGTAAAGTTGCAATCTCTACTATATAGTATATTCCAAATAAAAAATTTGGTTGTTTTATATATTTCGATGAGATTAGAAGTAACGAACTACTTACAAAGAAAGGACCTTTTATCTTTTATATAATCTTCCCTTTGTTTCAAAATATAGATAGTTTTAGCTATAATAAAATTTCATATATATTTCCTTATTATCAATTTGTATTTTTTTTTTTGTGTTTTATACCAGACTAGACATACAATGGTATTTTCCATGGTCAATTCTACCAATAAACAATTACATATGCTCATATATATATCATATAGCTCATGCTAACATTCAAGTCAATTTCATTCCCCTAATTTTATTGTGTATGCATATATATACTGTTTAAATTTAAACATGTGGTGGTTTATACTCATCCCATTGAGAATCGAACCTGTGTTTGTGTGTATCATGCTTTGGTGTGTTTTCCATTTTGGTCAGGTTTCCAATTGTCTAACATATTTGTAAATTCCCTTAAAGTGTATCGGAATGAGGTGTATGTTATTCAAATCGTAGAGGTGATGATTGTACATTTCATCATGATAGAAATTGACCCAACAATATTGTTGTATTAAGATTTTCTTTGTGCTAACTCACTTTGAGGTTTACCCTCGGTACCATGTTGTGATATGGGGGGTTGAACTTCACATAGATATATTTGATGTACTAAATAAATTTCTAAACTTGAAAGTATGTTAACATAGGATTTGAATGAAATTCTCCATCCTTTATATTTAAGTGTTTATATTAATCGTATATTGTATTTTTTGTTTGTGTGTTTGCCGTGGCGAGTTTTTGGTGAGTTTAGTTTATCAATTAGTTATCAATACAACGTATTTCGACACGTCCTAAATCCGACTTAACACCAGCATTTAGAAATATCAACACGGAACCCTCTGAGAGTCAGGAGGAAGAAACGTCACCCTCAACGGATCCCGCTACTGTTAAACTATTGGCCCATCAGCAATTCGACGAGGCACTGAAACATGCTCCCGACTCCCTATTTGAGAGTGCTGAATTAGAGGAAATCGCAAAGAATAAGATAATCAGTGATATCGTACGCACTTAAAGCTAATCACTGAAACTATCACTGCAGGGCAAGCAAATACGTGGAACTCCCTGCTCAGTAAAATAATAACTCTTGTAGAGGACAAGAACTGCACCCTCTGCAAGAAACTCACCAGTTTTCGAGCAGCAACAACTAAGATTTTGTCATGAGCTTCCGCATGTGCGCGGCATTGCCGTTCGCGCTAGGAGTGTGAGATGTGCTGCTTCCTTAAGCAACATGCAGTTGATGTCGCGTTTGTGCAAGAGACAACCTGCTGGCTCTGAATAATGTTCGGGACTTCAGCCTCGGCTACAGCGCCGTCTTCGCGCCAACGTCGACTTCCAGGGGATCCGGCCTCGCCGTCGTCGTAGCGCCGGGAGTCACCGTCCTCTGGCACCGCGTCCTGTGGCCAGGCAAGATCGCCATCGCCAGCATCAACATCCGGGGTCTCGAGATCCGCGTTATCAACTGCCACCTGCCCCACACTCCTGAAGAACGGAATCTCCAACTGTAGGTCATCGCAGAGGAAGCCATCAGGGAAGATGCCTGGGCCCTTGACGACTTCAACATCTCCGAGGAGTCCTCGAGCTCTGGAGCCGCTGAAGCCTTAGCGGACCTCCTAGACCTCGTCGACACCCCCATCATCTTCAATGTCGCGCACGTGCCTACGAAGGTTGCCAGTTACGGAAGCAGGGTAGACGCCGCCCGTCTGGATCGACTTCTAATACCATCAAGACTCTCCGGACGCGTCACCTGTTACTGGACCCTCGAATACAGCTATTCGGACCACCGTGCCATCCTTATCCAAGTGGGGGATCCTTCTTCACCATCTGCGCCATCCATCTACGGACTGCCTCGATCAGCGCTAGTCATCGAGAGAGTTGAGGAACTTTTCGGCGAAGCTTTTCTAAAGATCGGAGACACCCCTCCTGGAGATCTTTGAAGTTAAAGGGGAAAGCTGAAGCGGGACTTGGTTGAAGACATCAAGTGCCTCTCTATTCCCCGCGCTGAAGACGTTGTCAGCGTAAGCCGGTTCATGCGCTCCAAGCTATAGTCAGAGGCCATAGACGCCGACTACCCTTCGCTGCCTGAACTTAGGCGGGTGTTACGCGTCCGACTACACCGCTCGGAACCGGTGATCGTCTTCGATGCCCAGGGAAACCCCAGCGAGGGAGAGAGCCTGGGGCGCATCGTCTTCGACCCTTTCATAGAGCGCTTCGACAGTTTTTTGGGTTCCTGGAGGGAGTTACGGAAATCATCACACTGAGGACAGTGACCACGCCTAATCGAGTAGATATCTCCTTGAGTGAGGTGGAAGCCGCCAGTAGCCGTTTACCACAAGGAAACCGGCTGGTTGGGATAACGTGCCTTGCGAGCTCATCAAAGGGTTCGAGGACTTCTTTGGAGGAGCCATACATCGAGTCCTCCTCGAATCCAAGCTTCGCGGGACTCTGTCTGAATTCTCGAGTAGAAACATAATCAGCCTCGTCTCCAAAGCGCACGGTGATCTGGGCCTAAGCGTTACTGGCCCATATCTCTACCGACGGCGGACTACATAATCGTCAGCGGCATTTTTCTGGGTCGACTTCGTCGCCACCTACCCCCCATCGTGCCGGAATGCCAGACGAACGCCGTTCCTGGAAGATGCCTCTCCTGGGCATGTGTGTCTGACGAGGTGGCCCTGGCCTTCAAGAACAAGTCGCCGCTGGCAGTCATCTCCACCGACTTGCAGTCCGCCTTTGACAGCGTGGACCGAGAATTCCTGGCCTACCAGCTGCGCTCCATCGGCCTACCTCCGCCCTTCGTGGATTGACTCCACCTGCTCTACGCGAAGGCCGATGCTACGGTCAAGGTCGATGGAAACTTCACCAATCAGAGTGCGCAGAGGGCTTCGGCAGGGTTGTGCCTGCAGCGCAGCCCTTTTCTCCATCTTTACCGGTTCCCTTCAGCGCCATCTAGAGAAAGTTCTTGGAAGAGGAAACGTCTTGGCGTACGCCGATGATATTCTCCTACTGATCCGCGAGGAATGGAAGTTAGAAAAAGTCAAGACCATCTTTGACGAATTCCGGCGTGCATCAGGCTTATGCGTGAACTTAGTAGGTACCAAAGCCTTGTATGGCTTTCACAACGACTTACTTCTTCATGCCACCAACTGGCCCTTGCAATCTGGTTACCTATGCAGATGTATTCACCGATGAAAACCTCATGGGCATAGAAAATGACAACGAGCTGCTTGTCCTAACAGGAATATTATGCCTCCTTGCTTTTAAGCAAGTCAATCGGGATAACTGGAACACCAACAGAATTAATGGGCTCGCAGGGGCTGCTGGATCCAACAAGGATGCAATCAAGCTCAAGGTCACAATGCTCCCAAATGTTTCCACCGAGGCAGCACTGTACAACAAGTTGTCCATCATGCATATCGTCCGCGTCGCCTCTCATAGGCTGCTGGTCGTTGTTGCTTCGGCTCCGGCCAGGTGGGAGAAATTGGCCCACGGCGTCCTGGCCCTAATGAAGGGGGCAGAGATGGGACATATCGCCATGATAAATCAATTTATCTTGCATCAGCACCCTTATCTGATCCATATGCCATATCTTGCATCAGCACCCTTATCTGATCCATATTCCAGCTCTCAGGTCAGAGGTCGAAGCCTTCATAGACGCTCTAGGATCCCTTGAGAAGGCCTTGCCAATCGAAGAATGGCCTTATGCTAAGATCCTGCGAACCGGAGGAGAAGTTGCCGCTCTCTCTCGCCTGCATTACCCGAAGTTGACAGCCATAGCCGTGGCCCTCGGGACTACTACAAATGATACCCTGTCGCGCTATGCCTATTCGAATGTCCCTCAGGCACTGGCTCCTCTAGTAGAAGAGGCAAAAAACATTGTCAGCAGGGTGGAGAGCCAATATTCCGATCAGGACTTTGGGATAACTCGCAAGGCACTGAGCAACGCAGCGGGCAGCCTCCCAGATCTTCAAGCTGTGGAGGAGTAACAGGCTCCTGATGTTCCATTTATACACATATATTTATTACCATTTACATTATTACATTTATGGGATATACGGCTTAATACCTGCTTCTGAGGTCCACTGGAAAGGCTTCTCTTCGGCAGTACAATGCGCTAGGAACATATTTGAGGACTATATTAAAGCCAAAGAAGTCGTGTCCTTACCCGAGGAAGAGATCCTGCCATTCAAGAGAGGTTCCAGAGAGAACGGCAGGATGCGTATAGACGAAGGTTTCATAATAAAAACCGTGACGATCGGCCCGACAGTTATAACGACGATGATGAGCCGTGGAATTGAAAGGGTTGGGGATACAGCAGAGCTATCTGCGGATGAATACCTTCTTCCTGGTGTAGTAGGCCTAGGGGGTGGTCGCCGTGGAGAACGAGGAGGACAGAAAAAAGGGAGAGTTGACTCTGATTGTCATTATACACATTATAACATCCATCCAGACACAGAATAAACATTCAGGCAGTTCTCGAACTATCCCCTACTACCAGCTTAGCTATAAAACGGCATTTAAAAACCTTCACTTAAGTTATTACCTCTTTTGTAAATAAATATATTTCTAACACATTATTTGTTGAATTTTAACTTACATTCCCAGAATACTCCAATAATTATAACCGCTATTGAAAAATCTATAAAACATCATTCACCTGATGACAATAAGACGAGGATTATTGAAAAGGAATAACACCCCAACATATAGAATTAAAATAGACAAAACAAAGAAAAGTCACTAAATTTTTGAATGTGTAATTTTAAAACCTTCAGATAAAGGAAGTGAAATGATATAGTCATGGACACAACTGAATATAACCATAAAATATAATTGCAGGACAAAGACATAATAATATGAAGAGTTAACTAACATCACACACTAAAGAGTTTAGTTTAAAATTGAAGTGATCTCTCTAACTATACAATATTAGGTAGAGGTGAAATTACAGTTGTCTGAGATGGATGATTGATCCAGTGGAGGTATATTATATGTAATAGTGTATATAATCCAGTTTTTCTATATATTCAAAATGACATAATTGACATTTACCAACACAAATTACACATTTAGACAAATACGCCCTAGTAACCTCGACATGACTACACGAAGGAGTCCGAAGTCTACCGATACATAGTATCTACCACAGTACAAGACGAACTAGGCTGAAAGGTCTATTATCTAACGAAGATACAACATTGTAAGATGTAGATATAGCCAATTTTACAGCTCTACATATAAGGATATGTACAAAGACATAGGTATGACACACATAAAGAGTTGCATTGATGTTGGCATTAGAAGAGTATTTCTCTGTGGGTTATATTATTTATTATTCCTTGCAAATATTTCATCACATTAAACCTAACTGCATTGAGCACACGGTGTCTCTTTTTCCCTTTCAAATATTTTTCTGTTAAACCTAACTTACTAAATCATATTTAAGTCTCATAAAACAAAAAAAAAAAAGGTTTTCGCCTCTGGCGAGCGTGTTGATAGCCAATAACATGCCAAATTCGGTATTGGCGAAAAGCCCAGGAAAAGCTGAATCAGTGCCTGAAGGGCCCAGCTTCGAAATCCAAACTCGTGAGAAATTATCACCGAAAAACGATTTCCAGATGAAAAATTCTGAAGAAATGCAAGATATTCCAAAATATGCAAAATCGCCGGCAGGCAACAAGCATGCAAATCCGGCCGCCGCGCGTGATGTCACGGCGCCGATGACTGCTGCTGCTACCAGCGCCGAACCAACTTCGAAGAACTGGGGTGACATCATGGAGATGGGGGAGGAACAAAACGACGGCTTCACCGTCGTCGTTAGAAACAAGAGAAGGCGCCGCGGCTCGTCGTCATCAGAGCACGCTGCGAGGCAGCCCAGCAAGCCCAGAGAGCAGCGTAACACCCAGCAACGGAAGCGGTCCACAGGGCCGAGAGCAGTGCCGCCCCAGGAGATCAAGGCGACGCGGGCAAACATCGCCGACGCCAAGGCGACGCAGTCCTCATTTAATCAGGACAATTACATCTTTGTGGAGCTCTGTCCTGATCTCTCGCCATACAATTACCTCCAGGCGATCGACAAGCTGGTCGGGGGTCCAAAGAACATCACCCAGTTCAACAGAATGAACAGGCATTACATCGTGGGCCTGGCGAGCAAGGACCTTGCGAGCTGTCTGGTGGATAACGGCCTGAACATCGAGGGAACGCTCCTTAGGGTCTTCCCCTACCGCAAGAGGGCCGAGCGCATAGTCGTGGCCAATCTGCCCGGCTTTGTGGAGGACAGCACCGTCGTGGAGGCCCTGCGTCCGTATGGAAATGTCACCTCCATCGCTCCCATCCTGATCAAAATGGGGGAGTACGCCTTTACCGACGACCGCCGGGAGGCCTACATCCTACTCCATGAGGGCGCCAGACTGGAGAAGCTGCCCACCCGCCTGGACATCAAGTCCAAGGGAGACACCCTGCCGGCCTTCCTCTCCTTTGGCATCAAGTGCTCTAAATGCGGGAAACAGGTCTACCGCAGAGCCAACTGCCCAACGCTCGCCAGGCAGACCATCAGCCCCAGGCAAACATCGTCCCCCACCGATGCAAGGCCTCCGCCTTCTCCTCCTCAGCAGCCGGCACCTGCGCCCGCAACACCAGCGTCCCCTGCTCCATCTGCAGAGACGTCGACTGAGGCTCCCACGATCCCTTCCGCGCCTCAGCCTGCCGAACCGGTGCATCCAGCCCAGCCCGCCCCCGTTGCCCATCCTGCTCCTCTGACTGCCCCGGGGCCCCTCGAGCCTGGGACCCACGAGATGAAGGAGGAGGAGGAAATCTCAACTCCCTCCACGCCTTCCCAGAAGCGCTCCGCAATCGCTCAGCTGGTGAAACACCTCAACAAGTCCCCCACCCTCTCCATCGACCAATCCAGGCTTCCCGACCTTGGCTGGGATGAGGCCCTGCGCCTCATCTCCACTCAATCCCAGTTGACGAAGCGATTGCCCTCGCTAACAAACGCCCAGATTGCCGCTCACATCGAGCTAGCAGACGCCATCTTGACCACGCACCCTGGCACCGACTCCACCATCTATAAGGTCCTCATGAACCCCAAGAAGCCGCTTAAGCAACGGCTTCAATGAACTACCGCGTCGCTACAATCAACGCGCGAGGGCTCGCCACTCGGGGGAGGAGCCTTGTCCTGTGTCATCTTCTCAAACAACATCGAGCGGACATCGCGTTTGTCCAAGAGACAAACGCATATCACCTGGATATCGGCCAAGACCTCTGCCTCGGCTACAACGCTGTTGTTTTAGCCCATCCCGTAGCCATCTCGGGATCCGGACTCGCCTGCGTCTTCGGGCCAGGCGTCGCCGAGCTACAACAGCGAATCCTGTGGCCGGGCCACATTGCCTCGGCAACTATCGATGTCCACGGCGAGGAGATGACGTTCATCAACGTCCATCTGCCTCACGAACCCCGCGAGAGGAACGAACAACTTGAGATCCTGGCGGCGACAGCGGCACAGGAGGAGGGGGCCTGGGTCCTCGGGGACCTTAACATCAGGGATCACTGATCCCCGGCTGGGACGGCTTGCCATGCGAGCTCCTCGCTGCCTTCGAGGACTTCTTCGCCGAAGCTCTGGCCCGAGTGTTCGCGGCTTCACGGCTCCGCGGAGCCCTGCCTCCGTCGACGCGGCGCAGCTCCATCTGCCTGGTGCCCAAGGCCCGCGGCAGCGTCAGTCGCGGCCTTGAAGGATACAGGCCCATCGCGCTGCCCTCGGCCGACTACAGGATGCTAGCAGCCATTCTCCACCGGCGCCTCAAACCCCACCTACGAGCCCTGGTGCCAGACTGCCAGACGTACGCTGTCCCCGGGAGGTCCCCGTCCTGGAACATCGCTAAGGTGACAGATGCTGTTGAGGAGGCTACCGCCGTGGGCTCGCCGCTGGCCGTCATGGGCGTCGACCTGGAGTCCGCCTTCGACTCCCTGGACCGCGGCTTCCTGGAGTCCCTGATGACGTTCCTTCGCCTCCCGCCGGCCTTCATGGGCTGGATGAAGATCCTATACGCCGGGGCGGACGCGACGATCCGGGCTGGGGGTTTCACATCACCGCCTTCCCCCTCCTCAACGGCCTTAGGCAGGGCTGCGCCGTGAGCGCCGCGATGTTTAGTATCGCTACGGGGCCACTGCTACGTCGCCTGGAGTCGACCCTCGGCGTGGGCAATGTCATCGCCTACGCCGACGACATCGTCCTCCTGTTCCATCGCGACGACGAATTCGAGAGGGTGGCGGCTGTCCTCGAAGACTTCAAGTGGGCCTCCGGCATCGGAGTCAACCTAAGAAAGAGCGCGGGCCTCTGGTGCGGCGCCTGGTGCAACCGCGGCGACTCCCCTCTCGGCGCCTCCTAGTCGACCACCTCCATCAGGGTCCTAGGACTCGACATCGCCCCCAGGAGCTCCGTCGCCCATCAGGAGCAGCATCTCCTGGCCCTCCTGGAGTCCGCCTGCCGTAAGTGGACGCCCTTCACCCGCGGCCTCTCCCTCGTCGTGCGAGCTAGGGCAGCGAACTCGCTGGTGAGCTCCACCATCCAGCACCACCTGCACGGGTACCTGCCCGCAGCGCCAACCATCGCCAAGCTGCAAGCCCGACTAGCGAGGTTCGGCTGGGGGCCTGAGCACACGGCGTGGCTTCCCGCCTCCGTCACGGCGAGGCCCGTAGCCATCGGGGGCCTCGGCCTCCTCGACCTGGCAACCCAACCCCAGTTCGCCTGCCTCAAGGGTGTGCAGGTCGCGCTCCGCAGAGGCAGGAACGGCTTCAACTGGCTGGTCGATAACAGCGAGGCCTGTATCCGCCCTCCACCAGACGGCACGCGTCTCCAGCCCCGCCGTCTTCGGTTGCTGAAGATGTGGGAGGAGGCCTCCAAGATCCTGGGCCCCAATCACCGGGCGGTCCCTACATCTCGGCGGCTGCCGGTTCCTTCGCCCTCCCGACCCCCGCGCGCTGTCTCGGAGCCCGAGTCCGGGACCTTGTGGTGGCGGAGGACCATCACATCGCCCGCCCTACGCGCTCCGCCCTTGCCGACGCCGCGGCCCTTGGCGCCTTCTGCCGGAGGCTGACCGCCGAGAACGACGAGGGCTTCCGGGAGAGAACTTCCTTGGCTGCGGCTGTGGTGCTGCGCGGGACGGCCACGCCGTTCCTCAACGGCCTCACGACCCGCTCGGCCCGACGGGCCCTGGATCATCCGCGCCTCGCGGCCACGCCGATCTCCCGATTCCTGGCGAGATGGGCACCCACCTTCAGCCCATCATCCAGGATCGACTGGGCCTCGCTGCGGCGCTGCGCCTTCTCGGGCCATGAGGCCGATGCCGCCTTCAAGTTGGCCCTCCACGCTCTACCCCATCCGGCCCATCCTGCCTCGGCCGGCCCCTCGTGTCCTGCCTGCGGGTCCGTCGACCGCTCCCTCGGCCACCGCTACTGGAGCTGCCGTTCCATCAGGCCCCTCATCAGAGAGGCCTTCAACATCATCGGGCGGCCCCCTGACCTGCAGGCTTGGATCTTCAGCGGGTCCGGCCTTGAGGACGACGCCCTGACCATCCTGGCGTCGGCAAAGCTGCGCGTCTATCGCCACTTTGTCCAGGTTGGGCTCGGTGGAGTAGAGGACCCGCTCATCGCCTAGACCAGAACGCTCCAGCCCCAGGGATGCCTTCCTTCATCCCCATCACTATATAAATATGTATATATTTAAATTTTATATATTATTTCTATTTCTTTTCTTAAACTGTTGTTCTCTTTGAACTTGTAATATTGTCGAGATGACAATAAAAATGTTTTAATTGTCAATTGTCACGGTGTCTCGTCCATATCCTATGTTAGTAAAAGATGAAATAGTTTATCTCATTTTTAACAATGGAGTTAAGAGTTTAACAGTTTTCATCATCAAAGTGATTTTGCAATTCAAGCAAGATTGAAGTGTTATTATAAAATGTTATTCAAAACTTGTTTTCTCTTATGAATAGTTTTCGTTTGATAAGCCCGTAAAAGAGAAACTTTGCTCTAAAGCTTGCTTGTGTTTGTCATAATAAACTCGCATTAACATTTTTTGGAAGGTTTATAAAACTTTGGTGACAATTTCACCTAATATGGTGAATAGAGTAGCCCTCATTAATTCAATACATATATACATACAATAACGGAAATAGAAGGTCTTGCACCGAGAAATAGTTGAAATAAAAGAATTTTGTTCAAGTAAACTTCTCAAGGCGTGTAAGGAATGAATACATTTTCGATGTAGTTAGTTAGGGCACATTTTAATCTTTAAAATTATTCAATCTAGGTATTAGGCTGTACAACACATTCATGCCAAGTTTAATGATATTCCACCAGTTCCTTCCTTAGAATAGATATATCTCAATAATGTTATAAAAGAGCCAAGAGGGGGAGCTTCAATATTTTTACATCATCAAAGTAATGGCAACAGGTCCGATTCAAGAGGGATAAAGTGATATAGAATGTCTTCTAAACTAAGCTATTTCGGAACGGTTTCTTCAAAATGTTTTAATCAAAAGCTAGCTAAGTAAGTAATAAATATTTTTAAAATAATAGGAAATTGTGCAGTAAGGATCAGATCATTGCCTTTTACAGGTATAGATCATCTAGAGTTGGCAACAAGATCCTGCCTTCTAGGTAAGATCAAAATATAATAGGATATATCTAAGTCCCCCACACATATTTTCTCAATTTTGAACAAACATATGCTGAAATTATTGTGATATTTTATGATTATGCTGAGAAAGTTGCTTCAATTTGATCCTACTGAAGATGAAGTATCCAAACTAGTTCTTAAATTCTATCTCATAATTTATGCGCTCAGATCTTAAATATGGGCATAAGTTATACCAGACTGTATCAAAAGTTCGTCCCCATAAATACGGTTTTAAAACACATTAAATAATATATAGAATATTTTTATTCAAACTTTATTTATATTAATATATATTTAAATGATAAAATTTTATATTGGGCTTCCGCTTTGGAAAATAACTTTTAATACAACCTAGTAAATGCAGTTTTTTTATTAATCTCTTTTGGCCCGTGCGCGCGGAGAAAGGAAGGTTATTCTAATCAGATTTAGACTAACACTCCTGATTTATCAGGATCTGTTTGATGTAATGTCTCAATAGCTATTTGTATAAAATATACATAAACCGTATATAGACTTAGTTCTTGAATATATACGTAGGAGAAATACGATATATCTCCCCCGAAACAACTTTGAAGCCCCCATTATCGCATGGGTCACGGCAGGTGTTAATCCCACAAAACAACCAGAATGTGGTGTTATGTCTGAACGTGGAGCCGTCTCTGTTAATACATAACACCAACATGATGGTGAAATATAGGAGACACAAGAATTGACGACTATAGATCATCCCCCGTTTCTCTAAATAGATCCGCATCTATTTAACTTTCTACTTTTAATTACATAGAGACACATAAGACAATATTCAATTTTAAAACATCTTCGAAACTTTCGGCGCTCTTCATCTATAATAAAAAGTCACAGAAAAAAAAAACAAGGAAATAAATATTTAAATAAAAAAATTGGTTACGCCCAAATCTAAAGACAACAGAAGTACCCAAAATATAAGGTGATAAAATATAGAACCTTCTTTGAACACGTGCCTTATAAAAATTGCACAAGTAAATATAGATGCAAATAGAGAGGCAATCACGTTGTGCACAGCTAACATCACTTATAGGAGAGGTGGAGACACGGCCTTTTGACACCTTTAGATATATTTTTCATCTACGTATACAACAAACATGAGAAATGAACGTTGCTTGGCCTGTACTAAGGTTTATTGTGAGGACGAAACTATTTATTTCCAAACGTTTCAGCCAAAACTTACCCAAAGGGACGTAATCTATAGATATATTGGAATATTAAAGAATACCACACCAGGGATTACATAAAATACCAATCTGGGAAATTCTGGAGAACATTGCTACCGCTCATGAACCAGAATTGACATTTTCCACCAAGAGGTACATTTTAATAGAGAATACACTTTTTGGAAGTATCAAGGAAAAATAAGATCAATAACCAATTCAGAAGATATCCATCAACATTTCTATGTAAATTACAATTTTAGGTTAGCAATGAATATGGGAACTCTTTGCTTAAAGGAAGAAGGCGAAGATTGAATGCGGCTGATTCCACACTAGCCCTCTCAATGATATCCTAACCTTGACATATCCTAAACATTGGCACTTTAATTTAAATATTTAAGCATGTATGGTTCCTTTTGCTCTGCATGTTTATTTTTTGTATATATGGTTATATTTCTTTTTGTTTGTTTTTTTCTTTCTTCTCTCTTTTCTTTTTCCTTATTACTTCTTGTATTCTAGTTTTTACTTTTGAAATATCTTCCTTTGCTAAATCCTGTAGAGGGGAATCATGTATAGGGCTGGATGCCCCAATAAAAAGGCTTGTGTGTGTGAATATGGGAACTCTTATATTTGTATATATATGTCATAATTTGCCCAAAAACCAATTAATTTTAATAGATTACGTTCGGTTTGATATACTGTTGTCGTTCATAAGTGAGGGTTGATAGTTGGGTCTCTAGAAGATTACGTACTTAATACTAACTAGCTAAATTACTTTCCCAGAAATGTATAAGCTCACCAACTATAAAGAAAAGCGAGCGAATAGGATCCGTGGCGGCCTTACAGCAGACATGGTCTTGGCAGGGCTAACAGCAGAGGAGGTGGCCTTGTGCAGGGAGGTGGAGAGGCAAAGGGCACAGGCTCCGCTGGTTTCCCGAGCCATTGGGTACGACAGAGAGGCCTTCCAGGAGTATGCCGACATGAAGGTCAAGCCACCTGTTGTCATCTTATCCTCGAGCAATCTACCTGTGGTTAGGAACAACAAGGCGGACCCTACTGTGCTGACATTCATCGCGGAGTCCGTTTGGTCATTCCTGCATAAGACTGATGACTATAGCGGATACATCTGGACAACCGACCAGCATGTGTACACCGCCATCGAGGTTTTCGGCTACGCACTTAACGCAACCTGGTACATTGATGTGCGCATCGCCAACGACATCATCAGGAAATCCATTCAGACCAAGGCCCTCCTGCATGTTACTACCGACGAAGATGCCAACAAATTCGGCTTCGAAAACAAGGGGGCATTTGAGCAGGAATGCAGTGAGCTCCGCATGGCTGGTGAAAATGGGGTCGTTGACCAGGTAATTGATGCCATGCTCTGCGAACTGTCTGAGACGCTAGGGAATACAGCCCGAGCCATCCAGCTGGAGATATCACTAGCCATATGCTGCATCAGCTGCTCCCGAGTTTACGGAGAAGCTGACAGCTGAGTTTAAACGAATGGTAGGAAAAATTCTTTTTCGAGGCTTACATGCACAACGGTCGCGCCCTTTCATTCGACCACGACGGATACGACACATATATATTGGAGTTCTTAAATATTTTATATGATCAGATATAGTTTTCTCTTTTTATCGTGTTATTGTGTAAGACTATATATTGGAATAATTTTCTCTGTCAATTTGGATTTGTGTTCTGGATGTTTAATAGAGCGGAAAGCTAGTGCGTGTGGGAAAGCGTGATTATATTAGAAAATGTATAACATTCTATATATTCAATACTAACGGGAGAAAACAGATAATACTGGTGGAAGCGTCGATAGAAATAAACATTTTATTTTTACAACCATATCTGTGTTATAATGGAATAAGAAGTACAAATCAGTGGAATCACACAAACATCTCTTTAAAATGTTTTCCTCAAGGGGAAATTGGATTTTAATATTTATTCTATAAATGGTTTTAAAAATATGATATATATTTTTAAAAATCTATACAAAAATCAAATAACGTTAACCGAAACAACAAAAGGTGAGTCTTCTACTGCTGAAGAAATTTGTACACATACACAACTATATATATTCCCCTACATTTTATCTACCCTTTATTTACTAATTAAATTCTGAATTATATCTACGGGCCTATGATTCGACTTGAAGACGGCCGAGAACTTAGACAAAGAATGATACTAAGACTCTGTTAAAACTGGGATGACATAATGGACACATGTGATCAATCACACAAGAAGAGTTATTAGAGAATCTCAAGAGGAAATCGGTTACTACCCCTTCTCTCTATTTCAACAATGGGTAAAAGGATAATGCTCAATTCCCCACTTGGAGGCCATCTTAATTTCTGCGAGGGAAGCTCAAGGCTCTTCCATCCAGGAAGTCTGGAAATGTGAGCACAAGATAGCTGATTCCCTAGACCCAAGCAGGTATCCAGCAGCTTTGAACACATCGAGTTCTACTTTGATATTACACAAAGTTTCAAACATTTGCTAATATTCTTCAATTTTAAAAGTGATTAAATTTATGAGAATCTGAAAAGAAATTTAAAATAAATAGTATTTATCAACATTTTTAATATATAAAATTGAAACAATGGCGCCTCTAATAGTTACAATCCAGAAACGACTGAAGCGCTATAATGATCTTAAAGAAAATGGAAGAAACCATAATTTCATTACGATTATACTCTCCCTCGCCACCATTAAGGTCGCCAACGGGCTTCCAAAGAAGCTGAACGAAATGGAAAGGGAGGAAATTTATGAAATTTTGTGAAGGTAATAAATTACTTATAATGCTTTAGGACAATTATTTCACTTTTAATGAAACGTATTGGTTTAAACTTTTACTAAAAGTACTTGAGTACCTTTCGAAGAACCAGTGTGTTCGAACGATTGTACGAATATGTTGTATTAAGAGAAACTCTTTACCTTAATGCAATTGTTTATTGATCCTTATTCAAGATAATTCTGGGTGATTATATTAAAATATTTTAGTAAATTACGCGTTATTTCCCATTGGGAAGCTGTTCTTGTGTTCGTGTACTCCTCGTGCCATTGGCATTACCATTTGCCTTTGCACGCCCTTCATCGAAGAAGGATGCAAAGCCTGTCTCTGCCAAGCCCCCCTAAGGTTCTCCATGTCTCCTCACCATAATTGACGTGAAGGTCTCCTTGTCCACATCTAGTGACTTCTAAAGTCAAACTAGAGACCGAAGTTTACATAATCTTTCCAGATAATATAAAGTAGGTTTGTCTTTACCTACGCGACCTACCCTTCTGTTTACTGCCTCTCATTAGGCAAGTGATTCTGTTCTTTTCTAAGTTGCCGAAAAACTACTAGCTATTAAATCGCATAGAAATTTAGCATTTTTCGCTTTATTTTAAAAATATTTTTATAATAAAGTTTTTTTATAATGATGTCTTACGATGGAGACCAAGGTTGAGGGTAACCTCAAGTCGAAGTGGCGCATAGTTGCGCCAAGATACGGCCAAGACAGAAAAAGAGCGACAAGGGCCCAAGAAAACCGCTTATAAAACTGGAAGCCAATTGCCATAGGGACAGGACGGCTACCGAAATCAGATAGAATTTACATCGGGAACCTATATTTTACGAAAAACTGTGTCGAGGCGACAAAAAGTTTTATAAAAGAAATCTAAAGATATGTATTCTATACTCAGGCCACATCATGGAATGGTACGTTTGAACTGGTGTTGCGAACACCTCATGTGGACCGATGATCAATGGGCTCGTGTTCTTTCATCGAGTAGTCACCCTAGGTTTACTATGTAACACAGCCGTACACGAAGGTATAGAATTGGTGACAGGTATCGGGATGAAATATCTTGGGTCCTTATGCCAAGTTATTACACAATGCATTTTGTCTTTGATTTATTTTTATGGACGATAGCCGACCAATCCCGATCAGATGTGCAAAATGCATATATTTCCACAGCACTTAAGTCTGTATGAAAGAGACGAAGGTTTACGCGAACAGATCACGTATCCAAGACTGCACGAAGGAAACCAAACGTATTAGCTGTACCAGAGCTTACAACGCCAGGGCTAAACCTAACCACTCTTCACCATGCTATGACCTTCAGTTGTCCAAGCTATAAAAGTAAGATCGAACTCTTAAGAAATACCATCACTCTTAATAAGTTAATAAAATAAGATAGAGGGTCTAAAACTTTCATGGCCCGTTTAAAGATATTTTCTCAAAATATAGGTCGAAGGTATATCAGCCTTAACAATTCTGCCACACGACATCAATGAAAAAATGCTGACCTTGTGTATCTTAATTCAAGAACCACTACTGAATGCTGACATCGCCAGATTGATATCTTGACAAAAAAAAAACTTCCTTCACAAATAGTAAATCCTGAATTTCTATTAATATAAAAAAATCCAAGCCTTCTGTTTCAATCTGTCTACGTATTGAAAAGCTTTACAGACGCGGATCATCGATGGGACTCCGCCTGTTGCTATGTTCCATCAATAGAACAGACCCAGGAGGACAAATTATACACGATTTAATCTCCTTATCAAATTCAGAAACTATAGCAGACACATTTAATGATACTAGAGACGCTCTTGGAATTGGACCACGACGCTTACCGCGCCCCACATTGGTCGGCTGAGGGTTGACCACGCCATTCACAACTTCGAGGCTTTCCTCCGTGTCAGGGTCTACTTCAGGCTTTGCGGCTTCGAACACAGCACCCCCAGATGCACAAACCCCTCCATTAAATGCTCCCAATGTGCATCCAACGACCACGACGGCCTCAACTGCCCTTCCCTCTCCGATTATCGCACCCTGAAGTACGTCCACTGCCATCCAAAGAAGCTCTCTTCTAATCACGAGGCCCGGTCCTCCACTTGCGAGCGATGAAATACTGACCTCTTCCACCCTGGCCACTCCTACACTTGACCCTCGCCCTCCTTCTGAACATGTCTACCTCCGGACTTTATCTTGCCACTTGGATACAATTTTCTTGGACTTTAGACCTTTACTTATGATTTTTCATCCTTCTTCAATTCATGGCTTCCTCAAACTGCTACCCACCCTCTCGACCTGCCAAACTTCTTTGACACCTGCTACCAGCATCCGCGCTCTGCACCTCTCCTTTCTTCTTGAACTCTGAAACGGCAGTCCTCTGCTTGATGCTCAGCTACAGTGGGATGCCTGAAAAAGCTCTCCAGCGTAGCTGATGAGTTAATTATAATCATAATAGAGACACTTCACACAATACTTCCCACAATACATCATGAAGATAGAGGTTTTCTGGCCGGCATTCATAATTCTCTCTCTCTCTCGAGGTGCGAGGATGCACGGGCACGCGCCCCTGCCCCAATAATGATGCTTTGAAAATTTCCAACCGCTTCCGAAAAGAATAAAGAAATTCTCTACTTTTATGGGGGATTCCCCACGCCTTAATTCAACAATGACATTGACTGAAAGCCAATCGGCATCCACGCCCGCTGATGTGGTCAGCACCTCTCAGGCCACTACGGCAACTGATGGGGAAACCAAGCAACCCGGGTCTGGAACAGGCAAACCCTCAACCAGCTGGGCCGAACTCGTCGACCTGGACAAACAACTCCCAATGGAGGAAGACGACACCGGCTTCACCACGGTCGCTGCTGGCCGGAAGAGACCTTCCTACTCTGAAGCTGTGGGACGGAAGAACAAGAGGGGCTGTGTTCAGACAGCGGCCCTGAACACAAAAGTAGGGAAACAACCCCCTTCTGCCAAGCCCAGAGTACAAGAAAGTACCAGCTCAAGGCAGAAGCAGGCGGACTTCCGAGCCAAGTCAGCGGCCGGCAAGATAACCAATGTGTCTTCCTGGAATTTTGCCCGGATTTTAGCTAGGCCCAGTATTTTCTGGTGCTGGAGGCAAAACCAGGCAAAGGCATGGTTTACCAGCTGACGAAAATGGAGGGGCAAATCCTGGTCGGCCTCTCCAGCGTTCAGCACGCCGACAAACTGCTTGACGCTGATAAACATATTTTTAGAGGGATGGGTATCACGAGAAATGGGAACAAGAACTATAAATATGTTTGAAAATATCCCGAAACACAATACACTTCGTTTTTAAATTTAAAAAGTAGTTAAAAAGGGTAGGTATAAATTGTACATAATCGATATAGATTTATATATAATATTGTTAAATATTTGTAAATATTATTACTGTCATATTACTATTTAATTTTTAAAAATAAATTCGATTATTATATATATGTATTTTAATTTTTGTGACTTTTGTAGTTTAATAGTCTAATAATTGAAAACTCGCGTGAGATCGCCCCTGCAACCTCAGAATAATTTTTAACTCCTTGCTCTAACTTTTATTTGTTCCTGACCAGGACAAAATATTTTTGTCGTCGAGAGAATAAAAAATATTTACTGGCCGAAGTATCTCTTAATCCCACAATACCTTGATCTGACCATTGATATCGCACAAAACCATGTATACAAGCTACTATAACTACATCACCATCTGGAGATATCTACAGAGGGATACATCGCTATAGAATAAGTGGTAGAATTCAAGACATCGTAAGACGGGTAATTAAAACTTGTTCCTGACTTAATATAACTCAGACAATGGGAGATTTATCACCGGGTAAGGGTGATTCCATCAAGGCCTTTTTAAAAACGGAAACTGATATTGCAGGACCAATCGCCCCCCGGGCTTGTTTTTCTCCTCGCCTTGGAGTTGTAAAATCTGAGCACTTGAGGGTGCTGTGGCCTTGTGTAATTCCAGTGTGGCGTGTCCTAGCAACTGTCAATAGAGAGATAAGTCAAGTTGATACTCAGAGCGAGCTAGCTAAGAACCAAAAGTCCATTTAGTCACAGAAAAAGCAAAACAAAGTGGCGAAAATCGGAGTCATAGAGTCAAGAGCTCGCGAATACATCCTTAAGACATTTAGGAAGTCAGAGAGATCTCTCCAATATTCTTGTGGAGCTAATCCGCTCCCGTGACCTTTCCTGGGTAGCTAATCCCTTCATTAGTACCATGTTCTTGTTACTTTACACGGTAACCTGATATACACTCAGTACAACGTCTCGTTGAGAATCTGTTGAACTGTTGGAGTATAGACTGTATTCACAGAGTAGCAACAGTTATATATATATATTATTTATAAATCCATATTTTTCATTTGTTTTTTAAAGAATGCTTATTTTGGATCATATATATAAATATATAATATAAAGATTTAAATAATTTATTTTTAAAATATATTTTTTATTTTCATGCATTGAATATTCTACATTTTTGACCATAGTTTTAGAATATGTCACTTTTAATGTTGTTGCAAATATGTATAGTTAACTCACCTATTTTCTAAATTCACTAATATAGAATTAATTTTATAAATTCTATGTGATTGTAAAAAATATTTATTGTGTAAAATATTTTATTCAAGTAATTGAGAATAAAACTACTTGATAGTAAATAATTATTTTTCTTTTATCACGAGAGACTTCACCTTCAATTCTCTTTATTTTACAACAAAAATATATTCATAACATATATATTACCCCATATTTTGCTCGTGGCTACACGCCAAACTTCCTCGGCGAACAAGATTTTTTGAGAGAGACTCGCTTAGAGCTTTTTAAAAAAATAATAAAATATATCTCATAAAAACCCTCTCGAAAAGAATTTCAACTCATTGCTTTAATAAACTGGAAAAAGTACAAAAAGAAAGAAGGATACTATTGGATAAATTATAAGGCAATAATTATTCTACAGAATTTGTCAGAGACAATTTCACAGATCTACATTCATCTCTTCTTCCAATAGCTAAGCTCAGCAATCATTCTCCCCTACAGCTATGGTATTGAAAAGATCAGTAGAACTCTCAAGAAATATAACATCAAAACTATATATACCAGACACCATCGAATTTAGGAACGCTTCTACGCCATCCTGATACCAAACGTAATCCAAAAACAATAGTCAAAAATATAATATCATTTACAGAATTCCATGCCATTCATGTCCAGCGACATACATAGAAGAGATTAGAAAAACTATAGAAGAGAACCAATCAAACAACCAACCAACTATTGTCCTCTTAGTAGACCTCACACTAAAATAGGACCACCTATACCACATTTCAACTTTACTGAAATAGTTTATTAGAATATTAAGAAGACAAACATTCCAGGCTTATTCTAGAAAGCTGGGCTTTTCAATAGAAGATAAAAATAGCATATACATAGACTCACTCAAGTATACCTGCGAAATATTGGAAAAGATAAATATATTTGATACAAAATATTTGCTCACTTGTTAGATCACTAATTTTGTATGTAAATAAAAGTATATGGTTAGAGAATCAAAAAGACTCATCCTCTTTTTAATACTAACAACCCAAACACAAAGGATGTCAGAATAGAATAAGTAACAGAGAGTATCAAAAAGATCTGCTTAAGGCTGGTTAAAAGTAGCTCCAATAGAACACATAGAGAGTGCTGTTACAGGAAAAAATAATTCCTCTGCTTGGGCGATGAATTCTCTAAAAAAAAAAGATAACAATGATGCCATTAAGAAACTATAAGGAACGGCATACTGAGACTTAGTGGCAAATAGTGTCGTTAGCAAGATACAAAAAGCAAGAAATAATAATAATAAAAAAAAGCTACTACTACTATAAAAGAGCTTCGAGAAAATTAAAGATACTTAAGAAGATAACGGTAAGAGATCACGGCCCCACACTTCATTCTAAAAACCTGATAGACTGGGTCTGCAGAAGAAAGCTACAAATTCTACGTCACCTACAGAGCACCCAGTAACAGAACTGACTGCTTATTGGCAACACCAGATAAAATCCCACACCGATAGCGAGGATGGAAACAGTGAAGGCCATCAGAAATATGGGCCCCAAAAAGACGACTTAATGAGAAACCCTTTTCTCTACCTAAACATACAGCTCCCGGAAGTACTGCAAGAGGCGCTTAATGCTTATATTGTAGCATGGGCCGACTTCATGGAACAGGAAGCTCGTGCCAGCGCCGGGTTGTTCCACGCGAACCCTCGCGCGAACGCACGCGCTTCCGCCAGTGATTCTTTTCCGCGCTCGCGCCAGTCATTATTTTCTTTGCTCTCGTATAAAAAAATCTGTATAAACTTTAAATACATTTCTCTCGCTTATAAAATTGTTCTTAATTGCCATACGACTTGCTAATTATTTCATCACTACAATATAAACATAGACTACTTTCCTTCGGTCTGGAAGATAGGCTATATACTATTTCCTTAGGTAAAATGATAAACCTGTTTAAAGCATTAAATCTCCGAGGCCAAAATAATTGTTAAATCAAAGGGGGGTCAATCTTTGATAAAATCATGGTCCCAACCGAACTGCATCTTCATCAAACTGGAGCGTTGACCGGAAACTCAGATCTAGCTGGGGCAACTCAAATGGACGAGTGCTACAAAGGTCGAGGGGAGTTGAGAAACAGGTCGACATACCATCACCACGTCTGTGGACAACGTTTCGTAGACTTAAAACATGACTTACAGAGATTTATCTCTCTAACCACAATGACAGATATCTGGATGATGTTTTCTGTAAACTCAGCCTCAAGCGCATCATACACTTTATTCATAATGTCTTGTCCTCAAGGTAGAAACATTGGTCCACTTTTATGGATCTTCTACATAAAATTTAATGCTATTTCTGGTGATAACGTATGCATATTAGTCTTTGTTGATGACCTAATTCTCATCTACACAGACGTAATCAGAAAAAAGTTGAAAAACAACTTGAAATGTTTACCAAAGGATTAATCTTCTCCATATCAGGATAGAGCTCTTAAAAACGTTCAGCATCTTACATTGCTCCTGCTGGTGGAGATAAGAGAACTGGAAAAGGTGGAATGATAAATATCTCTATTAAGATGTGTGTGAATATATATAATATAATAGTATAAATATTATATTTTAATATGACCACTGATGAGCCAAGCTCCACATTAATGTTTTTACATCGCTGCAATGATAGTAGTTTTATAGTGTAAAAAATTTGCTCTAAATAATTACAGAATACATACACAGATGACGCACTATATCCTTGAATTTAAGTCATTTAAACCTAAACTAATACAATATTTTTTAGGTCATACAATTTTAGCTCTGTACTCTCTTATCTAAGTTGATAGGATATTTTTACCATAAGTGTATTCAATTTTCACGAAGCTGCTAAGTGGGGACAATTGTGTGTGTGTGTTAAATGTATTCCCTTTATCCTCTCTTAAAACATCTCTTTTGAAGAAAAAAAAAAAAAGAAGGTATTTCCTGATCGTGCAACTAAAAGTTGTTGATGGTTTGCACCATCTATAGGAATAAATATCAACTAATCGTTGATTTTTAATTGTTCTATAATTGGCCAAATACCGTTTCTTGATTAATCAAGAAAAGCTAGCCATGTATGCGTTTCGGGTTTGCGGCCCTCGTCAGCGTGGTGCAAGCTGTACCTCAACGACCAAAAAAGCTGGTCTTTGGGCATCTTGAAAAACCATGAAACATGTATTTGGGCCGGAAGGGCGTGAGAACAAATTTAATTTTGTACTAATTTTTCACATTTTCTCTTTTGTTCTGCCAAATCCTGGCGAGTCCTGTATAGAGTATATGGATAAAATAAAAAGGCATATGTGTGTAATTTTGGGCATCATTATATTTACAAAATAAGCGAACCATATAAACAGCAATTAAATAATTAGGTTTTTATAACAGTATTCAGTTTAATAGCATTAACTTATTGTTTAGGGAATAATTCAACTCAATATATATTTTGTCTGCATTAATATATACTCATTCAAATAGCTTCTTTTTCACACAAAGAAAAAGATAAGAAAAACATTTGAAAGAAAAAAAATCATCCAGAAAAGAGTTTCTTACCAAAATCATATAAGCTTTTGGACCTTGGAGCCCTTCTACAGCAGTAAGGTGAACTATAACGCCCTTATAGTGCCCTATTGGCACGAAAGCTTGAGTTATTTAAATGCATTTTGTATGACACTCTTCCCTGGATGCATTTTTTTCTCAAATTATATGTGTGTGACCCAAGAGGTTATTATTTTTCGAATAGAAGAAAAAACATTAATATTTAGACAGTGAGCAACATTTAGAAAATATATAGAAGAACAAGTGCAATTATAAATTTAAAATATTTCAAACTCTTTTGCTTTAGATTGCTTTTAGTGTATTAAAATATTTTAAAAGTTCAAGTTAACTCGTTCAAAGTTTTTAAGAAGCTTTATATAACATATTTAAAGTACTTATTGACGCAAATATCCCTGAGTTTAGGACATCGCGCGCTATAGGATTTTAATAAAGTTAAATAAAGTGTGAGATATAAATATTTAGAGAGAAAAATAGAAAATATTATATAAAAATACCTTTGATTTGTGTCAATCAAAAATAATTACTAGTTTCTTCCACTTTGGTAAAGATTGTGCTTTGCTGTTAAATAATAAAAACTTTTTTTTTCTTTTTTGAATTTTGAAGCATAAATAATATACATTAAGAAAAAAAAACTTTAAATTCTTGCCCCTTAAAATCAATTTGTAAATTCTTTAAAGGCTTCTTATTTGAGATATATTTGTTTTTTATTTTTAATATTTTGAGAGAATTAATATTTGCTCTATATATATAGTAACATATAATTTAAACTATAAGAATTCATCAGAATTATATGTTCGATCATTTTGTTAACTTCAAATTTTGGGTATTTCAAATATGTTGCTTTCTTTTCCTTGTAACTATATATTCGATAGAAAACTTTATCTTTTTTCAGAATTAAAAAGAAAAATATCACGGAATTTATTAAATATATTTCAGAATATACAAAAGGAAGTTTCGAATCGTAATCTATCTTTTGCGATTTAAAATATAGAATATTCTAAACACGGTCAATTATTATTTTATATTTTAATGTATTTTTTTTCTTATATGTAACTAAAAATATATATGTTTTACAATTTTAAGACAACATTTTAAACTTTAATGGCAGCATTTTTTAAAACGGTATTTTACGATTTTAAAAATATTCAAACAATTTTAATATTTTTAGTTTTTATCGATTTTTTTTATTTTAACTGAAATTGGTCTATTTTAGACATTTTTATATCCGTTTTAATCAAGCTTTAGAAATAAAGCATTTGAGATTTTCTCAAATAAAGTTAACCACTGTTCAATATGGCGTTAAATTTTTACTATATTTCCGCTACAAGTTGCTTCCCAGCTTAAATATCAGCTGTATTTATAACTATTGTTTTAGATTTTTATGTTGAATAAAATAATCGCACAAGTGTTAGCATTTTGGTTTATATATTTCTCCATCGCATTTATGACGAGCTAATTAATGTTCCACACACAGAGTTATTATAATATCATTTAAAATTTAACATATTTATTAGTTTTAAATGTGGTAATATTAGTTCTCTCCCTTATATCCCCCTGAATGAATTTCGACGCACTCGAGGGAAATACTAACTTAAGTGATGTTTACATTAAACCTATACAAATCAATAATATTTTAAAAAAACAGATTTGAAATTGGCTAACGATTAAATTCGGAAGGACATTGTAGTGGGAATATAAGTATATAATTTAATACCTTATTAAACAGTGATTAACTTTATTTAATAAAATCTTAAATATTGAATTTCTAATGCTTGATTAAAACGGATATGAAAATGTCTAAAATAGACCAATTTAAAATAAAGCATACGTATTTCGATAAAAACTCAAAATATCTATAGAGAGTAAAATTTTAAAAATATTAAAAAAAAAATTAAAATACCGTTCAAAAATTAAAATGTTATTAAAAGTGTCAAATTTTGTTATTAAAATAAAAAATGTCATTAAGGTGTAAGAATGTCTTAAAATTGAAAAAGCTATATATAAATATATATATGACGTTTACCAGTTTTTCTTTCACAAATATAAATACAGTTTGCGAAATAGGTTTGCAAAATAAAAAAAATATATTAGTAAAATTAATTCTTTTAAGGAAATGAACATTTTCATATTTTAATTAAAAGACTCTTATATAAAACTTTAGTTTAATCTTTTAGAAGTTTAATTGTAAATTTTCCATGATGTAATGAAAGTCTCATTTTTTCACATTAAAAACCTTTTAAAAATGTAAATAAATTTTAGTCAGTTTTGTATTCATAGAGGGACACAGGGTGAGAAGCGTTTGTACTACAAATTAGGAGCTGGTGTACTGTCTGTTTCTCATGTCAGAGGAATTAAGTCGAGATACTCAAAGAATGCTCTTAGTTTTCAAAAGTAAATCAGAATGATTTTACTTCTCTCAATCAAAGCGTTCAATGAAGTGGACGAAGAATAAAATATCAATGATTCAACACTATTTAAAGCGATAATAAAAACTTATCGCTTTATATTTTATTCATTGAATTATTGATATTTAAATCTTTGCCCACTTTATAAATTAGAATGAAGATTTACTTTGAAAAAAAAAGTTGAATATTCACAGATTGGAAATATCTGTAAATGATTGGGAGGAGAAAAGAAAGAAGATATGTATATAGCTGAAAATACTCGTATAAAGGTTTTAAAATATGTGATTATGTTTATTTAGGGTAAAAATTTCGAGTACAGATAATAACGATATTTTATAATTCTATTTTATTTACTTAACATATTCATATACGGTTCTGACTATAGCTAGCAAATATTTATAGGAAGGTATAACTATGATTGAATATAAGCTAACTTGCTATCTTGAGAGATGAATGTATCAACAATAGCATTACTAATATAGTGGTAATAAAATTACTATTAAGGAAGACTTTAAAAAAGGCTTAGCATTAGCTCACGTGATAGAGGACCTTGTGACTGCTGTAATAGAGATGCATGGAGACATCTGAGGCTCTTTATTGAACACAACAATAGCTCACGTTCTTGATCCTATTCTTAAACGGGCATTTATTTTTCAAAAGTTATTTTATAATTCTAAATTATATGATATAATGTAAGAAAATCAATAAAGCATCCAGGGCCAAGTTTTCGGTACATTTTTTATCCCTAAAGATTTCGGACTTTTCAATCCTTCCGCGGGAGAAACACACTAGCATAGTATTTCATGTACATGAGAGATATTTATAACAAAGGCTCCTGTGGAGCGCTGAACGAAACTTGTACAAGTCTATGAAAATTCGAAACTATTATAGACGCGTGTGATTCTTTTAAAAACAATTTCTACTGACCTTACTGCAATGGAAAAATTAATGTACATGTCTATATAAATACTTACATGTGTATTATTCGATCAGTCCAATATATCAATGGTCTAAAAAGTTGATATTACTCCTAGATCATTGTCATACCTTTATGTTAAACTTTTCCAACTTGTAGAAATATTTGTTGTGATAATGCGTGGAAATTCACGTTATTGGCATCTTCTTTGTTAGAATTATTTCTCTTCTAATCAAGTCCAGTACATCAAGTCTGTACATAAACAAGGTTACATGGTACACCCGTAGTCTATCAAAGGAGGGAAGATAAAATCTCGTGGTAGTTCCCACACATGCTACATTGTTACAATGATGGTTTTCACCTTAGGTGAACCTATACCATCTATATGTCTAGTAGCTCGGTGAAATGGCATTTACTTCATGTCGAGGTTGGAAATTTACCGCATATGAGACAGTTGTATTTATGGATTACTTTGACTTATTAAAATTATTTGTATCAAACATGACCTGAGAGATCTCCTGTGATGGAGAACTTTAGAACATCTCGATATCCACTCTATATTTGGGTTGGATTATTGAAATCTTCCATCTCATGTTTCTGATGGTCTATGATAGTTAGATGTCAAGGATTAGCGTTTGCTTTTTTATCTTCATTTGCGGTGAATACGCGGTAAATTCATGTATAATAAATTTCTTTTCCTCCAATTTACCCAAACTAATCTATTAGCTTGATTGTCTTTATATAAATTTTCCTGAATATAAATATCATGTTACCATTAAGGTACTATTCCTGTTTTTCCTGCATGTATCCTACATTTCTGTTTCGAGAATCTGTATAAGACTAAAAGGTCTTAATAAAGCTTTTATATTGTTTTGTTGTTGTATTTAGATCTCAAGGTGAATCATCAACAAGAACTGGACGTCGTCTGGATCAGTTTGTAGAACAGACGACAACATTCCTATAGTACATATTTACACAGAAGATTTTGAAAAAATAGTACAAATGTGATATTGTACTGGGATAAGGTGCATAATTATGAAAAAAGGCATCTCCTTATCGTGCAACTGAAAGTTGCTGATGGCTTGCGCCATCTATCGGAATAAATATCAACTATTCTCGTTGATTTTTAATTATTCCAGAATTGGTCAAATACCCGTTCTTGATTAATCAAAAAAAGCTAACCACGGACGCGTTTCGGGCTGTTGGCTCTCATCAGCGTGGTGGAAGCTGTACCTCAACGAGAGAAAATATCTTTATTTAAGGGGCTGCTAACCAAAATGAATGATTTTTGAGCCCCAATGGCCGCGTAAAGCGGAATATATAAAACCACTATGACCAGGCTGGAGAGGCTAGGGACAGGATCTCCGTTAGGGAAGAGGCAGGTTAGGCCGGATTGGGTCCGCGGAGGTTAAGAGGCAGGAGGAAGGCGGGAGGACTAGAACTTTGCAGCTCTAGCTCTGGCAGTTGGGCAAGACATTGATCTTGCCTCGTGGTCGGCAGAGAGGCCCTTGGCTAAGCAGTTGGCGCACTTGGCCGTGCGCGGGTTGGCAAGAGTTGGACAGCTTCGGCCTTGGTGGTCACCAGAAGCGCAGTGGAAGTAGGTGACCGTAGCCTTGGTGCTCCTATCGGCGTTGTGGCCGTAGCCACAGCAGCGGTAGCAGACGCGGACAGACTCCTCGTAGTTCAGGATCACGTGGTCCACAATGATCCTGACGCGTCTTCCAATGGCCTTGTAGGAAGCCAAGTCCAGCTCAATGAAGGCCGTAAAGGTGCCATTTCTGGTCGGAGATCTGTGTGCCACTCGGACAGACTTGTCTCCAGGAAGCTGGCTGAGGGCATCGGTGGAGAGGAAGGCCTTGACAATGTCCTCATCCGCGGTTTCCGCCTCCACGTTGAAGAGGCATATTCTTGGGAGGAATTGCCTCAATTCCCGGACTTTCAGGCCTTGGAGCTTGTTATCCAAGGCAGAGCTGACGGCAGGAATGACCTCTGGAGTGCTGGAGTGCAGCACCAGTGTTCCCCTGGTGCGCAGAGACGCCCAGACGCCTTGGGGCAGAGTATGGGCAGCGCGGACAGCTTTGAGGATGTCCCGTGGGTCAGCCTGCGCGTTATCTGCAATAACCACGATGTCGGCCGCAGATTTCTCCCCATTGAGGGAGCCTTTGGCAACGGCAGGCTTGGGGGTGCGGGAAGATGCAGGCTTAGCGGGCGGGTTTGACGCCTCTGACTGCTTCCTCTTGGGAGCAGGTGCTGCCACAGGGACAGCAGCTGGAGCGGGGGTGGCAGGCTTGATGAGCTCGGTCTGAGCGCTAGAGTCCTTGCAGGTGGGAGCAGGGCCAGTTTGAGTTGTCTGGCAGGTTTTCTTGGGCATTTGGCCATCCATGATTTCATCCAGCTCCATGAAGTCATCCACGGTGCCCGCGAGGTTCTTCACATCCCTAACTAGGCACTTGATTATTTCTGTTCGCTGCTCAATGAAGCGAACAAGGTCCAGGTGAAGAGCTGCTAGGGAGGGCTGGCCGAGGATTGCAGGATTTGGTTGTGGAGGGAGATGACCATGTTGTCTTCTTCAACAAGAGCCGCGATGTCAACCGAGGGTTGAGAGGGCTTGTTGGCTTTCTTATTCTTCTTGCAGGAATCCATTGCGGGAGAGCGTCGAAGCGCGTAGCTCAACGACCAAAAAACTGGTCATTCAAGGCATCCTGAAAAATCATGAAACGAGTAGTTAAGGCCAGAATTGCGTGAGACCGCGACACAATGTGAAAAAATAGTACAAATGTTATATTGTACTGGGATTATCCATGATGCATAATTATGAAAAAAAGGCATCTCCTTATCGTGCAACTGAATGTTGCTGATGGCTTGCGCCATCTATCGGAATAAATATAAACTATTCTTGTTGATTTTTAATTATTCCAGAATTGGCCAAATACCCATTCTTGATTAATCAAGAAAAGCTAACCACGGACGCGTTTCGGGCTGTTGGCCCTCATCAGCGTGGTGCAAGCTGTACCTCAACGACCAAAAAACTGGTCATTCAAGGCATCCTGAAAAATCATGAAACGGCTAGTTAAGGCCAGAATTGCGTGAGAGCGCGACACAATGTGAAAAAATAGTACAAATGTGATATTGTACTGGGATAAGGTGCATAATTATGCAAAAAGGCATCTCCTTATCGTGCAACTGAAAGTTGCTGATGGCTTGTCGCAGTCTCACGCAATTCTGGCCTTAACTACCCGTTTCATGATTTTTCAGGATGCCTTGAATGACCAGTTTTTTGGTCGTTGAGGTACAGCTTGCACCACGCTGATGAGGGCCAACAGCCCGAAACGCGTCCGTGGTTAGCTTTTCTTGATTATTCAAGAATGGGTATTTGGCCAATTCTGGAATAATTAAAAATCAACGAGAATAGTTGATATTTTTTCCGATAGATGGCGCAAGCCATCAGCAACTTTCAGTTGCACGATAAGGAGATGCCTTTTTTTCATAGAAGATTTTGTAAAACGACATTTGAAAATTATCCCGCATATGTTTCTTTTAAACGAAAATTCGAAATTTATTTTAAAGGAGAAATAACGATTATTTCTAACCTTAGGGATGATGTATGAAAGGATGAAATGTGAAGAGTAATGATAAACGGAAAAATAAAAGTGTCCAGGGATGGGAATCGAACCCACAGTGTTCCGCTTACCGGGCAGATGCCATGTCCACTAGGCTACCCTGGACATATTTTTCCGTTCGTAAATTCTTTCACAATTCATCCTTTCATACTTCATCCCAAAGGTTAGAAATAATCGTTATTTCTCCTTAAAAATAAATTTCGATTTTTCGTTTAAAAGAAACACATACGGGATAATTTTCAAATGTCGTTTTACAATCATTAGCCGCATTATAGTGTATTATAGAAGATATTCTAGTCATTCCCATATCTGATAACTCCTGATAATGATTAATAATAATGACAGAATTCTACACACAATACAGAGATGTTTAGAGAACAACACACAAGAGAGAGAGAGAGAGAGAGATAAAATTACAATTAAATTTAATAGAGATAACAATCCCCGGAGTAATCAAAGGAAAACACTTAAATTAAATTTTCCCCTAAAGTTGCAATTTTTGTTGTTTGTTATTAGAAGTTTCTCCAAGAAATACTTTGCCTAATTTCACTTAAAAAACAAAAATAGAGAGAACGGGTTAACATTCTACTTTATAAATATATTGTAGTAGAATATTAATTTATATTTTTAGAAGATTACTACATTTGTTGCTCAGTAAATTTACCCTATTGGTCCTTTGTCCTTTTGTGTTTGCCAAAAGTTTTAATATAAGCTTTGATCAAATTAAATAAATTCGTTATCCTGAATTTTTATCTTACCTAATTTTCTACGTTATGATGTTTTAACCATTGGAAATAAATAAGTTTTTAGGAATGGGAGAGGTAAAAAAAGGAATTAGTACGCCATCTGCTGAGTAAAATTGAAATTGTTTAGTGCTATTAAAAAAAAACAACAACAATTTCCTACTATCCTTGCTGAGTTGGTAAAATACTGGGAGGACTTGGCTCATCAGTGGTAAATCCTCTCAATAATTTCAGCATCTCAGTGTAAGAACAGGATTATTTTATTTGAAGAAGGAACGGCGCAAATTAGTCTCAATTCTCATATGGGTCAGTTAGGTAGGTTCTGGACATAATCCAGACAGACCAAATTCTGACAACCTAAAATCCCGAAATAATCCAACAAATAAGAATTTCAAAATAAGTTTCAGCAATTGACTATATCATTATACTGTAATTAGGGAGAATATTGATAAAATATTATATTTAACGTTTAAAAGTACTTTTTTATTTTTATTTCAATTTAAAGTGCTATGTCCCCCTAAGGACACTTACGCTGTCATACATGTATGCCTTTACATTTGTCTATACATATTTAGGCCGTGAATAGAATAGTCATATGATATTAACAATGAGAATTGTCGAGATTTTGGTTTGTCAGGATTACAGTTGTTGGTATTTTGAGCCGAACTTGGAGAGATTATAGATATATTGATAAATCGACACAAATTATTGATTGAAAACAACTTGGGATTTCGAATAGCACATATGAAGGTTATTGTGAAGTTTACAGCCATTACAAGGTTTTTTCTAGAATTGATTGAAATTCCTCTCTTCTTAAATAAGACCATTAGTACATGATTAAAGTGATTGTAAGGAAATCATTTTAGGAAATCGAAAGGCGCAAGTATTTTAGGTGTAAGTATTGTACTGGAACTTGGCCGTGTGTCAAAATAAAATGGATATTTAAAAGATTAATCATGTCATTAACTTTCTTTTTGATTTAATGCGACAAATTCAGAAACAATTAGACAAAAGCATGAATAAAAGTCGCATTCAATTAATAAGGAAAATATAAATATGGAAATTCGATTACAGATAAGTAACATAAAGTCCTTGCTTCCAGTTACTATATAAGTCTATCCGAATTTGACATCCTGGAAAGCAGAAAATTGAAAGAACAAATACATTTTAATGAAATATAATTACAATGAGGGTTTCAGCATTTAATCTGCAAAAACTCTGAATTTAATCCTTTATACCGATTACCTTTGTGTCTTATTGTCTATACTTGTAAACATTTCTATTGTACTCAAAGCTTATTCGATAGTTCATTAAATACCCTTACAGAAAATATATCGCAACAGTCCCAGATATATAAACAATACAGCTCAATCTCATATAAGATTTTCCTGTAGATTAAACTGACGAAACCGCTTGGAGAGCTCACCACTGATGAGTCAGACACTCCCAATAGATTCTCCCTCGCAGAAAAAAGTTGTTTTACTTATAAAAGAAAACTGCACTAAAATAATTTCAAGGATAACTTATTTTTTCCGTTCATCATTACTCTTCACAATTCATCCTTTCATACTTCATCCCTAAGGTTAGAAATAATTGTTATTTCTCCTTAAAATAAATTGCGATTTCTTTCGTTCAAAAGAAACACATGCGGGATAATTTGTCAAATGTCGTTTTACAATCATAAGCTACATTATATTGTATTTTAAAGATGACTCATGTAGCTGTGTGTGTGTGTGAACTGTACGGGGAGCCATCAGAAATGAACCATGGATTGATGTGTGAATATTTAACTTTCAATACTATCCCCAACCATCTCACGGTAATATTGGAACTAAATGGTTGACCACGAGAGGAGGATGTGCTGGTGTAGACAAACATTGATTTAAGGTAATAAAAAAAACATCTGATCGTGCAACTAAAAGTTACTGATGGCTTGCGCCATCTATCGCAATAAATAGAAGTTTGTATTATGTATAAAAGAAACATTCGTGCTTTTAAATCCTTTCATTTTATATGTATAGATGGCGCGTTATTGCTTTGTGTTAAAAGCTAATCATGTATAATTATTTATTCACATATTATATTGTTGCACCAGGCTGCGGTTTGGCAAATCCTTCAGTCTCGATTCTCTCCTCAGACACGTCTTACATCTTTCCAGAACGTGTCTCAACCATCCTACAAGGTTAAACCAGTCAATAATAAGACAACTATATATTTAGGTAGCACCTAGAATATCTCTTTATTTATCACATCAAAGTTTAAAGCAGGTGGTGTATTTAGTGTATCAAAATACAAATGTTTTATAGTACATAATATTTTATATTAATAATCTGTTTTATAAAAATAAATAAATATATAATTTAAATTTTAAATATATTAAAAATAATATTATAAATAATTTTAAAAATATGCGCATTAATCATGAGGCAACAATATTATAACGAAAGAATATTAAAAATTAATGTTGATATTTATTCCGACAGATGGCATCAGAAACTTTTAGTTTCACGATTAGGAAATGCCTTTTTCTTAATTTATCCACCTGATCCTAGCACAATTTTACCTTTTTTTTTCTATTTTTACATTGATTTAAAGGTTAAAATAAAAGGGCGTATTAGGAATGTTAAGAAAAAAAAAAAAGAAAGAAAACTATTTAGAAAGATATTTTGCTCCTTCTTTACTATTTCTATTCTTGATGTATCGCTCTACACATTCTAATGATTGATGTCTAGTAACTTTGAGAGAATGATAATATATTCAAAGGTAAAAATATCACTCCTCTCTATTTTATATTATTAGATAATAAAAAGGCATATATTGGATTTAATAAAAGATTTATTTTGCCATTAGATAATAAAAAGGCATATATTGGATTTAATAAAAGATTTATTTTGCCTTAGATAATAAAAAGGCATATATTGGATTTAATAAAATATTTATTTTACCATTAGATAATAAAAAGGCATATATTGGATTTAATAAAAGATTTATTTTGCCATTAGATAATAAAAAAGGCATATATTGGATTTAATAAAATATTTATTTTGCCTATTTGATAAATTAGATAATATTATATATTTAGATAAACATTTTTTATTGATATAAAAATATGAGAATGCCTGGTATGTAAACGATATACAATAATCTACTGCTACATCAAGCAGCAATGGAGCCAATTCAATTCAGAGAGTGGCAGATTAATTTATTAAATCAGTGATAATTAATATATATATTATTGTTAAATTAATTCCCATGTATCAAATTAAGGTGAAAACACCCGGGAATAAGTTTCTTTTAATGAATATATGAATATTTCAATTATACATAATTTTAATGAATATATAAAAATTTAATTTTGTACAGCATCTTATTATGTAAAATAGTGTCTAAATATATTTCCTGTTATATTGACAATTTGGTATATCGTATTGTTCTGTAGAAGGACTTTCAGGGCCGAAATTAAAATAATAATAATAATAAAAAAAAAAAAGTCACCTTTCCTCGGAAGTCTAAATGTTTTCATCTTAATTAAATTAGATGGAAATTTTGCCGGGAGGATATTGATCTAAAGAGACAAAGGTCGCCTCTCCCGTTAAAATAGACGTCAAAACTAGACGCCATCTATTGACCGTCGCCGCAACTAGCGGCCTCGGGTCGGTGACAAAGCCACAACACCAGCTTTGGCAAACTGAAAAGCGTCCACCTAGAGACCATAATTTCGGGCTAATGGCCCTCGTCAGTCTAGGGCGGACTTTATTCCATGAGATCCACACGGGATCTATTGGAATCTTGACAATCTGCCAAAGAGGTGTTTAGCTGGCAAAGTGGCTGGGCCATATCTATGGCTAGAATATATTTTGCGGCGACGGTCAATAGATGGCGCCTAGTTTTGACGTCTATTTTGACGAGAGAGGCGACCTTTGTCTTTTTAGATTAATTAAATTAATTATTGACCAACAAATAATTATACGTCTGATATTGTAACTCACCATCCTCCAATTGTGTCTTTGGTTGGACATCAAATAAAAATACAAACGATTGTGGAGAAAGACATCTAGGTTAGACATTATATTTAGGGTTCAGTTTTAGACAGAAATCCACTTAGAATAGAGTCGCCACTGTTCCGACCGCGGTCCAAATATTAACACAACAAGAAGTTGAACAACAGTTTCAGTGGGAGAGTTGGACTAGACGCAGCCTGCATGGGACTCGGGCCGTGAGATGACGTCTGCAGTGACCATATGACCGGCTAGCCCTCTCTCAGAGAATTGTGAGGTTCTCTCTTTTCAAACTTCTGTCTCTTGATGTGTCCCTCAACCCACTACACGATGGTTCACCCGCCATATCATCACCCACATACTAGGTTTAGAATTATTATAAAATAATCTTAAAACAACAACAAAAAATCACTCCAGGACCTCGCCATCACATTTGTAATTATCAAAAGGATATTTATGATATATAAGATGTTTTACCCATGAAACATATCTAAGATAAACCGAGAGTCGTGATTCGTGGGCGCTGCTATGGTATGGATAAGTTCAAAGTTGTACTATTTTCCCACACATACACACAAAGTTTTTATTGCAAGTAGGAAATTACACAAACACATATACATAAATACAATCACACACAACACATAGGGACAATAAATAGCCAGGACTGGACAGTCATGGAAGGAACACGAAGGAAATAGAAGTAGAGGAGAGCAGGGCCAGTGGGAATTAGAAGAGGGACGACGACTGAGGAGGAAAATGGCTTGAGGCTCAGCAGGGTAGAGGAGGTGGTGGGGACAGGGTGGAGGGCCAGTGGCTTGGGGCGATGGGCTGGGTAGAGAAGAAAGGCGAGAGAACGCTGGGGATTGTGATCTGATCCGTGAAAAGATGGTTGACTAGAATGGGAGGGGCTAAGGTAACTGGGGGAAAGTGGAAGAGGTGAAAATGGGGAGGTTCAAAGAGCTATACAGGGGAGGGACATAATGGAGGTGGTGGGCAGAGTAGGAGGGGCTATCGAGGCGGGAGAGGTACTTGGGGTAAATATGGGACAGCACAGAGATAATCAGTGGAACGATAGTGGGCGGGGGACCAGAAGCAGAGTGGTGGTGGTTAGAGTGGGAGGGGCTATGGATGGTGGGGGAGGTACCGGTAGACGGAGATAGGGCGGCACTGAGTAGCAGAGAGAATAGGGACAGGGCGGTAGTAGTCAGCAGAGTAGGAGGGTCTATACATTCTGGGAGAAATAATGGGTATGGAAGAAAGACTGTGGAAGCTAGAGGATGATGGCAGGGGAATTATGATTCAATCTGTGGAAAGATGGTTGAGCAGAATAGGAGAGACTCTGGAGGTTAAGGGGAAGTAGAAGTTGTGAAGATGTGACCGATCAGAACGGTAGAAAAGGGAGGTGAACGAAATGGGCGGGGCACCAGAGGAAGGAGGCGTTGGTGGCGCGGTAGGAGAGGCTATGTAGGCTTGGTGAAGTACTGAGGGCGAAGATGTTGCTGTGCACTGCGGTAGAAGAGAGGAGCGGTAATGGGATGAAGAGGAGGGGCTATGGATGCGAAAAGGAGGCGCCAGAGTTAAAATCGGGGTAGAGAAGAGTGGAGAAAGGGAGGGGAAAATTGGTGATGCCGAGTGAGACCTCACAATCAGGACGGCGGTGGTACTTTCAGAAGGTCTGTGGAAGCACTTTACTCCCCGGCTTCCAGCTCGCGGAGCTCCAAGGCGGAGGAACGATAGCGGATCTTCCGTAGTTGGGCGTGGCGGATTCTACTGGCCTGCCGAGCTGCCATTCTGCGCTCCTCCCGTTCCTTGTGGTCTTCCAGGATGTTGGCCGCCAGCTCCAGTAACTTCGGGATCTTGTACGGCGGCTTGGTCTTCCTGGCCCACCAGACATGTCTGCGGGGGGTGGGGGGAG
>CP092871.1:71514305-71535621 GCA_030710605.1 Cordylochernes scorpioides | reverse complement strand
GACCAAAAAAGTTGGTCTTTGGGCATCTTGAAAAACCATGAAACAGGTATTTGGGTCAGAAGGGCGTGAGAACGCCCTTGAAAACAAATTTAATTTTGTACTATTTTTCACATTTTCTCTTTTGTTCTGCCAAATCCTGGCGAGTCCTGTATAAAGTATATGGATAAAATAAAAGGCATATGTGTGTAATTTTGGGCATCATTATATTTACAAAATAAGCGAACCATATAAACAGCAATTAAATAATTAAGGTTTTATAACAGTATTCAGTTTAATAACATGAACTTATTGTTTAGGGAATAATTCAACTCAATATATATTTTGTCTGCATTAATATATACTCATTCAAATAGCTTCTTTTTCACACAAAGAAAAAGAGAAGAAAAACATTTGAAAGAAAAAAAAATCATCCAGAAAAGAGTTTCTTACCAAAATAAATATAAGCTTTTGGACCTTGGAACCCTTCTACAGCAGTAAGGTGAACTATAACGCCCTTATAGTGCCCTATTGGCACGAAAGCTTGAGTTATTTAAATGCATTTTGTAAGACACTCTTCCCTGGATGCATTTTTTCTCAAATTATATGTGTGCGACACAAGAGGTTATTATTTTTCGAATAGAAGAAAAAACATTAATATTTAGACAGTGAGCAACATTTCGAAAATATATAGAAGAACAAGTGCAATTATAAATTTAAAATATTTCAAACTCTTTTGCTTTAGATTGCTTTTTGTGTATAAAAATATTTTAAAAGTTCAAGTTAACTCGTTCAAAGTTTTTAAGAAGCTTTATATAACATATTTAAAGTACTTATTGACGCAAATATCCCTGAGTTTAGGACATCGCGCGCTATAGGATTTTTAATAAAGTTAAATAAAGTGTGAGATATAAATATTTAGAAAAATAGAAAAAATTATATAAAAATACCTTTGATTTGTGTCAATCAAAAATAATTAATAGTTTCTTCCTCTTTGGTAAAGATTGTGCTTTGCTGTTAAATAATAAAAACATTTTTTTTTCTTTTTTGAATTTTGAAGCATATTCCAGTAGAAGGGCAGCTTGCGCCCGAAAGCTCGAATGATTTTTCAAATAAAGAAACTTATCCTTTTTGAATCTATTCTCGTTAATATAAATAATATATATATTAAGAAAAAAAAAACTTTAAATTCTTGCCCCTTAAAATCAATTTGTAAATTCTTTAAAGGCTTCTTATTTGAGATATATTTGTTTCTTATTTTAAATATTTTGAGAGAATTAATATTTACTCTCTATATATAGTAACATATAATTTAAATTATAAGAATTCATCAGAATTATATGTTCGATCATTTTGTTAATTTCAAATTTTGGTTATTTCAAATATGTTGCTTTCTTTTCCTTGTAACTATATATTCGATAGAAAAACTTTATTTTTTTTCAGAATTAAAAAGAAAATATATATATCACGGAATTTATTAAATATATTTCAGAATATACAAAAGGAAGTTTCGAATCGTATTCTATCTTTTGCGATTTCAAATATAGAATATTCTAAACACGGTCAATTATTATTTTATATTTTAATGTATTTTTTCTTATATATAACTAAAAATATATATATGTTTTACAATTTTAAGACAACATTTTAAACTTTAATGGCAGCATTTTTTAAAACGGTATTTTACGATTTTAAAAATATTCAAGCAATTTTAATATTTTTAGTTTTTATCGATTTTTTTTAAATTTTAACTGAAATTGGTCTATTTTAGACATTTTTATATCCGTTTTAATCAAGCTTTAGAAATAAAGCATTTGAGATTTTCTCAAATAAAGTTAACCACTGTTCAAAATGGCGTTAAATTTTTACTATATTCCCGCTACAAGTTGCTTCCCAGCTTAAATATCAGCTGTATTTATAACTATTGTTTTAGATTTTTATGTTGAATAAAATAATTGCACAAGTGTTAGCATTTTGGTTTATATATTTCTCCATCGCATTTATGACGAGCTAATTAATGTTCCACACACAGAGTTATTATAATATCATTTAAAATTGAACATATTTATTAGTTTTAAATGTGGTAATATTAGTTCTCTCCCTTATATCCCCCTGAATGAATTTCGACGCACTCGAGGGAAATACTAACTTAAGTGATGTTTACATTAAACCTATACAAATCAATAATATATATAAAAAAAAAAAACAGATTTGAAATTGGCTAACGATTAAATTCGGAAGGACATTGTAGTGGGAATATAAGTATATAATTTAATACCTTATTAAACAGTGATTAACTTTATTTAATAAAATCTTAAATATTGAATTTCTAATGCTTGATTAAAACGGATATGAAAATGTCTAAAATAGACCAATTTAAAATAAAGCATACGTATTTCGATAAAAACTCAAAATATCTATAGAGAGTAAAATTTTAAAAATATTTTTTAAAATATTAAAATACCGTTCAAAAATTAAAATGTTATTAAAAGTGTCAAATTTTGTTATTAAAATAAAAAATGTCATTAAGGTGTAAGAATGTCTTAAAATTGAAAAAGCTATATATAAATATATATATGACGTTTACCAGTTTTTCTTTCACAAATATAAATACAGTTTGCGAAATAGGTTTGCAAAATAAAAAAAAATATATTAGTAAAATTAATTCTTTTAAGGAAATGAACATTTTCATATTTTAATTAAAAGACTCTTATATAAAACTTTAGTTTAATCTTTTAGAAGTTTAATTGTAAATTTTCCATGATGTAATGAAAGTCTCATTTTTTCACATTAAAAACCTTTTAAAAATGTAAATAAATTTTAGTCAGTTTTGTATTCATAGAGGGACACAGGGTGAGAAGCGTTTGTACTACAAATTAGGAGCTGGTGTACTGTCTGTTTCTCATGTCAGAGGAATTAAGTCGAGATACTCAAAGAATGCTCTTAGTTTTAAAAAGTAAATCAGAAGGATTTTACTTCTCTCAATCAAAGCGTTCAATGAAGTGGACGAAGAATAAAATATCAATGATTCAACACTATTTAAAGCGATAATAAAAACTTATCGCTTGATATTTTATTCATTGAATTATTGATATTTAAATCTTTGCCCACTTTATAAATTAGAATGAAGATTTACTTTGAAAAAAAAGTTGAATATTCACAGATTGGAAATATCTGTAAATGATTGGGAGGAGACAAGAAAGAAGATATGTATATAGCTGAAAATACTCGTATAAAGGTTTTAAAATATGTGATTATGTTTATTTAGGGTAAAAAATTCGAGTACAGATAATAACGATATTTTATAATTCTATTTTATTTACTTAGCATATTCATATACGGTTCTGACTATAGCTAGCAAATATTTATAGGAAGGTATAACTATGATTGAATATAAGCTAACTTGCCATCTTGAGAGATTTGTAGAGATGAATGTATCAACAATAGCATTACTAATATAGTGGTAATAAAATTACTATTAAGGGGAAGACTTTAAAAAAGGCTTAGCATTAGCTCACGTGATAGAGGACATTGTGACTGCTGTAATAGAGATGCATGGAGACATCTGAGGCTCTTTATTGAACACAACAATAGCTCACGTTCTTGATCCTATTCTTAAACGGGCATTTATTTTTCAAAAGTTATTTTATAATTCTAAATTATATGATATAATGTAAGAAAATCAATAAAGCATCCAGGGCCAAGTTTTCGGTACATTTTTTATCCCTAAAGATTTCGGACTTTTCAATCCTTCCGCGGGAGAAACACACTAGCATAGTATTTTATGTACATGAGAGATATTTATAACAGAGGCTCCTGTGGAGCGCTGAACGAAACTTGTACAAGTCTATGAAAATTCGAAACTATTATAGACGCGTGTGATTCTTTTAAAAACAATTTCTACTGACCTTACTGCAATGGAAAAATTAATGTACATGTCTATATAAATACTTACATGTGTATTATTCGATCAGTCCAATATATCAATGGTCTAAAAAGTTGATATTACTCCTAGTTCATTGTCATACCTTTATGTTAAACTTTTCCAACTTGTAGAGATATTTGTTGTGATAATGCGTGGAAATTCACGTTATTGGCATCTGCTTTGTTAGAATTATTTCTCTTCTAATCAATGAATACAGATCTTCAGGTCAAATATTGTAACTTCGAATTTTCTTTTTGATCACAGATAAAAGATTCGTTTTAAAACATTTGACAACATTGGCAATTATTTTCTTGAGCAATCCATTATGAGCTTCAAATTTGATTTTCCTTTTTAAAATTTATGAAATTTATTGATACAAATTTCGAGGAGGAATTTTAAATAACACATTTTATAAGAATTTATGCAAAAAGAGGAATATAAAAGGTTATCATGATATATATATATAAACAAATATTTTATAGCAAACTATTTTCATTGACGCTCGAAAAATATGAATAATGAACAAAAAGGAAACTCCTTGGAGATTTGAAGAATCTTATACTGTTTTTTTTACATTTAAAAAAATAAGAGATTTTGAATTAGCTCATTGATATTTTTAGTAAAATATAGTTACTATTCGCTTATAAAATGAACCACAATCCGTTCTTGATTTTAGTGACCTAACAGATTTAAATAATCTCCGAAGTCCCAAATAAACAAATAAAGTATAAAAACCAATGAGGAATCTGTGTCACATCTAAGACAAAATCTGATTTAAAACCAAGTGTTTGAGACTTTGCACAACAAAAATCTTTGAGATGGCTACTAAACAATTCTACCAATTAACACAAAGCAATAACGCGCCATCTATACATATAAAATAAAAGGATTTAAAAGCGCGAATGTTTCTTTTATACATAAAACGAACTTCTACTGTCCTTACTGCGATGAAAAAATATATTGGGAGGGCTTGGCTCATCAGTGGTGAACCCTCCCAGCGGTTTCGCCAATTTAATCCACCAGACCGCTTCTCAGAGCTCTAATACTGTATTGGATCATTCTGCTTTTATATGCTACACTGAAGGATGGAATCTTAGAAATGGTTTTCAAGTAAACTATGGACAATATATATATATTTTTTCATCGCAGTAAGGACAGTAGAAGTTCGTTTTATGTATAAAAGAAACATTCGCGCTTTTAAATCCTTTTATTTTATATGTATAGATGGCGCGTTATTGCTTTGTGTTAATTTATTCCTAATGGCCTTGTCTTTATAGTTTGCTGAAGAGCCTTGCTCGAAGCAAATATTTGAATGTAATTCTACTGTCCTATAAGCTCATGTCCATAGTTTACTTGAAAACCATTTCTAAGATTCCATCCTTCAGTGTAGCATATAAAAGCAGAATGATCCAATACAGTATTAGAGCTCTGAGAAGCGGTCTGGTGGATTAAATTGGCGAAACCGCTGGGAGGGTTCACCACTGATGAGCCAAGCCCTCCCAATATATTTTTTCATCGCAGTAAGGACAGTAGAAGTTCGTTTTATGTATAAAAGAAACATTCGCGCTTTTAAATCCTTTTATTTTATAATTCTACCAATATTTTTCGATATCTAAAGGAGAAGAAAATAATTCAGAATGCCTCTAAATTTTAAGATAATTTTTTTTCGCTCAATTTGAAATATTTCAAACGAACTTATTTACATGCAATGGATTCCAAATAAAAACTTTTACAACTTTCAAGTTAATTCTTCTGAATATTTTATAGGAGATTCTACAATTCAATGTTGTTAGTTCTGTGTGGCCTCTTCTTTGGCCTTTTAAAGACCGTTCTTGTCTTCCTTTATAGCATCGCTGGGCTTTCTTCTTGGCGCTCAACCTTACACTTTCCCTACACCCCCACTTAGCCTTTCTAACCTATTTTTAGAGACAAAAGACCGCTACAAACGAATACTACTGGATCATTTGGGGTTCTAATGGGAGTACTGCAAAATTTCACATATCTTCTTGTCTTGAACTATCTTGATTTGTGGAGAGATACCAGTTAGGGACTAGTATTGTTCAAATGTTGCACTTGATGATGTAAAACAAAAATTGCAATTATACCGCGAATGTTTCTTTTAAACAAAAATCGAAATTCATCCCAAAGAGAAATAACGACTATTTCTAACTTTAAGGATGAAGTATGAAAGGGTGAAAATATGAAGAGTAATGGCGAACGGAAAAATAAAAGTGTCCAGGGGCGGGAATCGAACCCACGACCTTCCGCTTACCGGGCAGATGCCATGTCCACTAGGCTACCCTGGACATATTTTTCCGTTCGTAAATATTATATAAAGTAATTTAAAATACAATATAACGCGGCTGATGATTGTAAAACGAAAGACATGGCATCTGCCCGGTAAGCGGAAGGTCGTGGGTTCGATTCCCGCCCCTGGACACTTTTATTTTTCCGTTCGCCATTACTCTTCATATTTTCACCCTTTCATACTTCATCCTTGAGTTTGAAATAGTCGTTATTTCTCTTTGGGATAAATTTCGATTTTTGTTTAAAAGAAACATTCGCGGTATAATTGCAATTTTCGTTTTACAATCATCAGCCGCGTTATATTGCATTTTAAATTAATTGATGATGTGTACAGTTCGATGGCTCGATGACATTGGTTAATGGTGGTTCAGTGATGATATCGGTCAATGATTGGTGGAAGCTGGTGATTGGTTGTCTTCTACATCAAATGGTTGTTAGAGATTCAAGTTGCAACAGAACTTGTCTGATTCTGGGCTGAACTACGCCAGTATAATAATTTGTAGTATCTTTAAAGGTTGGAATGTTCACTGGTTTATCAAATACATTCTATGATATCCTATATATAAATTACTCTATAGATTCAACGTCAATAACTTTTAGAAAAATATTACGCAGGGATGCTAATTAGCCTTAGAATTTAGTTTTCACCAATTAGTAATTGCTTCTTGTGTGTACGAACTGTTGTGAGTCAACTTGGGAAGGCATAGGTCAAAATTGGTCGAATCATGGTTTTATGGATTTGGAACCTAATTTTTAGAATTGGGCGGTAGCGGATGAGGGCCTAGCAGCGAAAGCTAGGAATCCTTGCCACTTCCTTTGTCTATAAGCCTGGTTAGTACTTTAAGTTTTGGTTTGGCAGAGACTATCTAGATAGGCCAGACCAGCTGAATATTACCCTTAAATTAGAGCGGTTCGATTCTTTATAAACCTTCTGACTACATGAGCAACATCAAACCTCTTCGACTAGGTGAGTCTCCTAACGCTAATTGATTGGAGCACAGAGAGACTCTAAGAACTATACTCATTCGATGACTGACTACATACAAACTTTATTTGTCCACAGCTAGCTGTTATTTTATTGAATTAAAATTTGCATATCTAACTAAACTATTAACCAAATTTACATAAGAATAAACATTTTAAACTAGATTTACGTAATAGGCGCGAACAGGGACGTCTGGAACTTATCAAGGGTTACAAGCTGCCCTGAGTTTGGACAGCCCTTGTTTATAGCGCAGTTTTTGTCATCAAAATTCTCAATAACAATGTTGAGGAATTCGCACAGAGAGAGAGAGAGAGAGAGAGAGAGAGAGTTTCTTATTGGCTGACGTAAAACTCTTAACAATTGGCGGTGTGTAGGTGAAGGCTATTCCATACCTATTATAACGCCTGCCTAACTATAGTGGATTGTAAAGTGTCACGGATACAAATCGAATATGTAAGATAATTGCTGTCGGCTTGTTGTTTGATTCTCAACGTAATTCTTCAGTAAAGTATAGGTCTAACATTTTTGTCTTTTCATATCTTATATTCTCAAGTGTTCTGCTGATAGCAAAGTCTTATGGCATAAATTTGGAAAGTCCTCTGTACATAAACAAGGTTACATGGTACACCCGTAGTCTATCAAAGGAGGGAAGATAAAATCTCGTGGTAGTTCCCACACATGCTACATTGTTACAATGATGGTTTTCACCTTAGGTGAACCTATACCATCTATATGTCTAGTAGCTCGGTGAAATAGCATTTACTTCATGTCAAGGTTGGAAATTTACAGTATATGAGACAGTTGTATTTATGGATTACTTTGACTTATTTATCATTTGTATCAAACATGACCTGAGAGATGAGATCTCCTGTGATGGAGAACTTTAGAACATCTCGATATCCGCTCTATATTTGGGTTGGATTATTGAAATCTTCCATCTCATGTTTCTGATGGTCTATGGTATTTAGATGTCAAGGATTAGCGTTTGCTTTTTTATCTTCATTTGCGGTGAATACGCGGTAAATCCATGTATAATAAATTTCTTTTCCTTCAATTTACCCAGACTATTAACTTGATTGTATATATATATAATTTTTCCTTTATATAAATATATTACCATTGAGATACTATGATTTTTTTCCTGCATGTACCCTACATTTCTGCTTGGAGAATCTGTACAAGACTAAAAGGTTTTAATAAAGCTTTTATTGTTTTGTTGTTGTATTTAGATCTCAGGGTGAATCATCAACAAGAACTGGACGTCGTCTGGATCAGTTTGTAAAACAGACGACAACATTCCTATAGTACATATTTACATAGAAGATTTTGAAAAAATAGTACAAATGTGATATTGTACTGGGATAAGGTGCATAATTATGAAAAAAGGCATCTCCTTATCGTGCAACTGAAAGTTGCTGATGGCTTGCGCCATCTATCGGAATAAATATCAACTATTCTCGTTGATTTTTAATTATTCCAGAATTGGCCAAATACCCATTCTTGATTAATCAAGAAAAGCTTACCACGGTCGCGTTTCGGGCTGTTGGCCCTCATCAGCGTGGTGGAAGCTGTACCTCAACGGGAGAAAATATCTTTATTTACGGGGCTGCTAACCAAAATAAATGATTTTTGAGCCCCAATGGCCGCGTAAAGCGGAATATATAAAACCACTATGACCAGGCTGGAGAGGTTAGGGACAGGATCACCGTTAGGGAAGAGGCAGGTTAGGCCGGATTGGGTCCGCGGAGGTCAAGAGGCAGGAGGAAGGCGGGAGGACTAGAACTTTGCAGCTCTAGCTCTGGCAGTTGGGCAAGACATTGATCTTGCCTCGTGGTCGGCAGAGAGGCCCTTGGCTAAGCAGTTGGCGCACTTGGCCGTGCGCGGGTTGGCAAGAGTTGGACAGCTTCGGCCTTGGTGGTCACCAGAAGCGCAGTGGAAGCAGGTGACCGTAGCCTTGGTGCTCCTATCGGCGTTGTGGCCGTAGCCGCAGCAGCGGTAGCAGACGCGGACAGACTCCTCGTAGTTCAGGATCACTTGGTCCACAATGATCCTGCCGCGTCTTCCAATGGCCTTGTAGGAAGCCAAGTCCAGCTCAATGAAGGCCGTGGAGGTGCCATTTCTGGTCGGAGATCTGTGTGCCACTCGGACAGACTTGTCTCCAGGAAGCTGGCTGAGGGCATCGGTGGAGAGGAAGGCCTTGACAATGTCCCTACATCCGCGGTTTCCGCCTCCACGTTGAAGAGGCAGATTCTTGGGAGGAATTGCCTCAGTTCCCGGACTTTTAGGCCTTGGAGCTTGTTGTCCAGGGCAGAGCTGACGGCAGGAATGACCTCTGGAGTGCTGGAGTGCAGCACCAGTTTTCCCCTGGTGCGCAAAGACGCCCAGACGCCTTGGGGCAGAGTGTGGGCAGCGCGGACAGCTTTGAGGATGTCCCGTGGGTCAGCCTGCGCGTTATCTGCAATAACCACGATGTGGGCCGCAGATTTCTCTCCATTGAGGGAGCCTTTGGCAACGGCAGGCTTGGGGGCGTGGGAAGATGCAGGCTTGGCTGGAACCAGTGGTTTGGTCCTCTTAGCGGGCGGGTTTGACGCCTCTGACTGCTTCCTCTTGGTTAGAGCAGGATCTGGCTTCTTGGGAGCAGGTGCTGCCACAGGGACAGCACCTGGAGCGGGGGTGGCAGGCTTGATGAGCTCGGTCTAAGCGCTAGAGTCCTTGCAGGTGGGAGCAGGGCCAGTTTGAGTGGTCTGGCAGGTTTTCTTGGGCATTTGGGCATCCATGATTTCATCCAGCTCCATGAAGTCATTCACGGTGCCCGCGAGGTTCTTCACATCCCTAACTAGGCACTCGATTATTTCCGTTCGCTGCTCAATGAAGCGAACAAGGTCCAGGTGAAGAGCTGCTAGGGAGGGCTGGCCGAGGGATTGCAGGATTTGGTAGTGGCGGGAGATGACCATGTTGTCTTCTTCAACAAGAGCCGCGATATTAACCGAGGGTTTAGAGGGCTTGTTGGCTTTCTTATTCTTCTTGCAGGAATCCATTGCGGGAGAGCGTCGAAGCGTGTAGCTCAACGACCAAAAAACTGGTCATTCAAGGCATCCTGAAAAATCATGAAACGGGTAGTTAAGGCCAGAATTGCGTGAAACCGCGACACAATGTGAAAAAATAGTACAAATGTTATATTGTACTGGGATTATCCATGATGCATAATTATGAAAAAAGGCATCTCCTTATCGTGCAACTAAATGTTGCTGATGGCTTGCGCCATCTATCGGAATAAATATCAACTATTCTCGTTGATTTTTAATTATTCCAGAATTGGCCAACTACCCATTCTTGATTAATCAAGAAAAGCTAACCACGGACGCGTTTCGGGCTGTTGGCCCTCATCACCGTGGTGCAAGCTGTACCTCAACGACCAAAAACTGGTCATTCAAGGCATCCTTAAAAATCATGAAATGGGTGGGTAGTTAAGGCCAGAATTGCGTGAGAGCGCGACAAGCCATCAGCAACTTTCAGTTGCACGATAAGGAGATGCCTTTTTTCATAATTATGCACCTTATCCCAGTACAATATCACATTTGTACTATTTTTTCACATTGCGTCGCGGTCTCACGCAATTCTGGCCTTAACTACCCGTTTCATGATTTTTCAGGATGCCTGAAAGACCAATTTTTCGGTCGTTGAGGTACAGCTTGCACCACGCTGATGAGGGCCAACAGCCCGAAACGCGTTCGTGGTTAGCTTTTCTTGATTAATCAAGAATGGGTATTTGGCCAATTCTGGAATAATTAAAAATCAACGAGAATAGTTGATATTTATTCCGATAAATGGCGCAAGCTATCAGCAACTTTTAGTTGCACGATAAGGAGATGCCTTTTTTCATAGAAGATTTTGTAAAACGACTTTTGAAAATTATCCCGCATATGTTTCTTTTAAACGAAAATTCGAAATTTATTTTTAAGGAGAAATAACGATTATTTCTAACCTTAGGGATGAAGTATGAAAGGATGAAATGTGAAGAGTAATGATAAACGGAAAAATAAAAGTGTCCAGGGATGGGAATCGAACCCACAGTGTTCCGCTTACCGGGCAGATGCCATGTCCACTAGGCCACCCTGGACATATTTTTCCGTTCGTAAATTCTTTCACAATTCATCCTTTCATACTTCATCCAAAGGTTAGAAATAATCGTTATTTCTCCTTAAAAATAAATTTTGATTTTTCGTTTAAAAGAAACATATGCGGGATAATTTTCAAATGTCGTTTTACAATCATTAGCCGCATTATAGTGTATTATAGAAGATATTCTAGTCATTCCCATATCTGATAACTCCTGATAATGATTAATAATAATGATAGAATTCTACACACAATACAGAGATGTTTAGAGAACAACACACAAGAGAGAGAGAGACAATTGACATATTTTTATTGACATCTTGTCAATACATGTAAAGTGCACAGTCCGCACTAATTATGAGAAAATGAGAAATTTACAATGAGGATGATGGTTAAAATAAAAATGATTTTAAAAATGATTAAAAAACACAACTATGTACATGGCGCCTCTGCCACCGCTGCAGAGCCTGATGGAAGATCGCCAACGGGTCCCCAGCGACACCACGCATCTCGCGATCTACGAAGAAGACGTAGATGGCATGCTTTGCCGCTGAGGAGATGGTGATGGCGTGTTCCTCGAGGTCCACCGCGAAGATCCAGGATTGCAGGTCCGGCGGCCGCCCGATGATGGAGAACACCTCTACAATTTAATAGAGATAACAATCCCCGGAGTAATCAAAGGAAAACACTTAAATTAAATTTCCCCCTAAAGTTGTAATTTTTGTTGTTTGTTATTAGAAGTTTCTCCAAGAAATACTTTGCCTAATTTCACTTAAAAAACAAAAATAGAGAGAACGGGTTAACATTCTACTTTATAAATATATTGTAGTAGAATATTAATTTATATTTTTAGAAGATTATTACATTTGTTGCTCAGTAAATTTACCCTATTGGTCCTTTGTCCTTTTGTGTTTGCCAAAAGTTTTAATATAAGTGTTTAAATTTATATTTTAATTTTGTAATTATTCTTATCTTTAATTCATAGAAGCATTTTCTGGGAGACATATTCAATCTTTTTATCATCATCACTTTAATTTTTTGTTTACATTATTATTATGGCGTAGTTATCAAATAATTTTTGTAACTGTAGTTTCTTTCTTTGTTTTGTTCCTTTTTAAGCAATAAAATAAATTGGAATAAGGCGTAATATTCAATTCAATTCAAGCATAAAGAAACATCATTGATTCATTTTCAGAACAAAGGAAAACCATAAGCCTATTCAACTTCACATTTTCATACATGGTCCCTCGAGACGGATAGAAGCCTGATAAGGTAAGTCAACCTCATGGATCCAGAAACAGAGATAAGAAGAATCAAAAGACTAGGTCTTAACTTAGAAAAGTTGGAAAGGGAAATAGAAGAAAATGCGGCCGATTGTTTTGAACTCGATGCAATATTAAAAAAGATCGTGAAGATTAAACAGCAGTTAGAACAAGCATATGCATATTTTATAGGGATAAAAGACACAGACGAACTTTTATTACAAATAGAGGAAGTAACCGATAAATATTGTAAACTAGAGGTGAAAATTCTTCGTTTTACTCAACATATTCACAATAATGCAAATTTACCTTTAAGTAACAATGCAGTTAATAAGAATTATGCTAATTTGCCTAAATTAGAACTACCTTTTTTGATGGAAAATTAGAAAATTGGATTTTGTTTTCTAATGTTTTTAAAACTACTATTATTGATAATAGTCAATTAACAAACATAGTTAAATTACAGTATTTAAAGACTTGTCTGAAAGGAAAGGCTTTAGTACTTGTTAATCATATACCAATAACAGAAAATAATTTTGTTTTGGCTTGGGATTTATTGGAAAAAAGATATGACAATAAAAGGGATTTGATATTTAACCTAATACAAAGAATAATAGATCTACCTAAGCTAACAATAGAATCATCCACACAACTTCTATTTTTGGTAGATAATTCATATGAAATCATTAGATCTCTAGAAACACTTGGTTATAAACTAGGTGAACTTAGTGATATCATAATTGGGAAAATCCTGAGTGATAAACTAGACAAAACAACAAAGCGCAGCTGGAACATGACTGTTGACAATAATCACATACCCTCTTGTTCAGAATTATTGAAATTTATAGAAACCCATGCAAAGGCACTTAATACAAGTGAAACAGAAAGGGGATTGCCCCTAATCAAACGCTCCATGAAATTGCAAGTACACAATCTAACTAAGGCCAATTGTTTTCTATGTCAACAGGAGCATGCAATCTATCTATGCCCAACCTTTTTAGACATGGAGCCATTAGATAGAAGGAGAAAGGTTAAACAACTCAAGTTATGTTTCAATTGTTTAAGAAACAATCATTCGGTAAATCAATGTAGGTCAGAATTCAAGTGTAGAAAGTGTCAAGGAAAACATAACACATTGATTCACATTGATGCCAACATTCATCAGTTTAAGGAACATACAGTAGGAATTCCTGCAATTGAAGAACCAGATAAAAACCAAGCTGAGTCAAGTGTAAAGGAAAACAATGATACTTTGGGCGTGACCTCCATTCATAACACCACCTGTTTGATGTCTAACCAAGAGGACTCGTTCGTATTATTGTCTACAGCAACAATTATGGTGATGAACCATCAAGGTAAATATCAGCCTTGTAGAGCTTTAATAGATACAGCCAGTCAAGCCACACTAATAACTCGGGACTGTTTGAAGAAACTGAATTTGGAACCTACTAGGACAAAAGTAGAATTAGCCGGAATAGGAGGACAGATTTTGGACAGACCCAATGGAGTAATAAATCTCAATTTTACATCCCATTTCAACATGTCCAGAAATTTTAAAACTAATGCTCTTGTTGTGGATAAGGTGACAAGTTATATGCCATATTTAACATTTGAAGAACATCAATTTGATCATTTACAAGGCCTGCAACTAGCCGATCCACAATATCAATATACCTCACCAATTGACATATTGCTAGGTGCAGATATTGCTTTTTCTCTATTCAAGGGAGCCATCAAATATGGGCATGAAGGTCAACCAAAGGCAATCAAAACACTATTGGGATGGTTGCTCTTTGGAGAAATTAAAACCTTTCAAAAGAAATCCAGAAACTATCAAAAACTGCACACATTCAATTGTACGCTCAATAACTGGGAACCAATATTTTCCTTATGGGAAGAAGAACTCAAAACCAAACCTGATCCATTTGAAGATGATTTCAATGAAATTCATTTCAAGACAACTCATGAAAGAGAAACATCTGGTAGATACATAATAAGATTGCCCTTTAAGGACCCCAGTTTACTTGGAGAATCAAAACCTCAAGCCATTAACTGTTTTTTGAGAATGGAGCAAATCTTGAAACAACAGCCCCAGGTATATCAGACCTACAAGGATTTCATGCAAGAATACCTGGTTTTAGGCCACATGAATGAGGTGAAGGGAAATGGAAATGATCATAAGGCATTTTACCTTCCTCATCATCCTATAATCAAAGAAAAAAAGCTCTACCACAAAATTGCGAGTTGTATTCAACGCTTCTTCAAAAACAACAACAGGTTATTCTTTAAATTATATTTTACATACAGGACCCAAGCTTCAAAAGGACATTTTCCCTTTGTTGTTAAGATTCCGATCTCACCCTATCGCTATATCTGTAGATATCACCAAGATGTACAGGCAGATTTTAGTTCACCCAGAAGATACTCCGTATCAACGAATCATTTGGAGAGATGAATCAGGTCAAGGTTTAAAAGAGTATAAACTTAAAACCTTGACATACGGAACATCTTGTGCACCATTCTTGGCCATCAGGGTATTGAAACAACTGGCTCATGATGAACAAATTAGGTTTCCAACGGCAGAAGCCATTCTTAAATCAGATTTTTATGTGGATGGCTTGTTGACTGGTTGTGAAACTGTAGAAAATGGGCGCAAACTTATAAGAGAATTAGACCAATTGCTGCAAGCAGGCGGTTTTAAATTACGACAATGGGCTTCCAATAAACCTACCATATTGGACACACTTCAAGAAACAGACAAATCAACCTTCTATGCTAATGTTGACAGGGAGAATACATTGGGAATAAATTTATTGGGCATAAATTGGAACCCGAGGAATGATGAAATAGGATTGAGGAAATTAGAAATAATCAAGAATGCCCCAACTAAGCGAAATATCTTATCCCAAATGGCAAAAATATATGACCCCCTTGGTTGGTTTGCGCCAGTGATGCTTAAAATCAAGTTGATGATTCAGACATTATGGGCTGCAAAACTAACATGGGATGAGCCCATTCCAGTTAGATTACAAGAATCGTGGAAGGCATTACAAAATGATCTAGCATCATTACACCAGGTAAAGATTCCTCGATGGATAGGACTGTTTGAGCCTGCAACTTATGAGATACATGGATTTGCTGATGCCTCACAAAGGGCATATGCTGCAATGGTTTATATCAAGATAATACATAATTCTTCAATACATGAGGTATATCTATTGGCAGCGAAAACCCGAGTAGCAACTTTAAAAACCACAACGACTCCACGCATGGAATTGTGTGCATCGCTATTGCTAGCTCAGCTGACTAGACTCGTGTGTACGGCTATGTCGTTGAATATAAACAAGGTTACATTGTGGTCAGATTCCACCATAGTGCTGAGTTGGTTGGCTTCAGAGCATAACAGATGGAAACCCTATGTTTCTAATCGGGTAAAGGATATACAAGAGCTATTACCATGTCGTTGGATGCACGTCAAAGGAGAAGACAATCCTGCTGATCTTGCATCCAGGGGAATATCATTGGATCAACTGCTCGATCTTGAGTTATGGTGGCACGGTCCACCATGGTTGAAAACAACATCACAACCCTATAACGACGCTATACCAGTGATAAATGAGAAATGCTTAAGTGAACAAAGAATTAAGACCAACTTATTTGTCAAAAAGAACATATCTTATCCATTCATAACAAGATATTCATCATTGAACAAATTAAAAAGGATAACAGGATGGATTTTTCGTTTCTTCTATAATTGTCGAAAACTTCTCAAAAGGGAAAAATCCGGAGCATTATCAATTGAAGAAATTGAGACCTCTTTCAACAGAATTATTCGATGTGCTCAACAAGAGGATTACTACATTGATTTGAAACAATTAGAGGCCTTTCAACCTTTAAGTGGGAAAAGTCCTTTAATAAAATTGAATCCTTTTCTCGATAAAGGTGGATTACTCAGAGTGGGTGGACGATTAAATAATGCCCTTTTGAGTTTTGGTCAAAAACATCCAATAATTTTACCTAAGGCACATTATATTACTCAATTAGTAATAAGGCATTATCATGAGAGACTATTACATGCGGGTCTACAATTAACTCTATCCGCCATCAGAGAAAAATATTGGATACCATCTGGACGATGTCTAGTAAAACAAATTCTGTTTAAATGCATTAAATGTGCTAGATTTAGAACAAAGGCTGTACAACAACTGATGGGCAATTTGCCGAAATCACGGACCAATTGGACAAGACCATTCACTAAAACAGGAATTGATTTTGCTGGACCAGTGATTGTGAAAACATCGAATTTGAGAAATGCAAGATGTGATAAGGCTTATATTGCATTATTTATATGCATGTTCTCTAAAGCCATACACATAGAACTCGTTACCAACTTAACAACAGAAGCCTTCCTGGCTGCTCTTCGGAGATTTATTGGCCGTAGAGGTCGACCGGCAGAAATAAACACTGATAATGCAACTAATTTTGTCGGAGCTTACAAAGACTTAAGAAAGTTATTCAATTCAAACATTCATGACTTTGCTTCTTCAGAAGAGATCAAATGGAACTTTATACCTCCATCCTCACCTCATTTCGGAGGACTATGGGAGGCAGGAATAAAATCTGTAAAGTATCATCTACGTAGAATCGTGGGTAAAACTAAATTAACATTTGAAGAATTAACAACTGTGCTAACCCAAATAGAGGCATGTCTAAATTCAAGACCATTGTGCCCTCTAACTGATGACCCTGAAGACTTGAATGCGTTGACGGCAGGACATTTCCTCATTGGAATGCCATTGACTGCAGTCCCATCCCTAGTTAGAGAAAGCGGTTCCAGTCTTAAGGGAAGATGGCAATTGGTTGAACAGATCAAGACAGACTTTTGGAAAAGATGGTCATGTGAGTATTTTTCCAGACTACAGAACAGACCAAAATGGTTGAAACCAGTGGACAACATCAAGATTGGAACATTGGTTTTGTTAAAAGAGGACAACCTTCCTCCTCTCAAATGGAGAATGGGACGGATCAATCAGGTGTATCCGGGAGAAGATGGGTTGGTACGTGTGGTTTCAGTCAAGACGGCGGATGGAGACCTCAGAAGAGCTGTGGCCAAAGTTTGTCCTCTTCCACTTGACTGTCCTACTAGCTAGACTTGAATCTTGGTTTGCTGATTTTTCTTTTCTGTCTACTCCTGTCATTATCAAAATGTTTATATTGTAATATCAAAGGGGGGGAGGATGTTTAAATTTATATTTTAATTTTGTAATTATTCTTATCTTTAATTCATAGAAGCATTTTCTGGGAGACATATTCAATCTTTTTATCATCATCACTTTAATTTTTTGTTTACATTATTATTTTATGGCGTAGTTATCAAATAATTTTTGTTACTGTAGTTTCTTTCTTTGTTTTGTTCCTTTTTAAGCAAAAAAATAAATTGGAATAAGGCGTAATATCAATTGAATTCAAGCATAAAGAAACATCATTGATTCATTTTCAGAACAAAGGAAAACCATAAGCCTATTCAACTTCACATTTTCATACAATAAGCTTTGATCAAATTAAATTATTTCATTATCGTGAAGTTTTATCTCACCTAATTTTCTACGTTATGATGTTTTAACCATTGGAAATAAATAAGTTTTTAGGAATGGGAGAGGTAAAAAAGGAATTAGTACGCCATCTGCTGAGTGAAATTGAAATTGTTTAGTGCTATTTAAAAAAAAACAACAACAATTTCCTACTATCCTTGCTGAAATGGTAAAATACTGGGAAGACTTGGCTCATCGGTGGTAAATCCTCTCAATAATTTCAGCATCTCAGTGTAAGGAAAGGATTATTTTATTTGAAGAAGGAACGGCGCAAATTAGTCTCAATTCTCATATGGGTCAGGTAGGTAGGTTCTGGACATAATCCAGACAGACGAAATTCTGACAACCTAAAATCCCGAAATAATCCAACAAATAAAAATTTCTAAATAAGTTTCAGCAATTGACTATATCATTATACTGTAATTAGGGAGAATATTGATAAAATATTATATTTAACATTTAAAAGTATTTTTTATATTCTTTTTTATTTTTATTTCAATTTAAAGTGCTATGTCCCCCTAAGGACACTTACGCTGTCATACATGTATGTCTTTACATTTGTCTATACATATTTAGGCCGTGAATAGAATAGTCATATGATAGTAACAAAGAGAATTGTCGGGATTTTGGTTTGTCAGGATTTCAGTTGTTGGTATTTTGAGCCGAACTTGGAGAGATTATAGATATATTGATAAATCGACACAAATTATTGATTGAAAACAACTTGGGATTTCGAATAGCGCACATATGAAGGTTATTGTGAAGTTTACAGCCATTACAAGGTTTCTTCTAGAATTGATTGAAATTCCTCTCTTCTTAAATAAGACCATTAGAACATGATTAAAGTGATTGTAAGGAAATCATTTTAGGAAATCGAAAGGCGCAAGTATTTCAGGTGTAAGTATTGTACTGGAACTTGGCCGTGTGTCAAAATAAAATGGCTATTTAAAAGATTAATCAGGTCATTAACTTTATTTCTGATTTAATGCGACAAATTCAGAAACAATTAGACAAAAGCATGAATAAAAGTCGCATTTAATTAATAAGGAAAATATAAATATGGAAATTCGATTACAGATAAGTAACATAAAGTCCTTGCTTCCAGTTACTGTATAAGTCTATCCGCATTTGCCATCCTGGAAAAAGCAGAAAATTGAAAGAACAAATACATTTTAATGAAATATAATTACAATGAAGGTTCCAGCATTTAATCTGCAAAAACTCTGAATTTAATCCTTTATACCGATTACCTTTGTGTCTTATTGTCTATACTTGTATACATTTCTATTGTTCTCAAAGCTTATTCCATAGTTCATTGGATACCCTTACAGAAAATATATCGCAACAGCCCCAGATATATAAACAATACAGCTCAATCTCATATAAGATTTTCCTGGAAGATTAAACTGACGAAACCGCTTGGAGGGCTCACCACTGATGAGTCAGGCACTCCCAATAGATTCTCCCTCGCAGAAAAGGCAGAAAAAAGTTGTTTTACTTATAAAAGAAAACTTTTGTTTTGAAAATAGAGCAATCCATACTTAATTCATTAGATAATAAAAGGCATATATTGGATTTGAAAAAATATTTATTTTGCCAATATTTCGGCTGGCTGAACGCCAACCTTTATCGAGGCATTACATTTTTGAAAATACAAAAATGTAATGCCTCGATAAAGGTTGGCGTTCAGCCAGCCGAAATATTGGCAAAATAAATATTTTTTCAAATCCAATATATGCCTTTTATTATCTAATAAAAGAAAACTGCACTAAAATAGTTTCAAGGATAACTTATATTTTGCCGTTTATCATTACTCTTCACAAGTCATCCTTTCATACTTCATCCCTAAGGTTAGAAATAATTGTTATTTCTCCTTAAAATAAATTGCGATTTCTTTCGTTCAAATGAAACATTTGCGGTAAAATTTGTCAAATGTCGTTTTACAATCATAAGCTACATTATATTGTATTATAAAGATGACTCATGTAGCTGAAAACTGTACGGGGAGCCATCAGAAATGAACTATGGATTGATGTGTGAATATTTAACTTTCAATACTATTCCCAACTTTCTCACGGTAATATTGGAACTAAATGGTTGACCACGTTAGGAGGATGTGCTGGTGTAGACAAGCATTGATTTAAGGTAATAAAAAAACATCTGATCGTGCAACTAAAAGTTACTGATGGCTTGCGCCATCTATCACAATAAATATAAACTAATCGTTGAATTTTAATTATACCAGAATTTGACAAATACCCTTTCTTGATTAAACAAGAAATTGTTGTTGTACAAATTCAATGGAGGAATCTCCAATCTCCATTCTGTCACCCCGGAAGCCCTGAACTGGCTGAAGGCCTTGCCTCTCAGACTTTAATGACCGATATGTCCTCACTTCTTTTTTTTCTAGATTTAATTCATTTTGTCTCCTCTCTAATTGTAAATACGCTGCTGTATCACCTCATAAGCATAATAATAATAATATAAATTGAAAGGATTTAAAAGCACGAATTTTTCTTTTATACATAATACAAACTTCTACTGTCCTTACTGCGATGAAAAAATATATTGGGAAGGTTCACTACTGATGAGCCAAGCCCTCCCAATATATTTTTTCATCGCAGTAAGGACAGTAGAAGTTTGTATTGTGTATAAAATAAACATTCGTGCTTTTAAATCCTTTCATTTTATATGGTTAGATGGCGCGTTATTGCTTTGTGTTAAAAGCTAATCACGTATAATTATTTATTCACATATTATATTGTTGCACCAAGCTGCGGTTTGGCAAATCCTTCAGTCTTGATTCTCTCCTCAGACGCGTCTTGTATCTTTCCAGAACGTGTCTCAACCATTCTACAAGGTTAAACCAGTCAATAATAAAGACAACTATATATTTAGGTAGCACCTAGAATCTCTCTTTATTTATCACATCAAAGTTTAAAGCAGGTGGGGTATTTAGTGTATCAAAATACAAATGTTTTATAGTACATAATATTTTATATTAATAATCTGTTTTATAAAAATAAATAAATATATAATTTATAATAACGATTAGATTCGATAAGGATAAGTTTCTTTATTTGTAAAATTAATTCGAGCTTTCGGGCGCAAGCTGCCCTTCTACAGGAATAAAGGATACAATTTCAAATAA
>CP092871.1:71484279-71514205 GCA_030710605.1 Cordylochernes scorpioides | reverse complement strand
ACATGTATGTACAAATATATATATTTTCTTTAAATGATATCTTGCTCTGGTCTTGTATAGCGTGAGTGGATCACATGCCCGCGTGATTTAGTTTAAATCAAAGAAAAGCCTTGATAAAGAGAGGCGTGTTGCCCCTAGAAATACTGGCCGATTAATAAACTTATATCCAATATATGCCCCATATTTATCTATACATATATATATATATATATAAGCTAATATTTGCATATCTAGGATTATTTATGAAGTTTTTTATATTATAATTTAAGAAAATTATTGCTATGTAAATTAGTCAATTGGTTGATATTATTAAATGCTAAATTGTTAAGTGGTGTGATGAAGATAAAACGGATAATTCTATTTTAGTTTTTGGTCCAGCCTATCATATGTCTCTGGGATATCTATGTGTCTATTTATACTATTATATTTTGATGAAATCAGTGCTTCCAGTATTAATCTTTTGTATTTACTATTTATGTTTGTGTAATGAATATTAGGGTTTGCTAGGTTGAAATTGTGATATTTAATATATAATTTAAATTTTAAATATATTAAAAATAATATTATAAATAATTTAAAAATATGCGCGCAATAATCATGAGGCAACAATTTTATAACGGAAGAATATTAAAAATCAATGATTTAGTTGATATTTATTCCGAAAGATGGCATCAGAAACCTTTAGTTTCACGATTAGGAAATGCCTTTTTCTTAATTTATCCACCTGATCCCCAGCACAATTTTACCTTTTTTTTCTATTTTTACATTGATTTAAATGGTTAATAAAAGGGCGTATTAGGAATTTTAAGAAAAAAAAAAGAAAGAAAACTATTTAGAAAGATTTTGATCCTTATTTACTATTTCTATTCTTGATGTATCTATCGCCCTACACATTCTAATGATTGATGTCTAGTAACTTTGAGAGAATGATAATATATTCAAAGGTAAAAATATCACTCCTCTCTATTTTATATTATTAGATAATAAAAAGGCATATATTGGATTTAATAAAATATTTATTTTGCCATTAGATAATAAAAAGGCATATATTGGATTTAATAAAAGATTTATTTTGCCATTAGATAATAAAAAGGCATATATTGGATTTAATAAAAGATTTATTTTGCCATTAGATAATAAAAAGGCATATATTGGATTTAATAAAAGATTTATTTTGCCATTAGATAATAAAAAGGCATATATTGGATTTAATAAAAGATTTATTTTGCCATTAGATAATAAAAAGGCATATATTGGATTTAATAAAAGATTTATTTTGCCATTAGATAATAAAAAGGCATATATTGGATTTAATAAAAGATTTATTTTGCCATTAGATAATAAAAAGGCATATATTGGATTTAATAAAAGATTTATTTTGCCATTAGATAATAAAAAGGCATATATTGGATTTAATAAAAGATTTATTTTGCCATTAGATAATAAAAAGGCATATATTGGAATTAAAAAAAGATTTATTTTGGCCATTAGATAATAAAAAGGCATATATTGGATTTAATAAAATATTTATTTTACCATTAGATAATAAAAAGGCATATATTGGATTTAATAAAATATTTATTTTGCCTTAGATAATAAAAAGGCATATATTGGATTTAATAAAAGATTTATTTTGCTCTTATTAGATAAATTAGATAATATTATATATTTAGATAAACTTTTTTTATTGATATAAAATATGAGAATACCTGGTATGTAAACGATATACAATAATCTACTGCTACATCAAGCAGCAATGGAGCCAATTCAATTCAGAGAGTGGCAGATTAATTTCTTCAATCAGTGATAATTTTTTTTTTTATTATTAAATTAATTCCCATGTATCAAATTAAGGTGAAAACACCCGGGAGTAAGTTTCTTTTAATGAATATACAGTAGAACTCCTCAAATTCGGAAAGCTTGGGGCGCAAGGTATTCCGAATTTGAGGATTTTCCGAATTTGAGAGAGTTAGATTTGTGAATATTTATGTGGCATAAATAGGCATTTAGATGACTGAGACAAAGATTTTGAAGCATATGAACAATTTTACGTTGAATATTATATGTACATTACATAATTTTAATTACGATTTTTAATCAAATGTTCCTTGACTTTTATGAGTTTTGAGCATGAAACCGCTGAAAAATAGTAAAATATTTTATTATGTATATGTAATGCAATTGATGGCCAAGTAAGTTATGGCTTGGCAAAGAAGTTGCTGATTGTTGTCTGTTTCTTTGGCTTGTTTAACAAAGCTTCTTATTCTCTCATAAGCATAGTTCGAAGACTATTGATGGTGTTGTAGCTTGCAAACATTTCTGGTTCAGTGCGCTTTTCCAAATATTTTAATGCAACATCCAAACTTTTCAACGCTTCGCATCTGGGAACATCCGGCTCCAAACTGTCTTCAGAAGTTGAGGAACTATCATCAGAACTGCTGATTTCCATTTTTTCACTCAAAACAGCTTCAACTATATCATCATTGCTAAGAACATTGTGACCTGGATCATCAAGGTCTATATCGATCCATTCATTAATGCTTTCTTGATTTACTTCAATTCTAGCTCTTTGAAATAATTGCTCCAGCCGTCTAATTTCTTGTTCATCTTCATCAGATTCATCCTCGGATAATTGTAATGCATCACCTGCTGTTTCCAAATCTGAATTATTTTTGTGTTCAAGCAAAATCTTCCATCCATTTCTTATTCTAGAAGATTTTAATTCATCCCAAGAATTTCCAAAATTGAATATCGCTTTCTTGATGTCGTACTTTTTTAAATTAGAAAAAGTTTGTTCACCCACAGAGTTATTTGGCTGATCTGCATCACTTGAAAATACTAAACAACTTTCTAACTGTCTTCGTTTATACAACCTTTTAAAGGCAACAATAACTCCCTGGTCCATAGGCTGCAATACAGATGTTGTATTAGGTGGTAAAAACTTGCATTTAATGTTGCCGTCATTACTGATCAGCTCTGTTGGATGAGCAGGAGAATTGTCAACTAGTAGTAACGCTTTTACTTGATCTGGAGCAACTCTTAACTTATTTTCTTGAAAATTGCGAACTTCGTTTATGAAACGTTTAAAAAACCATTCACTAAAAATGCTTTGATTAAACCAAGCCTTGTGTGAAGAATAGTAATGGACAGGCAATCGATCAATGATGTTTTTGATTGCTCTTGGACGTTTTGATTTTCCAACAACATCCAAAACATTTTTATGTGAAGCGTCTGCATTTGCACAAAGTAAAACAGAGAGTCGATCTTTGGATTGCTTATGACCACTAGCGCTGTTTGCATTTTTGACTTGAGAATTATCGGGTAATGACTTCCAGTAAACTCCTGTTTCGTCAGCATTATAAATTTGGAACTGTTCATACTTTTCGTCAGTCATTAGTTTGTGAAAATCATCTTTAAAGCGATTAGCTGAATCTTCGTCAGCACTCAATGCTTCCCCGACAACTTTTTTATTTTTCAAATTATGTCTGGCTCTGTATCGTGACAACCATCCACCACTAGCTTTAAAAGTGGGATTATTCAATTTTGATGCAAAATGACTGGCAGCTGTTTGGAGTTCAATACCACGAATAGGAACCCCTGATAATCTCTGACTTTCGTACCAGATGTTAACTGCTTTATCAACATTTTCGTATAACGGATTTTTTACTTGAGAAAACTTTTTGACATCTTTTTCGGTAGAATCAACAAACTTTGTAAGTTTAAGCTCAGACTTTTTTATATCATAAACAGTTGTCTTAGAAATTTTATACTTTTGCATTATCGTTGTATAGCTTAATCCTTTTTTAATGTCACTAAGAACATCTAACTTTTCACCAAGCTTAAGAATTCGGTACTTGCCTCGTTTTTGCCGCTCCTCTTTGGATGCCATTTTGTTGAAGAAAAAACTTGTAAATGCAAAAAATTGAGAGTAGAATAAAAGAATTTGAAACTTACAATGTCTGAAAATGTTTGATAATTTGAACTTTAGGTGAATCAACTTTGCAATAAAAAATGCGTGAATGGCTTATGACGTAATAATGCTGCCTTCTTATTGGACAATATCCTAAACTAAGCACAAAGGTCAAATGAAACTGTTGATTTATTTAAGCTTTTAAAAAAGGGGATAAACCCCTAATTAGCGATTATAAATAATCGGTAAAAGTAAATTAATTAAACACTTAAATTAAAAATAAATTACTAATAAAAATTAAATTAAATTAAATAAAAGCAAAGCAAAAGTAAAAGTAAATAAAATAAAATAAAATAATGTTGAAATATCAACAAAATAAAAGCATGTGAAATTTGATTTTTTGTATGTAAAAAAACATTACAATACTTTCCGAATTTGGGAGTTTCCGAATTTCAGAATTTCCGAATTTTTTTGAGGAGTTCTACTGTATGAATATTTCAATTATACACGATTTTAATGAATATATAAAAATTTAATTTTGTACAGCATCTTATTATGTAAAATAGTGTCTAAATATATTTCCTGTTATAATTAAAATTTGGTATATCTTGTTGTTCTGTAAAAGGACTTTCAGGGCCGAAATTGAAATTAAAAAAAAATTAAAAAGTCACCTATCCTCGGAAGTCTAAATTATTTCACCTTAATTAAATTAGATGGAAATTTTGCCGGAAGGATATTGATCTAAAGAGACAAAGGTCGCCTCTCCCGTCAAAATAGACGTCAAAACTAGACGCCATCTATTGAACGTCGCCGCAACTAGCGGCCTCGGGTCGGTGACAAATCCACAACACCAGCTTTGGCAAACTGAAAAGCGTTCACCTAGAGACCATGGTTTCAAGCTAATGGCCCTCGTCAGTCTAGGGCGGACTTTATTCCATGAGATCCACACAGGATCTATTGGAATCTTGACAATCTGCCAAAGGGGTGTTTAGCTGGCAAAGTGGCTGGGCCAAATCTATGGCTAAACTATATTTTGCGGTGACGGTCAATAGATGGCGTCTAGTTTTGACGGGAGAGGCGACCTTTGTCTCTTTAGATTAATTAAATTAATTATTGACCAACAAATAATTATACGTCTGATATTGTAACTCACCATCCTCCAATTGTGTCTTTGGTTGGACATCAAATAAAAATACAAACGATTGTGGAGACAGACATCTAGGTTAGACATTATATTTAGGATTCAGTTTTTGACAGAAATCCACTTAGAATAGAGTCGCCACTGTTCCGACCGCGGTCCAAATATTAACACAACAAGAAGTTGAACAACAGTTTCAGTGGGAGAGTTGGACTAGACGCAGCCTGCATGGGACTCGGGCCGTGAGATGACGTCTGCAGTGACCATATGACCGGCTAGCCCTCTCTCCGAGAATTGTGAGTTTCTCTCTTTTCAAACTTCTGTCTCTTGATGTGTCCCTCAACCCACTACACGATGGTTCACCCGGCATATCATCACCTACATACTAGGTTTAGAATTATTATAAAATAATCTTAAAACAACAACAAAAAATCACTCCAGGACCTCGTCATCACATTTGTAATTATCAAAAGGATATTTATGATATATAAGATGTTTTACCCATGAAACATATCTAAGATAAACCGAGAGTCGTGATTCGTGGGCGCTGCTATGGTATGGATAAGTTCAAAGTTGTACTATTTTCCCACACATACACACAAAGTTTTTATTGCAAGCAGGAAATATTACACAAACACATATACATAAATACAATCACACACAACATATAGGGACAATAAATAGCCAGGACTGGACAGTCATGGAAGGAACACGAAGGAAATAGAAGTAGAGGAGAGCAGGGCCAGTGGGAATTAGAAGAGGGACGACGACTGAGGAGGAAAATGGCTTGAGGCTCAGCAGGGTAGAGGAGGTGGTGGGGACAGGGTGGAGGGCCAGTGGCTTGGGGCGATGGGCTGGGTAGAGAAGAAAGGCGAGAGAACGCTGGGAATTGTGATCTGATCCGTGAAAAGATGGTTGACTAGAATGGGAGGGGCTAAGGTAACTGGGGGAAAGTGGAAGAGGTGAAAATGGGGAGGTTCAAAGAGCTATAAAGGGGAGGGACATAATGGAGGTGGTGGGCAGAGTAGGAGGGGCTATCGAGGCGGGAGAGGTACTTGGGGTAAATATGGGACAGCACAGAGACAATCAGTGGAACGATAGTGGGCGGGGGACCAGAAGCAGAGTGGTGGTGGTTAGAGTGGGAGGGGCTGTGGATGGTGGGGGAGTTACCGGTAGACGGAGATAGGGCGGCACTGAGTAGCAGAGAGAATAGGGACAGGGCGGTAGTAGTCAGCAGAGTAGGAGGGTCTATACATTCTGGGAGAAATAATGGGTATGGAAGAAAGACTGTGGAAGCTAGAGATGATGGCAGGGGAATTATGATTCAATCTGTGGAAAGATGGTTGAGCAGAATAGGAGAGACTCTGGTGGTTAAGGGGAAGTAGAAGTTGTGAAGATGTGACCGATCAGAACGGAAGAAAGGGAGGTGAACGAAATGGGCGGAGCACCAGAGGAAGGAGGCGTTGGTGGCGTGGTAGGAGAGGCTATGTAGGCTTGGTGAAGTACTGAGGGCGAAGATGTTGCTGTGCACTGCGGTAGAAAGAGAGGAGCGGTAATGGGATGAAGAGGAGGGGCTATGGATGCGAAAAGGAGGCGCCAGAGTTAAAATCGGGGTAGAGAAGAGTGGAGAAAGGGAGGGGAAGATTGGTGATGCCGAGTGAGACCTCACAATCAGGACGGCGGTGGTACTTTCAGAAGGTCTGTGGAAGCACTCTACTCCCCGGCTTCCAGCTCGCGGAGCTCCAAGGCGGAGGAACGATAGCGGATCTTCCGTAGTTTGGCGTGGCGGATCCTACTGGCCTGCCGAGCTGTCATTCTGCGCTCCTCCCGTTCCTTGTGGTCTTCCAGGATGTTGGCCGCCAGCTCCAGTAACTTCGGGATCTTTTACGGCGGTTTGGTCTTCCTGGCCCACCAGACATTTCTGCGGGGGGTGGGGGGAGGGCAGAGAGGGATCATGATGTTCCGGATGTCTCCAGTGAACAGCGAGTCCGCGGCCATTGAAGTCCCGGGCTAGGCAGACAGTTTGGCCGGGGCTTCAGACTGTCTGTACTCCTTGTACTCCGTCGTCCTGGCGAACGTCACCTTGCTGGGGACATGTGGGGACATCAGGGCTCTGTCCCTCTGAGCGAGGATTTCCAGTTCTTCCCTGAAGTAGTGGCTGATTATGGATTCATAGTCGTGCTGACGGCTCATGATGGCTGAGATTGCAATGACTTCGTTCAGGAATTATTTCAAACGTTTCTTTAGTGGCGAAAATATATCGATTAGTGATTGTTTATTAAATTATAATAATACCTGAATCTTTTAAATCTCAACCAAGACTTCCAGCTGCGAGTTTAGGCAGTCCCAAATATATGACAGTCAATTTGAATTTTTTTTTCACAAACCTATAGTTTAAGACAAGGTCAAATAGGCGCAAAATCTATGCAGAATCTTGCGCGTTCTGAATTTTCCAAAGCTGGTGTTATGGATTTATCACAAACCCGAGTCCGCTAGTTTGTGGAAACGGTAAAAAGATGCCGCATAGTTTTTGCGTCTATTCCGACAGGTTAGGTAACTATTTCGATATTTTCAGAGATCATACATTTTATTAATTACAGTTTCCTTTTATTTACATCCTGGCCATACTCTCCAGCACATATTTCTTATTTTATTCTCTAGGAGAAATATATAAAGAGAAAAGGCATATCCTGATCGTGCAACTAGAAGTTGCTGATGGCTTGCGCCATCTGTCGGAATAAACTAATAGTTGATTATTAATTATTCCACAATTGACCAAATGCCATTTCTTGAAGAGAAGCTAACCACGTACACGTTTCGTGCTGTTGGCTCTCATCAGCGTGGTGCAAGCTGCACCTCAACGACAAAAAAGCTGGTCTTTAGGGCATCCTGGAAAATCATGAAACAGCTTTAGCATGCCTCAAAAACCAGCTTTTTTGGTCTTTAAGGTACACCTTACACCACGCTGATGAGGACAAACAGCCCGAAACGCGTACGTGGTTAGCTTTTCTTGATTAATCAAGAATGGTATTTGGCTATTTCTGGAATACTAAAAAAATCAACGAATAGTTGATATATAGCTGCTATAGTTATGACTTAATGCTAATAGACCCACCGGTGCACAGAGGAGGCCCTGGAGTGGATTCGTCACCTCGACATTCCACTCTAGAGAAACTTGCCAACATTGTTGTATTGTGCTGTAAAAAACAATATCATACGCAATATATATATATATATAATGCTAATAGACGATGATCACATATAAAGAAATCTCTACCATCCATTTTAATAATTTAAAATAATAAATATTTTTAACGCACTTATTTTATTTTAAATACATATAAGTACAACTAGCCGAATATACGAACTGGGCCATTCCTCAGGTTTTACCCGAGTGTATATATATAAAATTCTGTATTTTTAAAAAATCAATAATCTTTGTTACAGTTATATATCTGTCCTGGTGTTGAACTAACACCTACTCACATATTATTATGCTCAGCAATGGCCGCAGCCTTGCAGAAAATTGACATGGACCCAGAGCAGCAACTTTACACACCCAAGATAGAGGACATTGCGACTGCTGTGATAGAGATACATGGGGACATCTGAGGCTCTTCATTGGACACAACAACAACAACAACAGAAAATTGACATGGACCCAGAGCAGCAGCTTTACACACCCAAGATAGAGGACATTGCGACTGCTGTGATAGAGATGCATGGGGACATCTGAGGCTCTTCATTGGACACAACAACAACAACAACAGAAAATTGACATGGACCCAGAGCAGCAGCTTTACACACCCAAGATAGAGGACATTGCGACTGCTGTGATAGAGATGCATGGGGACATCTGAGGCTCTTCATTGGACACAACAACAACAACAACAGAAAATTGACATGGACCCAGAGCAGCTGCTTTTACGCACCCAAGATAGTGGACATTGCGACTGCTGTGATAGAGATGCATGGGGACATCTGAGGCTCTTCATTGGACACGACAACAACAACAACAGAAAATTGACATGGACCCAGAGCAGCAGCTTTACACACCCAAGATAGTGGACATTGCGACAACTGTGATAGAGATATATGGGGACATCTGAGGCTCTTCATTGGACACAACAACAACAACAGAAAATTGACATGTACCCAGAGCAGCAGCTTTACACATCCAAGATAGAGGACATTGCGACAACTGTGGTAGAGATGCATGGAGACATCTGAGGCTCTTCATTGAACACAACAACAACAACAGAAAATTGACATGTACCCAGAGCAGCAGCTTTACACATCCAAGATAGAGGACATTGCGACAACTGTGGTAGAGATGTATGGGGGCATCTGAGGTTCTTCATTAGACACGACAACAACAACAATAATTATATATTATGACCCCGAGTGAATGTTTGGCCAACGAAGGATGTTTTAACTAAAACTATTAATTATGATTATACCTAATTATCACTAGTATATTTACATTTAAATTGTACTAGCGAATGTACCAGACGCCGCCTGGTTTTTACCCATGAGAAAGTTTGTTGAAACAAATTATTATTATATTAAAATATTAAAAAAATACACGAGAGAAAACTTTCATATTTAACAAAACTTTGAAAAATAACAGTTTTAATATATTCTTAAGACGTATAAACTTATCAATGGGATATCAAATGCTAATGATTAAAAAAGAGCTTCTTTAGTTTTTAATGGCTGAAATTTATTTTAATTAATCACAAATAAAAAGACAAAAAATAATCTGCAGAAAAAAAAATTACACAAAAACGATCATTTAACTATTAAAAATGTCGATGAAGAAATAAATAGTTAATTAAAAGAAAGAAAAAAGGGCGGGAAATAAACGAAGCTGACAACATGGATTGGAATCTAAGCAGACGAAGATTAAAAATCAATGGAGCAAACAGAAGATGAGTTATTTAATTAACTAGAAAGAAAAGCTCGTCTGATGCCAAACAGATTGCAGACGAATCTATAGCAAAATGACGAAAATAAAAAAAAAGGAAATCATAGAATATTTCTAAAATAAATAATACAGAAATATCTTACTAAGTATCGTTTGAAAATAATGTTATTATAACAAACGGTATGTTAATATTAGAAACTTTTCAGAACTATTTTTTTTTACTAAAACAGTTATTTCTTCTATTATTATAAAAAAACTCAAAACTATTATAAAAACCTTTTGAATAGAAACAAACAATTCTATCAGTTTTAATATATGGCATTAGCGTGTCATTTATGTACAAGAAACGATATTATTCTAGCACGGTTTTTAATTTAAAGATAAAAAAATCTTTCTAGTGCCTTCTAGTGCGAATGGGAAATAAAAATAGCCTAATATATAATGACTAGACGAATGGCCCGGGCAACGCCCGGGTTTTACCCGAGTGCGTATATATTTTAAAAATGTTTTAATTAAAATAAAATTCGTTACAATTATAAATTGGCCGTGGATGTCTCTCTTGTGAAACGTCCCGCCCCAAACTGTGTGTGTCTTGAAAAATGTGAACGAAAAATATGTCCAGGGTAGCCTAGTGGTCATGGCATCTGCCCGGTAAGCGGAAGGTCGTGGGTTCGATTCCCATCCCTTGACACTTTTTTTATTTTATCCATTCTGACCAAAATCGATCCGTGAACTTCACACAGACAGAATAAGGCAATTATATAAGTAGAAGTCCTCTAGCGTGAGTGTCCTCTCATGGAGGTTCTACTGTATTGGTGAAGAAAACTGTCCTTTATAGAGATGTCCTCTAGCGTGAGTGTCCTCTCATGGAGGTTCTACTGTATTGGTGAAGAAAACTGTCCTTTATAGAGAGGTGTCCTCTAGCGTGAGTGTCCTCTCATGGAGGTTCTACTGTATTGGTGAAGAAAACTGTCCTTTATAGAGAGGTGTCCTCTAGCGTGAGTGTCCTCTCATGGAGGTTCTACTGTATTGGTGAAGAGAACTGTCCTTTATAGAGAGATGTCCTCTAGCGTGAGTGTCCTCTCATGGAGGTTCTACTGTATTGGTGAAGAAAACTGTCCTTTATAGAGAGGTGTCCTCTAGCGTGAGTGTCCTCTCATGGAGGTTCTACTGTATTGGTGAAGAAAACTGTCTTTTATAGAGAGATGTCCTCTAGCGTGAGTGTCCTCTCATGGAAGTTCTACTGCATTGGCGAAGAAAACTGTCCTTTATAGAGAGGTGTCTTCTAGCGTGAGTGTCCTCTCATGGAGGTTCTACTGTATTGGTGAAGAAAACTGTCCTTTATAGAGAGGTGTCCTCTAGCGTGAGTGTCCTCTCATGGAGGTTCTACTGTATTGGTGAAGAAAACTGTCCTTTATAGAGAGGTGTCCTCTAGCGTGAGTGTCCTCTCATGGAGGTTCTACTGTATTGGTGAAGAAAACTGTCCTTTATAGAGAGGTGTCCTCTAGCGTGAGTGTCCTCTCATGGAGGTTCTACTGTATTGGTGAAGAAAACTGTCCTTTATAGAGAGGTGTCCTCTAGCGTGAGTGTCCTCTCATGGAGGTTCTACTGTATTGGTGAAGAAAACTGTCCTTTATAGAGAGGTGTCCTCTAGCGTGAGTGTCCTCTCATGGAGGTTCTACTGTATTGGTGAAGAAAACTGTCCTTTATAGAGAGGTGTCCTCTAGCGTGAGTGTCCTCTCATGGAGGTTCTACTGTATTGGTGAAGAAAACTGTCCTTTATAGAGAGGTGTCCTCTAGCGTGAGTGTCCTCTCATGGAGGTTCTACTGTATTGGTGAAGAAAACTGTCCTTTATAGAGAGGTGTCCTCTAGCGTGAGTGTCCTCTCATGGAGGTGTTACTGTATTGGTGAAGAAAACTGTCCTTTATAGAGAGGTGTCCTCTAGCGTGAGTGTCCTCTCATGGAGGTTGTACTGTATTGGTGAAGAAAACTGTCCTTTATAGAGAGGTGTCCTCTAGCGTGAGTGTCCTCTCATGGAGGTTCTACTGTATTGGTGAAGAAAACTGTCCTTTATAGAGAGGTGTTCGATTCCCATCCCTTGACACTTTTTTTATTTTATCCATTCTGACCAAAATCTATCCGTGAACTTCAGACAGTGAACTTCACACAGACAGAATAAGGCAATTATATAAGTAGATCATTAACAGTAAGGGTACTAGGGTAATGCACAGTGCAACGTTCGGTTGTATAATTAAAGGGAGAAGTGCCTCTTTAGTTGCAATTATATATAATCAAAAATATATATAGATCCTTTTATAATGTAGTTGTAAGGAACAAATGAAGCCAAACTTGTACCACGCTGATGAGGACCAACTGTCTGAAACGCGTACGTTGGTTAACTTTCTTGACTAATCAAAATACGGTATTCAGCAAATTCTGGAATAATTAAGAATAAACAATATATTGATATTTATTCCGACAGATGGCGTAAGCCATCAGCAACTCTTAGTTACATGGTCAAGAGATACCTTTCTCTTAATTAATCAATATGATTCCAGTACGATTTCACATTTTTTGTATTAATTTTCATATTCTTGAAATGTTTCGGTGCATGTGAGACCGTGTAATGCTCTAGCAATAGCAATTTAAAATATAATATAATTTTATTTTATTTTGTTTAGCAATTTTTTGAAAATTATGTTATGATTTTGTTTTGTTTATTTTCTCTTGACTATTGACTAGAGGTCCATAAAACCCTTTTCATTGTCATTGTCTAGCAATAGGAATAAGCCTTTGTTAAAACAATATTGCCACGTGGAAAATTAGGGAAGACCAACTTCGGGATGCGACAACAATTTATTTCAGGCAAGAACAAACTATGAGTGATAAAAAAAAAGATAAGAAAAAGAGGGAAGTGTACAGAGTATAGCAAAATATAAAGATAAAAAATAATACTCTGCTAATAAAAAAATAAATACTTTGTTACACAATATGGTTGTTGAGCATTGCATTCACTCGATTAGAAGCCGTGGGGAAATGGGTCATTTGTCTAGATGTAAATTCAATATACAGTTACGAGCGTCATGCGTTCTTCATCTCTTAATTCTTCAGTTTTCATCTCTGTCACCGTTTGCTTTTTTTTTTTTTGGAATGGCGCTCTTCTATTGGTTGGCTACGATCACGCCACCTTTGCCCACCCCCCCCCCCCCCCCATCATGCCCCCCCCACTAGCTTTTTCGTTTTTGTAACTATTGTGTTGGAGCGGGTCGCTCCTTAAATAAATGCATATATTAGTTAATAACTAAATGGAATCCTCTCTTTCTTTTTCCCAGTAAGAGACGCCTACGGAAGCCAACAGTACATAGACAGATAAAGCACATAGGCTATAGTTATTAACTAATATATGCATTTATTTAAGGCGCCAATTTATAATTGTAACAAATAGTATTTGAATAAAAACATTCAATCGGGTAAAACACGGGCGTTGCCCGGGTCATTCGGCTAGTAATGTAATAAATGTCAAATCTCCATCTCTCTAACAAATAACAATTATAACCACGGACAGTTTGATATTAGAAGGATTAATTAATTAAGTGCAAGTTGCAACAGTTATTGGGATGTTGGTCCACTTAATTGAATATCCACGGATATAGAATTAATGCTGTGTGGACTGAAAGAAAACTAATGGCTTAACGACAATTATTCATGATGGAACATATTTCTCTATCGACGATGTGTATTAATTGCAGCCTCAAAATGTTTCAATACAATTAATTACCATGTTGAGCGAGAGATTTACATACAAATCAAACATTCTACAGGATTAGCCATCTATTATAATGGTGTAAGAATTCCAATAAAGTACTGGAGGACTATGGAAATGCTTCTCTCTGTTTAAGATATCGTTTCATAGGAAGGGGAAATTCCTATCTGACGTCTCCATGTGGCGGACAACGTCTTAGAGCGGCTAATCCAGGAAGGGCAGCGTAGAGACCGGGATAAGTCTTCAACTCTATCCTAAAATGAAAGAGGGCACTCACCACTTAACCTTGAAGTTGGGAACGGCTTCTGAAGACAGATGAGCCTACTGTTAGGTCAACGGGATATGGAGTAACCCCTGTAGAGAGGCCAGGAGAACCACTGCACGACAATTCTCAAGGAAGATTATTCTTGAAGGATCCTGATTGAAGAGGCACGTCAGTCTTTGAACTGATACATCTAAAATAATAAAACTGGATGACAAAGGCTAAAAAAATATTCGTTATTAGGAAATAATTTGTAGCCATAGTATTTATTATTCTTTATATATTAAAGAATAAATATATTCACACTAGAAAACTGACCCTGCTTCTCTCTCTCTTGGGTAGGCTGAACAAAGAGAATATGCAAATTAGCACCTTATTTTATGAATTGCATATCCCGCAGTTGAAACTATGAAATTGACTTCTTTTATAATAATGATTATTTACGAGCACACAAGCACACGTGAAAGAAGAGGCCAGTATTAAAAGAAATGTTATCTATGTACAGTCAATAAATGATATCTTTCGAGAAATTCCCTACCATATTTACATACACAGCTCGGTCCATGGAACTTGTTGTTCTTGTAATAAGTGACTCCTTTTAGACTCTCTATTCAATATAATCTCAGAGAGTTTAATAAAGATAGTGTTACTCTTGTTGAAAAACATTTGCCGAATAAACAGAATATGTTGAAGTTAAATCTATGGCTACGAATTCCTACAGACCTAACTATAAGGTGTGAACGTTATATCCCGATTGGTCAAATATATGGAACCATACGAGGAGCATAGGAAATAGCCCCATATGCTGTTGCGCCATATTTGCTACAAGTAACTCTAATCAGGGTAAACATTTTAAACAAGTCCTTTAAAATATTTTCAATTAGTTATTTAGACACAAACAATGTTTCGTTTATTATACAGTATTTATGGATTTAAAGAATCAAAAGCACACACAAAGCGATCTTTTACAGTTTATTTTCGTTTTTTAGTTAGAAAACTATATATAGTTAGAAAAAAGTACTTATTAATACTGCATATAAAAAATATTAGTTATTTAATTGGCTATTGATTTTAACTTATTTGATATATTTTGCAATCAAATAATCAAAACTCTGAAATATTTTTAGCTATTCTTTTAAACGTAAACTATGCAAAATATAAACACAAATATGAATAGTAAAGTCAGAAATAATATATACGGGTAAAATTCTTAAAATATTGTAACATTATAGTATTTAGTAATTTTATTTATGTAACATAGTATTTATTAATATTATTATTTTTTATTAACAGAGTGGTCATTTTTATGTTTATATCTTGCGACTCTGAAAATTTCCCTCGTGGCTTATCTTTTGTTTACTCTTCTATATATATCGTTATTTCCTTTGTCTCACTGCTTTGTTCTTATGCATACCTCTGGTGAATCCTGTATAGGGTCAGTGACCCTGAATAAAGGCTTTTTGTTGTATCTTTTGTTTACAATTGATAGTTTGTTCTTCCCTGAAATAAATTGTTGTTTCCTCCTGAAGTTTTTGTCTTCCTTAATTTTCCACGTGGCAATATTATTACAAAACTAACCAAGTATATTTAATTAATATGACAATCAAATCATACAATTACTTATCTACAAGGAGGTAGGTGGAAGGATGTTCTACACCAGGGGTCTCCAAACTACGGCCCGAGGGCCACATCCGGCCCGCAGACAGATTTTGTCCGGCCCGCGGAGACATACTTGAAAACTCCTTTTAGAGAACAAATATTTTTTATAGCAAATAAAATGTTTGTGATAAGTTGGATAAAGAAACACAGAATGGTAATGAGTAAAGACATGTATAATTTATGCAGTAAATTTAACTTCAGCATATAATAACTAACAAATTATTGAAATGAATCCAACTTACATTTTATACATTGTAAGTAATGAACAACACATACCTTATAACATGACATATGAAATGCTAATGAGATGTATGTAATTGAGATTTTCCACCGACAATAGTTTGTAGTTGTGGACTAATTTTACTTGTAAAACGAAAATTGAAATTATACCGCGAATGTTTCTTTTATAAAAATCGAAATTTATTTTCAAAGAGAAATAGCGACATTTCTAACTTTGAGGATGAGGTATGGAAAGGTGAAACATGAAGAGTAATGGCGAACGGAAAAATAAAAAGTGTCCAGGGGCGGGAATCGAACCCACACCCTTCTGCTTACCGGGCAGGTGCCTTGTCCACTCGGCTACCCTGGACGTATTTTCCGTTCGTAACTAATACTTAAAGTAACATTTAAAATACAATATAACGCGGCTGATGATTGTAAAACGAAAATTGAAATTATACCGCGAATGTTTCTTTTATAAAAATCGAAATTTATTTTCAAAGAGAAATAGAGACATTTCTAACTTTGAGGATGAGGTATGGAAAGGTGAAACATGAAGAGTAATGGCGAACGGAAAAATAAAAAGTGTCCAGGGGCGGGAATCGAACCCACACCCTTCTGCTTACCGGGCAGGTGCCTTGTCCACTCGGCTACCCTGGACGTATTTTTCCGTTCGTAACTAATACTTAAAGTAACATTTAAAATACAATATAACGCGGCTGATGATTGTAAAACGAAAATTGAAATTATACCGCGAATGTTTCTTTTATAAAAATCGAAATTTATTTTCAAAGAGAAATAGCGACATTTCTAACTTTGAGGATGAGGTATGGAAAGGTGAAACATGAAGAGTAATGGCGAACGTACCAAGTAATTGTACCAATTATTAAAAGAGATTTAAGATGCTCGTCAGTTAATTTAGATCTGTATACATTTTTGTGTACTTCATTTTGGAGAAGGTTTTCTCACACAAATAAGTAGTACCAAAAACGGAAAACAGCCCACGAGCAAATTTATGCAAATTATCAAATTGTGTCAGTGGAAGACTCTTATAAAATTCCAACAAAGATGAGTTTTCATATTTGTTCTTAATTATATCACTGCACTGAAGATCAATCATTTCCATTTGAAGTTCCGGGTCTAGGGTTTCAATGTCAGCATCAAAAGGATTCTGAAAAATATTAATTTGATTCGCAATGGCATCAAAGTCCGAGAAACGAGCATCAAAATTTATCTCCAAAGCACTCAAAGTTTCGATTGCAAAATCGATAGGAAACTCAGTCTCAGTAGTGTGGCTGAATATTTCACATGTTTTAAAATGTGAAAAACATTTACTTCGTAGTTGTGATTGAAACAGTATCAATTTCATCCGGAATGACTTGATATTAGTGTATAAATCAGGAAGATGCTGGTTTTCTCCTTGCAATCTCAAATTCAGTTCGTTCACATGTTTTGTCAAATCAACATAGAATGCTAGCTTCCATAGCCATGCGTTGTTTTGTAATTCAGTAAGAGGGCGGTGCTTTTCATTCAAAAAAATTCCGATCACTGCTCGAAGTTCAAAAAAGCGCTGAAGGACTTTCCCACAACTAAGCCAGCGTACGGCAGTATGATAAGGTAAGTCTGTTTCTCCAATCTCTGCAATAAATTGTCGGAATTGTCGGTGATTCAGCCCAAAAGATCTGATGAAATTAACAGTTGATATGACTGGTTTCAGAACGTCAGACATATCCAAACATTTTCTGCACAAAGACTGTTGATGAATGATACAATGTAAGACTAATGGTTTTGAGCCGCCGTCATTTTCTACAGCCTTTGACACAAGAGCGACCACTCCTTTATCTTTCCCACTCAGGTTTTTGCCTCCATCAGTTGTAATACATTTCAAGTTTTTCCATCGAAGGTTCTTTTTATTAATGGCCATTTCAACTCCTTTAAAAATATCGGTACTAGTAGTTGTGCCATGAATACTATACATATCAAGAAGTTCTTCGTGCACTTCATAGCTTTTATCTACTCCTCTAATATAAATCAACACCTGAGCAGTATCTGACACATCCGTTGACTCATCCAAGGCCAAAGAAAACCACTCAACATGTCCATTTTTGTCGAACAGTTGAGAGGATATATTTTCAGCGATGTTTTCTACCCTTCGAGCCACAGTGTTTGCTGACATACTGACAGTTTTTAATAAATTTACCTTTTCAGGGCACATTTCTTCGACTACTGCAATTATGCATTCTTTGATCATTTCTCCATCGGTGAATGGTTTTCCACGTTTTGCAATTTCAAGAGCCACACGAAAGCTGGCACGAGTTGCCGCCTCTTGTTCAGTTTTGACTTTTGTAAATAAAGATTGCTGCGATTTCAATCCGCGCTTCAAAGCTTCGAATTTTTCTGTCCGCACAATTCCTGTATATTTTGAGTAATTTTGAGAAAGTTTTGTTTCATAATGACGTTTCATGTTATATTCTTTGAGAACGGCTATGCTTTCATTGCAAATCAAACATAGCGCCTTGTTACTGGACTCAATTACGAAATACTGATTGTTCCACTGATCTTTGAATTTTCTGCATTCACTATCAATTTTTCGCTTCTTTTCCATTCTGCTAAATCACACACAAAAGCAACAATTAATAATAACATTTAATAACAAATAAACATAACAATTAATACAGGAAAATTAATAATATGCAGTGTTGCCATCTTGGCCCTCGGAACTTACTGGAGTAATCAGTATGGCCCTAAGGCTGGAAAGACCCCATCAGTATGGCCCTAAGGCTGGAAAGTTTGGAGACCCCTGGTCTACACCGTTGGTTTTCAACCGCTATGACCCGGGATCGACTCCCGCATTGGACACTTTTATATAATGATAATAAAAATCCAATGACCACCGATTCTTTCAAAAGTCTAACCCCACCAGCGAGGGCAAGTAACCAAACGGGGCTCTGGCACATTTGTAAGTGCAAAGTCGGAATGCTTTTCACATGTGTAGACATGTGGTGCACTTACAATAAAAGCAGTCGTCTACTTTTACCCACCAATGATTATCAATACTAATTAATACCAGACGTACATTTATTTACTAATCATGAAGACATCGTACAAGTTACCTAATTATTATGTACTGGCAATATGAAAGAAGAATAAGAAGCATCCACAAAAGAAACAGACGATGTCGAAAAGAAGATATTTCCCGACTTACGTAATTAGAGAGAGATGTCGGAAATAAAATAATCCAAAAGATAGTAGATATGTTATAAACCTAATCTAGGTAGATTAAATATATTCTATATTAAATATTATTCTGCAACGAAGTTTCTTAATTGCATTCGGTTCGGTTCCAAAATCACTTTATTAGGTACCGCTCAACAAGATCAACCTAGTTTATGATATTTACAACAATGAATGAAGGTTATTCACATATTAAAACAAAGTGTCCAATACAGGATACAATCCTGGTTCATGGCTGTCGGGAATCGAGGGTGTTACCCACTTGTCCTCCGACTTTTATTTTTAATTGCATTATAAATAATAAGGAATATATACACCAATACCTCGCTTTGCGTCGTTGCTTAATTTTTACTGATTTTCACTGTGCGTCGTTAGATTTTCGAAGTTGCGTTGTTTTGGATTCGAGTCTTTAATTTTTTTTTTCATAAAATATGGCAACACCTTTGTTTTTGATTGCGCCATGCCATCAAAATTTGGGGATTCCCTTTCTAACTAAAAATCAACGCAAATTTAATACAATTTTTAGAATGATTTCCTATAGAAAATTTATTTTCACTTTGCATCGTTTCAATTTGCGTCGTGTTTTTTTGGAACGCAACCCTGACGCAAAGCGAGGTATGGGTGTAATTAGAATAGCAAGAAATGGCGTTTATTATTGTTCTTTTTGTACTACTGTAGAGGGGCGGAAATATTGGGTGAAATGCAATTATTATTCTTTTAAAATAAAGAACTCCTTTACTGAAGGTAAAAACTAAAGAATGAACATATATTTATATATATATATATCTAAGTTAGGCTTACTGGGAATAATTACCCCTTTCTCTAACATTTGAGTTTTGTAACAATTAACTAATAGTGTCAATGTTTATATCTCATACCTCCTAGAACCCCAGGACTATAATAGAAAAGCTGAGACAATGGAACCTAATGGAGATCGTTTAAACGACTTGAGGAATAAGCAACAACAACAACAACACACCCCCTAGAAATCTATATTAGCTTAAATATATATACATGTAGCAATCTATGTAAGGATCCTGTCGACTCTCTGTAAGATTGGCGTGAATCCTGTCGACTCTATGTAGGATTGGAGTGTATCCTATGTCAGATTGCTGTTGAATTGTGTCGGATCCTGTTGAGTCCCGGTGAATTGTGTGGTTGGGTGGATTTAATGGGACGTGATTGATGGCGCAGTCTTGGTCGAATGGTGGTTTTTCCACAGGGGAAGAACGAGCACACCTGGATGGGATAGAAAATAGACTTTGCGAAAGGGAGAGTGATGAGACTGGAGGAGCTACTTTGCCTTTCACATGATGGAGAGGACACTACCTTGGTTGGAGCCTAAGTTGAGCACACCTTTCTTCTAGCACGGTCACCTACCTTCCTTTAACTTCTTGTCCGAGATAATTGTCATTAACTCTCTCGACTTCTCATTGGTGGAGATCCTTCCACGTGCTCTCTGATGATTCGCTATCAGTTGGTCATGCTTAAAGGTGATTGGTTGTTGATTTGTCATGCTTAATTGAGATTGGCTTAGTACCTCCATTGTCGCCATGATTTCAATCCTCCAGGAAGAAGAAGGCCTTTGAACTTAAGTTTTATGGGTCCAGGGCAGTGACCTTTACCTCCTGGATGATGCAATCCTGTTAATTGTTATTACCCTTTTCGCGCAGCCTAACTTTTATTAAATCTTTTTACGATACATTGCATAGATTGTGGTGGGGTTACATATTGCTATATACAGATTATCACATACATGCCCAACACCATAGATGACCTAGTCACAGATTATTATAATTAAATAATAAAAATTAATATTTTAATGATATAACATCCAGCAGGAAATTCGCGAAAGTTTGAGAATGCAATAATAAAATGAAAATAAACTCATCACCAGAAACTTGTTGCATTATTTAAATTTATATCCAGGAGATTCACATCTATTGTAAAATATATATTGTGGCATATTATTTTATGAATATTTTATGAATATTTTATCAATTTTGATATTTATACTTTTTACTACACGTACTACGTTTTGATTTGGTTTTGTCTTAAATAAATCGCTGTGTCATCCTGTGAAGTTTGTCTTTTCCAATTTATATGCAACAATCTCTTTCTTTATAATTTTTATTTATATAGGCCCCCACATAACAAAATAAGACTCCCCGGCTGAAAATATAAATTTGCAAATATTAATTCTTCTTTAAATTATCATATAATAAGGCAAAATAGCCTAGCAGCGAAAGTATTAAACTTTAGAACCTGATGTCCCTTGTTCGAACACGCTTTTCGCTATCTTTTTATTTTCGCTAATTATTTTTTTGTAATCTCTTCCTCATTTTGTAAATATTGACTGATCAAAATTCGAAACTATTTTAAAGGCGTAAGATTCTTTTTGAAAAAAATTATTATATATTATATTATATATATATATATGGCAATTTAAACCAACAACCCCATACTGTCTATATAACATATGTTGTATATAGAAACACATCTATAAATAATTATGCGCATGATTAATCTGTGTCATTGCATCACCTATGTAACGTTATTTGTACAAAGTGGATAAATAAATAAAACCTGTAATATATTTAAAAGTTGAGCTAAAGCAGAGATCGAGCATAATATTGCCAAAACAACAGAGTCTAAATATGGAAGTCATAAATCAGGTAGATTCACAATTCCCACGACAGGCCACCCACACTGTCACATGTGGTGGAATGCAGAGACCCCTCTCACACCTGGACAGGTAAAGGCGCCCTTTCTCAAACGCCCCTGTCACATAAGGTCCCCCCGTCTTTAACCTATAAATACATCACCTGACAGTGGCTTGACAGTTCAGTTCAGTTTAGTTTAGTTCACCCTTAGTGCAAGCCGCGTCGGTCGTATGTTATGTCGATCTCATCCAACATGTAATTAGGAAGAACTCGTCTATCTCCATCTTGCGCTTCTAGCTCAGCTTTTATCTGTTACGGAACTTTCTTAGTGCAACTGTCTTCGTTTTTTGTGTGGATATCCCCAAGCTTTTCCACTCTGCCTCGACAACGACTGCCTGTATTTTGTGAGAACTTTTAAAGGTCTTCCAAGGTGCAGAGAGGTACTGGAAAACTCTACATCCTGACTGTTCCTCTTGGTCAACACAGTACAACAAGAGCTACCAGGACTTCAACTTTTATTTCAGTAGTCGACAGGATCTCTACAAAAGCTACTGGAATTTTCTCATTTCATTACATGAGTCGACAGGATTCTACAAGAGTCAACAGGATCTCAACATTATTTCAGAAGCCGACAGGATGACCAAAACGAAGGATGACACAACGAAGAGGTAAGAAGACTGTTCAGATAGAAAGCGAGAAAGAGCGAAGATGGAGGAACAAGCCCGACCATTCCAACGAAACGTCCAAGCAATCTCTCCCCAAGATATTTACGGAAGAAACGCCGCCCCAACGGACTTCCGCATACCCGCTAACCGATCGCCAACGTCGGGAGCAAGCTGACCGCGCCAACGACAGCCCTGATATTCCCGCAAGTCATGGAAACCGAGCAGCAATGTGGCCCAAACCCTGTGACAAGTTCCACACCTTCGACTTGACATCGTCGAGACAATGCTCAAGGCAACAAGCCACAATCAACTTCACAGAAACTACAAGCGTCTACAAGCTCTACATGGAGCGTCTTCAACGTCAGCAGGAATACAAGCCAAGACCAAGTTTCCTGACTGAACTTTCACACAACTGTAAGTTTAAAAAAACCTACCTTAATTTTATCCTCAAGTTCAAAACTTGATTCCCTATAAATTTTGTATTTATATTTTCACTTTAAGCATTTTAAAATCAATTTTTACCTTTTTTAATTCAATTTTTAAAACTTTCACACTATCATTTATCAAATTTACTTTAATTTTTAATCAGATTATAAATTTCAAGTTATTACTCTCAATTTTACAAAAAAAAAAAAAATTTCGCCTATCACGCTTTTTTACCATTTTTACTAATCTTACATGTCGTTCTTAAATAATACTAAACTTATTTTTGTTTTACTTATTATTTATCTTTATATCAAAAGACCAATATCTTTATCAATTCTTAAAATTTGGTAATGTTCACCATTTTAAGTAAGCGCCCAATTCAAATTATTTGTAACTCTCACGACATTGCCCTTTTATAAGAATCATTTTAATTATCATAATCAACAATTTAAAAAGTATATTCAAATTTTAAATATAAATTAACATAGGTGAAACGCATTTTTTTTTAATTGCAAAAATCGGAAGATACAATATCTTCAAAAACACCACTAGGGAAAACAACTATCTTTCCCAAAACAAGTTAGGAATAAAGATTCACTCCACTTCACCGCCAGTAGCTAATTTAAGTCACAGCCTTCCAAAAAGATTACAATCGTTAATATTCGAGGATAAATACACTCCCTCGTCTTTTCCTTTTTACATGCATGATTGATCATCAACACATTTCTTTCAAAAACCTTACAACACCCTCGCATCACTATATCAAATTGGCAACAATTATTAGTGCGCGACTCAACACACAAATCCAAATCTTGAGCCACACAAGCCTCCACTTAGCTCTATATCTCGTCGCCACAATAAAATAATTTCACATTAAGCATGCCACATCCACTAACAGTCAAATATTCTCTCGATGTGTTTCATACAACAACCACCCATGACTTTATTAAATTTGTTATTCATGGTGAAACAGGTTAGATTTGTACCAAACTAAGACTTCACGTGACACCTTTTCATTCACATTTCTCACTTCGTGTCACAGTGCCACACCACAAAACTTTTTCACTTTTCAGGCCAAAGACGCCTTCACGCCTGTGACACCACATCTCAACTCAAAGCGTGTCCACGTTGAAAGTCGAACTTTCACCACACATCTAAACCTGACAACACTGAATAATATTTTTTCTAAACTAACTTCGAAACACAACAACTGCGAACACCGAGAAAATCATATCTTTCAATTATAACAGTAAATTGCCAACTCAACAAAAGGAGAAAATCAGTTTCAAATAAGACAGAAAATAAACACCCCGCACGTGTGACCACCCCAAAAATAGAATTTCCGTGAAAAAAAAAGGAAGTGGACGCCCTTTGTGAGGTCACTCCCTTGGTCACATGCCCTCTCTTCCCCCTCAAGACAGATCTTCTTGACCGCTAGCTTCATGACGCCATTTTGAACACATGTGTCACACTACTCATTTAGATTTCCTCGAGAATCTCACAAATCTCACCAACGAGATATCACAACACAACATACTTTAAACATTTTACATGTTAATTGATAACACCAATTAAAACAATTTGGTTAAGTCTTATATAGACTTTTTAACGCGCGAAAGAGAAATCATTCTCTACATACCAGCATTGAGGACAAACGAAAAGATCATTTCACATATTCCCAGTTTCAGAGTCATAGAAACACCGATGTTACCAAAGGGATATAATCTAGTCACACACCACAACTGCAACTTTTCGTCAAAAGAGACAATTTTTGTTCAATTTTACACTACTTAAAATTTATCCAATCATTAATAACCTTCAATTATATTATAAATTTTGTACAAAATCTTGAATAATTATTCTTATTCTTATCTTTCAATTATATAAACAATTTTTTTTAATCCAACATTAAAAAAAAAAAAAAAAAACCTTTAATCAAATTTACTTTTATTTTTCATGATATTATTTTAGTATTGTAAAACATCTAATTGTTTCAAAAATTATTTTTATATTATTATTTATTATATATTTTATATATTACAGGTTTAATTTTGTCCACTTACACTTTTTGTACCCGCAATCATATTTCTATATTTCTATTCACTATATTTTATTTGTTTAAATACCTTTATTATCTGACAAAGTTTATCATCCACTATCGGGCATCTACAACAATCGTTTTCAACAATCATATTCTTTAACCAATCCCCTATATTTTTCATCACTATCTTTTCAGTCATTGCGTCACATCAATGTAGAAAAACGACAGCACTGCTTGACAATTTATTTTTTGATTTCGTAATTCAACAAACGCCTTGAACACAGTTCCCCAGACTTACAAATCCAAACTTCTGGTCTGAACAAGCTTCAAGAGTTTATTTCATTTCATCCGCAGAGCAAATCACCAACGCATACACAAAGCGTTCACTTTTTTCAACTTTCAACTTTTTTTTTCAGCTCTAGCGGACCACATTCAACCTTTGATTTCGAGTCAAGTCAGATCACCTACTGTCGCTACAATTCTACTTATCGCATGGCTCTATTTCACTCCTTTCTCAATCATATTAATAAGCAACTTTTCTTCAACAACTTCTAACCCAATAATCCTAAAATTGTGACAAAACACTGTAACCCTTATATAGGATCGCAAGTGAAACATTGCCAAGGAAGACAGCTCAAGTCTATATCCTCGCTTTGCACCTGGATCTGAGTATTTGGTTTACATGAGCACTTCTAACAATTACATATTCTTCAACAACTTTTCAACCCAATAACACTACAATTGTGACAAAGCACTGGTACCCTATACAGGATCACAGGTGAAACATTGCCTAGGAAGACACTCAAGTCCATATCCTCGCTTTGCACCTGGACCTAAGTATTTGATTGCATGTGTAAATCTCACAATTGCTTATTCTTTAACTACTAACCCTGTCCAACGCCCACCAATATTCTCTTAGAATGTGAATTTTTGTCATCATTTTATTTTATTCATCTTTTTTTGTTAATCAAACAAAATGTCATTTTTATTTCACTTTTATATATCCAACAAATATCATCTTGTTATAGCCTTTTTAACCCTCACAGTTTAAATTAATTAAAAGAAATTTTAATTACTTACCTGTGTTAGAGAGGCTTTACCCGCCTAAACCCGGATAAACCCTTTCACTCCCGGGGCCCATCTATGACAATTTAAACCAACAACCCCATACTGTCTATATAACATATGTTGTATATAGAAACACATCTATAAATAATTATGCGCATGATTAATCTGTGTCATTGCATCACCTATGTAACGTTATTTGTACAAAGTGGATAAATAAATAAAATCTGTAATAGATTTAAAAGTTGAGCTAAAGCAGAGATCGAGCATAATATTGCCAAAACAACAGAGTCTAAATATGGAAGTCATAAATCAGGTAGATTCACAATTCCCACGACAGGCCACCCACACTGTCACATGTGGTGGAATGCAGAGACCCCTCTCACACCTGGACAGGTAAAGGCGCCCTTTCTCAAACGCCCCTGTCACATAAGGTCCCCCCCCGTCTTTAACCTATAAATACATCACCTGACAGTGGCTTGACAGTTCAGTTCAGTTTAGTTTAGTTCACCCTTAGTGCAAGCCGCGTCGGTCGTATGTTATGTCGATCTCATCCAACATGTAATTAGGAAGAACTCGTCTATCTCCATCTTGCGCTTCTAGCTCAGCTTTTATCTGTTACGGAACTTTCTTAGTGCAACTGTCTTCGTTTTTTGTGTGGATATCCCCAAGCTTTTCCACTCTGCCTCGACAACGACTGCCTGTATTTTGTGAGAACTTTTAAAGGTCTTCCAAGGTGCAGAGAGGTACTGGAAAACTCTACATCCTGACTGTTCCTCTTGGTCAACACAGTACAACAAGAGCTACCAGGACTTCAACTTTTATTTCAGTAGTCGACAGGATCTCTACAAAAGCTACTGGAATTTTCTCATTTCATTACATGAGTCGACAGGATTCTACAAGAGTCAACAGGATCTCAAAATTATTTCATATATATATATATATATTTTTTTTATAACAGATGGCGCTGTAGTGCATCAAAATATTGACTGAGTTGTCAATAAATTTGTTTTAATTGTCAATTGTCACAACACACAACACACAGAAAACATAAAAAACAACACAAAACAAATACAAAACATAATAAACAACACAACACACACAAAACAACAACACACAGAGAGAATTCCAAAAACTCGAAAGCTGGCCAAATTGATTTCTATAAAGTAATAAATATATTTTGTTACAGAGTAGTGAAATATTTGATATAGCGTTCAGAGAAAGGACTTCCTGATGGGCCATGCATCCATTAGCCAAATCTCTGCTGAGTCGATACAAATGAGGCCCAGGAGTGTTGCATCCGCCGGAAACCAACCAGAGGACCTTCCTAACTTCCCAAACAATAGCTAGAACGGTCAATTAATGCTAAGTCTACCCTGTTGTGAAATTACAATCTTGTCTCAAAAGTTCGTAAACACTTGAAAAAATTGAAATGCCAATATTATTTACCATAATATTATTCACCGTTATGTATAATGTCTTTGTATTATATATAAAGCAATTGTATTATGTATTATTATGCATTCGCCGTAATAATATTATTCGCCAAGTAATAAGAAAAACAACGTTAAAAAAAACACGAACTTTTGGGTCAACCTTATATGTATACTAGCCGAATGGCCCGGGCAACGCCCGGGTTTTACCCGACTGGACCCGGCTTCGCCTGGGTAGTGTTCGAGCGAGGTTTACTCATGAATGAATAGAGGCCCCAACTGTTTGTAAACTCAATGTAATGAATTTTCTTTCAGCAAAATGGAGATAAATTGCAAACAGCAATATCGAAAATGCTTGTAAAAAAATCTGAAATATAGGATCCATTTCACAAACACATCTAATGAATAGAGTGCTGTTTGGAGGAGTGGTCTAAACTGTTAATTTTTAAAAACCATGACCCGGGGTCATCGAATGCAGATTCAGACACTTTGTTCTGAAAAAAAAAAATTGCCCCAATGGCTCCTGATTCTTGAAAAAGTCCAACCCCTCCAGTGAGTGCAAGTAACCAAACTGGGCTTTTATTCTTAAAAATTAAAAAAAAAAATCTAATGATTAGTGTGAATAAAGGAAAATGGTCGGCACAACCTGAAAATTTCACTTTGTCCACTTCACTCTCGGCTGTCCAAGAAGAAACAGCCAGAGCAAACATTTTAAAGGGCACCTAATCCGGCATTTACATATCTAAATAGTTAAGCAACTTTTATAAATGTAATATATTTCTGCAATATTGAAATACCTGGACTTGGAAGAATTTTGTATTAGTCATTGTTGCAGTTTTAGAAAAGTGTGGGAAATTGGATATTTTAACAAAAGAATATAATTTTTAAAATGGTATATAAAATAAAAAGGAAATTTGCATAATTTTCTAATAGTCAAGGGCAATTTTAAAAATACCAAAAAAGCAAGACCAAATAAAAAATATATATACACTTGGTTCTTTTTTTATGTGGTAGATGCGTTCCAGGGGAATCCGCATAAAAAAATCGCACAAAAAAAAAAGACATACATTTATATGTAAAATGATGGATACGTTCCATTTATTTAAAAATCGCATAAAACCTAAATAATGTTTTAAAATGCACCAGAAATCGCATTAAAAAAGATTTATAAATAATAAGATTTAATTTTTTTCTCATCATATTTTAATAAATGGCACATATGTGTGTTAATAACAAAAACAAAACTTAATATGTAAAAAAAACATAAACAAAACTTTATTTAAAATCATATTAAGAATGTTTTCATCATTATTCGCTGTCTGATAATGTGCGAACCCGTTTGTGGATTGGTTCAAGATCACTTTCATCACTTGAAGATAAAATTACGTCATCAGATCTACATGGTAATGCTTCTTTAGGAACTTCAGTGATTTTTTTTCTTTGACAAGGTAGTCAGTAATCAAACGCTGTGATGGCTTGACTAGTTCTTTGTAGAGTTCTCTGTAGCCAGACATACAAAATTTCAGATCACGTTGGAATTTTAAGGCGCGTTCTACATCATTATCATTTTGAATAAAAAAAATTTCCAATTTACCGGAAAGTTGAAGGCCTTCCCGAAGTAATTTTTCGTCCAGTGGAGTAACATCTTCTAGTTCGCTATCTACTGTTTCGAAATCTTTAGTAGTATCTACCATACTTTCCAAAATATCATCATCATTTAGGGCTTCGTCCACAAGCAATTCTTCTATATCATGCTCGCCAAAATCATCAAAACCTTCCCCACCTATTTCCTTAGCAATTGAAATAATATCTGATGTTACTATTGTTGTTCTATTTGATTCATTTCTCTTTGATACGCATTCAGGCCAAGCAGCTTTCCAACATGCATTTAAAGTTTGTGATTTTATCTCGGCAATTGCTAACGCAAAATGATCTACACAGTTCAAGATATTAAATTGTTTCCAAACTTCAGTAACTGTTATTGTATCGAATTCCAGTTTATCGAAAATGAATTGGAAAGTGAATTTTACATAATATTTTTAAAATGTTGAAATAATTCCCTGATCTAATGGTTGAATTAGGCTCGTTGTGTTTGGAGGGAAAAAAACTACCTTTATATTTGGATGTTCTAAGTTTGGATGACCTGGTGCATTGTCAAGATTTAATAAGATCTTAAATTCGAGACCCATCTCTTTCATATAATTTTCTACTTCGGGTACGAAGCATTTATTGAACCATTCAGTGAAAATAGCCGTTGTTACCCAGGCCTTCTTGTTTGCCATCCAATGTACGGGCAGTGTATTTAAGTCTTTTCCTTTTAATGCACGTGGTTTTAAAGATCGATTTACAAGCAGCGGTTTTAACATTCGATCGCCAGATGCATTGCTGCACAGCAATAAAGTAACTCGATCTTTAGCAGCTTTAAAACCACTGGCATTTTTTTCGGACTTTGCAATGTAAGTACGGGTTGGTATTTTTTTCCAAAACAATCCTGTTTCATCAGCATTGAAGATTTGATGG
>CP092871.1:71442198-71484179 GCA_030710605.1 Cordylochernes scorpioides | reverse complement strand
GGCAGCGAGGGATCATGATGTTCCGGATGTCTCCAGTGAACAGCGAGTCCGCGGCCATTGAAGTCCCGGGCTGGGCAGACAGTTTGGCCGGGGCTTCAGACTGTCTGTACTCCTTGTACTCCGTCGTCCTGGCGAACGTCACCTTGCTGGGGACATGTGGGGACACCAGGGCTCTGTCCTTCTGAGCGAGGATCTCCAGCTCTTCCCTGAAGTAGTGGCTGATAATGGATTCATAGTCGTGCTGACGGCTCATGGTGGATGAGAATGCAATGACTTCGTTCAGGAATTATTTCAAACGTTTCTCTTTAGTGGCGTAAATATATCGATTAGTGATTGTTTATTAAATTATAATAATACCTGAATCTTTTAAATCTCAACCAATACTTCCAGCTGCGAGTTTAGGCAGTGCCAAATATATGAAAATCAATTTGAAGATGTTCTTTCCACAAACCTATAGTTTAAGACAAGGTCAAATAGGCGCAAAATCTATGCAGAATCTTGCGCGTTCTGAATTTTCCAAAGCTGGTGTTATGGATTTGTCACAAGCCCGAGTCCGCTAGTTTGTGGAAACGGTAAAAAGATGCCGCATAGTTTTTGCGTCTATTCAGACAGGTTAGGTAACTATTTCGATATTTTCAGAGATCATACATTTTATTAATTACAGTTTCCTTTTATTTACATCCTGGCCATACTATCCAGCACATATTTCTTATTTTATTCTCTAGGCGAAATATATAAAGAGAAAAGGCATATCCTGATCGTGCAACTAGAAGTTGCTGATGGCTTGCGCCATCTGTCGGAATAAACTAATCGTTGGTTATTAATTATTCCACAATTGGCCAGATGCCATTTCTTGAAGAGAAGTTAACCACGTACACGTTTCGTGCTGTTGGTCCTCATCAGCGTGGTGCAAGCTGCACCTCAACGACAAAAAAGCTGGTCTTTAGGGCATCCTGGAAAATCACGAAACAGCTTTAGCATGCCTCAAAGACCAGATTTTTTGGTCTTTAAGGTACACCTTACAACACGCTGATGAGGACAAACAGCCCGAAACGCGTACGTGGTTAGCTTTTCTTAATTAATCAAGAATGGTATTTGGCTATTTCTGGAATACTAAAAATCAACGAATAGTTGATTTATAGCTGCTATAGTTATGACTTAATGCTAATAGACGATGATTACATATAAAGAAATCTCTACCATCCATTTTAATAATTTAAAATAATAAATATTTTTAACGCACTTATTTTCTTTTAAATACATATAAGTATGACTAGCCGAATATACGAACTGGGCCATTCCCCAGGTTTTACCCGAGTGTATATATAAAATTCTGTATTTTTTAAAAATCAATAATCTTTGTTACAGTTATATATCTGTCCTGGTGTTGAACTAACACCTACTCACATATTATCATGCTCAGCAATGGCCGCAGCCTTGCAGAAAATTGACATGGACCCAGAGCAGCAGCTTTACACACCCAAGATAGAGGACATTGCGACTGCTGTGATAGAGATGTATGGGGACATCTGAGGCTCTTCATTGGACACGACAACAACAACAACAGAAAATTGACATGGACCCAGAGCAGCAACTTTACACACCCAAGATAGAGAACATTGCGACTGCTGTGATAGAGATGCATGGGGACATCTGAGGTTCTTCATTGGACTCAACAACAACAACAGAAAATTGACATGGACCCAGAGCAGCAGCTTTACACACCCAAGATAGTGGACATTGCGACAACTGTGATAGAGATGTATGGGGACATCTGAGGTTCTCCATTGGACACAACAACAACAACAGAAAATTGACATGGACCCAGAGCAGCAGCTTTACACACCCAAGATAGTGGACATTGCGACAACTGTGATAGAGATGTATGGGGACATCTGAGGTTCTTCATTAGACACGACAACAACAACAACAACAACAGAAAATTGACATGTATCCAGAGCAGCAGCTTTACACATCCAAGATAAAGGACATTGCGACTGCTGTGATAGAGATGTATGGGGACATCTGAGGTTCTCCATTGGACACAACAACAACAACAGAAAATTGACATGGACCCAGAGCAGCAGCTTTACACACCCAAGATAAAGGACATTGCGACTGCTGTGATAGAGATGTATGGGGACATCTGAGGTTCTCCATTGGACACAACAACAACAACAGAAAATTGACATGGACCCAGAGCAGCAGCTTTACACACCCAAGATAGTGGACATTGCGACAACTGTGATAGAGATGTATGGGGACATCTGAGGTTCTTCATTAGACACGACAACAACAACAACAACAACAGAAAATTGACATGTATCCAGAGCAGCAGCTTTACACACCCAAGATAAAGGACATTGCGACTGCTGTGATAGAGATGTATGGGGACATCTGAGGTTCTCCATTGGACACAACAACAACAACAACAGAAAATTGACATGGACCCAGAGCAGCAGCTTTACACACCCAAGATAGTGGACATTGCGACAACTGTGATAGAGATGTATGGGGACATCTGAGGTTCTTCATTGGACACAACAACAACAACAACAGAAAATTGACATGGACCCAGAGCAGCAGCTTTACACACCCAAGATAGTGGACATTGTGACAACTGTGATAGAGATGTATGGGGACATCTGAGGTTCTTCATTAGACACGACAACAACAACAAAAGAAAATTGACATGGACCCAGAACAGCAGACACCCAAGATAGTGGACATTGCGACAACTGTGATAGAGATGTATGGGGACATCTGAGGTTCTTCATTAGACACGACAACAACAACAATAATTATATATTATGACCCCGAGTGAATGTTTGGCCAACGAAGAGGATGTTTTAACTAAAACTATTAATTATGGTTATACCTAATTATCACTAGTATATTTACATTTAAATTGTACTAGCGAATGTACCAGACGCCGCCTGGGTTTTACCCATGAGAAAGTTTGTTGAAACAAATTATTATTATATTAAAATATTAAAAAAATACACGAGAGAAAACTTTCATATTTAATAAAACTTTGAAAAATAACAGTTTTAATATATTCTTAAGACGTATAAACTTATCAATGGGATATCAAATGCTAATGATTAAAAAAGAGCTTCTTTAGTTTTTAATGGCTGAAATTTATTTTAATTAATCACAAATAAAAAGACAAAAAATAATCTGCAGAAAAAAAAATTACACAAAAACGATCATTTAACTATTAAAAATGTCGATGAAGAAATAAATAGTTAATTAAAAGAAAGAAAAAAGGGCGGGAAATAAACGAAGCTGACAACATGGATTGGAATCTAAGCAGACGAAGATTAAAAATCAATGGAGCAAACAGAAGATGAGTTATTTAATTAACTAGAAAGAAAAGCTCGTCTGATGCCAAACAGATTGCAGACGAATCTATAGCAAAATGACGAAAATAAAAAAGGAAATCTTAGAATATTTCTAAAATAAATAATACAGAAATATCTTACTAAGTATCGTTTGAAAATAATGTTATTATAACAAACGGTATGTTAATATTAGAAACTTTTCAGAACTATTTTTTTTACTAAAACAGTTATTTCTTCTATTATTATAAAAACTCAAAACTATTATAAAAACTTTTTGATTAGAAACAAACAATTATATCAGTTTTAATATATGGCATTAGCGTGTCATTTATGTACAAGACACGATATTATTCTAGCGCGGTTTTTAATTTAAAGATAAAAAAATCTTTCTAGTGCCTTCTAGTGCGGATGGGAAATAAAAATAGCCTAATATAATGATAGGGGGGCAATACCACAGCGGCCATGTGGTGTAGATTCTTTTTCTATATTAAGCTCCCCCATTTCAAACTGCTTCCCAGTTTAAACTTCATCCATATATATATATATATGTGATGATGACATGCTGTCGACTTATCTGTGATGAGATCCTGTCGACTCATGTAATGAAGAGTGAGAATTCCAGTAGCTTTTGTAGAGATCCTGTCGTCTACTGTAATACGAGATCTTGTCGACTCACTGTAATGATTTGTTGAGTTTGATGTCGACTACTGAAATAAGTTGAAGTTCTGGTAAGCCATGTGTAGAGTTTTCCAGTACCTCTCTGCACCTTGGAAGACCTTTAAAAGTTCTCACAAAATACAGGCAGTCGTGGTCGAGGCAGAGTGGAAAGTTTGGGATGTCCACACAAAAAACGAAGACACAGTTGCACTAAGAAAGTTCCGTAAACAGATAAAAGTTGAGCTAGGAGCGACAGATGGAGATAGAAGAGTCCTTACTAGTCTACATGGTGAATGAGGAGGACCTTGGTGACAACCGACGTGAGCTTCGCTGAGGGTGAACTCAACTGAACTGTACTCAACTCAACTGAGCTGTCAAGTCCCTGTAAAAGGGATGTATTTATAGTTTAAAAGACGGGGGGGGGGGGGGGGGGGGACCTTATGTGACAGGGGCGTTTGAGAAAGGGCGCCTTTACCTGTCCAGGTGTGAGAGGGGTCTCTGCATTCCACCACATGTGACAGTGTGGGTGGCCTTGTTTGTGGGAATTGTAAATCGACCTGATTTATAACTTCCCTCTTTAGACTTTGTTGTTTTGGCAATACTATGCTCGATCTCTGCTTTAGCTCAACTTTTAAATCTATTACAGATTTTATTTATTTATCCACTTTGTACAAATAACATTACATAGGTGATGCGATGACACAGATTAATCATGCGCATAATTATTTATAGATGTGTTTCTATATACAACATGGCAATCTTGTTATAAGTTATCTACACAATATGAGGTTGTTGTTTTAAATTACCATATATATATATATATATATATATATGTCATAATATATGCTCTTCCAGGATTAATAAAACAAACCAACAGCCAACGAGAGAGAAATGGGCCGCTAAAGCGAGACACTTTAGACAACTAACTAACGACCATTTTTTGGCCACATTCCTGAGGGGGGCGTCACCACCTGGCGACTATCCTGGTTAGCCCCCCCGGTTGTGTACACAGGGAAAACAGTCGTTCAGCAGATAACGTCTCGCTCGCTCTCTCTCGGCTGGCTGCCTGGATGATTTGCTCTAACAACTCGTCGTGTGATTATTTCTCTCCTCACCACATTTACCACCATCGTCCCACATTGAAAAGTCGACAGGATAAGACCTGGCCGGGAAGCGAATCCCTCATATACCGGAGTATGAAGAAACAAGAAGCCAAGCCACGATGATCGACCAAACCCAACTCAACTGTAACCACTCCTCTTCGAGCCCTCAACCCCTTCCTCGCCAACCTTTGAACCGTGATCCCGAAGAAGTATTCACCTACGACGGAGATGGAGCTGCCACGCACTTCTTCCAGCACTAGATCTACTCAAGAACGATCGCCGTGCCAGAGCAGGACACCTCCTGCCATCATGGACAAGACTCCGCCATCTCCCTACCGCTACTGTGATGTACAACACTGGTACGCACAGTGTCACAGACAGAACTCTCCCGAAGCTCAATGAACTTACCTGCGCCCTAAACCAACATAACTCGTGAGTGTAATTGTTTTAACTCCTACCATTCATTCTTTAAATAAGTCATTCCTTGTAGATTGTCCCAATATTCCCATAATTAGCTCAATATGTGTGAATATGTAAAAATATTTAATATTTCCATTTATCTCTCTACCCCTATTAACAGTGATCTTATTATCCATATTATATCTAGCTATGTGAAACCCATTTAATTAGTTACCTTACCAGTAGATGTAACAATCGTCATTTTAATTAAATAATTTCCATTTTAACGTAACTCTTAAAAAAAAAAATCATAAAAAAAAGGAATTCTACCTATTAACGCTTTACGATTTTTACTATTAACAATAGATTTTTCATAATCAAATTATTTATAAAAATATGCCTCCAGCACCTAAACTTTTGTATAGACCTCTCCTACTTGTAAGCACGGCTCACGAAAATAATTTCTTTCCCTAATCGATTCAAAATTCACCCTGTAATTCAGGCGTCGAAGAATTCCAACCACCACGTGAGCCTTGCTTACAACCAACCCTTGGTGACTCTTATCTATCTTCCCCTTAATGCCCCTCTCATTCTTACAACTTTGTTAACCTTATACCAGCTCAGGACCTTTATAGAGAATTATTGATTAATCAATTATCGAACTTCTATATTGTCATTTCAAAATCCTAACCTTCGCCCTTCATTTATGATAATTTATTTCGTAGTTCATCTCTAGCCTATCCACCGACCCACACCATCTAGCCAATGGTGTGTTCGTCACAGGGTGCAGATTGACTAACTGCTAGATATTTATCAACCCCTTTTTGTTCGCACTTGAACAATCTGCATCGAGCGACACAGTTCACTCCTTCTTCTTGCGCCACACGGACCCTGTCTTCAAATCTATGTTTGTCCCTTGTTCAAACCAGCACGATATAGCCTACCTCCGATATTTCCCACGGAGGTACGTTAAACATCGTCGCTGATTTTGTCCGGTCCGTCATCATTTCGCGCAGACATGGGTCTTACTTTCAACCCACCGCGAAATCATCGCCTTGCACAAGCTCCCACGACGGTTCAAACACCTCGTGTCCGAGCAGCTTGTCACTTGTAACGGACAACGCAGTCCTCGTCCCAATTTTTGGCACTGTGCGCGCATACTTTCCGCAAATTAAATATAAGTCCGTTCGACTTCCTCACCTACACATGGGACTTTTCCCCTCGGACTCGCTACACAAGTAACTGCATAGATAAGTTAGATTGGCCCAAAGCAAGTTTCCCCTCGCTCTGTCCGCCTATATTCTACCTTTGCATCTAGAACTATTTTATCTTCGAAAATTAAGTATAAGTCCATTCGACTTCTTCACCTACACACGGGACTTTTCCCCTCGGACTCGCTACACAAGTAACTACATAGATAAGTTAGATTGGCCCAGGGCAAGTCTCCCCTCGCTCTGTTCGCCGAGGTTCTAACATTGTATGTAGTTCTATATTTACCTCAGTCCTGAGCTCACACAATTGTCAACCTCAATCTCATTTCTCGTGCTCTACACTTATAGCATAGAAAGCCCATGACAAGTTTCCCCTTGCCATGTCCGCCTGAAAAAATATCTTAAAGTGTAGAATTCCCCAGTCTTAATGATCTTCAGAATTTCACCATATGTATGTGACTCTTCTTCTCGTTGTTCACACTCCTCCATATCACTTCCCTTATAGTACATTAGATTTTGTTGTATATAGCCATTTATAACCTTGATATTTTCAAAGATTTCCTTAAATGTCAAACTCCCCGGTGTTGTAAAACTGCTTGTAAATAATATTTACTTGTGTACTATACAATATTTTATTTACATAAAACTATGTCACCATTACCTTAACTAATTTCAACTGTAAAATTATTTTCTCTATTCCTGGCTTCACCAGCTTTAAATATACTTAAACTATGTTCAGCCTTCTTCAACGGGGGCCATATGTCATAATATATGCTCTTCCAGGATTAATAAAACAAACCAACAGCCAACGAGAGAGAAATGGGCCGCTAAAGCGAGACACTTTAGACAACTAACTAACGACCATTTTTGGCCACATTCCTGAGGGGGGCGTCACCACCTGGCGACTATCCTGGTTAGCCCCCTCCGGTTGTGTACACAGGGAAAACAGTCGTTCAGCAGATAACGTCTCGCTCGCTCGCTCTCGGCTGGCTGCCTGGATGATTTGCTCTAACAACTCGTCGTGTGATTATTTCTCTCCTCACCACATTTACCACCATATTCCCACATATATATATATATATATATATATATATACTAGCCGAGTGACCCGGGCAACGCCCCGGGTTTACCCGAAGGACCCGCAGGTGAGAAACTATAGAAGAAAAATTTTAACAAATCAGAAAATGAAATTGCAAACAACAGAACTACACTTCTTTAAGGACATGAGAGCACATTCACTGTATCACCATACGTGTACCATTTTCAAAGACCCTGCTTAGGATTAAAACTTCTCAGAAGCATAACAATAGTACCAACCTAGAGGTTAACTGGTGTGGATGCATTCCTCTGGGAGTAAGACTATTGAGAAATTCAGTAGGGAGTTATTTTGCTTCTCCGCATTCTAACACTCCAACTGTGGAAACACTGACTCATGTTTGGTAAGCAATTTCAGGGAAGAAACTATAGACATTGGATTAAATAAATTATTAATTAAATTGCATTAAATAAAAATTATTAGATTTAAATAAATATTATTAGAGTGAAAAAAAAAAGAAAAAATTAACAAATTAGAAAATAAAATTTCGAAAAATACAACTATATTGCAGATAAGATAAGAGGACCTTATTAAAAAATAAATAAACAAACTGTAATTCGACACTATCGATAATTCGACACTTTCGATAATTCGACACTTTCGATAATTCGACCATTTTAAAAATCAAATTTACAAGGTTGATTGTTGTTTAAATACAACTTTGATTTTGCATGCATAAACACAGGCTCTTGTAGCAAGAACCCAAATATTATTTATAGTCATAGCAAAAGCCAACTTTAGTGAAAACTGATGCCTCTTCAGAATGAATGGAAGACTGAAATCTGAAGGAGCAGAAGATATGGGTCATCTTTACATGTATGCTATCCAATGTTCGCACACTTGAAAAAGCCACATATAAAGTTGTCCGTGCGTAAACACAGGCTCTTGTAGCCAAGGTTTGGCCTTGAGCCTTATTTATAGTCATAGCAAAAGCCAACCTTAGTGAAAACTAACGCCTCTCTAGAATGAAGCGAAGGTTGGTATCCGAAGGGGCCAAAGATATTTCAGACACTATACAGTGTGTTCAACTTTGGGCACTGTCAGTATATGTGCTTCAAGGACATGAGAGCACATGCGCTGAAACACCATACGTGTTCCATCGCAAAGATCCTAAAGGCATTGGTGAAAGTATAAATAAATATTTTGGAAATGAAAAAAAAAATACATATATATATAAGAAAATAAATTGGAATAAAAATTTACAAACTATATTTCAGAGTGGATACATATTTGAAAGGAAAAAAAAAAGAAAATTGCAAACAACAAAACTATATTACAGATATGACATGAAAACTAACGCCTCTCTAGAATGAAGCGAAGGTTGGTATCCGAAGGGGCCAAAGATATTTCAGACACTATACAGTGTGTTCAACTTTGGGCACTGTCAGTATATGTGCTTCAAGGACATGAGAGCACATGCGCTGAAACACCATACGCGTTCCATCGCAAAGATCCTAAAGGCATTGGTGAAAGTATAAATGACCCATATCTTCTGCTACTTCAGATTTCAGTCTTCCATTCATTCTGAAGAGGCATCAGTTTTCACTAAAGTTGGCTTTTGCTATGACTATAAATAATATTTGGGTTCTTGCTACAAGAGCCTGTGTTTATGCATGCAAAAGCAAAGTTGTATTTAAACAACAATCAACCTTGTAAATTTGATTTTTAAAATGGTCGAATTATCGAAAGTGTCGAATTATCGAAAGTGTCGAATTATCGAGTGTCGAATTACAGTTTGTTTATGTATTTTTCAATAAGGTCCTCTTATCTTATCTGCAATATAGTTGTATTTTTCGAAATTTTATTTTCTAATTTGTTAATTTCTTTCTTTTTTTTTTTCACTCTAATAATATTTATTTAAATCTAATAATTTTTATTTAATGCAATTTAATTAATAATTTATTTAATCCAATGTCTATAGTTTCTTCCCTGAAATTGCTTACCAAACATGAGTCAGTGTTTCCACAGTGTTAACAGTTGGAGTGTTAGAATGCGGAGAAGCAAAATAACTCCCTACTGAATTTCTCAATAGTCTCACTCCCAGAGGAATGCATCCACACCAGTTAACCTCTAGGTTGGTACTATTGTTATGCTTCTGAGAAGTTTTAATCCTAAGCAGGGTCTTTGAAAATGGTACACGTATGGTGATACAGTGCATGTGCTCTCATGTCCTTAAAGTAGTGTAGTTCTGTTGTTTGCAATTTCATTTTCTGATTTGTTAAAATTTTTCTTCTATAGTTTCTCACCTGCGGGTCCTTCGGGTAAACCCGGGGCGTTGCCCGGGTCACTCGGCTAGTATGTATATAAAAAAGCAAAGCCCAATTCTAAACCCAAATATTTTTTTATGAGAAGAACATCAACATATTGCATGATTACGGCAGTCCATAGCTTCCCTGACAAAAATTCACCAAGAAAGTAAAATATTCCAAAATTTTTCTGTGTGTAAATTGCTAAATATGTAAAAAACATGTATACAAAAAAGCAAAGCCCAATTCCAAACCCAAATATTTTTTTTATGAGAAGAACATCAACATAATGCATGATTACGGCAGTCCATAGCTTCCCTGACAAAAATTCACCAAAAAAGTTAAATATTCCAAAAATATTTCTGTGTATATATTGCTAAATGTGTAAATAACATGTATATAAAAAAGCAAAGCTTAATTTTAAATTTCATTATCCTTTTTACAGGAAAAGCATCAAAATACTGCATAAGTACGGCACTTTTGCAGCCGCATGATTACGGCAGTCCATAGCTTCCCTGACAAAAATTCACCAAGAAAGTTAAATATTCCAAAATTTTTCTGTGTGTAAATTGCTAAATATGTAAAAAACATGTATACAAAAAAGCAAAGCCCATTTCCAAACCCAAATATTTTTTTTATGAGAAGAACATCAACATAATGCATGATTACGGCAGTCCATAGCTTCCCTGACAAAAATTCACCAAAAAAGTTAAATATTCCAAAAATATTTCTGTGTATATATTGCTAAATGTGTAAATAACATGTATATAAAAAAGCAAAGCTTAATTTTAAATTTCATTATCCTTTTCACAGGAAAAGCATCAAAATACTGCATAAGTACGGCACTTTTGCAGCCGCATGATTACGGCAGTCCATAGCTTCCCTGACAAAAATTCACCAAGAAAGTTAAATATTCCAAAATTTTTCTGTGTGTAAATTGCTAAATATGTAAAAAACATGTATACAAAAAGCAAAGCCCAATTCCAAACCCAAATATTTTTTTTATGAGAAGAACATCAACATAATGCATGATTACGGCAGTCCATAGCTTCCCTGACAAAAATTCACCAAAAAAGTTAAATATTCCAAAAATATTTCTGTGTATATATTGCTAAATGTGTAAATAACATGTATATAAAAAAGCAAAGCTTAATTTTAAATTTCATTATCCTTTTCACAGGAAAAGCATCAAAATACTGCATAAGTACGGCACTTTTGCAGCCCCCTTGACAAAAATTCACTAAAAGAGGTAAGTATTCAAAAAATATTTTGGTATATATATTGCTAAATGTGTAACAAACATGTATATAAAAAAGCAAAGCTTAATTCTAAGTTCTAATATTTTTTTTATAAGAAAAGCTACAAAAGCAAATAGGGAGAAGTGAAGCCATTTAGCCATTTTCAAAATCTGATTGTGAAAGAGTAAAAAAATGAGTAAATAAGAGCAAATATAAAGAAAAAGTATTGCTAAATGTGTAATAAACATGTATATAAAAAAGCAAAGCTTAATTCTAAGTTTTAATATAAAGAAGAAATAAGACACAAAAATGGAGCTAAATTCAAATAAAAAACTATAACAAATTAATAAAAAAAAATAAGACCTAATCCAAATGCCACCATCATCAGACAAAAGAAAAAATGAGATTTTATTCTTTAGTTCATTTATTCTTCTGTCTGATGCTGTTGCTGAAACGTCACACACTATTAAATTATTTGGATTAGGTCTTATTAATAAGAAAAAAAAAAGATGCCAAAGAGAGATGCCAAAAAAGATAACCAGATACAAAAATTGTGCTAAATTCAAATGAAAAACTATAACAAACACTTATAAAAGATAATTATTATAGAATAAAAGTAATAATTCAATCTACAATTCGAAAAATTTATATATTTAAATGAAAAACTATAACAAAGTACTTACATAATCAAATGAATCAGAAATATATATTATTTCAAAACACATTTTTACGCATTTCAAAACAAATGAATTGATGATGATAAATGCAAAAAATCTACGATTGTAAAATAGATTAAATTAAAAAATAAAAATAACTGTTAACATTAGGAAAATAAAAACAGGCCTATCATACGAAGAAAAAAATAACGAAAATTTTGGTATATAGATTGTTATGTGTAGTTCAGAATCTTCGGAGGAGATAGCTCAGGACTTTACAATGGAAAACTCTGTTACGGTATTATCTATATAGATGTAGCGACCACACTATGCTTCAGCGAGCGCGAACTGGGATAAAGCTTCACTAAACATACGGGCAGTAGTGTGGCGGCCTCGGCAACCGCGAGCTGAGAGATCACGTCCGGCTCACCGGTCGCCATATATATATTAAAAATAATGAAAACATATCCTGACCAGGAGCACATGTGCTTTTTTAGATGGCAGAGCGCCATCTAGTGGAACATAAATAAATTAAACGTTGATTTAACCTGTTCACTGATATTTGGCCACCCATTTTCTTGATAAATCAATAAATCGTGTTGGCCAAATATCAGGGAACATGTTAAATCAACGTTTAGTTGATTTCTGTTCCACTAGATGGCGCTCTGCCATCTAAAAACGCTCAGGTTAGTGGTCAAGATATGCTTAATTTGTATTTAATATCAACACCTGACCTTATTTATTTTTGATTTTTTTAAAATATTTGTCACATATATATAACAACATAAAGTTGTGGGAGGATGATATCCATGTACCAAAATCTCTTCCTTTAATGCTTGGTAAATTCGACCGAATTCATAACTCCCCTCGTAGGATGTTATGAAATCGAAGCCGCCCTGTACTGATGAGGACCAAAGCCTGAAACCATGGTATACAGGTTGTTGGCTTTTGTCTGAATTTGTCAAAACTGGTGTTGTGGCTTATTCTTTATCATTAACAGTAAGGGTACTAGGGTAATGCACAGTGCAACGTTCGGTTGTATAATTAAAGGGAGAAGTGCCTCTTTAGTTGCAATTATATATAATCAATATATATATATAGATCCTTTTATAATGTAGTTGTAAGGAACAAATGAAGCCAAACTTGTACCACGCTGATGAGGACCAACTGTCTGAAACGCGTACGTTGGTTAACTTTCTTGACTAATCAAAATACGGTATTCAGCAAATTCTGGAATAATTAAAAATAAACAATATATTGATATTTATTCCGACAGATGGCGTAAGCCATCAGCAACTCTTAGTTACACGGTCAAGAGATACCTTTCTCTTAATTAATCAATATGATTCCAGTACGATTTCACATTTTTTTGTATTAATTTTCATATTCTTGAAATGTTTCGGTCCATGTGAGACCGTGTAATGCTCTAGCAATAGCAATTTAAAATATATTATAATTTTATTTTGTTTAGCAATTTTTTGAAAAATATGTTATGATTTTGTTTTGTTTATTTTCTCTTGACTGTTGACTAGAAGTCCATAAAACCCTTTTCATTGTCATTGTCTAGCAATAGGAATAAGCCTTTGTTAAAACAATATTGCCACGTGGAAAATTAGGGAAGACCAACTTCGGGATGCGACAACAATTTATTTCAGGCAAGAACAAACTATGAATGATAAACAAAGGATAAGAAAAAGAGGGAAGTGTACAGAGTATAGCAAAATATAAAGATAAAAAATAATACTCTGCTAATAAAAAAATAAATACTTTGTTACACAATATGGTTGTTGAGCATTGCATTCACTCGATTAGAAGCCGTGGGGAAATGGGCCATTTGTCTAGATGTAAACAATGTAATAAATGTCAAATCTCCATCTCTCTAACAAATAACAATTATAACCACGGACAGTTTGATATTAGAAGGATTAATTAATTAAGTGCAAGTTGCAACAGTTATTGGGATGTTGGTCCACTTAATTGAATATCCCCGGATATAGAATTAATGCTGTGTGGACTGAGAGAAAACTAATGGCCTAACGACAATTATTCATGATGGAAAATATTTCGCTATCGACGATGTGTATTAATTGCAGCCTCAAAATGTTTCAATACAATTAATTACCATGTTGAGGGAGAGATTTACATACAAATCAAACATTCTACAGGATTAGCCATCTATTATAATGGTGTAAGAATTCCAATAAAGTACTGGAGGACTATGGAAATGCTTCTCTCTGTTTAAGATATCGTTTCATAGGAAGGGAAAATTCCTATCTGACGTCTCCATGTGGCGGACAACGTCTTAGAGCGGCTAATCCAGGAAGGGCAGAGTAGAGACCGGGATAAGTCTTCAACTCTATCCTAAAATGAAAGAGGGCACTCACCACTTAACCTTGAAGTTGGGAACGGCTTCTGAAGACAGATGAGCCTACTGTTAGGTCAACGGGATATGGAGTAACCCCTGTAGAGAGGCCAGGAGAACCACTGCACGACAATTCTCAAGGAAGATTATTCTTGAAGGATCCTGATTGAAGAGGCACGTCAGTCTTAGAACTGATCTATCTAAAATAATAAAACTGGATGACAAAGGCTAGAAAAATATTCGTTAATAGGAAATAATTTGTAGCCATAGTATTTATTATTCTTTATATATTAGAGAATAAATATATTCAGACTAGAAAACTGACCCTGCTTCTCTCTCTTGGGTAGGCTGAACAAAGAGAATATGCAAATAAGCACCTTATTTTATAAATTGCATATCCCGCAGTTGAAACTATGAAATTGACTTCTTTTATAATAATGATTATTTACGAGCACACAAGCACAGTGAAAGAAGAGACCAGTATTAAAATAAATGTTATCTATGTACAGCCAAAAAATGATATCTTTCGAGAAATTCCCTACCATATTTACATACACAGCTCGGTCCATGGAACTTGTTGTTCTTGTAATAAGTGACTCCTTTTAGACTCTCTATTCAATATAATCTCAGAGAGTTTAATAAAGATAGTGTAACTCTTGTTGAAAAACATTTGCCGAATAAACAGAATATGTTGAAGTTAAATCTATGGCTACGAATTCCTACAGATCTAACTATAAGGTGCAAACGTTATATCCCGATTGGTAAAATATTATGGAACTGTACGAGGAGCATAGGAAATAGCCCCATATGCTGTTGCGCCATATTTGCTACAAGTAACTCTAATCAGGGTAAAAATTTTAAACAAGTCCTTTAAAATTGTTTTAATGTCCATCCATACAGAGTTCAAAACAACAACTCACTCACCCGTGCAGGCAAGGTCACGCTCCGCTGCGTCACGTGGGAAAACATACTTACATGTTTTCGTACATGTTCTCAGCACATCCCCCTTTTTAAGATTTGAAATATATATATACATTACAAACTTTAAATGCATAATATAATTAATAATGAAGGCGATCCACAGGTTTAACAATTCGTCCACTCCGGGTTCTTATCCGGCCGTCTTCTGAGTCGTTAGAGGGATAATCCACAATGGGGTCTTTTCATTTTCAACCAGTTCCTCCCCCGAAAAGGTCGGCGTCGATGGGTCGGCTGGATATTGCACTGTATCTCCTTTTCGTAGATGGAACCTGTTTCGACGTAAAGTCCCAACTGGAGTATCAACCATATATGACCTTGGGGCCGATGCTTTCTGCTTTACAATCCCCCAGGTTCGCATATCTGTAATCCAAACCGTGTCACCTTCGGATAGCTCCTCCATGTCCGTAGCTCCGCAGCGTCGATCATATCTGGATTTCATATCCTTTCTCCTTCTTCCCTCCTTTCTTTTCAGGGTCTGAGAGTCCACCAACTTTGGATTAAGATTCTCTGGTGCAATTGGCAAGGTCGTTCGGAGTTTACGTCCCATGAGAAGCTCAGCAGGGCTGTAACCGTTCTCCAAAGGGGTCGATCGATACTCCAGGAGTCCAAGCGATGGGTCTTGATTTTTCTTGAGGATCAACTTAGCAATTTTCACACCTGCTTCTGCCATCCCATTGCTCTGCGGGAATCGAGGACTTGAAGTGACATGTGTGAATCCGTACTGCCTTGCGAAATTTGCAAATTCAAGAGCAGCTCCAAATTGCGTCCCATTATCGCTTACAACAGTTTCTGGTATTCCATGTCGGGCAAATATGGATTTGCAACTACGCACCACCACACTGGCTGTGAGCCGATCCAGCTGAATCATTTCAGGAAAGCGAGAATAATAGTCAATGACGACTAGATACCACTTATTCTCGAACTTGAACAAATCCATTACAATCTTTTGCCACGGTCGTGTAGGAAAGTTGGTTGGTATCAAAGGTTCATGTTTTGAGATGGCTTCCTGGATACAGACACTGCACTTTCTGACCGTTTCCGCGATCTCTTCCGAAATTCCAGGCCACCATACCGTCTCACGTGCGCGAAGTCTTGTTTTTGTAATCCCGAAGTGCCCAGCGTGCAACTTATCTAGGATCTCCAGTTTCATACTTGCTGGAATAACAAGACGACAGCTACGCATCAGTAGTCCATTTTGAACGCCGAGTTCATCCTTGACATGCCAATAAGAGAGCAGAGCCTGTGACATCTTCTTCTTATCTGGCCAGCCTTGCTCAAGGTAGTTGACTACTGCTTTCAGGGTCGTATCTTCTTGTTGAGCTTCAAAAATCTTCGTCAACATCTCGTCTTTGTCGGTTATACACGAGAGAACTGCATTTATATGCGCTGAGGTTGGCCGTTCGTCTTCACCTCCCTCGGTTGTAAGAAGTGGTTGTCTGGATAATGCATCGGCGTCGAGCAGCTCCTTTCCAGGGATGTCCAATCTTGTTTTGAGCTTTTCCATCAAAGGTATTGGTACCCGTCGAGGAGTATGCACAGCATATGGTTTTGCTCCAGGTTTCAATTTGATTTCGTAAGGGTTTCCGATCTGTCCCAGTCCTTCAAATACTTCAGGGAATTCCTTGATCGGGTTAATTCTCGTCGCAACCACTTCAATCCGCCTCGCCAGGTTCAAGAGCTCACATGCCCGGCGACTCAGAAGAGGTTCACTCAAACGACGAATAACATAAATCTTCTCCTTGATTTCATAATTGCCATTTCGCAGCGTTGATATAAACATACCCACAGTCTGAAGTTCGGAGAATTCAGCAGCTCTAATGTTGATATCACTTTTCACTAGTCGTTGCTGTCCCATTATCTTCTTGAAGAGACACAGAGGAACACATGTAACATCCGCCTGGGAGTCGAGCTTGAACTTCACCTGTTTCCCGTTCACTTGGATTTCTGCTGTCCATCGCCTCCTGCACTCGCCTTCATCATCATCGAGATTAGATGAATCCTCCACAGCTGAGACCTCCAGGAGAAAACCAATTTCTTCATCAAGTTCAGAAACAGCTTTGACTTCCGCAGTCTTCGCCTGCTTATCTGGGCAGCAATTTGCAAAATGGCCAGTTTTTGAACATAGGTTACATCTTTGTCCTTCAGCACGGCAGGCCTGTCCTTCCCTGTGGGTGAAACCTCCGAATTTTGGACATCGTGATCTTGTTTTGGCTGACTTCTCCTTCTTCCTCGAAGGTTGCTGTTGTTGTTTCGGTGATTGTTTCTTCGAGTTGAACTTCACCTGATTGACCTTTTGACTTGTTGAGGGACGCTGCAGGTCGACTTGCTGCTGTCGAACGGCTTCCTGCTGTCGAACCATTTTCACCGCCTTTTCCAAAGTCAGTTCGCTGTCCAACTGCATTCTTTCAGATAAAGCTTTGTCCCTCACTCCAACCACTATTCGGTCACGGATCAACTGCTCATGAAGACCCTCAAATTCGCAACTATCAGCCAATTTGTACAATGAAGTGATGAATTCGTCCACTGGCTCCCGATCCTCTTGGATTCTTGAATTAAATTTCGCACGTTCGTAGATAATATTCTTTCTGACACAGAAGTGGCTGTCGAACGCCTTGAGGACGGAATCAATTTTCGTTGCCTCTTCCTCCTTTTCGAACTTGAAGGTCCTGAATATATCATCCGCGCGGTCGCCCATCAAGTACATGAACAAATCGATCTTGTCCGCCTCCTCTTTCTTCTTCATTCCACTGACCACGAGGTATCGTTCGAATCTCTTCCTCCATTTGGGCCATTCGTTGGGAGTCGAGAAGTCGAACGTTTCTGGAGGTTGAATCTGAGCCATGTTGAATTATCTTCCAAGGTAGGCAAAAATCGATATTTTGCAATATACGGGTTCGTATTTTATCCAGTTATCGCTGCCACCATGTTTTAATGTCCATCCATACAGAGTTCAAAACAACAACTCACTCACCCGTGCAGGCAAGGTCACGCTCCGCTGCGTCACGTGGGAAAACATACTTACATGTTTTCTTACATGTTCTCAGCACAAAAATATTTTCAATTAGTTATTTAGACACAAACAATGTGTCGTTTATTATACAGTATTTATGGATTTAAAGAATCAAAAGCACACACAAAGCGATCTTTTACAGTTTATTTTCCTTTTTTAATGATGTTGATACTTTAGATATTTTTATTTAAATATATATATAGTTAGAAAAAGTATTTATTAATACTGCATATAAAAATATTAGTTATTTAATGGCTATTAATTTTTCGATTATTTGATATATTTTGCAATCAAATAATCAAAACTATGAAATATTTTTAGCTATTCTTTTAAAACGTGAACTATGCAAAATATAAACATAAATAATAAATGGTAAAGTCAGAAATAATATATACGGGTAAAATTCTTAAAATATTATTACAAAACTAAGTGACAAAATTTATGTAGGAGAAACCGGCCGTAATTTAGAGATCAGGATTAAAGAACACCAACAGGGTTTATTGGGGAGAAGGGCGTTAAGCAAAATTGGGGAACATGCATTATATTCAGGACATAGGCCAGATTGGAATGATATTGAGATATTTCATAGGAATATAAAATTTAAAAAAGAAAGATTATTTTTAGAGGGATGGGTATCACGGGAAATGGGGAAAAGATCTATAAATATGTTCAAAGATATTCCGCAACAGTGTGTACAATTCGTTTTTAAATTTAAAGATTAGTTAAAATGGTAGGTATAAATTGTACATAATAGAAATAGATTTATTTATACTATTGTAAAATCTTTGTAAATATTATTAGATTTTTTTTATAATTTCTCATTATAAATATTTATATAATTTATTTAAAAGATCATAGTCTTTTGTGAGTTAAATATTTGTTTTTTGACTCGTGCTTTAGATGTTGTACAAAATTTCGAATATCGCGTGAGAACGCCCTTGCAGCCTTAGAATAATTTCTAACGCTTTGCCTAATGTTTTAATTTTTGTTTGCTCCTGACGAGGACAAAAGATTTTTGTCGAAACGTCGAGACAATAAAAAGATTTACTGGCCGAAGTGTCTTTTATTTGAAGAAAAACTAACCAAGTATTTTAATTAATATGACAATCATATCATAAAATTACTTATTTACAAGGAGGTAGGTGGAAGGATGGTCTACACCGTTGGTTTTCGACCGCTATGACCCGGGATCGAATCCCGCATTGGACACTTTTATATAATAATAATAATAATAAAAAATCCAATGGCCACCGATTCTTTCAAAAGTCCAACCCCACCAGCGAGTGCAAGTAACCAAACGGGGCTCTGGCACATTTGTAAGTGCAAAGTCGGAATGCCTTTCACATGTGTAGACATGTGGTGCACTTACAATAAAAGCAGTCGTCTACTTTTACCCACCATGATTATCAATACTAATCAATACCAGACGTACATTTATTTACTAATCATGAAGACATCGTACAAGTTACCTAATTATTATGTACTGGCAATATGAAAGAAGAATAAGAAGTATCCACAAAAAAAAACAGAAGATGTCGAAAAGAAGATATTTCCCGACTTACGTAATTAGAGAGAGATATAAAAGAATCCAAAAGATAGTAGATATGTTATAAACCTAATCTAGGTAGATTAAAGATATTCTATATTAAATATTATTCTGCAACGAAGTTTCTTAATTGCATTCGGTTCGGTTCCAAAATCACTTTATTAGGTACCGCTCAACAAGAGCAACCTAGTTTATGATATTTACAACAATGAATGAAGGTTATTCACATATTAAAACAAAGTGTCAAATACAGGATTCAATCCTGGTTCATGGCTGTCGGGAATCGAGGGTGTTACCCACTTGTCCACCGACTTTTATTTTTAATTGCATTATAAATAACAAGGAATATATACACCAATACCTCGCTTTGCGTCGTTTCGTTTTGCGTTTTTTTCGAAGTTGCGTCGCTGCTTAATTTTTACTGATTTTCACTGTGCGTCGTTAGATTTTCGAAGTTGCGTTGTTTTGGATTCGAGTCATTAATTTTTTTTTTCTCTAAAATATGGCAACACCTTTGTTTTTGATTGCGCCATGCCATCAAAATTTGGGGATTCCCTTTCTAACTAAAAATCAACGCAAATTTAATACAATTTTTAAAATGGTTTCCTATAGAAAATTTATTTTCACTTTGCGTCGTTTCAATTTGCGTCGTGTTTTTTTGGAACGTAACCCCGACGCAAAGCGAGGTATGGGTGTAATTAGAATAGCAAGAAATGGCGTTTATTATTGTTCTTTTTGTACTACTGTAGAGGGGCGGAAATATTGGGTGGATCGCAATTATTACTCTTTTAAAATAAAGAACTCCTTTACTGAAGGTAAAAACTAAAGAATGAACATAAATTTCTATATATATATATATATATCTAAGTTAGGCTTACTGGGAATAATTACCCTTTTCTCTAACATTTGAGTTTTGTAACAATTGACTAAGAATGTCAATGTTTATATCTCATACCTCCTAGAACCCCAGGACTATAATAGAAAAGCTGAGACAATGGAACCTAATGGAAATCGTTTAAACGACTTGAGGAATAAGCAAAAACAACAACAACAACAACAACAACAACAACACACCTCCTAGAAATCTATATTAGCTTAAATATATATACATGTAGCAATCTATGTAAAGATCCTGTCGACTCTCTGTAAGATTGGCGTGAATCCTGTCGACTCTATGTAGGATTGGAGTGTATCCTATGTCACATTGCTGTTGAATTGTGTCGGATCCTGTTTAGTCCTGGTGAATTGTGTGGTTGGGTGGATTTGATTGGATTAGTGATTGATGGCGCAGTCTTGGTCGAATGGTGGTTTTCCACAGGGGAAGAACGAGCATACCTGGATGGGGTAGAAATAAGACCTTGCGAAAGGGAGAGTGATGAGACTGGAGGAGGTACTTGGCCTTTCACATGATGGAGCGGACACTACCTTGGTTGGAGCCTAAGTTGAGCACACTTTGCTTCTAGCACGGTCACCTACCTTCCTTTAACTTCTTGTCCGAGATCATCGTCATTAACTCTCTCGGCTTCTCATTGGTGGAGATCCTTCCGCGTGCTCTCTGATGATTCGCTATCAGTTGGTCATGCTTAAAGGTGATTGGTTGTTGATTTGTCATGCTTAATTGAGATTGGCTTAGTACCTCCATTTTCGCCATGATTGCAATCCTCCAGGAAGAAGAAGGCCTTTGAAATTAAGTTTTATGGGTCCAGGGCAGTGACCTTTACTTCCTGGATGATGCAATCCTCTTAATTGTTATTTCCCCTTTCGCGCAGCCCAACTTTTATTAAATCTTTTGACGATACATTGCATAGATTGTGGTGGGGTTACATATTGCTATATACAGATTATCACATACATGCCCAACACCATAGATTACCTAGTCACAGAGTATTATATATAATTAAATAATAAAAATTAATATTTTAATGATATAACATCCAGCGAAAGTTTGATAATGCAATAATAAAATGAAAATAAACTCATCACCAGAAACTTGTTGCATTATTTAAATTTATTTCCAGGAGATTCACATCTATTGTAAAATATATATTGTAGCGTATATATTATTTTATGAATATTTTATTAATTTTAATATTTATACTTTTTACTACACTTTAAAATTCCCTGATTGACTTTCTTACATACGTTTTGATTTGGTTTTGTCTTAAATAAATCGCTGTGTCATCCTGTGAGGTTTGTCTTTCCCAATTTATATGCAACAATCTCTTTCTTTTATAATTTTTATTTATATAGGCCCCCACATACACAACAAAATAAGACTTCCCGGCTGAAAATATAAATTTGTAAAAATTAATTCTTCTTCAAATTATCATCTAATAGGGCAAAATAGCCTAGCAGCGAAAGCATTAAACTTTAGAACCTGATGTCCCTTGTTCGAACACGCTTTTCGCTATCTTTTTATTTTCTCTAATTATTTTTTGTAATCTCTTCCTCATTTTGTAAACATTGACTGATCAAAATTCGAAACTATTTTAAAGGCGTAAGATTCTTTCAATTATTATATATATATATATATATATATTTTTTTTTTTTGATAACAGATGGCGCACTAGTGCATCAAAATATTGACTGAGTTGTCAATAAATTTGTTTTAATTGTCAATTGTCACAACACACAACACACAGAAAACATAACAAACAACACAAAACACATACAAAAACATAATAAACAACACAATACACACAAAACAACAACACACCGAGAGAATTCCAAAAACTCGAAAGCTGGTCAAATTTATTTCTATAAAGTAATAAGGATATTTTGTTACAGAGTAGCGAAATATTTGATATAGTGTTCAGAGAAAGGACTTCCTGATGTTCCATGCATCCATTAGCCAAATCTCTGCTGAGTCGATACAAATGAGGCCCAGGAGTGTTGCTTCCGCCGGAAACCAACCAGACGACCTTCCTAACTTCCCAAACAATAGCTAGTACGGTCAATTAATGCTAAGTCTGCCCAGTTGTGAAATTACAATCTTGTCTCAAAAGTTCGTAAACACTTGAAAAAATTGAAATACCAATATTATTTACCATAATATTATTCACCGTTATGTATAATGTCTTTGTATTATGTATAAAGCAATTGTATGATGTATTATTATGCATTCGCCGTAATAATATTATTCGCCAAGTAATAAGAAAAACAACGTTAAAAAAACACGAACTTTTGGGTCAACCTTATATGTATACTAGCCGAATGACCCGGGCAACGCCCGTGTTTTAATTTGGACACGTGGACCTGTTGGATCATTAACGCCCGTGTTTCACCCGATTGAATGTTTTTATTCAAATACTATTTGTTACAATTATAAATTGGCGCCTTAAATAAATGCATATATTAGTTAATAACTATAGCCTATGTGCTTTATCTGTCTATGTACTGTTGGCTTCCGTAGGCGTCTCTTACTGGGAAAAATAAAGAGAGGATTCCATTTAGTTATAAACTAATATATGCATTTATTTAAGGAGCGACCCGCTCCCACACAATAGTTACAAAAACCAAAAAGCGAGTGGGGGGCAAAGTGTCTCGCGCAGTGGCGGCGCCATCGTAGCGAACCAATAGGAGAGAGCCATTCAAAAAAAAAAAAAAAAAGCAAACGGTGACAGAGATGAAGAACGCATGACGCTCGTAACTGTATATAGAATAAAACACAAAATTGGTATATTCTGACCGCTCACATGAGAATTTTTAGATGGCAGAGCGCCATCTAGTGGAACAAAAATCAACTGAACGTTGATTTAGCTTTTTCCATGATATTTGATCAACCCTGGATATACCAATTTTGTTTTTAATAACAACACCTGACCATATTTCTATTTAATTTCTTACAAACAAGCACATATATAGCCCCTCTCTGTTAGGAATAATTCTATATCTTACTTCAGTGCCTTCCTCTACTATAGGTGGGCACAGGATCTCTACATATCTCCCTCCTTCAATACCTTCCTCTACTGTAGGTGGCCCACATGGTCTCTCCATATCTTCCTCCTTTAGTGCCTTCCTCTACTGAGGGTGGGCCTCATGGTCTCTCCATATCTCCTTCCTTCAGTGCCTTCCTCTACTGAGGGTGGGCCTCATGGTCTCTCCATATCTCCGTCCTTCAGTGCCTTCCTCTACTGAGGGTGGGCCACATGGTCTCTCGATATCTCCCTTCTTTAGTGCCTTCCTCTACTGAGGGTGGGCCACATGGTCTCTCCATATCTCCCTCCTTCAGTGCCTTCCTATACTGAGGGTGGGCCACATGGTCTCTCCATATCTTCCTCCTTCACTGCCTTCCTCTACTGAGGGTGGGCCACATGGTCTCTCCATATCTTCCTCCTTCAGTGCCTTCCTCTACTGAGGGTGGGCCACATGGTCTTTCCATATCTCCCTCCTTCAGTGCCTTCCTCTACTGAGGGTGGGCCACATGGTCTTTCCATATCTCCCTCCTTCAGTGCCGTCCTCTACTGAGGGTGGGCCACATGGTCTTTCCATATCTTCCTCCTTCAGTGCCTTCCTCTACTGAGGGTGGGCCACAAGGTCTTTCCATATCTTCCTCCTTCAGTGCCTTCCTCTACTGAGGGTGGGCCACATGGTCTTTCCATATCTCCCTCCTTCAGTGCCTTCCTCTACTGAGGGTGGGCCACATGGTCTCTCCATATCTCCCTTCTTTAGTGCCTTCCTCTACTGAGGGTGGGCCACATGGTCTCTCCATATCTCCCTCCTTCAGTGCCTTCCTATACTGAGGGTGGGCCACATGGTCTCTCCATATCTTCCTCCTTCACTGCCTTCCTCTACTGAGGGTGGGCCACATGGTCTCTCCATATCTTCCTCCTTCAGTGCCTTCCTCTACTGAGGGTGGGCCACATGGTCTTTCCATATCTCCCTCCTTCAGTGCCTTCCTCTACTGAGGGTGGGCCACATGGTCTTTCCATATCTCCCTCCTTCAGTGCCGTCCTCTACTGAGGGTGGGCCACATGGTCTTTCCATATCTTCCTCCTTCAGTGCCTTCCTCTACTGAGGGTGGGCCACATGGTCTTTCCATATCTTCCTCCTTCAGTGCCTTCCTCTACTGAGGGTGGGCCACATGGTCTTTCCATATCTCCCTCCTTCAGTGCCGTCCTCTACTGAGGGTGGGCCACATGGTCTTTCCATATCTTCCTCCCTCAGTGCCGTCCTCTACTGAGGGTGGGCCACATGGTCTTTCCATATCTTCCTCCTTCACTGCCTTCCTCTACTGAGGGTGGGCCACATGGTCTTTCCATATCTCCCTCCTTCAGTGCCGTCCTCTACTGAGGGTGGGCCACATGGTCTTTCCATATCTTCCTCCTTCAGTGCCTTCCTCTACTGAGGGTGGGCCACATGGTCTTTCCATATCTCCCTCCTTCAGTGCCTTCCTCTACTGAGGGTGGGCCACATGGTCTCTCCATATCTCCCTTCTTTAGTGCCTTCCTCTACTGAGGGTGGGCCACATGGTCTCTTCATATCTCCCTCCTTCAGTGCCTTCCTATACTGAGGGTGGGCCACATGGTCTCTCCATATCTTCCTCCTTCACTGCCTTCCTCTACTGAGGGTGGGCCACATGGTCTCTCCATATCTTCCTCCTTCAGTGCCTTCCTCTACTGAGGGTGGGCCACATGGTCTTTCCATATCTCCCTCCTTCAGTGCCTTCCTCTACTGAGGGTGGGCCACATGGTCTTTCCATATCTTCCTCCTTCAGTGCCTTCCTCTACTGAGGGTGGGCCACATGGTCTTTCCATATCTTCCTCCTTCACTGCCTTCCTCTACTGACGGTGGTCCACATGGTCTTTCCATATCTTCCTCCTTCAGTGCCTTCCTCTACTGACGGTGGTCCACATGGTCTTTCCATATCTTCCTCCTTCAGTGCCTTCCTCTACTGAGGGTGGGCCACATGGTCTTTCCATATCTTCCTCCTTCAGTGCCTTCCTCTACTGACGGTGGTCCACATGGTCTATCCATATCTTCCTCCTTCACTGCCTTCCTCTACTGAGGGTGGGCCACATGGTCTCTTCATATCTCTCTCCATCACGAGACAATAAAACTGACAAGTTTGGCGAAGATTTCCATCTACAAGTACCATCTTGGTCTTGATTCGGGCAATGTCGCCAACACATCGACCTGCCTACTCAGTGGGAAAGAACTCTTGCAGTTCACCAGTTGAACTACCACTCCTATAGAGAAGAACTTTAAAGTTTGAAAGCTTGTGTTTTATCGTTATAATAAAATAAACATTTATTCTTCGTTCCTAAGCCTTTTGTTATCTACTTATATAATTGCCTTATTCTGTCTGTGTGAAGTTCACGGATAGATTTTGGTCAGAATGGATAAAATAAAAAAAAGTGTCAAGGGATGGGAATCGAACCCACGACCTTCCGCTTACCGGGCAGATGCCATGACCACTAGGCTACCCTGGACATATCTTTCCGTTCATAAAGTTAATATATGATGCCAATATATATAATAATTGTATAAACGAATGCAAGACAAAATCACCGCGAATGTTTCTTTTTTTTAAGGCAATTTCTTTTTAAGGCAATTATCGTTTTGCACAATTACTTAATCTTTTAAAATAAATAACAATACTTAAATGAAAATATGTTTCTTTAAATAAAATAAAATAAACTTTTAAATCGGTAACCTTTATGAGAACCTTTAAATATATATAAGTACCTTTAATCGATAATCTTTATAAGAATAAAATATGTAATTCATTAAATATAAATTTAATAACTAATAATAGTTCTCTTTGATCTAAATCGAAATATTTATAGACGCTCGCTCGATTTGAAGATTTATATCGTAACTAATCTGACTGAAATTTTAACAGTATATAGAGTAGAATCTGGAAAAACTTTTAGTGAATTTTTCAGGTCTCTATCCCGAATATTCGTCGCGTTTGCCCCTTTTGCTCTCGGGCTGAGCCTCTAGCGGTGAAGATGGGAGGTAATATCAGCTAACCTAATGTACATGTAAAGTTTGGAGCGGGACGTTTCACAAGAGTGACATCCACGGCGCCAATTTATAATTGTAACGAATAGTATTTGAGTAAAATATTTAATCGGGTAAAACCCGGGCGTTGCCCGGGTCATTCGTCTAGTATATAATATAGGTATATGTAGACATGATAACATTTCAATAAATATTCCCAAAAAGCAAATATTTAACTGTAGCCAAGGTTATCAGTAAATACAAGATTAACCTGACAACTCGACCAAGAAGTCTCCAAGTTGGGAGAGAGAGAAGTTTCTAAACAAACTTTACCTAGAAACAAAGTAAAAACGGAGGAATGAGAATTTTCTTTCTCTTCCTTATTATTTTGTTCTCTCAGAAGAATCTCATTAAAGATTAATCGAGTGGGCAACACTGTGCAAACAGTCGTCTTTGTTTCCATAGGTTCATATTGGCTGTATATGGTTTATTGGTCTTTCTTATTTTATGCTCGGACGCCTTCTTCTTGGAAAACTTTTAACACATTCTAATTCTGCCTTCCACTCTCTTTCTGTATACTAGGCTAGGTTTTGATCAAAATGAAATACAAGAAATTATGTATATATAATTTATTGATTTCTCAGGAATCCTCTGGGACCAAAGTTTGGTCGTAGAGGTACAGTCTGCACCTCGCTGACGAGGGCCAACAGCCCGAAACGTGTTCGTGGTTGACTTTTTTTGATTTATCAAGAAATTGGGTTGGCCAAATATCACGGACAAGTTAAATAAACGTTTAGTTTATTTTTGTTCCACTAGATGGCGCTCTGTCATATAGAATGCTCATGTGAGCCTGGTCAGGTTATGTCTTTTTTGTTTTTAATATCAACACCTGACCTTTTTTTAATTTTTTACTTTTTAATGTTTTCATATATTTATTGTTGCATCATGATTAATGCGCGTATTTTAAAAATTATTTATAATATTATTTTTAATATATTTAAAATTTAAATTATATATTTATTTATTTTATAAAACAGATTATTACTATAAAATATTATGTACTATAAAACATTTGTATTTTGATACACTAAAATACCCCACCTGCTTTAAACTTTGATATGATAAATAAAGAGATATTCTAGGTGCTACCTAAATATATAGTTGTCTTATTATTGACTGGTTTAACCTTGCAAGATGGTTGAGACACGTTCTGGAAAGATGCAAGACACGTCTGAGGAGAGACTCAAGACTGAAGAATCTGCCAAACCGCAGCCCAGTGCAACAATTGGTAGAGATGTAAGTGCCGACCCAGTTGACTTGAACCCCAACATAGACATCCCCAAATATGATGGAACAGAAGACCCTCGCCCATGGATTGAGTCCCTTGAAGAAATTGGCTTCCTGTACCATTGGGCAGAATATATTATTTCTCGCTATGCAGCCATGAACATGATTGGTAGCGCCAAAACCTGGCTGGACCTACACAAGATAAGTTTCACCAGCTGGGAACATTTCAAGAGCCGCCTAATTCAGGATTTTGCCTCAGACACCAACAAAGAAGAAATGAAGATGAGGCTGAACAGAATGCAGCAGTGGAATGAACCTGCAATCAGGTTTGCAGAGGATATCCTGGTTCTGTGCAACAAGGTCGACCCCCAAATGAAAGAAGAGAATAAAATAAATTGGGTTATTGGAGGGTTAAAGAAAGAATACTCTTTTGCCCTCTACTTAAACCCTCCTTTCAAATAAGAAAGAAAGATTGAGATTGAAACTACTTTATTACATTGTTCATATTTGGTTATATATAATGTTAAATATAAAATAATAGAGAGAGAGAGAGAATTAAAAATAAATAAATAAATTATATATGAATTATTTATGGTTTTGCAAAAATATCTGAAAAGCTAATTATATTAAATAGGTTTTAATTAAATAATAAATTAGTTTTTTATATTTAAAATTGTTTATATATACAGCATATATATGTTTGTTAGTTTATTTAAAATTAAAACATTTCATATATTTTATAAATTTAGAACAAAATTCCTCAAAATAATTTAATAAACTATCTTTGACCAGTGTCCCGCATGTAATATTATTTTCTTTTTCGAATTTGTGAAAAAATCAAAAGGTGAGCCTATATATCTACTTATATAATTGCCTTATTCTGTCTGTCTGAAGTTCACGGATAGAATGCGCGCCCATTGGCTGCCGGCGAACACGTGACCTCCCTGCCCCCCTCTAGACAACCCTGTTATCAGCTGTGTGATACATACATCTGTCTATAGCGGCCATTCTAGACAACCCTGTTATCAGCAGTGTGTTACATCCACCTGTCTATACAGACTACCCTGTCTATAGCGGTCACTTTAGGCAACCCTGTTATCATCAGTGTGTTACATTCACCTGTCTATACAGACCACCCTGTCTATAGCGGTCACATTAGGCAACCCTGTTATCAGCAGTGCGTTACATCCACCTGTCTATACAGACCACTCTGTCTATAGCGGCCACTCTAGACAACCCTGTTATCAGCTGTGTGATACATACACCTGTCTATACAGACCACCCTGTCTATAGCGACCACTCTAGACAACCCTGTTATCAGCTGTGTGATATATCCACCTGTCTATACAGACCACCCTGTCTATAGCGGTCACTTTAGGCAACCCTGTTATCATCAGTGTGTTACATTCACCTGTCTATACAGACCACCCTGTCTATAGCGGTCACTTTAGGCAACCCTGTTATCAGCAGTGTGATACATACACCTGTCTATACAGACCACCCTGTCTATAGCGACCACTCTAGACAACCCTGTTATCAGCTGTGTGATACATCCACCTGTCTATACAGACCACCCTGTCTATAGCGGCCACTCTAGGCAACCCTGTTATCAGCTGTGTGATACATCCACCTGTCTATACAGACCACCCTGTCTATAGCGGCCACTCTAGGCAACCCTAGGAAGCAAGATGTATACAAGGTGTAGACAAGATGAAGATCTACTTATATAATTGCCTTATTCTGTCTGTGTGAAGTTCACTGTGTGAAGTTCACGGATAGATTTTGGTCAGAATGGATAAAATAAAAAAAGTGTCAAGGGATGGGAATCGAACCCACGACCTTCCGCTTACCGGGCAGTCTACTTATATAATTGCCTTATTCTGTCTGTGTGAAGTTCACGGATAGGCTATAGGCTCATTATTTCTTTATACCGTTATTATACCGTTATATTATATATAGTTAAAACATTTTAAAAACACACATTTTGGAACGGGACGTTTCACAAGAGTGACATCCATGGCGCCAATTTATAATTGTAACGAATAGTATTTGAATTAAAACGTTTTTAAAATATATTCGCACTCGGGTAAAACCCGGGCGTTGCCCGGGCCATTCGTCTAGTTATTTATAAAAATACAAATAATTATTAAATTATATAATAAAATAACACAGTTTATATATTTATATGATAATATTAAACTGATTAAGTTTGAACAGGAAATTTGAAAGCATGAACATTATTTTTAAAGTAAACTTAAATATGAAATTCGTTCAATTGAAATATTCGAAAAATTTGGTAAATTATTCATATTATCTGCATGTAAAACACACATATTTTTTACATAAAGATATTGATAAAAACATCCTTGTAAAACGACACTTGAAGTTACACCGCATGAGTTTCTTTTTAACGACGGTCCATATGAAGTCCTTTTTAGGAAACCCAAAATTTACAAACTGAAAATTAAAAAGAGATCCACGTGGGTGTCAATCGACCGCCTCAAGCCTGCTTTCACATCAGAAGGACCGATGTTTTCCCAAGACCCGAACTTGGCAAGCCAATAAGATTGCATAGGATCGCTGGAAAGAACCTACTGGAGGGGGAGTAGTGTGGCGACTACACTTTGCTTCAGCGAGCCGAACTAGGACGGCCTCGGCAACCGCGGGCGTCAACCTGACTACGCATGCGCGCGGGACGTCATCAGAGACTCTGGCCACTGACGCGGTAAACATCTAGGCTAACTCCGGCGGCCGTTACTTCAACCGTTGCTTCTTTTCTATTTTTATATTTCTGGCTTTAAATAAATTAATTTTAATTATAATTTTATCAGCAGCCTTTCCACAAGCCACACCAACACATCACGCAACAATCCTACATATACATTACAAACTTTAAATGCATAATATAATTAATAATGAAGGCGATCCACGGGTTTAACAATTCGTCCACTCCGGGTTCTTATCTGGCCGTCTTCTGAGTCGTTAGAGGGATAATCCACAACTGGGGTCTTTTCATTTTCAACCAGTTCCTCCCCCGAAAAGGTCGGCGTCGATGGGTCGGCTGGATATTGCACTGTATCTCCTTTTCGTAGATGGAACCTGTTTCGACGTAAAGTCCCAACTGGAGTATCAACCATATATGACCTTGGTGTCGATGCTTTCTGCTTTACAATCCTCCAGATTCGCATATCTGTAATCCAAACCGTGTCACTTTCGGATAGCTCCTCCATGTCCGTAGCTCCGCAGCGTCGATCATATCTGGATTTCATATCCTTTCTCCTTCTCCCCTCCTTTCTTTTCAGGGTCTGAGAGTCCACCAACCTTGGATTAAGATTCTCTGGTGCAATTGGCAAGGTCGTTCGGAGTTTACGTCCCATGAGAAGCTCAGCAGGGCTGTAACCGTTCTCCAAAGGGGTCGATCGATACACCAGGAGTCCAAGCGATGGGTCTTGATTTTTCTTGAGGATCAACTTAGCAATTTTCACACCTGCTTCTGCCATCCCATTGTTCTGCGGGAATCGAGGACTTGAAGTGACATGCGTGAATCCGTACTGCCTTGCGAAATTTGCAAATTCACGAGCAGCTCCAAATTGCGTCCCATTATCGCTTACAATAGTTTCTGGTATTCCATGTCGGGCAAATATGGATTTGCAACTACGCACCACCACATTGGCTGTGAGCCGATCCAGCTGAATCATTTCAGGAAAGCGAGAATAATAGTCAATGACGACTAGATACCACTTATTCTCGAACTTGAACAAATCCATTCCAATCTTTTGCCACGGTCGTGTAGGAAAGTTGGTTAGTATCAAAGGTTCATGTTTTGAGACGGCTTCCTGGATACAGACACTGCACTTTCTGACCGTTTCCGCGATCTCTTCCGAAATTCCAGGCCACCATACCGTCTCACGTGCGCGAAGTCTTGTTTTTGTAATCCCGAAGTGCCCAGCGAGCAACTTATCTAGGATCTCCAGTTTCATACTTGCTGGAATAACAAGACGACAGCTACGCATCAGTAGTCCATTTTGAACGCCGAGTTCATCCTTGACATGCCAATAAGAGAGCAGAGCCTGTGACATCTTCTTCTTATTTGGCCAGCCTTGCTCAAGGTAGTTGACTACTGCTTTCAGTGTCGTGTCTTCTTGTTGAGCTTCAAAAATCTTCGTCAACATCTCGTCTTTGTCGGTTATACACGAGAGAACTGCATTTATATGCGCTGAGGTTGGCCGTTCGTTTTCACCTCCCTCGGTTGTAAGAAGTGGTTGTCTGGATAATGCATCGGCGTCGAGCAGCTCCTTTCCAGGGATATGCACTATTTCGAATCCAAACCTCATCATACGCATTCGGAAACGTTGCAGTCTTGGGGTCAGCGAACTCAATTCTTTCGTCGAAAATAGAGGAATGAGAGGCTTATGGTCGGTCTCAATTCGAAAACGCTTTCCAAGCAGGAAATCTTGAAAACGTTCGCAGGCCCATGTAATTGCGAGAGCCTCTTTCTCGATCTGAGCATATCGTTTTTCGGTAGGTGTCATAGTTCTAGAAGAATAAGCAACAGGTCGCCAGATTCCATTCTTACCTTCTTGCTTCAGTACCGCTCCCAAGCCGTATGAAGATGCGTCGGATGACACCATAGTTGGTTTCCTGACGTCGTATGCTGAGCAATTTTTTCAACTTTCGGAATGCTCGCTCCTGGCTGCAATCCCAAACGAAGTCTTGACCTTTCACCAAAAACTGATTCAGTGGAGCCACAATTTCAGATAAATTTTCCACAAAGCGTCCCAGATGGTTCACCATGCCAAGAAATCTTCTTACGCCATGAACATCGGTCGGAACAGGCATCTTCGCCACTGCTTCGATTTTCGCTGGATCTGGTCGGATACCGTCTTCATTCAGTATGTGCCCAAGAAAATTAATTCTTGGCACGCCGAAGACACACTTGGCCTCGTTTAGTGTAACTTTCGCCTCTTTCAGTTTTCAGAGCACTAAACGAAGAATTCGATCGTGAGTCTTGGAGTCGGAGGCAAATATCAGGATATCGTCCAGGTAACACATTACACCGTCCATGCCTTGCAAGATTATTAACATAACTTTCTGAAAATACTCTGGGGCGAGTGAGATTCCAAATGGCATCCTGCAGTATTTATATCTCCCAAAAGGAGTGATGAAGGTCGTTAAATGCTGGCAGTTCGGGCTCAACTGAATCTGGTGAAAGCCACTGTTCGCGTCCAGTTTCGAAAAGAATCTTGCTTCCCCCAGTTGCCCCAGCATGTGCTCCTCCACTGGCATGGGATGCACTTCGCGCTGTACATGTTCGTTCAGCCTTGAGAGATCCACACAGAGTCGTATGTCGTCATTCCGTTTACCAGCAATCACAGTCGGTGCACACCATTCAGTCGCAACGTTAACTTGTGCTATGATTCCCGCCTTCTCGAGCTATCCAATCTTGTTTTGAGCTTTTCCATCAAAGGTTTTGGTACCTGTCGAAGAGTATGCACAGCATATGGTTTTGCTCCAGGTTTCAATTTGATTTCGTAAGGGTTTCCGATCTGTCCCAGTCCTTCAAATACTTCAGGGAATTCCTTGATCGGGTTAATTATCGTCGCAACCACTTCAATCCGCCTCGCCAGGTTCAAGAGCTCACATGCCTGGCGACTCAGAAGAGGTTCACTCAAACGACGAATGACATAAATCTTCTCCTTGATTTCATAATTACCATTTCGCAGCGTTGATATAAACATACCCACAGTCTGAAGTTCGGAGAATTCAGCAGCTCTAATGTTGATATCACTTTCCACTAGTCGTTGCTGTCCCATTATCTTCTTGAAGAGACACAGAGGAACACATGTAACATCCGCCTGGGAGTCGAGCTTGAACTTCATCTGTTTCCCGTTCACTTGGATTTCTGCTGTCCATCGCCTCCTGCACTCGCCTTCATCATCATCGTGATTAGATGAATCCTCCACAGCTGAGACCTCCAGGAGAAAATAAATTTTTATTCATCAAGTTCAGAAACAGCTTTGACTTCCGCAGTCTTCGCTTGCTTATCTGGGCAGCAATTTGCAAAATGGCCAGTTTTTGAACATAGATTACATCTTTGTCTTTCAGCACGGCAGGCCTGTCATTCCCTGTGGGTGAAACCTCCGCATTTTGGACATCGTGATCTTGTTTTGGCTGACTTCTCCTTCTTCTTCGAAGGCTGCTGTTGTTGTTTCGGTGATTGTTTCTTCGAGTTGAATTTCACCTGATTGACCTTTTGGCTTGCTGAGGGACGCTGCAAGTCGACTTGCTGCTGTCGAACGGCTTCCTGCTGTCGAACCAATTTCACCGCCTTTTCTAAAGTCAGTTCGCTGTCCAACTGCATTCTTTCAGATAAAGCTTTGTCCCTCACTCCAACCACTATTCGGTCACGGATCAACTGCTCATGAAGACCCTCAAATTCGCAACTATCAGCCAATTTGTACAATGAAGTGATGAATTCGTCCACTGGCTCCCGATCCTCTTGGATTCTTGAATTAAATTTCGCACGTTCGTAGATAATATTCTTTCTGACACAGAAGTGGCTGTCGAACGCCTTGAGGACTGAATCAATTTTCGTTGCCTCTTCCTCCTTTTCGAACTTGAAGGTCCTGAATATATCATCCGCGCGGTCACCCATCAAGTACATGAACAAATCGATCTTGTCCGCCTCCTCTTTCTTCTTTATTCCACTGACCACGAGGTATCGTTCGAATCTCTTCCTCCATTTGGGCCATTCGTTGGGAGTCAAGAAGTCGAAGGTTTCTGGAGGTTGAATCTGAGCCATATTGAATTATCTTCCAAGGTACGCAAAACTCGATATTTTGCAATATACGGGTTCGAATTTTATCCAGTTATATCGCTGCCACCATGTTTTAATGTTCATCCGTACAAAGTTCAAAACAATAATTACCCACCCGTGCAGGCACGGTCACGCTCCGCCGCGTCACGTGGGAAAACATCCAATGTTCTCAGCACATACTTATATAAATATGTATTATTTTCACACTTATTTTAAAAATTAATTTCCAATATGTATTTTATATGCAAATATATTCTCTATTTTAATAATTTGTTTCAACATGAGAGAGATATACCTATTAAAATATTTTATGTAACATTTATTTATAAAATTATATTTTTAACAAAAAATTATTTTGAAATTTCTGAATTAAAAATAATCAACATAATTAATTTTTAAAATGGTAATAATTTAAAAAATACAAATTATAGTTACATAATATTCTTTTGACAAACATTTTTTGAATTACACATTATTTTTACAACAATTTTAAAACATAAAATCGAATCAATTAGAAAAATATTGTTTATTACACAAGAGGGAATTATTATATAACTTTGAGTAGAAATTTCCTTATATATAAACGCTCATATTATTATTGTTGTGTGATATATACTTTTAATTTTTCTAAATAATAATTATATAATAAAGTCCAAGCACAATGAAGAAATGTTTATTATATTATAGTGGAAAAACAGGAGCTTTAAACCTCGTTGTTTTTATTTAGATGTGGAAATCACAAATAAACGTGAGAACAATACTTTTTTAATATGAGATTAACATTTACCTATATAAAAATTCGAAACTATTGCCACATGGAAAATTAGGGAAGACCAACTTCGGAATGAGACAACAATTTATTTCAGGCAAGAACAAACTATGAGTGATAAACAAATAATAAGCAAAAGAGGGAAGTGTTCAGAGTATAGCAAAATATAAACAAAAAATAATACTCTGCTAATTAAATAATAAATACTTTGTTACATAGATTCTTCCCTATGGAAGCTGTGACCCACAGCTAGCAATTATTGTAGTTACTGATATGGATCTGACGTGCTTCTGCCAAGGATTCCATCGAATTCTTGGAACCTTGTCCCTAGTACCTTTGAGTCCTTTTTCTTGCGGCGTGAAGAGCGGCTTTGTCGTCGTATCGTCTATAAGAACATCTTCATCTTGGAGGGAAGTCTTGACACGTTGGTGGAATCCTGGAGCCAGTCTCCGAAAATGTACATATATCCAGACATTAACGCCATGGTTCCATTGCCTGATATTACTAGTAAAGACATTTGGTGTACATAAAGTATGAGTAGTCACAAACCTCTTACCACCGTGATTTTCATGACCAGTACTGTATGTACAAGAAGTAAAAACAAAATATACCTTTTACACATACACAATCACTTTGTCCTTCAAATAAAAGACACTTCGGCCAGACAATAAAAATATTTACTGGTCGAAGTGTCTTATATTTGAAGAACAATGAATGCCGGCCAGGCAGCCTCTATCTTTACGACAATCACTTTGAATGTGTTATCAATATTACACTGATATTATCAAGAAGATGTCGCCGTATAGAAATTCATTTTAAGAAATTGCTAGATGCTATCCAGCTACCAGTATTTCAAGAACTACATGTAGGAATATCACCACACAGTCATCAAATACAATCAATCTTATAATCTTAATAATGTTCCTTGAGCATCTTGTCAGATATCATAGATGAAATATTAAATTAACTTTGTAAAAAAAAAAGTTTCATTTTCTGGAATTATAAATCAATCATATCCCAACATCATATGAAATTGTGAACATGATTTTCTTATTTTCATAGCTTATAACATTTAAAATATATATCAAATTTATCTTGGTTTGTAAAATTATTCAGTTTCCTGGGACACGAGTCTTCAACAATTGGTCAGTTCTAGGGCCCTAGCTTTGCTGGCGCCATCAGGTCAGATCCGATGGTGGGGTTAGTAAAAGCTAGAAGTGGAATAGGACTTCTCAGGACCATTTAGGGCTCCTGGGGGGTGAACCGCCAAAAAGGGTAACGCGCCGAGGCAGGTACTTCCAGAGTGGTGAGGAAACTCTGCCGGATAAAAGTTTATTTTTTCAGGAGATACCTTTTATCCAAAATAATATATATATATATTAATAATGCATTGATATATATATAATAGAAATATAATTTAAAGTGATAAAATGCACACACCTTGAGAAAAAAATGTCAAACCTTTATCCAAGGTAGGATCAAAACATTCCCGAACTTTTAAAAAAATTATTATTTATTCATAGTATAGTAATTTAAACATGAAAATTTTCAAAATAGGAGCCTTGTTTATCTACACATTTATTTTTCTAGCGTGAAAAAAGCTGTTGAAATGCTAGTTCAAAGTCAAATTTTCTAAGCTTGTTCAGCTCCACCGTTGCATTTTCAATTACTTCTGATGACAATGAAAAGCGCCTCCGTTTTAACGTCATTTTAAGTTTTGGAAAGGAGAAGAAATAGCATGGGGCGATATCAGAAGAGTAAGGAGGATGTGGCAAGACAGATACAGAGTGTTTGGCTAAATAGTCTTGAACAATAATGGCTCTATGAGCAGGGGCATTATCTTGTAGCAATTTCCACTGTTTTGATTTAAAATTTTTTTTTTCTTCTTATCGCATCACGAAGGAGCACAAGTATTTCTTTGTATACCTGTTTATTAATAGTATTCCCCTCTTTAATAAATTCATAATAGACAAGTCCTTGATAATCGAAAAACACTACAAGCATTACTTTTCCTTTGGACTTGTCAAGACAAACTTTCTTCCTCCTTGGAGAACTTGGTGTGTGCCATTCGAGTGATTGTTTTTTGGTTTGTGGATAAAAAAAAGCACCATGTTTCATTAGCAGTTATTCTTCTTTTGAAAAATCAGAATCATTATTTGCAGTTTAATTATATCTTTTTAAATTGATAATCTGGTTTCTCTTTGTTGATCTGTTAAATTTCGTGAGAAAATAACCACAAAGTTTTATCATGTTTAAATTATCACCAATAATTTTTTGGCAACTACCACACGAAATCCCAAGTATTTCTGATATATTATCAATAGTAATTTTTCTATCAGCAACAATTAAACCCCTTACCTGTCCAAGATTGCGATCCGTTGTTGATGTCAATGGCCGACCTGACCTTGAATCATCTGCGATGGTATTGCGGCAATCTTTAAAACGTTTATACCAGAAATAAACCTGCGTTTGTGGCAATTTTTCGTCTTCATAAGCCTCATTCATTAATGCTAATGTCTATGAGAAAGCCTTTTTTTTTCACACAAGCCTTTTTATTGGGGCATCCAGCCCTATACATGATTCCCCTATGTCTATGAGAAAGACCTTTTTAAATTTACACAAAATTTTATATTTGCACTTTGCTCAAATGATGTAATTGCAGAAACCGACGCGAGCTAAATACTTACAACAAAAATATGCCTAAAATGAAAACTACGCATGAGAATTTACTGGCGTTGCTAAAAAATTAAATTATAGTTTAGACATTATGATTTACAGTAAAATTGATTTTACATTTTTAAAAAGTTGTTTATATTTTATTTTTTAAAAGTTCGGGAACTTTTTGATTCTACCGTGTATTTCGCTATACAATCATCTTCCTTGTTACTGTAATAATAAAATCTCCTCCTTTTAATGTGAACTCGTTCTGGATTCTTCTACGGCATCACTAGTGAACAAAAGCCATCTACATCCCAACATGTAACAATATGATAATCGAGAAGGCGCCATAATCGTTTCTCGGCGTGCCGAGAGGAGACTAAAAGAGACATTGGATTTTCTTAATCTACCAGAACACACTGTTTAACATGTGCACTGAAGCAGTCTGATGAGGTCGACAGTGACGAAGAAGGAACGTCTGCAAGAAAAAGCACTCGCTTCGATCGGAAAGGGTAAGTGACGAAGAATTTGTCAAATGTCAAGATTGATGGAGACCCCTGGAAAAAAGATCATGAGAGCCATAGACAAGAAGTTGGGTATTGACCTATTACAATTAGAACTTTACATTAGAGCAACTATGGTCTCAAGCCTATGCCCTTTAGAAATACCAATTGATGACTGAGGCTATGAAGGAAAGGAGAAAAGGAAAGGCTACTGCTTTCCTCAGAAACCTGACACATGACTCTTGTGGCGCTCTGAGGTTCCTCTCTGATGAAAAGCACGTTGAATAGGACCAAATTTAAATGCCAGGAATGGTCGTTGGATTTGTAAAGACCCCTCAAAGGCACCTTTCGTGATGCACACGAGATTCCCTGCTCCCGTGATCTTCTTTGACGTCATCAGAACTGAAGGGTATGTCATGTCTCCCCACTTCTTTGAACAGGGCTTCAGGGTGGACGCTGACACCTACATGAATGTCTTGGAGGCCGTTTTAAAGCCTTGAATGCACATGGTAGCCCCAGAAAGGAAGTTTTTATTTTAACACAACTCAGTTCTAGTCTATAAGGCAAAGAAGACAGACTTTGGCCGACTTTAACATCCCCAGGCACTGGAGATCCGAGTTTTACTCTATTCAACAGCATAGACTAGAAAAAAAATCTTCTCTAATATTTTATCCATTATCTGCTAGACCTTTTTAGGCCGAGTTAATGCAAAATTAAACACCGAAGTGTGAGAGACCCTCGTAGACTTATTCCCAGGAAAAACCAATGTCATCTACGCAAAGTTTGTCGCAACCAAAATATTTTAAAAAATACTCCAAGACCAAATAACTCTTGTACCTCAACTACATATACGTTAGGAGGTAATTATTATGAACACCGAGACTGAAGGATTGTACACACAAGACCAACTTTTAGTCAGAATAGTGCACTCGACAACGCTCTCCGAGTAGAAGAACTCGACCCCTAATTTCGAGGCACCTATTCTTCATCACTACGTGGTACGCATTACAATAATTCCAAATTTTTGAACCTCTACCTCAGCACTCTAAGACCACCTCCAGTGCTCCAGTGACGCCCAGCTACCCCCGATGCTCCTATCAGTCTTCAAGTACTGCAAAGGCATCACAAGTACACCTGATGGGATGGTGGCGAAAGGTAGGGAGGCGCTATGCAGGCTGTCTAGATTGTCTCTGAACAGAAGGGGAAAGGAGGGTACCATTTTAAGAACCTCTACCTTTCCTTCGTCGAGCCAATACTACTATACTACGCTTCCAGGGCCTGGTGGCAGCGAAATAGGGACCACAAGGTGGCATCGGAAAGGGTGCAAAGGACGACGGCCGTTGGGATCACAGGAAGATACCATACTACCAGCACAGAAGCACTGTTGGTCCTCGCTGGGTTAGTCCCCCTGGGGTTAAACCTAGAGGAGGAAGCCATCAGGAAAAACATTTGCATAGATAGGAAAGACGCCTTGTGGTGATAGAAGTGCCATGGATTGAAAGAGGGCCCCGAATAAACTAGCATCATTGAAGGAAATTAGTTGGCAGATAGGCTCGCGAAGGATGGATGCCAGAAAGGAATATCAGTGGATTTCCCAATAACTAAGAAAGAGGTGTATAGGAGAGTCAGGGGGCACGTCCAGGACCTGTGGTTAGACAGATTTAGGAACAGCGGATAAAGAGGGGGGTATACAATTGGGTGAACACGCCCAAGTACTATGTAAAGGCTATGTCCCTCAAACTTAGTGGTATCGGGACATGGATTCTTCCCCAGGAGTCTCCACAGATTTAAAAATTAAAAGCAATCCTGATTGCATCTGTGGAGAAAGGGATCTGGGAGCACGCCATTGTCCAAGCACACCTTGAATTGTCCAAGAGTGGTGGGTGTGAAAGAGGAGAGAAGAAGAGCGGGGAACGCTATCGAAACTGAGATTCTGAGATTTCACAGCAAGCTTCTTGAGAAAGCCCACGACGTGGCAGCTGAACTTTATCTCAGCTGTGGGTGAACAGGGTCGATCGGTGGCCGCGGTCCCTGCTGGACACAGTAGATAGTTTCTCTATTGTGCTGTGACTGAAGGCCACCGGTATATAAATATTTCTAGGTGATTTAATCTGGGAGTTGGTTTTCCAGTACCAAATCCGAAACCCAGTTTGGATCCTGTTGCTTGGCTATTGAGCAGGATAGCAGCTAAGGGAATGCTTAGCATGCCAGCTTATGGACTTAAAGATTTGGGAGGCCATCTGCTTCTAGAATGTATTGTTCAATTCGGCCCATATATGAGACAGTAAGACGGAATCTTAGGTATGTTATTTTAGCACACTATGGACATGGGTTTTTAGGGCAGTAGAATATCACATATATATTTGCATAGAGCACTGCTCTTCAGAAAACAATTCACCACTGATGAACCAAGCCCTCTCATTATTTTTTATCGCAGTAAGGACAGTAGAAATGTTTGATTATTTGTGAGAGAAATGCTTAATGGTTTTATATCTCATGTATAGATGCCCCTTTTATATCTTTTAACTAAATATGTATCTGAGAAATAAAGTATTTAAAAGCACTAATGTTTCTTTTTCGCATAAATCAAACCTCTATACTGTCCTTGCTGCGATGAAAAATATTGAGAGGGCTTGGCTCCTCAATGGTGAAACCCTACCAGACCACTTCTTCGAGCTCTAATACTGTATTGGACTATTCTGCTTATATATTCTACACTGAATGGTGAAATCTCAGAAATGGTATTCGGGTAAACTATGGATATAAGCTTTTAGGACAGTAGAATTACCTATAAATATTTGCATCGAGCAATGCGCTTCCGCAAACAGGTACGTTATTGCTTTATATTAATTTATGCCTAACTTGTCCTTATTGTTTGAGGAAGAGCCTCGCTCGATGCAAATATTTATATGCAATTCTACTCTCCTAAAATCTTATCTCCATAGTTTACCAATATAATACATATTCATTCCTGCCTGGGCTGCTTGCTGATTTTGTTAAATTAAATTTACTTAAATACCATTTCTGAGATTCCACCCTTCAGTGCAGCGTATAAAATCAGAATCGTCCAATACAGTATTAGAGCTCTAAGAAACGGTCTGGTAGATTAAATTGGTGAAACTGCTGGAAGAGATCCACCATTGTATTTGGTTA
>CP092871.1:71417512-71442098 GCA_030710605.1 Cordylochernes scorpioides | reverse complement strand
GCAACTTTAAAACAGCTACAAATATCGAAGTTATATAATCATAAATAATTTCTGACATATTTCACCTATATGAAATTCACTATTAGCAAACTATATAAATGCGCATATAATTATTCTAAACCTTTCCATAGCTTTGTCTTCAATATTGTTATGATGCTTTTCAGCAGTCGTTGTTTGCGTACAAGGTTTAATGTAGGTTCATTGTGGGTACAGATTAGTTCGTTATACTTTATTGCCAGGAGCTGTTAATGGGATTGAGAACTAGGTACATTTAGATGGACTTGTCTCAAATGTCCGCTATCAGAAGGATCTTCCTTGTCAACGTTCCGCTCCATGCTGTCCACGTCCAGCCTGTGCTACACCACCTTGTAGGCCGCTCCGATGCCGTGGTCCTGGTACCGTCTTGCAGGATCATCCACACTCCTGGAGGCAACTCTCCGCGTTTTCCACTATCCGCAGATGTGACCAGAATCTGACTTCCCCCACACACGAATGCCATTTTTTGGCACCTGTTCCCCTGACACATGGCCATCCCCCGCAGCTGGAGTACATCCATCTTCCCCCAACTTTACTTTTGAATCTTGGCTTCTCAGATAGTTTGTCTTCCATTTTACAACATATACGAAAATATATAACACTATCAAGAATCATACCACCTGAATTATCTATCTATAAGAATATGATATCCAAACCATCGCTATAAGAAATGTATATATTCATTGTACAATATTCATAATAAGGTTTTATATGTATAGAAAGCATTTTTAGATTAGATAAAACAGCCTCCCCTCGCGCCATGATTACTTAAGTTACATGTGAATGTCCTCCTTCTTGAAACCACACTTTTCACCTATAAATCGGATTTCATATATAGTACCTATGACATATTAATAACATAATTTCTAACATTTGAATTCTGTTAGAGGCAGCAATTGTTTTGACAATAAATTAGGCTTTTATTAATTTAGTCCCTTTGACATTTAAAAAATTAATTACGTTATTTATTTCTGTCAACATTTTCTTAATATATATCCAGACATTAACCCCATGGTTCCATTGCCTGATAATACTAGTCAAGACATTTGGTGTACCTAAAGTAAGAGTAGTCACAAACCTCTTACCACCGTGATTTTCATGACCAGTACTGTATGTACAAGAAGTAAAAACAAAATATACCTTTTACACATACACAATCACTTTGTTTTTCAAATAAAAGACACTTCGGCCAGACAATAAAAATATTTACTGGTCGAAGTGTCTTATATTTGAAGAACAATGAATGCCGGCCAGGCAGCCTCTATCTTTACGACAATCACTTTGAATGTGTTATCAATATTACACTGATATTATCAAGTCGCCGTATAGAAAATAATTTTAAGAAACAGAGTCCAATTACTAGATGCTATCCAGCTACCAGAATTTCGAGAACTACATGTAGGAATATCACCACACAGTCATCAAATACAATCAATCTTATAATCTTAATAATATTCCTTGAGCATCTTGTCAGATATCATAGATGAACCATTAAATTAACTTTGTAAAAAAATGTTTCATTTTCTGGAATTATAAATCAATCATATCCCAACATCATAGGAAATTGTGAACATGATTTTCTTATTTTCATAGCTTATAACATATTTAAAATATATATCAAATTTATCTTGGTTTGTAAAATTATTCAGTTTCCTGGGACAAGAGTCTTCAACAAGCTAGGGCCCTAGCTTTGCTGGCGCCATCAGGTCAGATCCGATGGTGGGGTTAGTAAAAGCTAGAAGTGGAATAGGACTTCTCAGGACCATTTAGGGCTCCTGGGGGGTGAACCGCCAAAAAGCGTAACGCACCGAGGCAGGTACTTCCAGAGTGGTGAGGAAACTCTGCTGGATAAAAGTTTATTTTTTCAGGAGATACCTTTTATCCAAAATAATATATATATATATTAATAATGCATTGATATATATAATAGAAATATAATTTATTTATTCCCAGTTGCAAAAAAGACACGCTATATCCGATCTGGATAATTGCGCGTGAAACTATTTACAATAATTCATATTGTAGTAGAGTAGGTAACAGAATTATCAAAAAGAAAATAAACAATTAGGAAAAAGAGCATTGAATAAACATATACATTAAACAAATAAGCAACAACATAAGCAGATAGAAGAAATCTCAAGGTAGTTATTTACAATATGTTAACCAATGATAGAAGTTGATTTAATGAAGTTATCTGTAGAAAAAAACTAATGGTATATTTGGATTCAGGACATGTAGATAAGATGCTATTTCTTTGTGGACAAAGAAAAATATGTTTTGATAAACCAGTGTAATGTAATAAGGGTTATACAAAACTGCTTACGTAACATTGTTTGCATTTTTTACTGTATTTATCCCAATACTAAAAAAAGACCGTCACTGGTCAACAAGATTTTTGCACAAGAGAACCTGATTATGTTTCTTGTGTAACCTTTCATGCTGAACTCAAAAATCTAATTAGAAATTTTCCATCACCTATGGGTTTTGTGTGACGGTCTTTTTTTAGTATTGGGATAAATACAGTAAAAAATGCAAACAATGTTACGTAAGCAGTTTTGTATAACCCTTATTACATTACACTGGTTTATCAAAACATATTTTTCTTTGTCCACAAAGAAATAGCATCTTATCTACATGTCCTGAATCCAAATATACCATTAGTTTTTTTCTATTACCCAATATTTCTGAGATACACCTACTTGAAATTTGGAAATATTGTTAATATATAGGCATATATGAACGAAACATATTTATTTATTGAAAAGCAGTGACAGTGGATTTTCTTCTATACTTTGCTTGTGGTAGATCCCTCTTGAGTGTCCAGCAGTAGTCGGCAAGCATAGCGGGACTCCATTTACCTTGGTACCGCTTCTCCATGCTTGATATATCTTGATGAAACCTCTCACCATGCTCATCGCTAACTGCGCCAAGATTGTCTGGAAAGAAATCTAGATGTGAATGCAGAAAATGGATCTTGAGGGACACGTTACATCCCAGTACCATGTAGGAAAGCAACAGATCATTAAATATGTCTCGGTAATTTTCAACCTTGACACTTCCTAAGAAGCTTTTGCAAACGTTTCTAAAGGAATTCCATTTTGCTGCTTCAACTTCATTCAAACTATTTTGAAAATTTCCATCCTGCTGCAATTCTCGTATCTGAGGTCCAATGAAAATGCCTTCTTTTAATCTTCGCTTCACTTATACTAGAAAATCTTTGTTTTAGGTAGGCAAATCTACTGGCATTTCGATCCATTGCCTTGCCAAAGTTCTTCATTAATTCCAGTTTAATATGTAATGGTGGTAAGTAAATATTTTCTGAATCGATCAGGTGTAGATTTGCAATATTTTTATATCCAGGAGTAAAGATTTTACGGTTTGGCCAGATTTTTTTAATGTAATGTCTTTTCCTATCTCTGCTATCCCACTCACACAGAAAACAACAAAATTTTGTATATCCAAGCTGTAATCCACGCAAGAGAGCAACGACTTTCAAATCGCTGCATATTTTCAACCGTATCTTTCATATTCTATTTTTTTCAAAAGCAGTTTCATGTTTTCGTAAGTTTCTTTCATGTTGGATGCATGTGCTATTGGCACTGATGGGAACTTATTTCCATTGTGAAGGAGAACAGCTTTCATGCTAATTTTTGAAGAATCAATGAATAAACGCCACGCTTCTGTATCATGGTCATGACCAAGCGCTTCCATTAGACTAACAACATCATTGCAATATACTAAATCATTCTCTTGTGAAAAGAAGTCTTGAAATTCATCTTGACGCTTGCGAAAAAAGCATACTTTTGTGCCTTTATGCAGCACATTCCAGCCTTTTAACCTAGAGCCTAAAAGATCACTCTGTTTTTTGGATAAATCTAAATCACGTACGAGGCGTTCAAATCTCCTTGGGTTAATAAATGAGGTTCAGATAAAGCATCTGCTTCAAAATTTGTGTCATCCCACTGTTGCTCTCGTCTATCTGAATCATCGTCACTAAATATTACATTTTCAGGAGGCTGTGGAACAGGTAAAATATCACTATGAGGAATCGGTCTTATAGCAGAAGGCAAATCTGGATATTCAACTGTATGTCTTGATTTGGATGTAATACATGTAGTCTTTGTTAAACAAAAATAACAGCCTGAAGAATGGTCTTTAGGTTCCCTCCATATCATTGGAACCGCAAAAGGCATATGACGTTCACCTTTAATCCACCCTGTAAGATGTCGAACACAAATTACACAACAATGGTGAGGAGCCCAAGTCTTATCTTGGTCACCGACTTTAAAGCCAAAATAAAGTTCATAGCACTTTTTGATGAGCGGTTTAAAGTTTCGCCTTTGAACTTTAAAAGTTAATTCCCCACAAATATAACAGAAAATATCAGGAATATTAATGCAACGCCTCGGCATATTGACACAGTCTAGTGCACACGATTTATAAAAGCAAATCGATAGAGAAGAATAAACTAATCACTTCAAATTTACCTGTCACTTCTGCTGCAAATCTATTAAACAAATCGTTTTTTTTATTATTTTATTTCGTCTCAATTTACAGGTGTTACATTCGAGCACAGCTCGCGAGTCACCTTGTCCTGGCTATTTACACATGGCGAGTTGGTGGAGTAGAAGTGGTCCCCCTAGGCCTTGCAGGAGGGCAGCTGTTGGGCGATGGGCTCTTGACTAAGTGTCAGGGCCGGGTCGTCGGAATCGGGGATTGATATCTCCTTTATTTTGTAGAATATCTTGTATGGTTGGATTATTTGAATTTTGCATTTGGAGGTATAATTTCTTAACGGAAGTTTGGTACATATCTTCTAGATTGGGTTGGTTCAAGTCCTCCTTCAGTATCTTGTTTGATAGGTTGAATGGAGCTCCTATACTTGTCCGAAGGCAGATTCTCATAAATGCATTTATCCTATTTTTGCTTGTGGTTGTAATATATTTACACCAAATTGGGAGTGCGTATGTTACTATCGGGAGGATACAACTTCTGTATAGAGTAAACTTTTGTTCTGTAGTCAATTTGCTTCTATAGTTGAACAGGCTTGATAATGTTATTTTTGCGATTTTTGCTTTCTTTATGATATTTTTGACATGCATGTTGAATTTCAACTTGGAGTCTAAGGTAACTCCAAGATATTTAACGCTGTCAGTCCAGTTAATAGGGCTCTGGTTTACCTTTAGGATGGATTGTGGCTTGAATTTTTTATTGTCTAGTGGAGGAAAAATTATTGCCTGAGACTTTTTTGGGTTGATGTCTAATTTCCAATCGTTGCACCATTTGGTTATACTGTTTATGTAATTTTGGAGTTGTGTAGTTATTATTCCTATTGATTTGGAGTTTGCTAAAATTGCTGCGTCATCTGCGAAAAGTTTTATTTGACATTTTGGATGTTGAGGGAAATCGTTGATGTATATGTTGAATAGGTAGGGTCCAAGGATAGAGCCTTGAGGGACTCCAATCTGGGTTGGTTTTGCCGTGGTTATATAATTCCCTTGCTTAATTGAGAAGGTTCTGTCCTGGAGATAGTTTTTCAAGAATTTGATAAAATCCCTTGGAAATTGATTTTTTGTTATTTTTGCTATCAAGCCATCATGCCATACTCTATCAAAGGCTTTGGTAAGGTCTAGAAAAACAGCACCTACTGCCTCCTTGTGGGACTTTCTTATTTGGATGTAGTCTATTACTGTGATTAGCTGGTGGGTTGTGGAGTGTCCTTTTCTGAATCCAAATTGTTGAGGAATGATAAAGTTAATAGAATCCATGTATGTCTGCAATCTGCGAAGAACAATCCTCTCGTATACCTTACCGATGGTAGAGAGTAGGCTGATTGGTCTGAGATCTTCAGGTGATTTGACAGGTGATTTTTTTGGAATGGTTATGATAATGGCATGTTTCCATGTCTTCGGGAAGTAGCACAGGTGTAATGCTGCATTGAAGATCCCAGCGAGGAAAACTATCCATTTGATGGGGAGGTTTTTAGTCATTTGCGGCGTAATATTGTCGTGGCCTGGAGCTTTGTGATTACCTAGGTTTTTAATCACTTCCTTGACTTCATTTGGCGTTGTCATTGATAGTATATTCTCTTGGGGATGATGGCAAGTGTTATCTGTTAGGTAAGACGGAACCTCATCCTCCGCCTTGGAAAAGTGTTTGGAAAAATGCTCTGAAAGATCATTTCCAATTTCTTTGTCGGTCAGCAAGGTTTTTCCATTTGCATTTAAACTAGTAATTTTGTCAGTTTTTTTCCTAATGGGTTTTGTTTTTTTCCAGAATTCTGTTGGGCTCGATTCAAGTTTGCTTAAAAAAATATTCCAATTTTCAGATTTCTCTGCTTCAAGGGCTTGATTTACCTTTCCTTGAAGATTGAGGTAAGTAGCTCTATGAGCTGGATCCCAGGTTGATTGCCATCTTTTCCTAGCTTTATTTTTCTCCCTTATTAAGGCTTTGGTTTTTGGGTTCTTTATTAATTTGGAAGATGATACTATGGTGTTTTTCGAGTAGCTATTATTAATTTTCTCGTTTAAAATTCCAACTGCTGAATCAATGTCTACTTCAGTTTTCAAGGGGAGTCTGGGGGGCGTGGTGGAGATTAGATCTTGTTGAAAATGAACCCAATTAGTTACTCGGCTGAGCTGGGTTGTGAATTCATCCTTTGGGCAATTCAATTCAAAGATTACAGGGAGATGGTCAGATGATAAATCGTCGGTGGTTCTGGCCTTTGGGGTCCAGGGAATGTTTTTAAGTACAGCGAAGTCTAGGAAATCGGGATTGCCGAGTGGACTGTAATGCGTGGGTGACGAAGGTGCGACAATGTCGAGGCTTTCTCTTTCAGAGAAATTGTGCAGCACGATTCCACTGTTATTTGAAGTCCTTGATCCCCAAAGAGGGTGTTTGGAGTTCCAGTCTCCTGCAACGATTATTGAGTGGTTGTGTTTTATCAGTTGGTTCAAATCTTCTTCCAATAATGGTGCATCAGGCTTCTTATAAATTGCTGTGATTTGCAAGAGTGTTTTTCCATCTGGTTTTATCAAAATTGAAGTATTTTCCAAGTTTAAAGTATGAATCAGCATATTTTTATATTTAAAAAAGGATTTTATGATGATGGCTGTTCCCCCACCTTTTCCTGTAATTCGATCAGTTCTAATGGTTTGATAGTTCCTGAACTTTAGATCAATTGAGGGTTTAAGGTGAGTTTCACTGAGCAGAGCAATGTCAATTGAGTTATCTTCTAAAAAGTGCAATAATTCTTCTTTCTTTGATCTGATTCCGTTACAATTCCAAACAATAATTTTAAAAGGTAATTTGCAATTCATTGTAGGTATGTTTTGATTACTTGCATCAATTTTTCACACAGGTCCTTAGTTTCAGAACGAGAAGTTTTTCTTGTCACAACCTCAGCATTGCTTTGTTTTTGTTGTTCTACCATTTTCGGCAGTGTTTCAGATCTTTTTGAAATCGGAAGTGGGTTGTTGGGTTTGTACTGACCAGGGTATCTTGGCTGTTGCTGATGTACTCTTGGAAACTTAGGGCATCCGCGGTAATTGGCTGTGTGCGCTTCTTCGCAGTTTGCACACTTTGGGGGAAGTTGTCTTGACTTTCTTGGGCAGTCCTTCGAATGGTGCTCCTCGGCACACTTGACGCATTTTGGTTTCAGGAAGCAGTTAAGTTGACCGTGCCCGAAACCCTGGCAGTTGAAGCATTGAGTCACACGGTTTGTTGTTCTGAAAGATTCTACTGCAATTTTCTGATAGAGAAGTTCAGTTATTCCGTAAATTTTCTTGTTGTGTTCATTTTTCGGTAATTCTACCAGTACTAAATTCATTGGCCTTTTAGTTGATTGTCTATGAAGTCTCTTCACAGAGGTCTCAGTAAAGCCCATTGTTGCAAGTTCTATTGCTATATCTTCAGTCTTGTAGGCTGTTGTCACGCCCTTTAATACCACTTTGAGCGGTTTTTCTTCTTGGAGTCTATAAGAGTAGCCGCCATTATTTTTTTGAACATATTCCCTGATTTTTTTGAAGTCTGAAATATTTTTGGCCTTGATAATGTGCTTTTTTCCTGAGATCGTACATTGGAATTTATCTGTGCACAGGTCTTTCAGCTCTTGGCAGAGCAACTTCCAGTCTGTTACATTTTCTGCTATTACAGGTGGTATTCTTGGCTTTTTTGCAAGTGTGACTTTTGTCCAAGGACCATCTTCATCAATGTCTTCTTCGTTAACCTGAGGAGGGGTAGCTGCGGACGTTTCTTGAGGGACTTCAGTTACCTCGTTCATGGAGACATCGTTTTCATTATGCTGTGAGACAACCTCCATTCTCGGTGTCTTATGGCTACGTGATGTTGAATCTGATGGAGATTCGCGAGTTCGTTTCTTTGTTGAGAGAGTTTCTTCTACTTTGTACTCGATGCCACATTTTTCAAGAATTTTCAAAAGTATGTTGGTTTCGATTATACTGACCTTTTCGCCAGCTGGGCCGATCGTTGATTTGATTACAATAGGCTGCATATTTTTCCTATCTGAAAATTTTATCTGAAAATTTAAACAAATCGTTAGGTTCAATTTAAATATATATATTAAAACTGTTAATGAGCAAATAGCATTACAGAGCTTGTCGTTATTTTTGAGTTGAAAGCAAAACAGATTATAATATTATATAATAATAAATTATATATATTCAATTAAAATTTCAATAATTTGTTATATAAATTAATATTTATGATTCTTAAGAGCAAAATTTAATTAATAACAAATAAAATAAAGCTTTTGGCTCCACATACCAACTCTTCTTGTCAAAAATAAAGCGCTAGCTTAGTTAATGATGTAACTTTAAAAAATGCTTACGTAACATTGGTTGCATTTATTACTGTATTTATCCCAATACTAAAAAAAGACCATCAGGCAAAAACAATGGGTGATGGGAAATTTCCGATTAGATTTTTGAGTTCAGCATGAAAAGTTACACTAGAAACACCATCAGGATCTCTTGTGCAAAAAATAAGTCTTTTTTGTAGACCTGTGTAATTAGTATCGTGGAGAGAGAAAGTTGATCAAGTTGAGCTATTTACAATTAGTTATATTCTAAAGTAACTTATCAATTATTCACAATTATGTAAATCAAGTCGCATAGTAGTGTATTTCCTCAAGCTGCATGAAGCTGTCTATTTATAACAAAAAGTCTGCAGAACCTATTAAATTTCATATATCTTTCCCTATTATAAACTAGTTGACCCAGATAAGTTCTTTCCATCTTGCTCTGCTGTCTTAGGTTTGACACCAGTGGGCATGATTTCAGAATGTGCTCAGGCGTTTCTTCTTCCGCTCCACAAGAGCATCTGGGCGAATCTATTTTTCTAATTCTGAAGAGATATGATTTGAAGTTACATGACCCGTAAAGAATTGAACATGGTAGAAATTTGGTTTGACAAATTTTGGTATTTTAGAGGAGATGAAAAAACGTTTGAAATTATTGTTGGATTCTTCATAGTATTCCTGTAATATTCTCTCATTATAGTTAGCAATTTCTTTTATGTTTGATAAATTAAAGCTATTGTAGCCTATTTCGTTTTTCAATATGTTGGATTCTATGTAATCTGTGAGTTTTGGTATTTGTGTTAGTATATGTGTACAGTTTGACGATGTTGTGGTATAGGCCTGTATGCAGTGTTTTAGAATATTTTACTGCAGGGAATTTAATTTGTCTTCGGCTACTTGCTTATAAATGGAAATCATATTGTTTGACCACATGTTATTGTGCTTCGGAATATGGACATGTATAAAGTTAATTTTCGTCTGCATTCTAGACCCCATGCTTTCTTTATTAAACTGAGTAGGTACCCCGCTAGCTCTAGTAGTTTTGTCGACGATTTCATTAATGTGTGGCATAAAGTCCAGCTTGTTCCTGCCTCGATGATTTTTCAAGGTCAATCCCAAGATCTTAAGGGTTTCAACATGTCTAGCTATATTGCTATTAAGGAATTTTGTATCATTTATGCAAATATATAAATATAATATTTTCGTTTTATCCTTTGGTATATGTAATTTACTGCTTTCACACCGGGTATTAATTTTACTAAGTAAATTGTTAATAGCTGTCTTTAGTTTGCCATGGCTTTTGTTCCAGCATATTATAGTCAATACTGTTATCATCTAGATTAATGTTTAACAATTCTTCAATCAGTATGTTCCATAATGTGGGAGATAGTGGTTCTCCTTGTGGACATCCTTTAAGTAGTTTTTTAGTAATATTTATAGAGTAAGAATATATTTTAAATTCACTGTTCTGTTGTTAAAGAATGATTGTGTTATTATAATCTGTTGTTTATGTTTTCCCGTTTTTTTATTTCAGGATGACACTAATTTATGAGTTTCTTCTTTATAAATAGACTTTAATTGTCATTTTAGTTTTAACATTTTTCGCAACGTTCTCCAGTATTGATTTTGAAGTATATATAAATTATTAAATAAAAATTATATTGATATATAAATATAAAGAAACAGATTAATCTTTAAATATTCGAATATAAAAAAAATCATTATTTCGTATTTGTTTCATATTCACCATTTACTCCAACATGTTTATGTTCTGACTTTTGTTTAACTGTTAAAAATTAGAAATATATTCAATTGAAAAATATCGAATTTTAAAATAAATATTTAACTTGATATTTTAAAACCTGATGTCTGAAGCAGAAGATTGCTCCATCTGCCTGGACACCATCAGCCAGGATAACCTCTGCCATCCCAGAAACTGCATGCACCAATTCCACCTGGACTGTCTCAAGACATGGTCTGAGAAGACAAACTCCTGTCCAATATATGGAGTAATAACGAATTTAAATATAGATGAAGAATTCTTCCGGATTTGAAATTAAACGAAAAAAATGGTGAAGGAAGACGAGTTTCTTTTATTGATGCATAGGTGCAAGCTTTCGGGTAAAAACCCTTCAACAGGCGAGAAATGAAGCGCGACTTATAAGGACTATAGTACAAATGGTAGGAAGGAATAAATATATATAAAAAGAAAGTTTTTAAACTATTTATATATGTTAATTTTAATAGAAGACCGATTTTTGAGAAAAGTAAATATTAAATCTGCAGTCTGCAGTCTGAAACCACGAGACGGCGCATGATTAGGGCTATTGAAATAAACATGTGGGAGGTTTAAATAAAGGAAAAGAGAGGATGATAAGCTTCTGGAAGATCTATTTTTCTGTTGATGCTGTTCAGTTTGTGGGATACTATGGATTCTAGGATAAGTCTTTGGTGTAAGATATGTATGTGCCTGTAATGTATGGTGGGGTTATTGATGTTGAAAGTGTGGCCTGTGCTCTGCATATGTTGATAAATGAGGGATTTGGTATCTTGCCTGGAAATATTACGGGAATGTTCAGTCATCCTGATGGCCACAGATCTACCTGTCTCACCAACGTAAGTGGCAGGACACTGTTTACATGAGACGGAGTAGACTGCGTCCATAGAACGAAGAGGGTCAGGAGGAGCTGAGGACTTAGTATGAGGATGACGGAGGGATGAAAGAAGATTCGGGGAGTTTTTATATATGGTACGGATGCCATAGGATTTAAGTTTTCTGGCTATATCTACTGAGGAGAGGGAGTAAGGAAGAAAGCACAATGATCTGTAAGTCATGGAAGGATTGGAAGTTGTAGGTGTATAAGTATATTTATTAATGAAAGAGAGCGGAAAAGAAGCTGCGGAAAGCTGGGTTATGATACGATTTCTTTCTATTATTTTAAAGATATCTATGGAACAATGGGTGTATATTCTTTTTGTAAGGGTTCTGACAATATTGATTTTATGGGAGGTAGGACAGTGAGAATTGTAGTGAATGTAACAGGGGGGGGGGGGGGGGGGCATTGTTTTTTATGATAAACTGTAGTGTGAAATGAGGATGGGGTGCGAATAATTAAAATATCAAGGAATGGGATAACATGGTTAGTTTCTGTTTCTAGAGTAAAGGAAATATCCTGATTGTAATTATTAAGAGTTAGTAGTATGAAGCTCTCTTGATCCTTTTTGCATATACAGAAGATATCATCAATGTATCTGCGCCAGTATATAGAATAGTGTCGTGCGTACACATGGCGTGCACTGTAGATAGGTACACAAGATGGGTACTATAAGGGAACATGGGACCGCCTGAAACACATGGGTTAGACACGTGGAGACTTCCCTCATTGTGCGCGAATCAGTTTCGAATGTTTGTCACCCGCTCTGATCTCCCTTATCGTACTTGAGGCGCATATGCCAGCTCGTACTCGACTGTGGCAGTCTCGACACCACAGTCTTGCGTACATGGTAAAGCTGCGCCTCGTTCCTCAAGGCTGAGGGGTCATTCTACTAATGGTTGGCTCTCAGGAAGTATCTCCCTAAACTATAAGAGGGGGGGGGGGGGGGGGGTAGAGTATCTGCACGCAGGAAATCAGAAACGGCTCCTACCTGAACGAACGCCAAACTGGCAGCGTCTTAAGCGTCTCCTGAAAACGTAAGTGGTCATTAGTTTCAATAAAGAGCTGACACAGGCCTGGTAATATAGAACAAGTTTTGGTGGTAAAGTTCGAAAGTTGAAGCAGGTCCCTGGGGTTTAGGCTGCAACAATGAGAGGTTAAAAATGTGACTTACCAGGCGTCCACCCAGGGACACATTCGGTAACTTGCTTAACCTGGACGTGAAACATGAGATGTTAAATCCAAGTTTGGCATCAACATCCATCTTGGCTAACCTGGGTGAGAATCTTCACTTCGGAGAACTTTTCATCTTCATGTGGAACAGTCATCTCCGAGGAACTGGAACACACAGCCTCCTCCCTCTCTCTAGCTATAGATACTTACTCTCTGGGCTCCACCATTGAAGAACTGGAACACACAGCCTCCTTCCTCTCTCTAGCTATACATACTAACTCTCTGGGCTCCACCATTGAAGAACTGGAACACACAGCCTCCTCCCTCTCTCTAGCTATACATACTAACTCTCTGGGCTCCACCATTGAAGAACTGGAACACACAGCCTCCTCCCTCTCTCTAGCTATACATACTAACTCTCTGGGCTCCACCATTGAAGAACTGGAACACACAGCCTCCTCCCTCTCTCTAGCTATACATACTTACTCTCTGGGCTTCACCAATGAAGAACAGAAATACACAACTTCCTTCATATCATTCTTTTATACACAATACATAGAAGATGAAATGTCTTACGAGTTCCATTTATAAAGTCTGAGTAAGAAATCAGAAATTATGTTTTCCAGGTAAAAATAAACAGTTCACTCAGCGACACCTTCACACAGAATCCCACTTCTAACAACTGCAGCTGTTATACCACCGGTCAAGTCAATACAACAGCAGCGGTCTGGACTAAACTGATGGTTTCACTACTGATGAGCCATGCCTTTCCCCCAATATCTTAAATTTCTGTGAAGAAAAATTTTAAATGAAAATATTTGTTACAATAATATAATAGTTCGAAGTATTTTCAATTTTCTACTTATAGATTGCGCGCAATGTATCTTCATTTAACGCCAAATATTCATAGTGTGGCGTGTAAGTGCGATGTTTGAAATGGGTATTTTCAATTATATATTTCAGAATCCCGTTTATGTTGACAGAATATTACATCGAAGTGGCAACTTCTTTAAGCAGATCAAGCTAAACAACAGCAGAAACCGTGATATGTGGCCACTAACTGGATCAACCAGTACTTTGCTAACCTGCCGCTCTAGCTACAGCCAGCTACCTCGCGGCCTTGCCCATCTTTCCCGCGTTTCGACGTATCCCTGCCTTCAATCCGTTCTTGGCGCGTGCTGTACCTACAGATTCCTGTCTTTATAAAGCTTGAGGAAGAGAGACTAGGACAAATTATCTGGCTTCATATAGAAGTGTATCGTTCTGGTGATATTGGTTGGATGAAGGATCCCGATGTCGCTGAATGGGACTAGTGCAGGGGTCGGCAATCTTTTGAGTCGGAAGAGTCAAAAATTACAATTTACAAAATATCAGAGTTTTTAAAGAGCCACAATATTTTTTTTTGCCAAAAATAAATAGTACACAGCATAAATAATATTTACGTTTGGAACTATATAAAGAGCCGCAGTTTCTCATCCAATGGCCTTGTGTCATCCTGAAGTTTAGTCAATTGCTGTGTCATTCTGAAGTTTGAAACCTGAAGTTAGTCTCAAAAATTCTGCTTATTCATTTAACTTTTTAGAAATTCGAAAATTAAAAAATATATATATATATAATTTTTTTTTTTTTTACAACGACTGACTACCATAACAACCACGAAGAGACAAGATACAAGATGGTCTTTACTCGCCGGCAGACGCGGGCCATGTCAGCTGACGACCCATTCCCACCTTTGGAGCCCTCCACAAGTCCTGGGACCGTGGCCGAAGAGGTCTCCGCTCCTATTAATAGGACTGCCCAAGGTAAGATCCCCCAGGCCCCTACTTCCATTCCTTCCTGTACCCATTCTGGATCCTCTGACTGCTGGAAGAGATAGATTCTCTTTTCAACAAAAATTTTCATGAGGTAGCGGATATCGCTGCCTCTAACCTTCCTGCTACCACCCGCACTGGGTTATCTGACTCAGTGAAAGACGATGTAAGGCGTATTTTTAACGCTTTACAAACTGAAGTGTTAAGAATCTTCAAAAAAAATGTAAAAATAGTTGAAAATGAGGTCATCCAACTTAGGAAAAGGTTGGCCAAGCCTCCCTCTCCTCCTAACCCCGTTAAAATGATCCCCCAACCTGATACTTCTGCTATCCAAATTAGGTCCAACCAACCCACAACTGTACACCCTAGAGTGCCAGGGCGTTCAACCTACGCGCAGACGTTAAAGAACAGTGTAAACCATGTAAAAATTGGCTCAGACACCTTATCTTTCGAGGCCATCAGAGCCAAAATTGCCAAGACTCCACAGTTGAAGAGTTGTGATGTGACGGCGGTAACTGGGAAGGACAAAAAACTTGTCCTTCACTTTCCCAATTCTGCAGAATCAAAGCGGTTTGTGGACGGATTTAAGACCGCCAACATTGACGGACTTAAAGTCCTACCAAACCCGACATTCAGGCCCAGGTTGGCAATTTTCGGCATCCCTGTCGAAAAATCTGAATCTGATCTGGTGTCTGATCTGATGGAAAACCCTGTGATAGCCCCGCAGTTAATTAATAACAGCGGCGGCTTGAAGCTGGTTAAATTGATTAGGAAGGAAGGTTTGCCTTCCACCGCTATCATAGAGGTCAATAAGGGTATCGAGGAAGCTCTCCTTGCACGCGGCCGCGTCACTGTTGACTTCCTGTCCCTCAGGCTCGCCCAGGCGAAACGCGTCTTCCCATGTGGTATCTGCGGTAGCCTCTCTCACAGGACGCACACTGATGGTAAAAAGTGCACCAATGCGCCCAAGTGCGCCAATTGTGCAGGTGCACATCTTACCACTGCCTGTGAAAATAAAAGCGCGCTTAAGTGTCACAGGTGCGGTGACAAGCACAATGCCAACTCCATGATGTGCAAGCACATGCGAGATGCCCAGGATCAGTTCAATAAGTCGATAGTCAAATGATTGTTTTCAAGTGCCTACAAATCAATATAAGACGCTCTCAGCCTTGTTTGTATTCAGTATTGAATGATTGTCGTGAGGAGAACATAGATTTACTACTTTTACAAGAGCTCCCAGCCGCGCGCGGCAAAATCCCATCGCTGCCAATCCCATCTAACAGAGTTTGCTATGGCCCTATTACAAACTCTAGGTTGGGAGCTATGGTCATTGTAGTAAATCCTAGCCTTAAATTTGTCCATTTGTCTCATTTGTCCAGTGTTAATGTCGTGTTTGTCATGTGTGAATTGAGTGGTAAAAGTATTCTTCTTTGTAATGTTTACCTTCCGCCATCATGTGATCCCTCCCCTCTTCTCGATAAGATAAATTTTAGCCTTAATTCTCTGAACTATGACGAGGTCATTTTTTGCGGCGATCTAAATGTTGAATCTTTTAGGTGGTCGGATAAACCTCTGCTCCTCAGGCATCACTCACCTAAGAGAGATCTAGTTGAAAAACTTTATTGATGCCAACTATTTGCATGTGCTCAACACTCACGGCGCGGTGACGTGGGAGGAGGGCAACCGCTCTTCTTCCATCGACGTCACTTGCTGTAGTGCTGGCCTTGTAAATAGCGTTACCGATTGGCATCCTGAGTACCAGGAGTTGTCTGACCATAAACGCCTAGTCTTTAACCTCAATTTTGCTCCCTCTTCACAGGACAACACCAGATTTAAATTAAACAAATTTAGCCAAATATACTTCAGCTTTGGTCGCGCTGACTGGGATAGAGTTTTTGAACATTTCAGCCAAAAAATAGAAAATATTAATCTTTTTTTAGAAAATGTGCGTGACTCATCCTCCCTCGACGATGTAATTAATTTACTCGGCGAAGAGATTTTTCACACATGTCTAAACACCATTCCATCCCGTCCCAGAAGTGATAAATACCTCAAGTCCATCTCTTGGTGGAAATCTGATTTGAATCCTCTCAAAAGAGCCACTCAAAAGGCACAGCGGGCCTTTATAAAGGCACGCGGTGTCGTTAAGGGTGTGCTGGAGGTCTTTTACAAAAGACTGAAGGCAAGATATCGCCGTGCGAGGAGACTGGCTAAGAAAGAAGCATGGAGGGCAGCCTGCTCGCGTTGCGAAATCAGCCCTTGGGGTGGAATCTACAGTTTCATCAAGGGAAATTTTAAGCGCAAACCCCTCTCAGCTCTCCCAGTTGGTAGCGGCTTCACTGAAGGTCCGCGGGACACATTAAATCACGTATTAGATTACTATTTCGGCCGCGTCCCGCCCGATACCATGTTAGAACACAAAGATTTAAGCAAAGTCATCGCATCGTCATCTGATAACGACCCTTTGTTTACAGATAACGAGTTGTTGTTGACAGCGGATAAGGTAAACTTATCTTCTTCTCCTGGTAGTGATGGCATGCCACCTCTTCTTATCGTAAAACTAGTTAAACATTTTCGGACGTTTTTTCTAAGTATTTTCAACATGTGTTTAACCACTGGCCACTTTCCATCTACATGGAAGCTGGGGGACGTCGTTCTCGTCCCCAAGCGAAGTGGGGAGGACTTTCTCGCATCACACCGTCCAATCACGATGCTGCCTGGTTTGGGCAAGATCCTTGAGCGTCTAATTCTTGCTAGGCTGTCGTGGATGGCCGATAGGATGTGTAAAGCGCCTCCTAACCAGTTCGGATTTAAGCCTTGTAGATCTACTACAGCCGCACTCTTAAATCTAAAATCTACTATAACCCGGACGATTAAAAATAGGAAATCTTGTCTTCTTCTTTCTTTTGATGTTAAAGGCGCTTTTGACAACGTGCTCCACTCCAGTATCTTGAGAGCGTTGCACAAAAGCGTCTGTCCCAGAAACATTTATCACCTGATAAACTCGTTTCTATGTAACCGTGTTGTGAGACTATCTATGAATGGTTGTACTGTGTCGAGACGAATTTCCAAAGGATGTCCCCAGGGTTCAGTTCTCGGCCCATTCCTTTGGAATATTGTCTTTGATGAACTCCTCACGCTGGACTACAGGAATAATGTTTTCCCGCAAGCCTACGCGGATGATCTGGTCGTGGTGGTCTCGGGATGCCGACCTAGTCAACTTCCCGCGGCCCAACACACCATAGATATGATCGCTAGGTGGTGCAGTTTGCATAAACTGGAACTCAGCGTGGGGAAGTGCCAGGCTATGGTTCTCCTCAGACCACACGGGAGACTGCCTGAACCGCGCCGGGATCTGGTTATCCACGGACGGCCAATCCAATGGTGCGACTCAATTAAGGTGCTGGGAGTGAGATTTGATCAACGTCTATCTTTCTACCAGCACGTAGTTGAAGTCTGCGCCAAGGTCCGCGGCATGTTGCCGCGTTTGACCGCAGCCGCTAATCTCAACTTTGGTTTTGGTTACCGCGCCTTGAGAACTCTGTATCTGCAAGTGGTTGTTCCGGCCATTGCCTATGCCTCGGCGGTTTGGTTTCCTAATCTTTCTCAACGCTCCTTGAATGTTCTACTGAGTGCTCAAAGGCCTTTCCTAGTGAGAGCTTGTAGAGCTTTCAGATCAACCAGCAACGCTGCTCTAATCTCCCTCTCCAGAGTCCTTCCTCTCGATCTGGAAATCTTGGCTAAAACTGAGCTATACCTTAAAAAGTATGGATTGGTTGACGCTGAAATTCCACTCGAGCCTCCTCCCTTTCCACATCCTCTCCCCTACCCCCCCTATTACTCCGCTCCCAGTAATATTCCTGCTCTTTTCTTCCACGTGGCATACTATACAGATGGTTCCAAAACCAGAGATGGAGTTGGCGCCGGCGTGTACAGGTTCTCTTGTCTCGATTGTGCACCTGAAATACGTGAATCTCATGTTCTGTCCCCTCATTGTTCTGTCTTTCAGGCGGAAAGCCCTTGGATTGGTTAAGGCTCTTGAAAACGCAACCACTTTACCTAATCATCTAACCTTAGGATTCTTCCTGGACAACCTCTCAGTCGTGAAGTCAGTTCTGAACTCTAAGACTGGTAATTACCTTATCGACAGAGCTCTGCTACTGATTTCGCGATTGAATCGCAACGGGAACAGATGCACCATACAATGGATCAAGGGCCACAGTGGGAACGTGGGTAATGACATTGCGGACACACTCGCAAAGCGGGGTGCTGAATCTGCTGACCCAAGCTGTTACAAACTCGCTCCTTTGTCGTTTGTAAAATCGGCAATCTACGGCCGGGCGCGTGAAGCATGGGAAAGCAGATTCCTCTCTCTAGCTCCTTCTATCCACACCCGCTTTGGCCTTACTCCAATGAGTCTTTTAGACAAAAGGTATGCGTACATCGTCCCTAGCGAGCACATTGTGGTAGGCCTGCTAACGGGACACACGTGGACGGACAGTTTCGCCCACAGGATAGGCGTCATTGACGATCCTTCCTGCCCTTACTGCGACGCCGACAGGGAAGAAACTCTGTCTCACATCGTGCTTGAGTGCAGCAGCCTTGATGCCCTTAGATTCCCCCTTCTTTCCACCTGTGCAGAAGAATTAGGGTACACTCCGCGGTCACTCAAAGACTTTATTTTCAACAGGAGCACTTGGCGAGCCTGCCTGGAGTTCCTAAAGGCCTCTGATAGACTTAAGCCACGCGTCCGCGCGGAGGATTCCGATCACCTAAGTGACTCGGACTCCTCACCTCATGGTTAACACCGGTCATTGGCGGCTGCTCGTAGACGTAACTTTGGCCTGTGCCGCTGTTTAAGATCGGTTTCGCGACCTGCCCTGCGTATGTGATCGCCCCTGACGCTGTCTCTGTAACCCAAGGACAGAGGGCAAATGGTTTGGCGATTCGACGGCGCGGGCTGCTCGAGAAATCGACTTACGCAGCGACCCATTTGAACGCGCTATGCAATCCATGGTGTACTTTTCTGGTTGGTCGTCTTAGCACTGGTACCCTCACCAGTAATCTTATCCAAAACTTTAATATATTCATTTTTACAAAAAAAAAAAAAAATAAAAATAATAATAAATAAATAAAAATAAAATAAAATAATAATCTATCTTTTCCCATCAGTTGCTGAATCATTCTTGCTTTATCTAATATTCTTATTTAAACAACAGTTGTCTTTCTTTTATTTTCCCTGGCCTGGGGAATCTAACCTTTTTGAACAGCCTTGGTTGCGTGCAGCACCTTGATACTTTACATCGTGCATTGCGGCTTGTCTGCCTGCTACAAACCTGCTACGCCTGCTTCAACACCATTGAACCCGTCTCTGCCACCCCCTGAACTCCGCGGATCACCACCCTGCTCCCCCCCCCCGGTCCTCCTCTACATCCCGGCTCTCCTGGCCTCACCTGGCGATGATCCCTGGCCACCCATCCCCAGGCCCCTCCAACTATGCTTTGTATATATTCCGCTTTATGCGTCCATCGGGGCTCAAAAATCATTCATTTTGGTTAGCAGCCCCGTAAAATAAAGATATTTTCTCATCCAAAGAGCCGCATGTGGCTCGCGAGTTGTTGACCCCTGAGTGTTGTCAGACAGTAAATAGGAAGCTGGTAGCACCATAGTTAGCCGGGATGTGAAGGAGCTGGTAGCACCATAGCCGGGATGTGAGCTGGTGTTTCCAGTAGAACTGGTTGCTATAAAGGATAGTACATGAGAGAGTATGTGTTTCCCAGAGAACTCAATACTCGGATTGCAGGTCTGCGCTGATATCCATTGGCCTGGAGCATGGTCAGATTGTGGAGTCCACTTCGGCGACCTCCACAAAGCTCACCCACAGTACCTAATAGAAAGCTGGTGGACAATGGTGAAGCTGCCTCGACAAGAACGAAGTCGAGCATTCATCATTGTCAAACCAACCCATCTCTTCACCTTTCTTTTATTACTTAATTTTTAATTTAAATAACCAATCTACGTGAAGACTTCCCTTCGATTCTGGCAAAAAAGAGGGATGATCTACGTAATATATAATATGTTTATATGGTTTTGACCAAGGACTTGGTTGTTGTTGCGTGATGTAATTATTATTATATTATAATAAATTTCCTTTTTTTTAAAATAACTAATCAGCTATTTTTTATATTTTAAAATAATATTCGTTTATTAAAATAATATTTAGAATAATAATTTTTAATATTAATTTTTATTATTATTTTTTTTATTTTAACAGTTGGACTATTTTAGAAAATATTTTTTTTTTTTACTCTGTTAAAAAAAATTGGCGGAAATTTTGAGGAAGGCGATAAGAAGAAGAGAGGGAAGGCAGCAGTAGAGACAGATCGGGGAGAGGTTCTAATAAAATCGTCTAAAAATGTAGTTTTAAAATTTTAATGGAAGAAATTTTCCAGCCCTCCAACTGAAGCATTAAAAAAGGTTAGTAAATTCTCATAATATATTTTTAACAGGTTAATTTTATGTATATTTCCCCATTTCATTCTCATTGCCTATTTTATTCTTTTCTGTTTGACCATTCCAATAGAACAATAAATATAAAAATGTTTTGAATATCAACTTTGGCTTTGAGTCTTTAATTTGGTTTAGAGTCGATTATTTTCAACCCCAGTGCGTACAGGATATTTACAAGTTGTATTTGTTATTTCAGAAATCAGCTCACATCTTCAACATGAAATTGTGGAGATGCTGAGGGGAATAGACAGACGCTATTTTGGGTCAGAGGACACTCTCTCATTGAGGGCATTGCATTTATTGATGGACTTGCAAAGTAAGGATGCGATGGTCGTGGAATTTCCAATCCCCAGGAATGAGGTTTATAAGCGCATAAAGATAAATCCAGGATGGAGGGTGGGAACTGTACGTGAAGACTTCCCGTCGATTCTGGCAAAAAAGAGGGATGATCTACGTAATATATAATATGTTTATATGGTTTTGACCAAGGACTTGGTTGTTGTTGCGTGATGTAATCAATATATAGCGTGAGATATTCATGTTTTTAGTTCTTATGATAATTCTGTAATAATAAAATATTATTGAAATATATAACTTTTCAGTAGCATACAATCTCATTTAATAGAAACTACATTACCTAATATTCAATAATGATTGAATGATGATTCAATAATGAATCTTGATGCAAGCAGTTCCGCATCTTGCTTTGAAAGTCTCAGGTCACGTGTCAAATCATTCAGTTTTGGTTGTGAAAAACGTTTTGGACATTCTTGTTCTTCATAGGTCTCACTATCAGAATCATTCGGTTCGATATATTTTTATGTGGTGTGTTCTGTTTCATCATAAAGAGGATTATTAGCACTGGATAAAAAAACTGGGAGGCGATTATTTCGGCTGTGTGGTATTGGAAGTCTAGCTGAATATAGGTCTTTGTATATAAGCTTTTTCTTACCATTCCTGTTAGTGTTCCAAGTCTTGTACGCAAAAGTAACAATCATTGTCATGATTTTTTAGCCCTCGCCAAACCATAGGGATCCCAAATGTCAGTTGCCTTTCACCCTTTGTCCACAGGCGCAGTGTTTCGACACACGTTTTGCATACCTTATGTGGAGCCCATGTCTTGTTCTGGTCTCCTAATTTTATATCAAAATATACGAAATCCGCCCGCTTTACAAAGTCTGTTATTGCATTTCTTCGCGCTTTTACAGTATATTCGCCACATATATAACAGAAAATATTTGGGTGTTTTTTTCAGGATCTTCTTTTGGAAACCATGTCTGGAAGTGAATTTATTAATGTGTTAAAATTTTATTTTCATAAAGTCGATGGCATAGCTTTTAAATAAATGATGCTTGAAATAATAATTTTTATTAAATTTAATCTGTGTGAATAAAACATATTTTCACAAAAAATTTAAATACTTGTTTAATTTTTGAAAATATAAAATTAGAAGTGGTGGTATAATGTTTGAAAGTGATTTATTTATTTCAATTGTTAAAATTTTATTTTTATATGAAGTTAATGGCGTATGATTTAGAACTTTGAGATATGATGATTATAAAAATTATGAAGCAATCATGATGACTTGGCAGTTTTCTTTATGAAAATATTATTTTGGTGAAATACACTTTATGGTCATTATCTATAGATTTTGATGACATACAGAAAAACTAAGTGCAGATACGGAATCAGCGCCATTTGATTATCAAAAAGCATTTTAAATGCTCAAACATCAAAACCTTTTTTAAAATTTTGTAGACCTGTGTAATCGATACTGAGAAAGAGTTGAATTAAAAAATTAGAAATTTATTATCTTCGAAATTTAAATCGTTGAGAGGATTCCAGCAAACTACAATATCAATTTCTTTTGCTACATGTTTTAATTTGCATTTACCTATTTTACATATTTCTGATTGTATTTAAAATTGTCATTCAATTATTCTACTTTTGGCGAAATGGTGTTTTATAAATTTATCATTTGATATTATTAGGGTTCTTTCCTGGTATTCAAAAAGGAAAAATACGTGTCGATCAGTTTTAATTTTCAATTTATCAAACAATAAAGCCGCTGAATATCTGATTCTGGTAGAGCGCCATCTAGCGAATAATATTGTAACTAAAAACAATTTCGAATTTTACAAATTTTGCCATAAAAAATCCCATTGCATCCTGAACATAATGGTGTTTACCGCATTGCTCTAGCGCAAATATTTGCGGAGTTATTAATTTTTAAAATTGTGCAAGACTTTTGGATCACCCTGTAGATCACATCACCCATGGCCTCTAGATCTTTTCGGCGATCTTCAGTTTGTCTTCCCTAATTTATCCAGCATCTCCACCAAAATGCCATGTGGAAAATTAGGAAAAACCAACTTCGGGATGAGACAACAATTTATTTCAGGCAAGAACAAACTATGAGGGATAAACAAAAGATAAGCAAAAGAGGGAAGTGTACAGAGTATAGAAAAATATAAACATAAAAAAAATAATACCCTGATAATAAAATAATAAATACTTTGTTACACTATTTTAGACACGCGTATGATAAAAAAAAAAGAATCAAACGCGTCTATAATAGTTTAGAATTTTCATAACAGATGGCGCGTTAATGCATCATAATTTACCTATATATAAACAAAATAAGATGATATTTTTAAAAACTTAAGAATATATGAAAGTAAGCTATTTATAATGAGTTAAAAAAGAATACATTGATATATGCAACGAAGAGTAATTATGGTTCAAAACATATGTTTTTGTACTGGTCAGGGAGATCTATTTTCTGTTTATACTATTATGTTTTTGTGTGATAAAGGCTTCCAGGACTAATCCTTTGTGTTTGATTTTAATATTGCTGCAATCTGATATTTCTTGATTTAAGTTGAAGGAGTGACCGGTCATATGTGTATGTTGGTATATCAGTGAACGGTTGTCTTGGTTTCTGACACATATCTGATGTTTAGTCGTACACACTAATCTACTCGTCTGCTCAATATAGGTGGCGTGACTTTCTGAACATGAGAATGAGTAGATGGACTTGTTCACGAGGTTTGACTTTGTGTTATGTGTTTGACTGGATGTCTAAGTTTGTTACCTAGGTCAGGAGAGATGACAAAAGTTACTTTTACGGGTTATCACACAAAAAGCAATAAACTAGGCTTACAGTAAGAGTAATTTAATACACTGTAAAACGTACACTCAAGAGTATAATACCAACAACAAAAAGGAGGTAAATGAAAAAAAAAAAAAAAACTCACGAATTGTTAAATAAATAAAAACAGTACCTATCTTTTATTTGCAGCTTTGATTAGGAGCGGACCGGGGTTACACAGGTATGCGAGGAGATCACCAGACAAGCACACAGAGAACGCTTTAAGCGTATCCACTCGAAGACCACTCCACGACTCCTTGCATTCCGTTTCAACCCTTTTTTATGTACAAGCATCGCCACATTCGTCCAATGAGAAGACGTGGGAGATCAGTTCACTTAACAAATAAATAAAATTCTTCCCGCATAACTGAGAAGATTAAAACTGCTATGTTTGTCGAATAATTTGACAGAGAAACTAAAATATATATTGATG
>CP092871.1:71330190-71417412 GCA_030710605.1 Cordylochernes scorpioides | reverse complement strand
CCGAATTTGTGTAGTCGTAAAGCTATGGAATTGGAAATGGAGGAGTATGGAAGTACGCAATGAGTTATACATACGTAGTTTGTAGGGAAGATTTGAGTTATAAAAATGTTTGAAAAATCAAAGATAATGAGGATCCTGATGCATTGAGGTGCTGAATTATATTTGATTGTTCTTCGGCTTTAAATGACGGTAATAAACAGTCGGTGGTCGTCCGTTTAGAGAGAGTTTTAACTACATTTATTTTCTAACTGTTGGGACAATGGGAAGCAAAGTTTGTGTATCGAGGGGACAAATGTTTTCTCTTGCAGAAACTGTTGTGTGTGGAATATTGAATTGGTTCTAATAATTAAAACATCAAGGAACAGAATGACTTGGCGATGTTACAACTCTAATGAGAAAGAAATGTCTGAATTATAAGAATTCAACGTCTGTAGTATCGGTTCAGATAGGTTTTTCAGACAGATGCACAGGATGTCGTTTATGTAACGACGCCAGAAACTGATATTGAATTGTTGGTGGGAATTAATCCAGTGATCTATTCTGGACATTACTATTTGACCTAATACTGTCGTAAGGGGGCTGCTCATTGGGATCCTTTAATCTGCCAGAGTAACTTTTTATCAAAAGAAATTAAGTTCATCTCTAGGCACGACTCTACGAGCTGTTGAACTCTTCGGACGTTAGGAGTGTCAATATTTAGGTCTGCGAGTAAAATTCTAACGCTATCTAAAATGAAATTATGTGGTAGGGTAAGATATGAAGAGATGACGTCCAAAAACAGATTACATAGTTAGAATCAGGGGTGAGATAGGTCAGTTCTTCTATGAAGGACAGGATGTTAGAGATTAAGTAACTGTTAATATGATTCTTCTCACATCAAGGGAGAGAAATACGATACAGGAAACTTCAAGGAGGGCGACTGGGGGTTGATGTTAACCTATTATAGGACAGAGAAGAATCTAGGGATTGTGGATCTTCATCAGGCCGTAGATGTAAGGACACGAGAACATACTGGAGGAGAACACCTTGAACTCTTCTGCGTCAATCGTCTGGTTCTTTTTAAGACATTATGGGTTCTTTTGAAGTTGGAATATACAGCAGCTTTGTCTGTTTCTTTCATGGGAGAGAATGTAGAAGTGTCAACAAGAATATTTTTCATTTTCTGTGTCCTGATAATCTGACCGATCCATGACGAGTGTCTGGGGCTTTTGTACAACTTAGATATGACAAGGTCTTCACGTCTCTTTAGACATCTTATGAATATTGATTCACTTTTGCTAGGATGTTGAGCTACAGACTCCTGTAGACCACAATTGATTCCTGATTGGGCTTTTCTCTTGTTGACTGAAATCACGCATGGAGGTTTCTATTCCAGTGATGGTTCGCATGAGATCCACTTTGTCTGTACTCCATATTTAATGCCTTTAGAACTGGGTAAAACTGGACAAGTTTATCACATTTATATGATCTGACGTTTGAATCAAGGCTGGACATTTATATTTCTGGAACCAGAATGTAAACTTCCTTTTGTGCTTCGTTCCAAGTAGTTCCATAAAAGGTCTTTATAAACACTGTGTTATTAATTTGTTGAAGGAGGTCTGTTCCTGGACTCTCGCACTCTGTCATTTCGATGTTGTTTCGTGTTGGAGGTTTATTCTCGGTATAGAAACTTATAATTAAAAAGTAAAAATAAGTATATTTTTATAGTGTGAAAATTGCGAGCCTTCGGTATAGATGTTTTCTAGTGGCTAATCAGATCTATAAGAAATATCGACTATTTCTAATCTATATTTCTACTAGCTTTGATAAGCCAGTAGAAGAGCATCTTTGCTCGAAGGCTTGCTTGTCTTCCTCAATAAAATTTTGTTACTTTTCAATTATAAGTTTCTATATATCAAGACATTAAATCTTTCCCCCTAATTGCCTTGATATAATTACCTCCATATAAGGATATACGAGGTGTGTTAAAAAAGTATCGCGACTTTTGAATTTTCGCGGGTTACGTATATTCTAATTTCGATCTTTTTGTGGCTTTATGTTGGTACTCATGTCTCTCACTTATGCCGACAAGCTCGGCCATTTTGAATGTTCACTTAATTGTTGACAGCTGCTTTGCTTGCAGGTGTTTTGGATCGTCTTCGATTTTTACCTATTAAAAAAAAATGGATCAAAGAACCTGTATCAAATTTTGTGTGAAAAACGAAATTTAGTGCGCGGATGCATTCCGAATGTTGACTGTGGCATACGGAGAAGCTACCTTGGACCGAAGCAACGTTTATCGGTGGTACAAAATGTTCTCAGAAGGCCGAGAAGATGTGAACGACGAAGAGCGTGCCGGACGCCCGAGCACTTCAACAACAGACGAAAAAATTAATGAAGTGGAGAAAATGATATTGGCCAATCGTCGAATCACCGTTAGAGAAGTTGCTGAGGACCTAAACATATCGATTGGCTCATGCCATTCGATTTTTATCAATGATTCGGGCATGAGACGGGTCGACGCGAAATTCGTACCAAAATTGCTCAATTGCGACCAAAAACAGTATCGCATGAACATTGCTAATGAGATGTTGGACTCTGTCCGCGACGACCCAAATTTGCTCCAGAGGGTCATAACTGGTGACGAAGCGTGGGTTTATGGTTATGACGTGGAAACCAAAGCTCAATCATGTCAATGGAAGCTGCCGCACGAACCAAGACCGAAAAAAGCGCGCCAAGTTCGGTCGAATGTGAAAGTTTTGCTGACAGTTTTCTTCGATTGCAGGGGCGTGGTGCATCATGAGTTCTTGCCACAGGGTAGACGGTCAATAAGGAATATTACCTGCAAGTTATGCGCAATTTGCGCGAAGCAATCCGCCAGAAACGCCCGGATTTGTGGAAGAACAAAAATTGGCTTTTGCACCACGATAACGCCCCTGCTCACACATCGTTGCTTGTGCGCGACTTTTGGTCAAAAACAACACACTAATGATTCCGCAGCCACCGTATTCCCCAGATCTGGCCCCCTGTGACCTTTTCTTGTTCCCTAAACTGAAGAGGCCCATGAAAGTACGACGTTACGCTACGCTTTACGAGATAAAGACGGCATCGAAGGAGGAGCTGAAAAATATTTTAAAAATGATTTTTTGAAGTGCTTCGAAGATTGGAAAAAACCGTTGGCACAAGTGTATAATATCTCATGGGGATTACTCTGAAGGGAACAAAATAGATATTCATGAATAGAAACATAATTTTTGAAAAAATACAAAAGTCGCGATACTTTTTGAACACACCTCGTATCTCCTGTTTTCCCAATTTGACATCGGGATAGAGAATTTGCAAGAACAGGTGTAGCCTAGAGAAAATACTTTCCTCTACAATACAATACATAGATATATATTTAAAAAGAAAGAAGGCATATCCTGACCACGAGAACATGTGCTTTATAGATGGCAGAGCGCCATCTAGTGGAACAGAAATAAACTAAACGTTTATTTAGATTTCTTGAAAATAAAGGTACTTCGGCCAGTAAATATTTTTATTACCTCGACGTTTCGACAAAAAGCTTTTGTTCTATGTTTATTTAGACTGTTCCCTGATATTTGGCCAACCCATTTTCCACTAGAAACGTTTTAAATTTTTTTTTTTCTATTATATTTTCACATATATCTATTTGTCCAACACATCTAGCTAAACACCAATATAAGATAAGTTTCACTTCTATAATCTACAACTATATATTCTCCAATTCAATGAGGTTACAGGTACTAAAGAGGGATGTTTGCTCGCCTGGCCAGCATTTAAATGAATCTATTTGAAATACCACCTCGGTCAGTTGAAGATGTTTATTTTCAAAGACGTTCCATTGAATAGCATTCCCAATGGTGTGAAACCAAATAAACCATTCAGTAACCAGGGAATATTTGTCCTCTGAAGTATATACAAGCGTAGTGAGAATCAACATTTACATCTGGTCGAGGAACCCTCTCAATTAGAAAGATTGTGAAATGGTGGTAGAGTTGGCTATTTTAAAAGATGAAATGTTTCAATATAAAATACAGTAAAATCCCGCTAAAACAAACCTGGGATATAGCGATTCTTCTCTTATAACGAACCTAAAAATTACCCATTTTTATAATACATTGAACAATGTCTATATAACGAACCTTGTCTATAGTGAACCACATGTTCAGTTGGTAGGTCATATGATGGTGGGTATTATATTGTCACGTGGAAAATTAGGGAAGACAAAAACTTCAGGAGGAGACAACAATTTATTTCAGGCCAAAACAAACTATGAATTGTAAACAAAAGATAAGCCACGAGGTAAATTTACAGAGTAGCAAAATATGAACATAAAAATGACCACTCTAAGGAGGATCAGAAGATGAGTTTCTTTTATTGTATGAATGTTACGAGCTTTCGGGCAAAAGCCCTTCGACAGGCAAAAATATAACTATACAAAGAAAGATAAATAACGATTTATATATATGTTAATCTTAACTGAACCCGCAGCCTACACAAACTACATTTAAACCTCCCACATGTTTATTTCAATAGCCCAAACCATGCGCCGTCTCGTGGTCTCAGACAGCAGATTTAATATTTACTTTATTCAAAAATCGGTTTTCAGTTAAGATTAACATATATATAAATCGTTATTTATCTTTCTTTGTATAGTTATATTTTTGCCTGTCGAAGGGCTTTTGCCCGAAAGCTCGTAACATTCATACAATAAAAGAAACTCATCTTCTGATCCTCCTTAATTGATATACCTTACTAGAAGAGTCTTTACCTTTAATGACCACTCTGTTAATAAAAATAATAAAATCAATAAATACTTTGTTACAATATATATACCCTGCTGTATATATTTATTAATAGATGAAGTTTCTAACAATATAACAAAATACATTATAGCGGTCACGTAGGCTGAATTAATGGGTGGAGATATTTGTTACCTGATATATAAGTTAATATAAGATATATTGCGCGAAGCCTCATTTGAGAAATCAGTTTTGTTTCCAATTTGGTAAATCTCGTTGGCAATCGTTTCTTACCTTGTAGATTCAGGTTGTTACTAACGCAACGCCATTGTTGGCAGTGTGCTTGTAGTAAACATAGGCAGTGGGCGAGTAAGACACGATGTTCTATCTTAAACCTTATTAGAATTCAAACATTTGGTACTGGAACGAGCTTTAGAAAATAAATGCTCTTTCTACTGATCTATTACCCGGTGTCGGGCGTGTAGCTTGGCCACATTAGTGGAATGTTCCAGAATGTTCTCTTGGTAGATGTTTATTTATGGGAAAAAAAGCTTTTTACATAAAAAATATATGTAGAATAAATAATAATAATGATATTTCAAAATTATATCTGTGAATATACAAGGTGCGTTCATTAATTTCCAGGACTGCTCTGTATCTTTGAAAAAATAAAATAAATAAAAAAACTAATTTAATATTTTTCAAAATATGCCCCTCCTGCCTCAATACACCTGTTTCATCTTTTTTTTCCAATTGTCGAAACAGGAGATAAAATCACTTTTTGAAAGGTTCCTCAAGGTTGTCTTCGATTCAGCTTGTATCATATCAACGTTGGCAAATTTCCTTCCTTTTAACTTCATTTTCAATTTAGGATAGAGGAAAAAATCATTGGGGGCTAAGTCGGGGGAATAGGGTGGATGAGGGATCTGTATGGTTGAATGCTTGGCCAAGAACTGCAAAACAACTTGGGCTGTGTGCGGCCGCGCATTATCGACGTGAAGTATCCAGTCATTGTTTTGCCATCTTTCAGGTCTTTTAAGGCGCACTGCCTCCCTTAAGCGCCTCATTATCCCCAAATAAGCCTCTTGATTAATTGTACGTCCGAAAGGAATAAATATTCATGGTGAACCAAACCATTAATCTAAAATAAATGTAACAAGCAATGTCTTGACTTTGGATTTTGTAAATATTGCCTTTTGGGTTTCGGTTCCCCTCTTTCAATCCATTGGCTGGATTGACGTTTGGTATCCGGGTCATACTGATACACCCATGTCTCACCCCCGGTAATGATTTTTTGAATCCATTCTGGATCGGTCCGAGTCATTTCAACCATGTTTTTGCAGATATCCATTCTAACCTCCCTTTGTTCCTCTGTTAGAATCTGGGGAACAAATTTTGAAGACGTACGGATCATGTCCAAATCTTTTGTTACTATTTGATGACACAGTCCTACAGATAGTCCCGTCTCTGAAGATAAGTCTTTAATAGAAATTCTTCTGTTAGATTTAATTAATTCCTTTATTTTGAGCTTGTTTTCCTCGCAACGTAATGATCTTGTACGCCCAGTATGCTGATCATCGTTTACCTTTTCCCGACCTTTTAGGAAGCGTGAAAACCATTCAAAAGTTCTTGAACGGGATAAAGCTGCATCGCCAAAAGCTTCTTTAATCAATTCATACGTCTCAGTAGCACTTTTTGACGTGACAACGTCTTAAATTAGGTTGCGGCTGGGAGTCACTTATGAAAAAGTGTAACGCCCGGTAACGTTACGATGAGTCATCGAACGAGAGTGCTGCGCGCGCAGCTGCGCGCGCAGCGCTAGAGAATTAGGCGCATTGAATCGGCGCATGCTTGTCTCTGTCTTTGTCTTTCTCGAACGTTCTTGGCGTTGGAAAAACAAGAAAGCGTCATAATACAAGTTCACACGTGTGGTTAAAGTATCGTCAGCTGTGTCTGTAGTGAAAATGTGGAGTGCTTAGATTCGTCATTTACAACAACTACAACAATAAAGGTAAATAATTGTACACTGATATTTCATTATCGTAAACTATGATTGATTGATTAATTGTTAGATTGACACAAAAGTTGAGAAACTGAGTTTATAGGTTATGTCATACTATTGATAAATGTTGATAGTGTTAAGTAAATTATTAGTTTAAAATTAATTAATTAATTAATTATTATTTTACAAATTTTAAATAGTTTCAAATTTATTTAGCAAAAATTTGAACCTTCGATCTGAATAAATGTTTTGATTTTCGAATTGATTCTTTAAAATTACAAATATTAAGAAAAAGTGGCAGATATAAGAAAACTTTATTTAAACTGTGTTGAGCAAGAATTTTAACATCTAATTTAAGTAAATGTTTTAATTTTCAACTTCATCATTTACAATTACAAATTTTATTTAATTTCAAATTTATTTAGCAAAAATTTGAACCTTCGATCTGAATAAGTGTTTTGATTTTCAAATACCAACGCGGCTGGTGGAGTGGCGATCTATCGTAAATTATCATCGACATCTACGGCGGAAGTGTTCCAAGTTGCGATTACAGACGTAACTCGTGTCATTAAAACCAAGGGTGACATGTGCATGACTGAAGTTACTTGCTTCGCCGCTAATACTAGCTTCAAGTTTATACTCGGTGCTGTATATATTCATCCAGGAGCTAGAATGCAGGATATTGGAATGTTACTATGGCAAGGACTCGGTCCGTACATTCACAACAGCCAGTACGTGCCACCGTTCGTGCAAGTTGATTCTAGTATACCGATTCTTCTGTGTGGTGATTTTAACAAAAACGTAAAGCCTGACAACTCGTTTCTTAAATTCATGAAAAATACGTATAATCTTGATTGCGTATCAAACGTTTCTAAGTCAACTACGTTAAAAGGAACAACTATCGACTTGACTTTCGCAAGACACATTACAGCAGAAACACTTCCTTTCATTTCATATTTCTCCTATCATCGTCCTATCCTCAACAAAATCACTCAAATAGGAATTAGTTAAGTTTTAGTTTACATGTACAATGTTTTAGTAAACAAAATATATTTCTATAGTTAAAATTTGTGCAATTCTTATTTTCATTCAATTCCTTGTTCCTATTGTGCAATTTAATTATATTCATATCAATAAATATTCTACCGTTGTCACGTAAAATCTTCGCCCGTAAAACCGACTTTACAGGCAACCATTGTTTTTTTTTTAATTTAAAACAAAACTTAATGCAGATTCTATGCTCTTCGAAAATGGCCATTTTAAAATTAGAAATGCGAACCTTACAAGGAAGTTTTTTGTTCTATTTTTAGATCGGCGCGTGCTCCACGAGACTCGTGCTTTCAGTCAGGTGTGGTCAAATGTCCAATATTTAACTCTGTATAAAAATTTTTACTTTAGCTTTTTTATTTATTTTATTTTTTAACCAGTCCTGGAAATTAATGAACGCACCTTGTATATAGACAGGCACATATTTCATGGAATTTTCAATTGCATTAATTTTAAATCGGAATCTAATTTTTTACTAATTCAATAAAAATGGCCTTAATGTATAATTATTATACATTATTATAAAAATTATAGTAATGTAAAAGTTGTTTTATAAATTTCTCTTATTTATATTTATAATTATTTCAAATAAAATTATTGTAAACCACGAGTGTTTTTTCTACAAATAAAACAAACTTCTACTATCCTTACTGTGAGAGAGAGAGAGAATTAAAAAATATTGGGAGGGCTTGGCTCATCAGTGGTGAAACCTCCCAGCGGTTTTGCCAATTTAATCTACCAGACCGCTTCTTTAGAGTTCTAATACTGTATTGGATCATTCTTCTTATATATGCTACACTGAAGGGTGGAATCTTAGAAATGGTATTTAAGAAAACTATGGACATAAGCTTTTATGACAGTAGAATTATATTTAAATATATTTTTTAAATAGAGCAATCCATAAATAAATCTTTAATTAAAAAGGCATATATTGAATCAAAATATTATTTATTTTGCCAATATTTTGATTCAATATATGCCTTTTCCATTGAAGATTTAAATATTTGCATCGAGCAATGCTCTTCCGCAAACAATAATTTTGTATAGTATAAGTTTATTTTATGTGTAAAAGTGTTCTTTAATAATTTTCTTTCATATACATAGTTGGTGCGCGTGTTGTTGCCTTATAATTAATTTATAAGTTGAGTAAGAATATATCAGGACTCTAAGGGAAAGGCATCTTTTCAATTGAAAAGAAAATATACTTTTTCCTGGAGGCCTGATATATTTTTACTCAATATTGATAAAAGGATTGTTTAATTGAAGTATTTATAAGTATAATGTATACATCGACAAAATCAACTCTTCAATATAATTACTTAAATAAAATAAAACGAGAACGAAGAGGAGTTTCTTATTTTAATATTTGCGAGCTTTCGGACCGTGACGTTCTTCTACTGGTTATAGAATGGAAGATATGAACGACTATATATAGAGCTAAAATATACAAATTTTACATATTGAAAATTAATGGTATACTTCTAAATTAACATACAGCAGAGATTAACTAAGAATACATATTTACATATGAATTAATATACAACGGCGTAAACTATTGTAATTGTGAGGGATAAGAAAGGAAGAAAATAACTATGAATGTGATGTTTAAGGCATGATGACGGGTGGATGTGTATAAAGTGCTATTTCAACAGAATATGGTATGAGTCAGGTATATCGATATGTCTATTAATACTATTGCATTGTAATACTATACTATTGTATAGTAAGTTATTTTAAATATTAAAATATATAATATCTATAGGTGGCCATACACCGCGGTTGTACCAACCTTGTAGGAGGAGTCAACAAGGCCCAATCACCGCAGGATACCACGGGACTAGATGAATTATTGTGTGCGAGGAAACTCTAAGCCGTCTCTAAATGATAGAGGACCACAGGGAAGAGTCATAACGTGCTGGTAAATTTCTGCTTACCTCAGTTACACTCAGCTTACCTTCTCTCCAGGGGGAACAGCCTGTTGGTAACCAACGGGAGGAAAATTAAGATCCTGGTTCTGATTGTTATCTCTATTGTTGTCCTCCACATTGTTGTTCTTCTCTAAAGACTATAAGAAACTATTTTCTACTGCCCTCACAGCAATGATAAAATAATGGGAGGGCGCATCAGTTATCATTGCAGAGAAAAATTGTTTTAATTCAAAAAGAAACATACGCGTCCAAAATAGTTGATATTTCACATAACAGATGGCGCGATAATCCATCTAGAGATCATGTTTAAATCCTGATAGTGAGCTTGAGATTATAAATGGTATCACACAGGATGATGCTATTATGGTAAAGAGCTTGTTCGACATAAATATAGTTAAAACGTACCTATGGCGCAAGCCATCAGCAACTTTCAGTTTACACGATAAGGAGATGCCTTTTTCTTAATTTATGCACCTTATCCCAGTACAATATTACATTTGTACTATTTTTTTCACATTGTGTAGCGTTCTCACGCAATTCTGGCCTTAACTACCCGTTTCATGATTTTTCAGGATGCCTTAATGACCAATTTTTTGGTCGTTGAGGTATAGCTTGCACCACGCTGATGAGGGCCAACAACCCGAAACGCGTCCGTGATTAGCTTTTCTTGATAAATCAAGAATGGGTATTTGGCCAATTCTGGAATAATTAAAAATCAACGAGAATAGTTGATATTTATTCCGATAGATGGCGCAAGCCATCAGCAACTTTCAGTTGCACGATAAGGAGATGCCTTTTTCTTAATACCTTTATATTGTTACATCAATTTTAATGCACCTTACATTTTTGGATATTTGCATGTAAATGTTTAAACTATTTTATGTACATAGTTTTTAAATATATATATATACAAATTATTTATAGTTTTAGAGAGAGAGAGAGTGAAAGCTATTCAAATTTACATTTTAGAACAATAAATTATACAAGAAACAAAGATTATTTACATACATATCATCAATGGTCCAATATATATTTAGAATTACAACCACTAAACCAGTGGCACAAATATACTAATTGAAAATAGAAATTTCAATTCTTAATGTAGTTCAAGTCCACGGCATTTGAGATAGAGTCTACAAAACTTGTTAAATTTTCTATATTCTTCTTTACTGGAAACCATTTGGCTTAAACTAGAACTGTTCATTTGACATTGTACTCTCAAATCAGCAACAAGTGGGCACCGGATTAAAATATGCTCAGGGTTGTGATCTTCTTGGTCACATAAGCAGATTGAAGAATCAATTCTGCCAATTCTATATAAATATGTGTTAAAGTCTCCATGCCCCGTAAAGAATTGTATATTATAAAAATTTGGCTGGATAAATTTGGGTAATCTTGAGTTTTCAAAAAATTCTCTGAAATTATCATTTGAATCTTCATAGTATTTTTGAATTTTTTCATTTATAAAGTTAGATATTATCATTCTTTTGGCTGGATCATTTCTATTATAATCTATTTCAACTTTAAGTATGTTTGACAGAATGAAATCCGTAATTTTAGGTATTCTTGCGAGAACATGTGTACAATTCGAAGATGTTGTATTATAAGCATGTATACAGTGTTTAAGAATTTTATGCTGTAGTAAATCCAATTTGTTTTTAGATCTCGTGTTTATATATGGGTACCAGATTGTTGAACCATAAGTTATTGTGCTTCTAAATAAGGTCTTATATAATGTTAATAATCGCCTACTATCCAAGCCCCACGATTTCTTTGTTAAACCAAGAAGATATCCACTAGCTCTAGTTGTTTTTGCAATAACACTGTCGATGTGAGGCATAAAATCTAATTTGTTCTTGTTTCGGTGATTCTTGAAAGTTAATCCTAGTATTTTTAGGTTTTCAACTGGTTTGACAAGACTATCATGCAGGGTAATTACATACTTTTTGCAGTTGAATAAATATAAAATCTTTGTTTTCTGTCTTGATATTTTAAGTTTGTTGTTTTCACACCACATATTTATTTTCCCTATTGAATTTTCAATTGTAATCTTAAGATTTTTTTACATCTGTATTCCAACATATTACCGTTAGATCATCTGCATATCCTATAATTTCGCTATTAGATTCCTGAAAGTTGGTTAATAGATTATTCATTATGTGTGTGTGTGATGTTCCAAATTGTCGGAGATAAGGGTCCTCCTTGCGGACATCCTTTACTTAGTTTTTGGTGAATTCATTCGTAGAGTACCTAAATCTTATCTTCCGGTTAGTGAAGTAGGATTTCATTAGTTTTATTATTGATGCTGGTATATTATCCTCATCGAGTCTTTTTATCACCATTGGCCACCAGGTATTGCCAAAAGCTCCACTAATATCTATTGCAATTATAGCCGTATACTCCTTGGCTTTGTGTTCTAATGCAGTGTGAATTATTTCAGTTAATGTAGTTATGGTAGATAGAGATTTTGTAAAGCCATGTTGACGATTACTGAATAATTTCTTTTCCTCGTAGAATTTGATGATTTTGTTGTTTATTATTCTTTCAAAAATTTTTGAAAGGTTTGAATTTAGGCATAGAGGTCGATAGCTGACACAATCTTTATAATCGGATTTACCCGGCTTTGGAATGATCAGCGCCTCTGCTCTTTTCCATTCATCAGGAAAGTAACTCATATCCAGACATTTCTGGTAGATTTTAGTTAATAGTGGTACTGCGAATTGTTTTGCGTGTATTATCATATTATTAGAAATGTTATCTATTCCTGGATATTTTTTCGGATGCAATTTTTCAATAATAGCATTTACTTCATTGATTGTGATTATTGGTTCTGTTGTGTTCGAAAGTCTTAATGCATATTTCCTTATATTTGTATGTGTATTCTTATCATCACCAGGGTTGTCATCAGGAAATAGAGTGGCTATTAATTCCTCAGTTTTCTGTTGTTGTTCTTGATATGTGTTTGTTTCTAATATTTGTAGTTGTTTATTCGAGTTACCTCTCAATTTTTTGTATATTTTGTATAAATTCCCATAAGGATTGGTAGAATTATTTTCTTCTAGAAAGGTCCTCCACGATATTCTTTTGGCCTTTTTAATCTCTCGTAAATATTTATTTCTTGTTCTTTTAAATAACTCTATTAAATATTCTGAAGGATTCCGAGTTCGATAATAAAGATTTCTTACATAGTGAAAGTAGGTTTTTAAAATCTCCAGTTCTGTATTCCACCAGTTAGCTGCACCACATTTTGGAGCTACATTATATTTTAGTTTCAGTGTGGAATAGGCAGATTCAATTAGAATATCCGAAAGTTCTTTTATTATTTGATCAACCTTTTCTGGTGTGGATATATTAACCGATAAACTTTCAATCTTTTTCTTGTCAGCGTCATTCACATTCTGTGTAAATCTTGGCCAATCTGCTTTTTTCTCATTGAATTTCCAAGTTGTATATAGCGTTGTGGTTGAAAATTGTTCAGTCATACATACATCAAATATTATCGCAACGTGATCAGATATTTGGGATATTTGTTGTGTACATCATTTCATTATAGTTGTAAGAGCTTTTTTATTTGTCAATGTTAAATCAATTACACTGGCATTCCTGCATGTTGGTGTTTTATCATTGTGTATAATTAGATTAGTTACATCGATAATAGGAAATAACCTATGGCCGTTATAATTTGTCTTTAAATCATACCATAGCGGAGATCTCGCATTGAAGTCTCCACATAGAATCAAAGGTGTATTCCTGAAATTGGTAATTAATTCTTTTAAAAATGATTCGTGGTCTTTGTTCATAGAGTTAGGATGTATATATATGTTAGAAATTATTGAATTTTTTGTTTTAGTGTAAACCATAATAGTTGTTGCGAAAGAATTAGTAAATTGTGTAATTAGTTTCGTTTGAAGCCTACTATTATTGACAATTATAGCTGTATTTACACTTTGAGTGTTCTCTATTTGATATTTCTTAGCTGACCATGGAATAATTACTTCTCCATCAATTGTATAGGGTTCTTGTACTAAAATTATATCTGCTGTTTTAATTTCATTGGAAGAATAAAGTTCGTTTATACATATAATACTTTTTCTTGCATTTTGTTGTCTATTTTAATCTTATTATTTTGCATATCATAAAGTTAAAAAAAAAATCAGGAAAAGTGATTTTATGCAAATTAATTGTTTTGAATTTCTATCTCTGGACTTTGGTAATCAGTTCGTTGTATTATTAAATCAATTTGCTTACTGTAGATAGGGCATTCTCTTGAATTAGGTTTATGTTCTAAATTTCTATTTTTAAAATACGGATGTTTCGAGCAGTTGCAACAATTCATATTACTTGAGCATTGGTGTTGGCCCTCCAGACCGCATTTGGTGCATTTTTTAGTATTTGGGCAGTTGTTTTTGCGATGGTTAGGGTTGAACTCAAAGCAGTTCTGGCATTGATTTACCAGTACTTTATCCCGTACTTCACAGCGTTGAATATCCGTGTATATTTTGTTATTTTTATTGATAGTTTGGTACACTCGCGGAGAAACTCTCAACACTATGTCATGTTCTTGTCTATTGGATTTAATAGGAAAAAGTACTTTGATTTCGTTTTCACAGTCATTCAGTTCTGAATTCATCTCGCATAAAATAGTTGGTAAATTTACTGTCAGTAATTTTATTGACCGATTTGATAACTACAGTTGGGTCTCGCATCTTAGGTTTGTATATTTTACTCAAAGAGTTGATTTCATCAGATTTCTTAAAACTCTCAATCAACTGATCAATGTCTTTTTCATCAGGTAATTTTATGATCGTGCCATTCTTTGTATTGATAATTTTAGTAATTTTTGCTTTATTCCCTTCCTGGCGTAGCTGTTTTACATAATCGCTTACTTTTTGGCGAATGGAAGAAATATTTTGCATATCGTTAGCTGTAATTATTAAAGTTTGTTCTTTGGTTGCATGTCCTTCCTTCTGAATAGATTTATCTATTCTGCTTTTGACTATTTATGCATATGTTTCTTTATCCTTATTAGATTTAGCTATTTTCGTCAAGTCTCCCTTGATATAATTAACGTTAGTCTCTAAGCATTCCTGTATTTTGTTTACATTTTGGTCTAATTTTATAATTTCAGATACACTATCTTTTACCTGCTTTATTGTTCCTTTCAAGTATCCTATGTCATCTTTACTTAGATTTTTCTTATTGCTTTCGTATTTATCTGAAAAATATCTAAATATTTCATCCAATCGGTTATTGATCAACGCATCCATGGCATGTTCACATAGGTAATTTTAACTTGGATAAAGTATAAACAGTTTTTCAAGTTACCAATAATTTAAATATCCAAATGATAATAAACTTTAAAAAAAGTATAATAAAAATCAATATTTACCGAATTGGAAGAGCGATGCGGCGCACGTCCAGTCGATTCGGCCACCTAGCGGGAAAAAAAAATTATTGTAAATATATCTTGATTGCTTATTGGAGCGAGAGAGGATCTGGAGGAAGACTGCGGATCACGACCTACGAGGAAGACCACGAATAAATAAACATAATAACTTTAAAGGTAATTTATTTTTATTTACTTTTATTTATTTACTTTTACTTTTATTTATATGCTTTGAATATGGAAACCCGCTCGGGAAACGTGTATAACACCAAGAAGGAAGAAACCAACGTCGACGACCCTGAAAAGCTGCAACTTGGTGCAACAATATATATATATATACCTACTTCGATTTTGAAAATAATCATTTAAATTATTCAATTAAGCAACTTATTATCTACAATATATATTTTTATATATACAATCGCGCAAATGATATTTATTAGTTCTAAAACAAACACTTTATAAAATGTGGCATACACATTCATGGACAAAACTTAAGGAATTGGAAAGTATTTGATATCGCCGGTCGTCTATTTTTTTTTTGAGGAGACAGAGGTAATTTTGTTCACACTTGGTTATCTCTTGTGTCTTCTATAAAGGTCACTGTGTATCAAATATCTATCAGGGTTATTGTCCCGATAAACATGCTAAAAATGTTTAAAGTTTTGTCCAAGAGTGTACAGCTAACCCTATAATTATAACACATAAATATGTTCAAAAAGAAAAAAGGGTATCTTCTTATCGGGCAACTGAAAGTTGTTAATGGCTTTCGCCATCTATCGGAATAAATATCAACTTTCCGTTGATTTTTTAAATTTCCAGAATTGGCCAAATACCCATTCTTTATTAATCAAGAAAAGCTAACTAGGTACGCGTTTTGGGCTTTTGTCCCTCGTCAGCGTGGTACAAGCTGCACCTCAACGACCAATAAACTGGTCATTCAGGCATCCTGAAAAATCATGAAACGGGTAGTTAAGACCAGAATTGCGTGAGAACGCGATATTTTCACACATAAATATATTAGATAATAAAAAGGCATATATTGGATTGAATAAAAGAAATATTTGTCAATATTATTCGGTTGGCTGAACGCCAAACCTTTATCGAGGCATTACATTTTTGTATACACAAACTCAGCGCTACGGCCACACTCAGCATTGGCGTTCAGCCAACCGAAATATTGTGGCAAATAAATATTTTATTCAAACCAATATATGCCTTTTTACTATCTAATGATATAAGTATGGATTGCTCTATTTTCATAATAATAAATATATGTTCAAAATTTAAGACAATAATTAGATTTGAGATATTCGAATTTGTGAGAAAGTGTTTTATTTTCATCGCCAAGAAGAAATTAATATTTCCAAGTAATATATTTAAGAATCCCCCAATTTATTAAGAGAACAATACTAAAATGATATTTAAAACTTTTGTTCAATAGAATTTCTTTCTAAAATGATGAAATATCGAGAAAGAAAGGAACGTATCGGCAATGGAGATATAATTATGTCCTTATTCTATTCCATTAAAAAATCAACATAAAACAAATAAAAAGATCAAAATCCTAAATATTCATCCTAATCTCCTATGTAAAAAACATTCTAAGTATTGATTGAGTTAAAAAATAATTCCGAAGTCTGGTTAAAATATAATAAAATATTTGTTTACGCTCCTTTTAGAGATCGACTCTTTTTCTGTTGGTTTCTGAAATGGTAAAAAAGAGAATTAGAGTGGAACGTAAGCTTCCTGCTCGGTAAATAAGTCCAGCCATTTAAATTCGGCCCTTGGGACCTAACCTCCAGGGACGTCTCAGGAAATAACAGGGAAGTTTCTAAGATGTGGGTCGTTAGAGGCTCTAAACTTGTCGTTCAATTCCCACTTGTGCCGCGTCTTGTTTTCTCCGCTACGTCCTAATTGGGAGTTGTGTGGGTGGTTGGACTTACATTTGAGGTGGTAGCTCGTTCTGTGAAGAGAGGATTGTTCTCTCCATATTACCATAAGGATTCTTGTGTTGTTGCCTTTTGATACCCATCTTCTCATATCTTCCTTCAAACTTAACATAACTCGCTGATTTGCTTTTAAAACACGACAACTAAACATAGAACAATTTGAAAAATAGTAAAAAAGTGAATTTGTACTGGGATTAAATGGATAAATTGAGACATCACTCCCGATCGTTCAACATTGGTTGTTATGTTGGCCCATTGTTAGAGCCCTTCTAATAAGATTACCAAAAATCTATTTGTTTCATAATGAGTCTTCAATAAGATGTGTGAGTTCAAAAGTTTGCAAATTTTATATTTGGTTTACACTGTGTGATTGAAGAATTATCTGGAATATATATAACTTTCTTGCCAATGTAGGAAAATGTCTGCCATTTAATTTATCAAGACAGCTATTGATGCGATGGTTCCTATGTTTCTTCACTAAAACACAAGTGGAGTAATTCCACGGTTATAGAGACATATGTAGACACCCCGGGGGTTCCTGGAACACAGAATGCTATCTACCCGGATATGTATGCAGTTACACTTCCAAGTATTTCAAGGGGTCGGCGGAAGATTGGTACATACCGTTAATTTACAGTAACCATGACACAGGTTCAAATCCTGCATTAAGAACTTTTCTGCCTCAATGGTCCCAGATTTTAGTCCAAGTCATACTCTCCAATAGTGAGTGAAAGTAACCAAACAGGTCTCAGGCAACTTTTAAGTGCAAATGACATATGGTAACCTCTAGCAAAAGGCTGTCGCTAACTACCTAGCATGATTATCATGGCACGAAACACTTGAAATCAGGAAGAGTACAACAAGTAATCTCTGCATTAATCAATCGAATTCTTCATAAAGAATTTAAGACTATTGAATATCTACGCGAGGTTTAGGTGTGCGTCTATAAACCCGAATGAAAAACGTTACACTGATGTAAAAATATTCAATATAATAAGCCCTTAATTATATAAATATTTGTAATTGTGTGTATTTTTCAATAGTACGCCTTATTTGATATTATATGCACGCAATCAATTAAACAATTATCGTTCATTGTAAAGTTTTAACTGGCACTTTCATTGCATGTTAACGTTCAATGTGTGCACATAGACATTATGAATCAATGTACAGAAGTGTAAATGGAACTAAGCAACAGCTGATGGAGTAATCAAAGTTGTCGCCAGATGGTCGGATGTCACGTAGGGACGAACTCTAATGTCGCCAGTCACGGAGTCCACTAGATCTTCTCTGTCATCAATAATGCCAACACTGGGCATCTTCCTCTTTTATTCCACTTTTATATCTCTTTCCTAATTATAAAGTCGTTTTATATCTCCATAAATAGATTCTGAATAATATTTCCTATTTTAATTCCCTAATTTATATAAAAGGCACATTGAGTGTTTATAAATTTCATCCCCACTCAAAAATAATTCATTAAAATCAATTACTTTTTTCACCCTGTGTGTATTCAAACATATTTATAAATATATATATCGTAATATGCTATGCTGGGAAACCTTACTCTTGGGGTTGATGATTGTTGAAGTGGTGGCGCAGTCGTGGTGGCTGAGTGGGAAGGTTTACACACAGGGGAAATAAGCCAAGAGACACGATTGATTGCTGAAATAAAAGGCAACTGGTTGGAGGAAAGAAAGGCTGAGAAGGTGGAGCGGTTTTGACTATTAACTATTTGATCACATGGCGGTGATTGACTTAGCTGATAAGGATGAACGGGGTTGACTAGCGATTATTCTATTGCATGATTAAGCATCTGACTTATCTGAGATTTGGGGAGATGGGATTGGCTCCAAGCTGGTCTCAAGGCGGTCCAGGTGCTAACTCGGTGGTATCACCGTCCTATCTCGGTGGGAGCGAAGTGAGGACCAGGTCCGAACTCGGTGGGAGCGAAGTCCTAACTTACTTCCCATTGGTGGAAAGGTGGGACGTGGCCGTTTTCTATTGGTTGACCTTTGGGAAGGTGCTTCCTAATTGGTCCTTGCTAATTTCTTTGTCTTTTGGACTTGTCCTGACACGACCAGGAAATACTGTGTCGTTGAACTCAACTTTTATTATTTCCGCGATAATAAAATTGGCTGTAATTTTGCTAATGATTCTGCTCACTTCTAAGCCTCTTTTCTAGGCCTTGTTTCTCTAAGTCGTTCTATCCTCCAGTTACCTTATTCTTTATTAAATCTTTGAAACATACATTGCATACATGTTGGGTCGGGGTTGCATACAGCTATTTACAAATTATGACATATATCTAGAATAAACAATAATTATTTTTTGTTAGTTGTTTGTTATGGGTAGAGCTTTTCGTGTATAAACAATAATATTATTTAAAAATGCCTATTTTGGATCATAAAGTTTTATTTCCGATATTTCGTGTGGCAACTCGCCAAACTTCTTCGGGGAACAAGATTGTTTTGAATAGCTCGCGTTTCAATTCACGAGTATGTACAACTGCTATAAAATTTTAAAATATCTAAAATCTACAATATGCATGTCTATAAATATAATTATTAATAATAAAATGATATATACAATACTAATATATAGAGAATAAATAAATATATACATTTAAAATAAAAGAATTGAAAATCAGTAATTTGTTATATATATAAATGTATAGTAGTGGGCTATATGGTCTTAAATTGTAAGTATAATTGAGGAATATCTATTTTTCGATTGATACTGTTTTTATCTTCTATTGAGGTCCAGCTTTCTAGAAAAAGTCTTGAATGTTTGTCCTTGATATTTTGATATACTATTTCAGTTGAGTCAAAATTTGGTATGTGGTCCTGTTTCAGTGCGTGATCTACTAAAAGGGAAAGAGGGCTATAGTTTTTGAAGGGCTGTCCTGTGTTGATTGGTTCTTTCTTCTAGAGTTTTCCCTGTCTCTCCTATGTATGTAGCTGGGCAAGATCGGCACGGGATTCTGTAAATGAGGTTGGATTTTTGACTGTTGTTTGTGTTATGTTTGGTATCGGGATGGCGGAGAAGTGTTTTTAAATTGGATGGTGTCTGGTATATCGTCTTGATGTTGTACTTCTTGAGGGCTCTACTGATTCTTTCGATGCCGTAGCTGTACGGAAGTGTGCAATATAATTTATGAGATTGGCTATTGGAAGGAGGGATGAATGTTGATCTGTAGAATATACCAGACACCATCCAATTTAAAAACACTTCTCCGCCATCCCGATACCAAACATAACACAAACAACAGTCAAAAATCCAACCTCATTTACAGAATCCCGTGCCGATCTTGCCCAGCTACATACATAGGAGAGACAGGGAAAACTCTAGAAGAAAGAACCAATCAACACAGGACAGCCCTTCAAAAACTATAGCCCTCTTTCCCTTTTAGTAGATCACGCACTGAAACAGGACCACATACCAAATTTTGACTCAACTGAAATAGTATATCAAAATATCAAGGACAAACATTCAAGACTTTTTCTAGAAAGCTGGACCTCAATAGAAGATAAAAACAGTATCAATCGAAAAATAGATATTCCTCAATTATACTTACAATTTAAGACCATATAGCCCACTACTATACATTTATATATATAACAAATTACTGATTTTCAATTCTTTTATTTTAAATGTATATATTTATTTATTCTCTATATATTAGTATTGTATATATCATTTTATTATTAATAATTATATTTATAGACATGCATATTGTAGATTTTAGATATTTTAAAATTTTATAGCAGTTGTACATACTCGTGAATTGATACGCGAGCTATTCAAAACAATCTTGTTCCCCGAAGAAGTTTGGCGAGTTGCCACACGAAATATCGGAAATAAAACTTTATGATCCAAAATAGGCATTTTTAAATAATATAATATATGGATTGCTCTATTTTCAAACAAACAATAATATATAGGTATAAAATAATATAAACTAAATAATATATATATATATATATATATATATATTTTAAATTTATTGTTACAAAAGCACGAAGTCCAAAGGAGTATTGTGCTGTGCTAGTATTATTTACATATATATGATTAATTATTTACACGATGGATTATTATTGTTTTGTAAATTATTGTACAAATAGTTCTAAACTTAACAAAGTTCTCATAAGATAGAGTATATACACAAAGAGAATTTGGTAATGTTTCAAAGTATCTACATACAATTTGATTAGTCAGAGGGCAAGATAAAAGAAGATGCTCTGGTGATTCAACATCTAAGCGGCATTCACACGTTGGATCATTGATAGCATTCAGTTTGAACAGGAAACTTAAGAAGGGTCCTTTGCCTGTTAAGAATAAAGTAGTGAATTTATCAGAAGAAATGAAATTTGGGACAGCAATTGGAAAGAATTTCTTGAACAGTTCATTAGATTGAGAAAGATAAAACTTAAATTTTAGATCCATATATAGTTTGTTTAATTCTTTCTGAAGGGGTTTTTTGAGTGTTCGATCTGTGAGAGAATTTGTCATATTATACTTTGTTTGTAATAATTCAAGATAATCGGACAGTAAAGGGGTTTTCGCTAGTATATGTGTGATGTAAGAAGATGAAGTCCTATAAGCATGAATGCATCTAATAAGAATTTGATATTGTATAGAATTCAACTTGGATCTTTTTGCTGCAGTGATAAAAGGAAACCAAATATTTGATGCATAGCTTATTGTAGAGCGTATCATAGCTTTATATAAGATCAATCTACGCCGAGTATCAATGCCCCAAGTACGTGCACATAATGAGAATAATATATTCTTAAGTTTCGTAGCTTTCATAATTATATTGTCAACATGTGTTCCAAAATTAATCTTATTCCTTTGTCTATGATTTTTTAAAATAACTCCCAAAATTTTAACAGTTTCTGATGGTTGAATTATTTTTCCATCAAAATTAATGGGCAATTTTTCATAGTTATGTAGATAGAGTATACCTGTTTTGTTTGGACTTAGTGAAAGTTTTACCTTTTCACACCAGGCTTTGATTTTTATTAAACATTTGGTAATATTATACTGAAGATCATAGATGTTTGAGCTCCATACCACAAATGTCACATCGTCCGCGAAAGCAATTACTCTAGCAAACGTTCGTTAAAAGATAAGTTGAAATCATTAAGTAATATATTCCAAAGAATAGGAGAAATAATACCACCCTGGGGACATCCCTTATTTATCTTTTTTATACACTTTACATTAGTATATTTAAACTCTACACTCCGGTCTTCAAAGTAAGAATTAATTATTTTTATAAGTACCGCTGGAAAATTTGCCTTGTCCAATTGTTGGAGAATTGCCGGATGCCATGCGTTGTCGAAAGCTCCGCTGATGTCCACTGTTACTATTGCCGTATTTTCTGTTTCTCTTTTCAGAAGACTTAATTTAGTTATTTCTTGTAAAGCAGAGATTGTTGATTTTTCTTGTGTAAATCCATGTTGAAAAGGATGCACAACATTATTACTATTAATATGATTTAAAAGTTCAATATGAATTAGACTTTCAAAAATTTTACCTAAATTAGAAGACAAGCTTATAGGGCGGTAGGCTTTCGGATCTTTATAATTTTCTTTATTAGGTTTTTTTATAATCATTACTGCTGACTTTCTCCAGGCCTCCGGATAATAATTAAGTCCAATACAAGCATTGAACAATTTTGTTAACACAGGAGATATATGATGAACTGCCGTTTTAATCATCTGATTGCTTATATGATCTATTCCTGGAGCCTTGCCATTTTAAAGTTTTTTAATTATTGAACAGATTTGAATATTATCAAAATAAATGATTTTATCATTAGAAAAAGTATAACTCTTGTCTCTGATTAATTTATGATAGTTTGTGTCAGAAGATTGACAGTCATTCGGAAATAGAGAAGATAAAAGATTTTTCATTTCTGATTCGAGCACATCTTGAGATACATCTAGAATTGGTAAATCAAAAGACCTAGGAGAAATTTTTGTTTAAAAGTTTTGTAAGTATTACCAAAAGGAGATGTATTTTCAACTTCCTCCAGGAATACCCTCCAGCTTACATTTTTTGTTTTTTCAATAATATTCATATACTTATTTCGTATTTCTTTATACATTTTTTTCATCAACTAGCTGTCTATTAGACCGTTTACCCCGATAATATAGATTTCGAACATATTTAAAATGATTTTTAAAAAGTTCCAGTTCATCCGTCCACCAATTAAATGGATTATTATTTAAATATTTTGGTTTTAATCGTAGAGATGCATATGCAGCTTCAATTAATATGTCAGTTATGAGAGAAACTACACAGTTTATATCGTTTATATTTACTATTTTACCTAATTTCATCATTGCCTCATTTATCCTAGACACGTTGATTGCCTGCTCATAATTTTGCCAATTGGCTCTTTTTTCTTGAAAATACCATGTAGAATTATTTTCATGTAATAAACTTTCTGTTTCCAGACTAATGTCGAATGAGATTGCGTGATGGTCTGTGATTTGCGAAAGATTTAACGTTTTCCATCCATTAACAAGTACATGAGCATGACTATTAGTAATAGTAAGATCTATTATACTTAATCCTCGACATGTTTTGTTTCGATTGTTATGTATGAGCATATTGTGAAAATCAATTATAGGTTGAAGTCTTCTACCGTTTTGATTAATAATATTATCAAACCACATCTGACTTCGAGCGTTAAAATCTCCAGCTAAAATCAATGGATTTGTGTTAAAATTTTTAATTAATTTATCAAGGAATTGACATGACAGGTATCCATTTTATTAGGGTGTATATAAATATTTGAAAGAATAATTTGCCGTTTAGTAGTTTGTACTGATATAGTGGTTGCAAATGAATTTGAAAACTCTTTAATTAATTTACATGATAAGAAAGGGTTTGTAACGATTGTTGCGGTATATATTGGAACTCCCGGTATATTTGCATAATATATTTTTGAACGCATATTAAAGATTACATTATTTATACTATATGGTTCTTGAACTATAATCATATCATATTTTTCTTTAGAAATAAATTCCCTTATTTCATTATTAACCAAATTGCTCTTCCGCGTGTTTTGTTGTAGAATTTTTAATTTGAACATTGACCAAAAAAAAAAAAAAACAAGAATAAGTCTATTCTAATCCAAAATAACAATTACATGATCTAAATCTGCATAACATGTTCTTTGTATCTCATATTTCATTTGTTGAAGGAACACAGGACATAATTTGTCATTAGAACGATGATTATTGCTATTCCTATATTTAGGATGTGTAGAGCAATTTATGCACTTGGGCAAGGATTGACAGTTAACATGTTGGTCATTGTCTCCGCAATTTTTACATTTTATGATGTTACATGAATTTTTACTATGACCATAACTAAAACAGTTTTGACATTGACGTACAAGCACCTTATCCTTCATATATGTAACCTGTATGTCTGTATATATACGTTGTAATTTCTTCATAATTTGGTATGTTGCCGGGGAAATGCGGTGAACAACATCCTGTACATCAGTATTTGATCTCATAGCGAACAAAACCTTTATCTTCTTCTCTCGACCTTCTAACTCTGGGTTCATATTGCATAAAATCGAAGGCAATTCCTCAATATCTGTAGATTTAGTAATTGACTTAAGTAATTGACTAAATAATATATAGGTATAAAATCTCTAAACTAGAGGTCGGCAAACTTTTGATTCGTAAGAGCCTAAAATTACAATTTACAAACTTTCAAAGTTTTTAAAGAGCCATAACATTTTTTCTAGCCAACAATAAACAGTAGTCACATAAATAATATTTACGTATGGAACTATATAAAGAGCTTCACATCCAAAGAGCCGCATGTGGCTCGCGAGCCGCAGTTTGCCGACCTCTGGGCTAGGCTCTTATTTGTATATCCTTCAATATAAATATTTGATTATACGAGTATATACTGTTGAGAGAGAATATATTTCTTCATATATATATATATATATATATATGGTAATTTAAACCAACAACCCTATATTGTATAATTACTTATAACAAGATTGTCATGTTGTATATAGAAACACATCTATAAATAATTATATGCATGATTAATCTGTGTCATTGCATCACCATATGTAATGTACTTTGTACAAACTAAGGATGAATAAATAAAACTATGTAATAGATGAGGAGCTAAGTTAAAGCAAGATTGAGCATCAAAAACGTCTAAATTCGAGACAACCCTGAAAAGGAATTCGGCAGCCCGTTGCCATCTGGCCCAAAGGGTGCAGAATGCCCCAGACGTTCAAAGTTCAAATTCGCAGATGTCTCCCCCCCTCCTCGGGAATGGTATATAAACACCTCGGTTTTAGCCGACAGAAGTTAGTCAGCAGTCACCCCTTCCACCGTCAGCGTGAGCCCTTGTCAGTCTTAGCCAGGACTACATCATCGTCATGTAAACAGTAAGAACCCTTCTAACTCCATCTTGCTTAGCTCAACTCCTATCTGTTCATGGAACTTTCCTACTACAGCTGTGTCTCTTCGTTTTGTGTGTGTGGTTCCCAAGCTTTCCACTCTGCCTCGATCACGACTGCCTGTACTCTGTGAAAACTGTTAAAGGTCTTCCAAAGTGCAGAGAGGTACTGGAAAACTCTCCACGCCCTGACTGTCCCTCTCGGCTACTACAGGTTTGACCACCGGTTACCACAGCTTATAGCGAGAGTCGACAGGATTCTACAAGAGGCTACCAGACCTCAACTTATTACAGAGAGTCGACAGGATGACCCAAACGAAGGACACCACAGCGAAGAAGGTAAGAAGACTGTCCAGATAGAAAAGAGAGAAAGAGCCAAGATGGAGGAACAAACCCGCCGCCAGTCCAACGAAACGACCAATCAATCTTCCCCCCAACGACACAGCCGAAAATCCCGCAAAATAAGCCGGTGAGACTTTCCCCCTTCGGCCTTACAACGCAACCATCTTCCAGGCAACATGCCGCCGTCACCAAACAGAAGTTACAAGCTTCTACAAGCTCTACTTGGAGCGTCTTCCACGTCATCAGTAGGACGACAACTAAAGACCAAGTCTCCTGACTGAACAATCCTCAAAACTGTGAGTTTTTAAAAACTTTCTCCTCATGCTCACAACTTGATTCTCCATAAGATTAATGTTTATTTTCACTGTAATCATTTTAAATCAATTTTTACCATTTTTATATCATTTCAATTCAAATTTTAAACCTTTTACAACCCCATTTATCAATTTTTACTTTATTTTAAGCAACTTATAAATTTTAATTCATTACTTTCAATTTTACATTTTTAAAAAATCATTATTTTTTTAATTACTCGAATCATAATTCTAAACTTATTTGTGTGCTTTTCTTAATATCTTATTTTTATACTAAAACACCAATCTCTTAATCAAATGCTCAAAACTTTGCAAAAATCATTTTTATGTTCAATATTTTATATAAACGCCTCATTCAATTTATAAGTCACTATCACGCCATTGCCCCTTTTACAAGGATAATTTTTGCACTACCATAATCAACTATTTTAAAAATATATTCAAATTTTAATAAACATAGGTGAAACGCATTTTTTTTTAAATTGCAAAAATCGAGAGATACAATATATTCAAAATCACAACTAGAAAAGTAACTATCTTTCCCAAAAAAAGTTAAAAATAAAAATCCCATAAACTACCACGTCAGTAGCTAAATTAAGTCACAGTCTTCCAAAACTATTACAATCATTAAATCCCAACATAGCTACACTCACTCGTCCTTTCCTTTTACATGAATAATTATTAATTATTCACACATCTCTCTCAATAAACTACAACACACTTCCCATCACTTTCTACAATTGGCCACCATCTATTAGCGCGCGACTTAGCAACAAATCGAATTCGAACAACACAAGCTCCGTCGCCACTAAACGTGCCACATTCACTAACAACCAAGATATCTCGATGTGTTTTGTACAACCACCACTCATGACTAGTAAATTTGTTGTTCATGATGAAACAAGTTAGATGCTGTACCAAAAACAAAGACTTCACGTGACACCTTTCCATTCAATTCACTCACTCGTGTCACACAGCGCATCACAACAATTTTTCTCACTTAAAAGGCCACAAAGACGCCTTCATGCCTGTGACACTTCTAACCCCAAAGCGTGTCCACGTCGAAAATAGCACTTTTACTCACATCTAAACCTGACATCATTGAATAACATTTTTTACCACAACAGCGTCGAACGACAACACTTACGAACACCGAGAAAACTACATCTTTCAAATACACCATAAAACTACCAACAAGCTTTCACCACTCTCAAAGGGAGTTTAACCAGTAAACCAGTACCCTAACGTACATTCAAACTCTCAAAACTGTACTACAACAAGGATTTCCAAAATGTCTGTTATCTGACAGAGCGCCCGCTTTTACCTCAGAAAAATTTCACAAATTTCTAATAACACACCCCATTTTGTCACACGTTTTCCACCCACCTATTTAATGTTCAATGTTATACCCCAAATCTGATAACTCATCCTAATCCATACCCCGAAATAACCAGACTAGATGAGAAAGAATGTAAAGAACGTGCGACGCAGACTTCCCCCATATCGCCCCTTTAAAAACAATACATCGCACCCCGGTCGTAAGAATGGACACCTAAATCCATCGCCACTCTTCCCCCAGAGGCCCCCAGTCCTACATTCCCCGTGTCCCGCATTCCTCTTACTACATTAACAGTCGATATCTTAACCTAACTTTTTAAAACATTTGGACATTTGAATTTGAACAGGACCTGCCTTAAATTGAACATTTTTGATATTTTGATCCAGTGTAAATCGCTAATTTTTGCTACATATCAATCATTTTACATGTTAAATTGAGATCACAATCTTTAACTATAATATAATTTTTGTATAAAATATTTTAAATTTTATTTTTTATTTTTGCCTTTCAATTATATAATCACTAGTTTTTAATCCTACATTATATATAAAAAAATCAATTTTATTTTTCATAATATTATTTTAGTATTACAAAAGATATATTTGTTGTCAAAAATCACTTTAATTCTTCATTATTATTACTTTTATATATTGATTGTTTGATTTTATCCACTTAAACTTTATTCAACCACAATGATATTGCTATATTTTTATTCATTTTATATTTGTTTTTATACCTTTATATAAAATGACTATGTTATCATTAACTTTCGGGCATACAACAATCTATTTATCTAACCACTTCAGTGTACTTTACACTACTATCTTCTTAGTCATTGCTTCACATCAACGTAGAAAAACGATAGTACTGCTTGACAATTTTTTGATTTCATAATTTCAACAAACTACTTGATCAAAGTTCCCCAGAATTAAAAATCCCAACTTCTGGCCTTGAACACGTTTCAAAAGTTTACTACAATCATCCCTAGAGCATAATCACCCACGCAAACACAAAGCGTCCACAACTCAATTTTTTAGCTCTAGCGGACCACAATCAACCTTTGATTTTAAGTCAAGTCAGATCACCTACTGTCGCTACAACAATTCTACTTAACGCATGACTCCATTTCACCCCTTTCAATCATATTAATGAACGACTTTTTCTTCAACAACTTTTCAACGCAATAACCCTACAATTGTGACAAAGCACTGTAACCCTTATACAGGATCACAGGTGAAACATTGCCTAGGAAGACGCACAAGTCTATATCCTCGCTTTGCACCTGGACCTAAGTATTTGATTACCTGTGTAATACTTACAATTGCATATTCTTTAACCACTAATCCTTTCCAACGCCCGCCAACAATCTCTTAGAACATGATTTTATTTTTATCATCATTATTTTTTATCAAACAAAGGTTTTATCTTAATTTCTCTTTTATATGAATATCATAACTTTTAAATTAAACATAAGTCGTATCTTTTATAAAGAGAGGAGAGAGGTGAGATTCTTTAGGTAGATATATATGTTATATATAAAGTTATATTTATTGTGATTGTGAGAGAGAGAGAAGTTTATACATTTTATCCAATATACAGTTACGAGCGTCATGCGTTCTTCATCTCTTAATTCTTCAGTTTTCATCTCTGTCACCGTTTGCTTTTTTTTTGGAATGGCGCTCTCCTATTGGTTGGCTACCATCACGCCACCTTTGCCCCCCCCCCCACTCGCTTTTTCGTTTTTGTAACTATTGTGTTGGAGCGGGTCGCTCCTTAAATAAAGGCATATATTAGTTAATAACTAAATGGAATCCTCTCTTTCTTTTTCCCAGTAAGAGACCCCTACGGAAGCCAACAGTACATAGACAGATAAAGCACATAGGCTATAGTTATTAACTAATATATGCATTTATTTAAGGCGCCAATTTATAATTGTAACAAATAGTATTTGAATAAAAACATTCAATCGGGTAAAACACGGGCGTTGCCCGGGTCATTCGGCTAGTGTTTATTTAAATACAGATCACAGTAATTAAGGAATTTTAGGAATTTTGAGTGTATTTGTTTTTAAAAACCTTAGATAAAGGCTCATAATTATAAAAACAATTTTATTTTACGTTTTGAAAAGATATTTGATTCTACATTTTGATATCACAATTTTCACTTATAGTAATATATAGGCTTATTTAAGAGGAAAATATAAAGCTCCAGGGATAACACTTTATTTCTAAAATTTTAATTCACTAATCTATCTAGCCTTTTCGGGCACGAGAATCCTTCTACAGGAGAAAAAGTGATACAATATATCTCTAGCCAATAAGACACGGGTTATAGAAATCAAATATATTCAACAAAATTTCATAAATATGGTTTGAATATAAAATGTTCTGATTTATTTTAAAAATTATTATACAAAGAGTGACAAATTTTTAAAATATATATCAAATAATGTTACAACTGAATAAATATAGTCTTCTAGGACATAACTAAGGAATCAAGGATTATATGATTAAGCCGTAGTTATTATTAAGAGATGTACATCTGGTCTTTACTATTGCTATTCAGAGAGGATATCTCTATTTGGAGGCTTTGGGGTGAGCTCAGGAAATAGTATGTTATTAATTTTCCGAATGTGTCTATTCTTCTGTTAATAATATTGTGCTTTCTTGATACTATGGATTCAATAATGAGTTTCTGTTGTTTATTGGGGATGTTGGAGTAATGGGTCTTTAGTTCTGATAGGGAGAAGGAATGGCCTCTTATATCATGGTATGTTAATGATTTTCTGTTTTGGTGGTCGATATTTCGTAAATGCTCTGATATATTTAAATGTCTGCCTGTTTTACCTACATATTTGGTTTGGAATTCTTTGCATTCTATTGAGTATATGACCTTCTTAATATTAGAGCAGGAAAATTAATAGTATTGTTTTTTGTTATGGTTTTTTAAATCTTTGTAAAGAAATTATATTGGGCGAGTTGCTTAAAAAGGTTTTTAATTCAAAATTTCTTTAGATGAATAGGGAATACTGCAAATATATTTGTAAATCGGGAGTGTTCCGAATTTTTAAGAGAGGCTATATAAGTGTCTTAAAATATATGATAAAGGCTATTGCGATAAGTTTTTATATTTATTTTAAAGTTTTGAAGTAAACAATGGCTGAGAGGGCAGTAGGACGGATATAGTTTAGGTTGAAGGATGGCTGATCGTATACAGTTGTTTGGAATTGATGTTGTATGCGTATTATTATTATTATATCTAAAAATAGTAGATTACTTTTTGTTTCTTTTTCATAAGTAAAATTCAGGTCGGGATGAGAACTGTTGAGTTTTTCCAGAATTTTATTGGTTTGATTTTGGGGACAGATACAAAATGTCATCAACATATCGACCTCATTAAACTATATCTGACGGGAATAGGGAGGTCATCCATGAGACACATGATAATTTCGGCGACTGAGGTTGAAAGAGAGCTCCCCATGGGAGAACCTTTAATCTGTTCATTAATTTTGGAATCGTATGTCAGGATATTTGTTTCGAGACATAGGGCTATAAGTTTAGTTATTTTCTTGACAGTGATCTGATCAACCTTATTTTCTCTTAAGAACTTTTCGGTGCTACACAGTGTCAGTTGGTGTGGGGGACTGGCGTTCTATGTCGAATGAGACAATGATCTTGTTTGTTTGGGCTTGGTACTTGAGTATTTTTCTATGAAGGTGGTGGTGGAAATGGAGAAAGGGGAGTTTTGTCCCTTGATTATGAGCTGAGAAAGGTGAAATAGGAATTTAAAAAGAGCCGCTGTTGGTGAATGGTAGAAGGCCACTAAGAAGGGGTCACCTCGGTTTTGTAATTTAGGGAGGCCATATATGTAGACATCTATTTACATATTAGACAATAAGTCTTTTAATTCTTCGTTCGAAATTTTATGTTCCTTATGCATATTGCTGAGTTCTTCTTTGAATGAAGAGTATTCTTGGGTGTTTCTTCTTTGGAAATGTGTTTAAATGTCGTTTAATCTTTAAGGATGCTTAGCATTTGACTATGGTAATCCGTCTTGTTCCACATTCCTGTTTGTCCTCCTTAATCTGAATAGGTGATCATTATTTTTAAATTCTTTAAGTGAACCGGCAACCCTCATGAGAACCGACTGATTGAAAACCTAAGAGATAAAAATAAAAGAAATGATCATTCATTCAGATAAAGAAGGACAGAGATTGATTCTGGTCAAGACGGATTACCATAATAAAATGCTAAGGATATCTGAAGATCAAACCCCCTTTAAACACATTTATAAAGAAGAAAAAAACCCGAGAATACTCTTTATTCATAAAAAAATACTCAGCAAGATGCATTAATAACATAAATTTCGAACGAAGAATTAAAAGACCTCCTGTCTAATATGCAAATCGATGCCTTCATATATAGCCTCCCTAAAATACATAAGCCACGTGTCCCCTTAAAACCCATAGTGACCTTCTACCATTCCCCAACAGCACATCTCTCCAAGTTTCTCAAGCCCTTAATTAAGCAGCACAATTCCTGCTTTTCCTTCTTTACAACACCAACACCTTCATGGATAAAAATAGTCAAGTACCAAGCCCAGTCTCATTCGACATAGAACCCCAGTCTCCCACACCAGCTGATACTGAGCAGTACCGAAGAGTTCTTTAACACAATCAGGATGATTAGATAACTGTTAAAAAATAACTAAACTTATAGCCCTGTGCCTTGAAACAAATATTATTACATATAATTCCAAAATAATGAACAGATAAAAGGTTATCCAATGGGGAGCTCTTTTTCGACCTCAGTTGCCGAAATTGTGATGCGTCGCATAGATAACCTTTCTATTCCTGTCAGGTATAGTTTTATGGCGTCGATATATTGACGACATATTTTGTGCCTGTCCCCAATATCAAACCACACAAAAGAGCATTCTAGAAAAATACAACAGTTGCATCCCGACCTGAATTTTACTTACGAAATATAAACAAAAAGTAAACTACTATTTTTAGATATAATAATACGCATACAAAATCAATTCCAAACAACTGTTTATTATAAGCCATCCTTCAACCCCGACTATATCCGTTTTTCCTCCTACTGCCCTCTCAGCCATTAAATCAATAAAGACCTTAACTAAAGTCCAAAGCCATTGTTCATTTCAAAATTTTAAAACGGAAGAGACTCAAAATATTTTAAGAAATCTAGAAAATTGTTAATAATCTTTATCATTTATTCTAAAACATTTCCATAGCCCCTCTGAAATTCGCAAACCCCCAATTTACAAATCTATTTGCATTATTTTCTATTCTATCATCAGTATCCCAGTATCAATAGCCCGTCATTTAAATAAATTAGGAATTAAATCCTTTATTTTCAACAACTCGATCAGTACAAGTTCATTACTGAAAATGATACACTGATAAAAAAGAACAATACTATAAATTTTACTGCTAATATAAAGAAGGCCATATACTCTATAGAATGTAAAGAATCCAAAACAAAATATATAGGTGTGAAACTAGCCGACATTTAAACATAAGAATATCAGAACATAAACGAAATATCGACACCCAAGACAGAAAATCATTATAATATCATCATGTAAGAGAAACAGGTCATTCCTTTTCACTCTCATAACCAAAGACCCATTACTCCAACAACCCCCGCAAACAATAGAGACTCAACAAAGAACCCATAATATCAAGAAAGCACAATAGTATTAACAGAAGAATAGATATTCCATAAATTTACTATATACTATTCCCTGAGCCCTCGACCCCAAATCCTCCAAATAGAGAAATCCCCTCTGAATAACAACAGTGAAAACCAGAAACACATCTCTTAATGATAACTACGGCTTAATATGCAAATCCTTGATTCCTTAGTTATGTCCTAGAAGTCTGTATTTATTCGTTTGTTACATTATTTGATACATGAAAGATAAGAAAAATAGAAAAAGGGCCATGTGCTTAATTAAAAACAAAATTGGCATATCCTGACTGCTCACATGAACACTGTTCCACTAGATGGCGCTCTGCCATCTGAAATACTCGTGTGAACGGTCAGAATACAGGGTGCGGTAGATAAGTAATGAGACTGGCCGCCGCGCGGCGCCCCAGTCGCTCGCAGTGCGTTCTCTACCTGCTGGTCACGTGGTGTGTGGGGGATCTGAGCTAACAATAGAACCGGTTCGCAGTCGCGTCGTAGCTCTGGCGCAGTGAGGGTCGAGCTTCGCGTATTACGTTGTTTGTGTGCCCGTGACACTTGTGAAAACGCTGAAGACAAATCGCTCGATAGAACAGCGGTATGCAATCAAATTTTGCTTTCGCTTGGGCAAAACTGCTTCGGAAACTTTTGCTATGATTACGGAGGCCTACAAAGAGGACGCCCTATCAAGAGCTCAAGTGTTCCGGTGGTTTAATGAATTTAAAAACGGGAGTGAATCCGTTGAAGAAATGGAACGATCTGGACGTCCTTCAACGAGTCGCGTGGATGAAACGGTGGCAAATTGAAAGAACTCCTGGACTCCGACCGTCGTTTAAGTTTCAAAATGATCGCCGATGAGGTCTCCGTGAATAAATTTACGGTTCACCAAATTGTTACGCAAGATTTGATGATGAGGAAAGTTTGCGCAAAATGGGTTCCCCGAGTGCTCACCGCCGAACAAAAGCAACAACGAGTGGACGTTTGCCGTGAGATGTTGAATGAATTGGAAAATAATCCAGACTTTTTAGACAACGTAGTAACAGGCGACGAATCGTAGACATTCCAATACGACCCGGAGACGAAAGCCCAGAGCTCGGAGTGGCACACACAGGCATCCCCGCGGCCGAAGAAAGCAAGAATGTCAAAGTTCCGAGTCAAGACAATGCTGATTGTGTTTTTCGACAAGCGGGGGTTAATTCACAAAGAGTTCGTCCCTCAGGGGAAAACTGTTAATGCCGAATTCTACAAAGAAGTCCTTCGGCGACTGCACAAAGCCGTCAAACGGAAGCGACAGGACCTTGCTCAACGCTGGAGTCTCCACCACGACAACGCTCCGGCGCACACAACGTTCCTCGTGACCTCCTATTTTATCCGAATTAGAGTTGAAGTTCTGCCACAGCGACCATACAGCCCTGACATGAGTCCTCCTGATTTCTTCCTATTTCCGAAGGTAAAAAGATGCCTGAAGGGTCATCGTTTCGACGATATCCCGAACATCCAACGTGCTGTCACGAAGGCACTAACTGGGATAACTCCAACGGACTACAGTGGGGCCTATGAAGCTTGGAAAACGCGCTGGCAACGTTGTGTCTACGCCCAAGGCGAGTTCTTTGAAGAATATTAACGTTTTGTACAAATCGGATCAATAAATTTGTTTTCCCAGACTGAGTCTCATTACTTATCTACCGCACCCTGTATGCCTTTTTAAATGTATTTTTTAAATTTTGCTACCATTTGTATAATAATACAAAATTAAATATTAATATTTTTATATCTACAGCATTTCTTATGAAATTATGTGAAATACGAGGGCCATCCAATAAATAAGTTTCCCTATTTTTTAACAGATAAACAACATTATTAACAATTATGCAGTTATTTTATTTTGATTATACAACTCATAGACTACTTTTCTACATAATAATTATTTCTGTCCAAACATTTTTGGTACCGTTGTAGCAATTTTTTGATACCACTGTTGTACCAAGCCGTGCCCTCTCTTCGTAGCCAGTGGTTCGCCTCCGCTTGAACTTCGTCAATATTCGCAAAGTGCTTGCCTCCAAGGTGCAACTTGAGTGCTGGAAAAAGATGGAAGTCGCTTGGGGCAAGATCCGGAGAATAAGGTGGATGTGTGAAAATTTCCCATTTGAAGTTATCCAGCAACGTTTAGGTCGTTCGAGCTGCGTAAGGGCGAGCATTGTCATGGACGAGTAAAACTTTCCGAGACAAAAGTCCAGGACGTTTCCGTTTTTTTTTGCAGTTCTGAGTTTAGTGAGGACTTCGCAGTACCTCGCAGCGTTAACCGAAGTGTTTGGGGTAGGTAGTCAACCAATAAAACACCCTTACAGTCCCAAAAGACGATAGCCATTACTTTGCCTACAGAGATTGTGACCTTCGCCTTTTTTGGTGCACTTTCCTCAGGCTTCTTCCACACCATGCTTTGTCGTTTTGTTTCTGGAGTTGAATGATGCACCCAGCTTTCAACTCCAGTGACAATACGGGGAAAGAGTTGATCTCCATCTCTTCGATGCATTTACAGGAAAGCTCGGGCTGCCTCCATCCGTTGTTGCTTGTGATTTTCCGAGAGCAAACGCGGGACCCATCTTGCGCAGACTTTGCGAAAATTCAAAACATCTGACATGATTGTCCCAATCGAAGAGCGTCCAATTTCGATTCCAGGAGGCAGTTGAATCATCATTTTGTCAATGGTGACGCAGCGATCTGCTTCCACCACATTCCGAACAGCAGCAACGGCTGCATTGTCCGTAGCAGTAACGGGCCTACCGCTTCGCTCGTCATCATGGACGTTTTGCCGTTCTTCCAAGAACCATGAACGCCATCGGCGAACCATTTGGATGCGCATACATCCTTCACCATACACTGACACTAAATTGCGATGAATATTGACCGTAGTTTCATTTTTCGCCGTGAAAAAAAAAACGAATTACAAAACGGAGTTCGCAAGTGGACACGTTCACCAGTGATAGCTCCATGGAAACTGAAGCGCTACGGACTTGCGCGTACGAGTAGCGTGATTTTGAAGGCCGCGTGCTTCCAACGCATCCTAGTGACCATTTCTTACACTACTAACATATTTTTATAACGTTTCGTTCGCAGAAAAAAAATAGGGAAACTTATTTATTGGATGGCCCTCGTCATATTTGATTTCTTTTAACTTATGTACTATAGGGGATTTATTGTATCACGCTTTCTCCTGTAGAAGGGCTTTCATGCCTGAGAGTTAGAGATTTGTGAATTAAAATGTTTTAAAAATAAACTTATCCCTGGAAGCCGGATATTTCACCTTAATAATTCAAGGGATTATATTTTCGAATAGAAGCTTATATTTAAGTTGTGAAAATATATTTTTGCAGTTTACACACACAAATAATTTGATAAATAGTAATATACTCACTATAAAATTCAATATAATGGTCACATCTAAATAAATTATCAGATAAAATTTTGTATAAATTTTAAATTAAAAAATTGTTTGAAAAGAGCTTAAAAGTAAAGAAGGAAAAAAACAGGTATTGTATTATATATATTATAAAAGTCCCTCTTTCTCCTTAATGTACAACTGAATTTTGTTTATGGATCACTGACATTTATCTAAAATTGATTAATTAAATACCCTTTACATAAAATTGGAAAATGCGTTAATTCTCCATGGTTGGCTTCAACGTATGGAGAATTACGTATGTTCGTTCAACTAATGTTAAGCTTAGAGCAATATTAAATTTTTCTCAGCATTACTTGTGCCTTAGTATCATTATGAGCATATTCATTAAGTAGGTGTTTATATTCAGATTTGGTTAAATGGTACTCTTATCTGTCTTTAATTTGTTTTGTTCCAATTTGACCCAATCAGTTTGTCCAATCTAACTCACATGCTAGCATCCAACACTTCATTTTGGTTGGCTGCTCATGAATTAGGCTTTAGCATGAAAAATAAATCACTGAGTTCTACGCTAAGGTTACCTCTTTGTTCTAGGATAGCATTTTGATTCTTTTTCTTCTAATGTTTGAGAAAGTAGGCGCAACCTGAATAACATCAAAATTTGGTCTCTGTAGTCGTGCTCTTCATTTTTTTTTGACTTGTAATATTTTAAAAGTGTTTAAAAACTATATTTCTATTAGATAATCCATATGCAAAATAATAATACTTCACGATGATTTATTTTAAAATGAATAATAATTTGTATATTTTTGATAACTCTGTGACCTGAAAATATAGAAGTGATATAGATATACATAGTTCGTTGCTGGTAGATGTAAATATTAGCCACCATTTTAATTTGTCAGTTTGTATTTATATAAAAAATAATTAATTTGATTAAAAAAGACCAAAGGCTATTTCTTCAAAACATCTACCACAGTCTCCTTGGTAGAATCTTTCTTGTCTCCAACATAGAATATATTCAATACTATATAATCATAGATAATTTCAATTTGTACTCAATATTCTCAATCTTCTTCAATACAAATCTAGAATATTGTTGTTCATTTCAATCTTCTTTAGGCACTTCTCATTTACTGAATGGGATATTCAAAACATGACTTTTTGAAATTAGATGATTTGAAATCTATTTATAGAATTTATGATATATATATATATATAATAAAATAGTTGGTCAAATATAATTTGAAGTTTTAAAACAAGAAACTTTTCAAGCCATTGTTACGATATCTTACAAATTATATTTGATTCAAAATAAGTTTCCTATAAAATGTGGGAGTTTAAAAGTTTTGATAATTTTATATTTGTTAACATTGTAATTGAAGAATTATCTGGGAAAATTTTCTTGTCTATGTAGGGGGGTGTCTGCCATTAAATTTTATTCTTTTGAAGCTGTGTATCAAGACATCTATTGATATGATAGTTCCTATGTTTCTTCACTAGCAGACACTCGTGTGTAGTAATTCCACGGTTATAGAGACATATAGACACTCCGGGTGTTCCTGGAACACAGAATGCTACCTACCCGGATATATACGTAGTCCCGCTCCTAAGTATTTCAAGAGAGTTGGTGGAAGATTGGTACATACCATTGATTTACAGTAACCATGACATAGGTTAAAATCGTGCATTAAGCACTTTTCTGCCTCAATGGCCCCAGATTTTAGCTTAAGTTGTACTGCAAAAGTGAGTGAAAGTAACCAAATAGAGCTTTGGAACTTTCTTAATGCAAAAGTCTAACTCAAATATACCTGTATGGACATATGATACAAAACCTACAGTAAATAGGAGTTGCTAACTACCCACCATGTTTATTATGACACGTACAACATATATATATTGGGAATAAATATAATAAATTATTTTTAAAAGAGAGAAAGCATATTTGGTATACATATTTTTGCATGAAAATAATTAAAATGACAAAAATATCGACCAAACTTTCAGCATTTAAACTGTCAAAACTCTAGAAGGTGACAAGATTGCCCTTAAACCATATAACCCAATATCACATCTGGCCGACCATACAATAAAACATAATCATATTACGCGATTTACTTCTACAGAAATAATATGTTCACTACAATATATAGCAGATAAAACAATCAAGACTTTTTTTTTGGAAAGTTAGGCCTTTCTAGGTGACAACAATACTATAAACATTGACATTTCCTAAACCTATCTACCCTTCAAATCTAAATCACAGTCCACTGAAGTGGATCAAATCTGAAGTTCACTCTTCACTAGCTTCGGTATGGCAGGTATATGCAGCATTAATGAAAAGAGTATGATTCATACGGAGTAATTGGGTACATTTTCTGTTGATGGGAACATATGAGGCATACAAAAAGTAGGAATACATCTTTCTGTTAACATTTAGCTGGGCTTAGTAGGACAGCCTTCATGTCAAGGGCAGAACTACCAAGAGTACAAGACTTCAGACTTACTGTCATATCCAGGATAACCTCCCCGCCATGCTAGATGACATATAATTACCTAGAGATTTATGGTCAAAAGTCCCTTAATATAAAGTTGAAATTACCCGGGATTAAAAGTGCGCGATCAACAATGGAAAAACAAAATATCCAAAGTAAGCAAACAAGACCCTGGAGTAGACAGGTAATCCGCCTTTCCAAACAATGGAGGGGACACGCTATTTAATCTAAACCCAATATTATTTATCCGATTTAGTCATTTTAAAACACATATTGTTCACGATTAGAAATAAGACGTTCAATACAATATATCAAAATGATATTAAAATTATATATAAAAAATATATTATAATATATTTTAAGGTGGGAATTATTTATTACTTGCTTTGAGTAGATGAGTATTTTGTCAATGGTATACTGTTATAATAATATTTCTGAGATAGGAATTATTTAGCATTTTACTTATGGTATGAAGTCGTGATATATCTTGGAAAATATAATAAAAACATTTCAAATCTCTATTGTTTTAATTGATCTGATAAAATACTTTAGGACGAAATACCTGTCTTGAGGCGTAAAGAAAATAAAATATGACGTATTTACATATCTACAAAAAAAATTTGTGCCGGCCAAAGTAAAAAAAAAATACAATAAGTTTATATAATGAAAAGTGGCGTTATCTGACGGCCGACTTCACTTGAGTTGGTTTCTAGAATAAATAATTCAAAATAAAAACACCATATATAACATATATATTCATTAGAATATTCATAAATAAAAATGGCTATATGTTTGTAGGATAGAGGAAAAAAAAGATAAAATGTTGGCATATAGATAGCTATGTATAATTTCTGTATTTTCGGAGAGGAAATAGGTGAAAACTGATAAATTATAAAACTCTGTTAGTGTATTATTTAAATAGATATTTGCTAAATATATGCGGAATATATGCTATCGTGTAAATATGTAAATAAAAATTCTATTTACAACCATCGCTACATATTGTAGATAAATTATGTTGCCTTTGTGTAAGAAAAAATAATGTTCTCAAAAGAACAAACACATATTTTATATACAATTAAATCTCTCATTAGCGATAACCTCTCTGAGCGACAGACAACCTTCGTAAAATAAAATTTTGAAAATAACCTTTATCTCTCTCTCTCAGTTAATTTTTACCCTACTGATGCGGGTCGTAATATTCCTGCCCAGTACGAGAGGAACCGCAGGTACGGACATTTGGTACGTGCGCGAGGCTACCATCCGAGGGATTACGATTGAACGCCTCTAAGTCGGAATCCCGCCTATGGATTGCAACGATATTTGTAGTGTTATTTCGCGGTGTGAATAGCAAGCTGCCTCGTGGGGTCCGCGATCAGACCTTCCTCTCTCTTTGTTAATTCGACTTCCAGTCATAGAATAATTCCAAGAAATTTATCCATGTTCTTTATTAGAAAATTCTATTTTAGCTAAAAGGCCGTGAGAAATGATGTTCTTTCTTAGATGGTTATATGGGAGATCCTCTACGTGGTATAAATAGACGACAATTTCTACAAGAGCCAATTGTAGAGAGAAATATAAATCTAGTTAACCAGCGGCATCTTACTTAAAGTATTGAAGAATATTTGAAGCAAAGGTAATTAAAGAGGACTTAACCAAGTGTCAATGATCCAGACAGTCAGAGCTAATAGAGATGCCAATCCTGTGACAAGGGAAGGCAATTTAGCATGGCAAGGAGCAAAAAAAGTTTGACGGAGAAGTTCAAAACAGCCACGGAATTTGGTGGAATAAATTGGGAGGTTAGATGAAGTGTTCCCTGTAGAGCCAACTTGTTGGGGAATAAATATTGGTTTAGCTACTTGTGCAATTTGGTTTATACCATCGACTTTGACAGTTTTACCTTTCTGCTTTACTGTCTTGGGATTTTAACGGAGACAAACGGGAATTTTAGGAATAAATTGGCTCAACCTGTTTGGATATTCTTGGGAAATTGTTGAGGGATAGTATATAAATAGGCTTATAATATAAATTGGTTTCGATATAATGAATTATATATATATATATTATATAAATAAAGAGATTTCTGCTGATTTTGATTATCTTGAGGATTTTGCTATGGAATTATTTGCTGGTTCCATTTAGTACTGGATGGTATTGGTAATCCAGTCGTGGCAATAATCTTGAAAAGAATGAAAATAGTTTTGATCAGTAATTGCTTTAATTGAGCTAAAGGAATATATAAAAAAAAAACATAACTTGATAAAATACTGCCTGGCTTAAGGCGCAAGAATAAAAAAAAAAAAAGACTTATTTACAAAATTAACAACAGGTTTGAGCCGGCCATCGGGAAACAACAACAATCGGTTTTATATAGGGAAAGTCCCGACATCTGGTGGTAGATAAAACAGAATATTTGAATCTATGAAATATTATTTTTAAATAAAATAATATTCTTAAATAACACATACAGGGTGATCCAAAAGTCCCGCACAACTTTAAAAAATCAATAACTCCGCGAATATTTGCGCTAGAGCAATGCGGTAAACACCATTGTGTTCAGGATGCAATGGGATATTTTATGGCAAATAATGAAAATTTCGAAATTGATTTTAGTTACAACTTTATTCGCTAGATGGCGCTCTACCAGAATCAGAGATTCAGCGGCCAAATTGTTTGATAAATTGAAAAATATAACTGAACGACACGTATTTTTCCTTTTTGAATACCAGGAAAGAACCCTAATAATATCAAATGATAAATTAATAAAACACCATTTCGCCAAAAGTTAGAAGAATTGGTTGACGACTTTTAAATACAATCTGAGATATGTAAAATAGGTATATTCAAATTAAAACATGTAGCAAAAATATTTATATTTTAGATGGAGTTTTGTGAAATAGATTGAATGTTTGAAAATAACTACTGATATCAATACACGATTTTTGAAATGTTAATATAGTACCCAAAATGATGATGGAACTACTAATAGGATTTCGTGCTATAAGGAATGTATAGTTTCTTGACTAATTGGCGACACTTGACTATTTAACTGGATATTTGTCATGATACAAAAATGAAATATAGAGGGGAGTGACAAAATATATTTATCATACTTTATTCCAAATATCCTATGGGTTTTTCAAATGTTATCATTGTTTATTATACTGTACATAATTTTGAAAATGTATCCCCTAAAAAAATCATTTTTAAATCGACCTTTTGCGTTGAAAAACGTGGTAGTAAAATCATTTCGTATTATTTTTTTGCGCAAATTTTCTAAAGTTGGGGGGGGTACAGAGAATATTCCTTATGCTATTTTTCTAATGAGCGAAAAGCGATAAACTAAACATAAGGGATAAAATTGTGTATACCAGTGTTTTTCGAGAAGTTATAACACTTTGACCTGCACGAAATAATATAAGATGTGGGCAATGACAAACAAAAAAATTACTGTTCACAGAAAAAAAAAAGGGTCAAGATGTGAGGACAGCATTTATTATTCCCATAACCCAAAACAAAGAGCTGCAAAATATAACACATGAGGTAACTGCCTTCTCTCTTGTATTAGGTCACAATCCTTGCTCAATGTGGCGCCCTTCATTCTCAAAACCGTCTTCAGACGATAGATAACAGAATGGTCACAATTAAATAGTTGATATTTATAAAACGTGCCATCTGATAGAAGCCTTCAACATGGCCAATGTAGTAGGCCGGCATCGATAAAAACGCAACTTAATGTACCCCCATAACAGAAATTGTAAGGCGTCAAGTCTGGTGATATTGGAGGCTAGTGGTATATAAAGTGGCGAATTATCAACGAATTTCACCGAACGTATCCTTCAGCAATTGTTTGGTACCGCGGGAGATATGAGGAGGTCCTCCATCTTGCATGAATGTTATTTCGCTTAGTGCTTGTCTGTCCTGCAATATGGGAATAACCTTTTCTCTCAAAAGCTGAACATAACGTTCACCAGTTACAAAAACGGTTTTAAAAGTTCTTCCATTGATTTATTCAAAGAAAAATGGCCCAATAATAAAAAAATAAGTGAACCCACACGAGACTGTAACTCTGTGCTGATGAAGTGGTATTTCTGTAAAATCCTAGGGTTTTCTGTTGCCAAAATGAGGCAGTTTTGAATGTTAAATTCTCCCTTTAGATAAAAGTGAGCATCATCTGTTCTTAGAACATTTGACAGCCAGTTTTCATCAATATCAATTTGCCGGAAAACCCATGCAGCGAATTCTTGACGCTTCTCAAAATCGCTGACTTTCAACTCGTGAAAACTTTGAATTTTGTTAGGGTATTCTTATAGAAAAATTCTAAATGTGTGTTCTCTCCAAACTGTTCCATACGAAATCCCCGTTTGTCGATAAACTTGTCTAGCACTTACTTCTCCATACGTCGATAACGTTTCAATAGCTTCAGCATTATGCAAAACCGTAACAGCCACTGACTTGCATGTCGATGGTCTTACACTCCGAGGTTTTGCTTCCAGAGATCCAGTTTCCTCAAAACTTTTAATCAATCGCTTTAGAGAGTAGCAACTCTTTGGTCCTTTACAGCTTCGAATATCTTTAAAGGAACGAAACGCTGGTAAAGCTTCAGTGGCAGATTCTGAATCACAATTTAAAAAATTCACCAAGAGTGCTTTATCCTGTAGTGACGGCATTCCAGGGTAGGGGAGAAGTCCGACCACACCTCCTTGCGGTCCCCCCTGGACCCTTGGAATATTTGATCAAATTCTGGTTCGTTTCCAAGATGACTAACGTTGCAACGGCACCCATTTTCAAATGAAGATCAAAACTGATATCTCCAGTAATGCTACCGCGTCCGGGGTAACCGCCGCGTCAGGAGCTGCAGCTCGAGCTCATGATGAGAAATCTACTACGAGGACACAATTCAATCTACTACAACTCAATATAAATGGTACCCAGAGGAAAATAAAGAGCTGACTTGTCTTCTCTGTGGCAACAATGTATATATTACTTGTCCCCAGGAGACAAAATTGAACCAGAATCTGAGATTCAATATCAAAGATTATACAACACTACGAAAGGACAGACCGGGAAAATTCGGTGGAGGACTTGCCGTTTTGATTAAAACTCTAGAAATCGAATTTAAGTAAATCGCCTATAATCAGAGTAAGCCTAGAGAAAGCACGACAGAAGCTCAGGCAATAGAAATCTATCTTACAGATAAAGCAATTCCAATCATAAATGTTTATCACCACGATAATACTAGCATTAATACAGGCCTGATAGAGACATTAAGTGAAGCGTCTTCGGATATCGCAATCATACTTGGTGATTTTAACGCCGAAACACCAACTTGGGGATCGCCTGTCCAGGATAACAAAGGTCAGCAGGTTGAGGACATGCTAACTGACCTCGACCTTACACCGTTAAATAACGAAAAAACCACTATCTATCTAAGTCCACAGGCACAGAATCCGCAATAGGCATCACAGCGATAAATTACAACATCGCACCCACAAAACAATGCAAAATTCTGAAAAGTGAAATCAGTGACCACAGACCAATTTTAACAACCCTAAAATTCAAAATTGAGAATTTCCAACAGAATAAAAGAACACTGGGAAAAATTCACAGAAAATCTTGAAGAACTGTGCAATGAAGAATTAAACCACAGAACGATTGACAAAAAATTGGAAAAATTCTCATCGAACTTATCCAAAGCTGCAAAAGTATCGATACCAAGAGGTAGACGTTAAGACCTATGAATACCTTACTGGAAGGACCACAATATCGAGGCAATGATTGCAGAGAGAGACAATATCAATTAACTTCTTAAAACAAATAAAACAGAAGAAATAATAAAGGAACTCATTGAAATTAGTCACAAAATAGAACAAGAAATTGGGATATTCAAACAAGAAAGAGAGAAAAATGGGCAGAATTCTGCGAAAAAATGGATCCAAAAAAGGAAAGCCATCACTGGAATATAATTAGTGTTATAAAACAATCAAAATCAACACTAATCCTCCAATACTCTAACCGATATGAATAGCGAGGACGAACAAACAGATGGCTGAAATAATTGCTGAATATCTTTCAAGCACTTCCAGAGACTCAGCTATACGAATGAAGACAGGACTCTAAAAAATAATGTAAACAGGTTAGTTAAACAAGCAAGAAATTACCATCAACAAGATATTTACTCGAGAGACTTCACACCGAATGAGCTAAACTCATCAATAGGAAAGTTAAATCCAAGATGTCACCTGGAGATGCTCTAATCTTTGGCCAAATGATTAAACACTTTGGAGACGAAGCTAAAAATCAACTCCTACGAATACTGAAGATTTCATGGCAAACTGGTAAACTACCAAAGAATTGGAAGATATCAATTATAGTGCCAATACTGAAACCAAACAAAGATGCCAAGGAATGCAAGAACTATCGGCCAATTGCTCTTACCAGCATACTTTGTAAAATAACATAATGAATTATCCACTTTAGGCTCATAGTCTGGCTCACTAACAATAATAAAATAAACTTCTACCAAACTGCTTAAAGATTCAGACACTGTACAACTGATAAACTGTTCTACTTCTGTCAATTAATAATAGATTTCTAGGAAAAACCGCCAAAGAAGACAACGGCCGTATTCCTGGATATGACTTCAGCTTTCGATCGAGTGTAGAAATTATTTGAAAGGCTGCACAACATCGGAGTAAGAGGAAAAACCTTAATCTGGATTGCAGACTTCTTAAGGGGAAGAAGGATAAAGGTTCGGGTCAATGGAACATTTTCCAAGGACCAAAGAACATGGGCTGGTGTACCTCAGGGATCTGTGCTCAGTCCTCTACTCTTCCTGCTATATATTAACTGTTGTTTATGTAAATAGATTAATATTATTTGTATTATTTAAAGCCTCATTATGTAAAAATATATGTGTATATAAATTGGACATTTGTTGTTGGCCATGGTCAAGTTTGAGCTCTTGTACGTCTAATTACGACACAACAAAAGTGGCGACGAGGATGCGCGATCTACAGAGCCAGTAAAAAGCTGAGGAAAACGGCGTCTATGCAAGTATAACAACTATATCTTTCAAACTATCTGGATCAAGAAAACAAATGAGTAGAAAAGATCTGCATGACAAGTTCAAAGTTAATAGTACCTTTTAGATGCTATAGCCCAGTGGAGGACACTTCGATCTTTTTGTACAAATATTTGAGGCTTTCTTTTTGGCATCTGAAGGAGGAGATTAAAGTGCTGATTTTTACCTCGCTACCAGATTCTGAAACTTTGAAGCAGGGAAACGACATTTTCTTCCTGGTCTAATGAAAGATTAACCCTGTGATACTATCATTCAAAGAATTAAGCTGCATTTGGATACAAAGAAGAAAGTGATACCACAGCGATGCAGATTTTTAAAGAGAATTCAACTGGAAGGAGAATCAATTTCGGAATATCTTAGAGAATTCAAACATTTAGCAATAAATTGTAATTTCGGCGATATGCTGGGAACCATGATGCGAGAACGTTTTGTGGCTGGAATCAAGTTGGAAATCCTGCAAAAGAAGCTACTACAAGAAAACGACGATGTCACCCTGGATAAAGTTTTGCAGTGGCGATATCGTTCGAACTGGCGGAGATAAATAAAAGAGAATTACAAGATAAATTAGTGGCCAAGATATCCCCTGTGAATAGAAAAGATAAAAAGAGTGAGTAAATAATAGCATGGTGCAGCATAGGCTTTTCAGGCAAAGGGGAGAAATAATGTGTTATAGATGTGGTGAAAGACATTCACACGTGGCCTCTGTTTGCCCTCATAGAACAAATACTTGTTATAAAATGTAAAAACCTGGGTCATTTAAGTAGGGTCTGCAAAGATAGTAAAAAAATGTGGGGATGTAAATTTGTATAAGAGGACTCTATATATTCTGTACAGGGCGAAACTGATGCCACAATAAATTTAACAGTAGATGATAATTCTTTGTGCTTTACAATAGATACAGGAAGTCCAGTTACGTTAATACCTAAAGATATTTATAAGAATTATTGGCAAGGTGAAAAATTATTTCCAACAAATTTAAGATTAAAATCCTTTTGTGGTAAATCAATAGAGATTATAGGGCAAAGAAATGTTTTTGTAAAAGAAGCCAACCAATATTTACGATTAATAGTTGTAAATGAAAAATCCAGGTGATTTTGTTAGAAAAAGAATGGCTTAAACAGTTAAAACTTGATTATTCTAGATTGTTTAGCATTAAAAATTTAAATAATGAATCTAATAGAAATAGTTTGATTGATAGATATGCAGATTTGTTTAACAAAGATTTGGGCTGTCTAAAGGATGTTAAAATAAATTTTAATTTAAAAAAGGATGTGACTCCTGTGTTTTGTAAGGCCAGAAGTTTACCTTTCTCTCTAAAAAACAAAGTAGAGAATGAAATTGATCGTTTAGTTAATTCTTGCATTTTATAACCTATAGTTCATGCATATTGGACCGCTCCAATAGTACCGGTATTAAAAAAGATGGTATTGTAAGGATATGTGGTGATTTAGATGTACAGCTAATAAAGCAATATAATTAGATAGGTATCTCATTCCATCGATCGATGAGATCTTTCCAAAATTATCTACAAGCACCGTACTTTCGACTCTAGACCTATCACAGGCTTACTTACAAGTAATGTTAGCGGAAGAAGTCAAAGCTGTTGTTGATATAAACACAACAAAGAGGTTGTTTTCTTATAAAATACTACCATATGACGAAGCGGTAGTACCAAATAAATTTCAGAGGATTATGGAAGGTCTATTTGCTGATTTGCCAGGTGTGGCCTGCTACATAGATGATATTTTGGTTGCAGGAAAATACTTTGAAGATCATGAATAAAAGTTGGATCTAGTGTTTTGATGATTGCTAGAAAAAGGTTTAAAGTTAAACAGATATAAATGTAAATTTAAAAATAAATCAGTGGAATATTTAGGGTTTAAAATATATAAATATGGACTGCATCCCTTAGAAAATAAAATTAAAGCAGTGATAGAGGCGCCTGAACCTAAAGAATGTTTCGCAATTAATATCTTTCATAGGACTCTTAATTTATTATTATAGATTCATAAAGAATATAGCAAACATTTTAGCGCTATTCTATCAACTTTTGAATAAAAATTGTAGATGGAATTAGACGAAAGAATATCGAATGTTATTTTAAAAATGTAAATCATTATTAATGGACTATGGAATAGGCGTAATTCTGAGTAATAGAAATGATAGAAAGGAAGAATGTCCTATAGCTTTTGCTTCTAGAACATTAACTGAAGCGGAAAAACGTTTCTCTCAACTAAAAAAAAAATCGTTGAGCATAACTTTTGGCGTTGAGAAATTCAGACAATACTTACTGGGACGAAAATTTGTATTGGTTACAGACAACCGACCCTTAATTCATATATTTTCACCTCATAAACCAATTCCCATATGTGCATCATTCAGAATTAAAAGATGGTCCTTAAAATTAGCTGCATTTAATTATACTGTGGAATTTCGAAAAACTAATGATAATTCCAATGTTGACGCATTGTCACGTCTTCCTTTAGAATCGAGTGTCAGGGAGTCTCTTGATGAAGACCAGGTACTTCTTCTCAGTAGGTTGAATGAGGTACCGTTCTCCTTTATGTAGGTGGCATATGAAACGCCCCAAGATAAAATACTGTCTATAGTATTAAGGAATGTTAGAGAAAGGCAACAGTGTGGAAATTCACAAGGGTGTGTGTGTGTGTACCGAGAGAAAACCCACTAGCTCCTCATTATAAGATCAATGAGGAATTAAGTTTGGAGTTTGGTTGTCTTCAATGGCGTGAAAGAGTGGCAATTCCCCCAAAATTAAGATCTTCAATTTTAAATGACTTGCATGAAATACACATGGGGATTGTTAAAATGAAGATGATTGCCAGACGGTATTTTCTGGTGGCCAGGCATAGACAGTAAGATCGAGGAGTTAACTAGAGAATGTAGAGTATGCCAAGAATCGGCAAGCATGCCCCCGGCTACCATCTTGGAATGGACTTGGCGCGAAAAACCGTGGCATCGACTTCATCTTGGTCTAGCGGGTCCGTTTATGGGAAGAATGTTTTTGGTTCTCGTGTACGCTTACTCAAAGTGGATAGAAATTTTTTCATCAAAGATTATACCAGCAAAACGATTATAAATCATCTTAGAGAATATTTTGCCAGATTTGGATGGCCCTAATTTTTGGTTACAGATAACGGAAGACAGTTTGTCTCCGGTGAATTCGAGCAATTTACCTAAATGAATGGTATACGGCACACTAAGACCAGTCAGTATAATCCTAGTGCAAATGGTTTAGCTGAGAGATATGTAAGAGAATTTAAAAACCTTTTGAGAAAGAATAATGGGAAGGATGATTTAGAGACGAATCTACAAAGATTCCTATTTGCTCATAGAGCATTCCCCCAAACTGTAATAAAGGAATTCCCCCGCGGAACTGCTAATGAAGAGAAGTTTAAAATCAAGATTCTCGAATTTAATACCAAGATGGGAAATCCGCGAGAGGTATTTCATGAGGCCGTAAGAAGGCAGGAGCAGTTTACTACAGGTTGCGAGATTTATTTCCGCAACTATGCGACTGGACCTAAAAGGTAAAAAGGTACCATTTTGAAATTATTGAGCTACCGTCACTACCTTATAAGTTGCGAGGGCGTCGTGTATAAGAGGCATATCAATCAATTGCGACCTGTGAGAAAGAATAAAGTGGAGACAAGAAATTTGATACTTCCTCGAACATCAGGAGAGAAGCCTGTAGGTGGAAGTCAGAAATAAAGTGAAGAGGAGGTTCCAGAGGTTACATCAGGAAACAAGGAGGAAACTGCTTCTGTGCACGTACCCTCTTGCACTCCTAGACCAGGGCCTGTTGCTGTGCACGTGCCCTCATGCACTCCTAAACCGGAACCTGCCGCTGTGCAAGTGCCCGTCCGCAGTCCTAGACCTCATAGAGCCAGGAAACCCCCAGAGAGAGAGAGAGAGAGAGAGACCGACTGGAGTATTAATTATTAAGGGGGGGAGATGTGTTGTGTATGTAAATAGATGAAGCTTATTTGCATTCTTTAAAGTCTCATTATGTAAGAATATATGTGTATAATAAATTGGACATTTTTTGTTGGCCAAACGAAAAGAATAAGAGCTAAAATAAGAGTCATGGTCAAGTTTGAGTTGTTGTACGTCTAATTACGACACAACCTTAACAACATCCATCCTCACTGAAGACACAAAAGTTGCCTGTTATGCAGATTATATAGCCATATGGCACACAAGTAGCAGTATAGAAATATCAGAAAAATACTGAACACATCAATGAGAGGACTGGAGAAGTGGGCAATGAAACTCAAAATGACAATAAACCCAATAAACACAAACCTATAGGTCTCCTTCACTGACAGGAAAAAAGGTATGAATCTAACTCCAAAATAAGCATAAACAACCATATAATTGATACAATTTGATCTCCAAATTACCTAGGTGTGATACTTGATGAGGAATTGCGATTTACAGAGCACATAATTAGCACCTCAAATAGAGGTACCAGAAACCTAAACATTCTGAGAAGGCTATATGGAACAAATTGGGGAGCAAAACCCAAAATTCTCAGAACAACATATATCACCTTAATAAGGCCAATAATGGAATATGCAACACCTGTTTGGGCTCCCTCAAGTTCATCACTAAAAGGAAGACTAGACAGTGTTCAAGCAAAAGCGGCCAAATTAATCACTGGTTCTGTTTCAAATACCAACAATTAGAAAATTCAGAGAGAATGTGGTCTAGACCTACTTGAAAGAAGAAGACAATTAAAAACAATGAAATTCACCAATAGCTTAAAAACTAAAGAAACCGAACACATATCCCATAGAACCTATTTAAACTGGACACAAAAAGAAAGGCTCAAAAGATCTTCAACACTTCAGTACGACAACAATATTAGAAAGAGCATAAATATGAAACATAATGAATTTCAAATTCGAGAATAACCAATATTTCCTACCCCATTGTCATCAAATGTAATCATCAATCTTAACCTAAATGAACCCTGCAATAAACAAAAACATACTTAAAAAGAAAGGACTTGACACAATTGGTTTATGCGATCAGATAAATTATTTAACAGCATATACAGATGGATCATCAGACCTTACCATAAGTAATGGAGGGGCTGGAATTAAAATAATACTGCAAATTGGAACATACATCAAAATTAAAGAAGGAGCAAGAAAGATTTCGTCAAACTTCACTTATGAACTGACAGCTATCTGGAAAGCTATTGATGTATGCCTTAACCAACCATCCCTGCATCAAGCAGAAGGAATTATAATACCGTACAACGACTCCATATCCGATCTAGAAGCAATTCATAAGGGCAATACTATAATCACACAGAAAATACACTCGTTACTTCTCAACTGATATCATTGGAGAATAACTGCATTCTACAATGGATTCCTGCCAGTGTTTGAATCGCGGGTAATGAAATGGCAGTTGAATTTGCAAAGGAAGCCAGAAAATTGAGCCAAAGGAAAGAACAAATGTCATTATTCGACGCTAATGCTTTTGCAAAATACAAGATAATTAAACAAAAAAATAAGAAAAGATCAAAATGTGAAATAAACTCCGAGAGAAAATGACAAAACTATAACAAGATTTAGAACAAAACATTATAAAGGATGACAATACTACAGATGGCACAAGAACCTATAGAACATGCAACAACTGTCCTGGTGTGGAACTAACACCTACCCACATATTCTCATGCCCGCAGCCTTGCAGAAAATTGACATAGACCCAGAGCAGCTGCTTTACACACCCAAGATAGTGGACAATGCTGCTGCTGTGATAGAGATGCATGAAGATATCTGAGGCTCTTTATTGGACACGACAAAAACAACAACTGCATTCCAGAGTAAAATAAATCATCAGAGATAGATAAATATTTTTCAAATGAATTAAAATAAATATTATCGAAACTGAGAGAGAGTTGAATAAAAAAAAAATAGAAAATTATTTTTTTCGAAATTTAAAGAGCTGAGAGCATTCCAGCAAACCGCATCTAAAATATCAGTTTTTTTTTTGCTACATGTTTTAATTTGCATATACCTATTTTACATATCTCAGATTGTATTTAAAATTCGTTAACCATTTCTTCTAACTTTTGGCAAAATGGTGTTTTATTAATTTATCATTTGATATTTTAAGGGTTCTTTCCTAGTATTCAAAAAGGAAAAATACGTGTCGTTCAGTTATATTTTTCAGTTTATCAAACAATTTGGCCGCTGAATCTCTGATTCTGGTAGAGCGCCATCTAGCGAATAAAGTTGTAACTAAAATCAATTTCGAATTTTTCATTATTATATTATCGAATTTTTATTAAATATGTGTGGGGTGTTGGTGTGGCTTGTAGAAAGACCGCTAATAAAAATAAAATTGTTTTTTATAAAATAAATGAATTTATTTGAAGCTCTCTCGAAATAACGGGTGAAAGGGGATAACGGCCGCTGGGAGAAAGCCTTGTTGTTCGACAGCGCGCGTGTCTGGGATGTCACGGCGAGGTGTCACGGGCCGAGGTGTTCCCTAAATTCACGTGCTGGTTAACTCCGCCTTTGCCGGTCCCAAGCCCGGATGAAAAAGGAGGAGGGGGAGCACTAACAAGCTTACTAAAAACCTGGGCTCAGCTGGCCCGGCTGATAGTACCCTGTAAGGGCTCCTAAACCAGGGATACACGATGAGCAGCGTTTGTACTCCATGTTAGGAGCGGCTGCACATGGCGTCTGTTCCTCATGTCAGAGGAGGCCATTTCTTTTGGAGCTAAGTCGGCCTGCCACTGAGTAGTGCTCCCAGTCTTAATGACAAAAGCAGACACATTCTACTTCACCCAGTCATGATGGCTGTCAATTTTACAAACTTGACACCCTAATATGATTGAGTGGAGATAAGAAAGAAGAAGAAGACGTGCTGGCTCAGACGTGGTGTGTCCTCCACATATAAATATTAAATATTTTTAACTCGTATGATTCTCTTTGATATAAAACAATATTCTACTGTCCTTACTGCAATGATAAAATAATGGGAAGTCCTGGTTCTGCGCTAATGTCATCATATCAATTATATATAACGTGCAAAAGTATGGAAGTTAATAACATTCGTGTGCAAAAAAATCACCTCTCCCTTTAAATAAAATGAATTTTATGCATTTGTCTGTATTGACATTGCATTTAGTGAAAGTCTCCGCGCAGGACGCGTATACATATCCGTGCTTAAACCAGCTCTGTCAAATTGGAACAAAATCCAACCATCAAACCATATAGTGCCGAGCTAGGTTTAACTATTCCAAAACTCTATACAAGGCGATATTTGGAAATTAAATCCTATTTACTATTTTCAAAGGAATATTTGAGACAATAGGTGTAATATTGAGAGTTTTATGTTCAATTCTAGAGTCGCAATTCATTTAAATTCACAATTCAATTAACCTTTTTGTCGAAATTCTCTTTGATGAAAATAGTTAATATTTTTGTTAATACCATGTATACGTTTTATGAGAGATTCTACATAATAAATGTTAACGGACACTTGCGGAATCAATCCTATAAAGTAAACTTCAATAAAAGAAGTATCGGTTAGCGCTTTACGAATTTCTTTCAAGATTTCGACAGCCAAGCCTGCTCGTCTTTCTTAATCAGCTTGTGATAAACTGGCATAGATGCGCCTCTCTTACTTTGAAGATATAGTCTTATGAGCTGTGATAGGTTTGTAGGAACATATATATATATATATCGTAAATATTGAGGCTGCCTGGCCGGCATTCATATTTCTTAAAAATAAAGATACTTCGGCCAGTAAATCTTTTTATTAACTCGACGTTTCGATGTTTAACGCCTTGCTAAGTGTTTAATTTTTGTTTGCTCCTGACGAGGACAAAAGATTTTTTGTCGAAACGTCGAGGTAATAAAAAGATTTACTGGCCGAAGTACCTTTATTTTCAAGAAATATATATATATAAAGCACATGTGCTCGTGGTCAGGAGATGCCTTCTTTATTTTTAATATATATATTAAAAAAACAATTACATATTATTTACCTAAAAACATATAGAGACTAAATAAGAGCTATTTAATATACAAAATCAATTTCTTTAAAAAATGAATTTCTTTTCAATATAAAAATGCGAACTTTAAGTGAAATCGCTTATTTACAGACTTATATAATAGATATGTCATTTATATTTTAGCTTGGAATTTTCAATTGAAAACTTACATATATCAAATTTAAAAACCTATTGTGCGAATACCTTTTATATTTTGAATACATGTTGCAATTATTTTTCCAACCGAGAGTATATTCTGAATAAAATTTGTGAAATAATTATAGTTTGGATGCATACTATAGTAAACACTATTATTTATAAAAATATAAATTCAACAACATGATATATTCTTGGTACCCCTATTTTCCCCAATAATTGCTTTTTACCAGTAAAAGAAGGAATAAATAAGAAAGACATCTGTGAATATCAGCTCACAGAGGGCAGCGTGGCCAGTCAATATTTCATCCAGCGATCAATGATGTGATGAAGAAAAATGAAGAAGTTCCATTTACATATTTTATTTAAATTTACTTTCTCAGCGTGTGTGTGTTGTTTAGAACTTTTACGATTGTCAAGAAGCTCTCACGATTCTTTTATACTCTAAAAATAAGTTCTGAATTTGGAAAATCGACGTTATAACGCTTTTATAACAACTACTGTCATATTGATACACATTGTGAAAATATACTACAAACGTATATAGTCTTTATTTTTATAATTCATCGACACACACACAGTTCGCCAATTAGTTTATCTAAGTTCCGAAAGATGGCGTGCGTTCGAAGTTAAAAACGCGGTACATACTTGCCGCCATTTTGGATTCTTTATATACTCTTTCTATGTTAATCTTTTGCATTACATTTATTTATAATTTAGTGTTGCTTCACCTAATATTTATCTCTATTCTCATTCATTATAAGCTATAAAACAGAGGGTAGAAAACCTCAATGAGATAATATTCTCGTTAAAAGACAACTCTCTAAAAAGGAAAATTTTATTGCCCAAATTACAATTGTTACAAATTAACATATTGTGTCTATTTAGATACTGTATGGTATTATAAGTTAGACTTCACTCTAAAGGATACTCTAGGTTTGCAACCAGGTATTATTTAGAGAGTACTATAGACGTATTTATCAAGCTATTTAGCTAGTTGCGCTTATTTAATAAATTATTGGTTTATTCTTCTATTGCGAATAGGAAAATTGTCTTAATTGGTTTATTCTACTTTAAAGACTCATTGGCTCTATTAATACTACAATATAATTATTATAAATGCTTCAAAGGATGACATTCATGTGCCATATCAAAAGAGGATACATCATTTTGTACATGACTACCATCCTTCCGTACTTGTTACATGTATTCTGGCCTATGGTCGGCCTTATAACTTTACCAGCTAAAAACCATTTTGAGAGATTTTGTCGATTTCAAATCTCCCATGTAAGTTGCTAGGAAATACCGGTTGTTCCTTTACTGATGAGGGCCATTACCTGGAACCATGGTATACAGGTGATTTGTGAGAATTTGTCAAAGATGTAGTTGATAACTTTTATAAATTGATCTAATCTTCGCATTTTGCGCCAAAAAAAAAAAACCAAGTAATTCTATTCTGTTGTTGTTGTCTTTTTTATCTCTGTTTAAATTCCATGAGTCCATGCTCCTCGAGCTGTTTGATGATATGTAGTGGCCTCTTCTAGGTATATTATATTACATTCTTGCATAATGTGATTTTATTTCCTATGTATAGATGGCGCGTTATCCCCTTATATTTAAATTATATCTAACTGGATTTTACCATATTGTTTGCGGAAAAGCATTGCTCGATGCAAAACTTATATGTAAACATACCGTCTTAAAAACATATGGCCATAGTTTGAGCTTGGATATTATAACTAAAGTAAAAAAACATCCTTTAGCGTCTCATATACAGTATAAGTAGAATCGTCAAATACAGTATTGGAGTTTTAAATCAGTCTGATGGATTAAACTGGTTTAAACCGTTGGTTTTCGACCGCTACGAACAGGGATCGAATCCCACATTGGGCACTTTTTTTCTGATAAAAAAAATGCTTCAATGGCCCCCGATTCTTTCAAAAGTCCAACCCCACCAGCGGTAACCAAACGGGTATCTGGCACATTTGTAAGTGCAAAGTCGAACTGCTTTTCACATTTGTAGCCATGTGGTGCACTCACAGTAAAAGCAGTGGCCTACTTCTACCCACCATGATTATCATGGCCTGTACCATGTGTACTAGAGATAAGCAAAAAAAAAAAAATTGTGCTGGGAAGGTCCCATACTGCTGAGCCAAGTTATCCCAATATATTTCCATCCATAGTTGAAGTGTGTTTTATCTGAAAAGATACCTTTATTCTTAATGGTTGTACTTCCTATGTATAGATAGCGCGTTATTGTCGTATATTTAATTATAGTAATGTATCCATACTCTTTAAAAGAGGATAGCGCCATATTTGAACATGTGTTGTGTGTGTGAATATAGAAATATCATTTAAAAAATTAAAAATATCGAAACAAATAAAAAAAAAACATTACGGAATGCATTACTCATTCGATAGCGCAAAAATGCCTAATATATATTAAATTATAATGAATGTCACATATTCTTTAAACGAATTGAATGTAATGAAATCCTGAAAGGAATTTCAATTCTTATTAGAAATGTGTAGCGGGATATCTGTCATTGTTCTAGTGTATCTTTGTATTGGTTTGAGTCAAAAAGAGATCCATCAAATAAATTTATATGAAAAGGCGTACCTGGATCTGTAAAGAAAAAGAAAACAATTTTTCTTTACATATCCAGGTACGCCCTTTTATATAAACTTCGTATTGGTGATATAGAGATAATGGTTGGTGTGCTCTTCTATTCAAATACAATATTTCGATTCCATCTCAAGATTAAATTGTTTATAATATATAATACAATATAATTCGGCTTATGATTGTAAAACGACGTTTGACAAGTTATACCGCAAATATTCCTTTTGAATGAAAAATGGTAATTTATTTTAAGGAGAAATAACGACTATTTCTATCCTTAGGGATGAAGTATGAAAGAATGAATTGGGAAGAGTAATGATAAACGGAAAAATAAAAGTGTCCAGGGATAGGATAATATCATACAACATTATAAGATATAAATGAAAAATTTTCTAAGAGAAAACATTTGTAAAAAAAAAAAAAAGATTCCGTTTCAAGACACAAGTCAGTGAAAAAGTTCACCATCAGCCAGAATACCCTCATAGCAACCGTATCAAGCCACTTCCAAGCCCTTGCTGCGATACAGAACTATTGGAATGATTTAGTTCATCAGTAATGAATCCTCTCAGCATATTTTACCATCGCTGCAGGGAATGTTGGTTTATTTAGTGGAAGTTCCTTCTAAAATACTTTTAATTATTACCTACAGATGGCGCGATATTTCAGTATGATGATACAGTTTAGCGAAATATGTCCACTTTTAAAGTGGATAGGCTGTGCGTATTAAAGAATGAAATGTAATAATAATGTATTTGGTGTTTAAAATGATTTTTATTCGGATCAGGTATTTCTCAGTTAGAACGGCCTAATGTTCTACTGTGAACTATTGTGAGATAACAAGCAGGCTGGGGAATTGAACATTTATTGAATGGGAAAACTTATGTACAGGCTTTTTCTATACAAGAGAAACAATAGGTTTTACATTTTATTTTGGAGGAGATAGATAACCTTTGAGGGTCTCATGTTTTATGCATTGATAACAAAATATTATTTTGTGCTATTTATTCCTGTATGATTTATAAAGTTTTACGTGTGTGATTACGTGCGTAAGAATAAGGATTAGATAAGATCTCTATAAATTTTTTCCTTATAATTCCCTTTAGGTGAGGGTTATTGCTGCACCATGATTTATGCTTTTATTCTTTTATTTAAATTGTAGCACATTCTTTTGAATTATTTCCAATAATTATTGAATATTTAATTTCTATTATGATGCATTAGCGCACTATCTGTTATGAAAATTCGAAACTATTATAGACGCGTATGATTCTTTTTAAAAATTAAACAATTTATACTACCCTTACTACAATGGAAAAAGGAATTTCATTTGGGTTATGGCGTATTATATTTCTACAGAGTAAATATATTATTATCCATTATACATATATATTTCAGAGAAAGAATCAATTTTGACAAGAACTTAATTTTATTAACAACCACTCAACCCTCCTTACAAAATTGAACAAAATTAAAATCAAATTAAAATTATTTACATCAGACTGATCCCTTATTGAAGGAAGGTCTGGATTTCATCAGCTTCACAATCCGCCTTGAATTCGGCCAGCTTCTGGCTTATATAGTGGTACCCAACACCCGCTATTGCATGGTTGAGGAACTCAGCTGATGAGACTCACTGATGAGAATATCTTCCCTATCCTGGCGGCACAAAACCGCCCATTCCATCATAAACCTGTCAAACCCCAGGGGACGCAGGCAGTCGGTGGCTAGTTTGTCAAATTGATCTTTTACCTGCTCTTTAGTGGTCTGAGGATATTGTTTGGTTTGGGGCTTGCTGGAAGACTCTAGAGTACTGGTGGAGGGTGCAGTCTCGGTTTTACCTTTGAGATGGTAGAGAACCTCTGAGCTGGGGCAGCCTCTGGCGCAGGTGGTCGAATGCTGCGGGTGGAGATAAAGCTGTAGTGGTGATGGGAGCAGACTCAGGGGTCTTCATACTGTTCCTCTGGCTTGAAGCCTGGGGAATGCTTGCCACCCTGAGGGAGCAGTTCATCGTTTTATGGCCCAACCGGAGCAACGGAAGCCGTACCCTAAGTAGGCCAAGACATATCCCCCCCTTGGCAGTCACGATGATCTTTGGAAGATTTGTGATGCTTTCCCCTTCGTTCATGAGGATGAAAGCCGTCTTTTTAAGATCTACCCATGTGTAGCCGCCGGAGGTGTTCACGGTAGAGGCGATGGAGACCACCTGACAGTAAGTTCTCAGAGTTCGGACAATGTCCGCGTCCTCGATGACGTATGGAAGGCCGCTGATGGTAATTCTTTTGGTCTTTTTCTGGTAGGGCAGGACCTTGAGGAGGGCCCCTTCAATGATGATTTTCGCCATCTCAGGCTGCTCCGGGCCAACCAGGACCTGCCCGGAAACTTTTCCAAGCTGCACCACGCAGAAAATGCCCAATTTATTTTCAAGAACCTTGATGTAGCCCACCGGAGTGAACTTCGAGGTATTCTAGGTAGAAAATTTGGTCAAAGGTTCCAGCTTCGGATATCTTCTTGCACTGCTCGAGCATTTACTTAGAAACCTTTACCTGCTCGATGTTATTTCTGGGAAGCGATAGCAGGCAATGCGCAGTCCCGTTCCGATTGGTGGTGACTTGGCGAGATTAATCAGAAGTTCGACGCTCATTCATCAAAGAGGGCCAATACTTCCGTTTTTTCCTATGTTCAAAGTTGGCTTATTCGCCTTCAACGATTTCAGCACAATTTTGACCTTTTTTTTTGGGAGAAGAATTTGCATAATCGCTGCCGTCTTTCATGGACAAATTTGCATAATTAATTATTATAGAATTTATAGAATTTTTTCCTTCCTTTGAACTTTCGTCCGTCGATAGCTCGACGGTGGATGTTTTCACAAAGATGGGAGTATCATCACCGTGCTCCCCGACAATACTGGTTGGAAATATCCATCCTTTAAACTCCAACGCCGAAGAAAGCGGAGCTGGCGCGCCGCATGGCCGAGAGAGGGAACCACCACTGTGACAACACATCACTTTGAACATGGGCGCGAGGACGAAGGAGATTCAACAGAGGAGCCACGAACGCGAAGACTGAAGATCACCAACTACGAGGAAGACAAGGAATAAACCTAATAACTTTATAAAAGGTAATTTATTTATTATTTACTTTTATTATATGAAAACCCGCTAGGGAAAACGTTTGTAACCTAAACAATTGAAATAAAATACATTCCAATTGTGTAATCACAGTATTAAGGAAAATATTGGGAAGGTCAATATCAGAGCGATCTCGCATGTCTAGTTATTTCAAAAAAAAAAATTAAAATTATTTTTATTTAAATAATTATTAATGATAAAAATACCTTGTGTAAAAACGCCTTCTCCTTTAACTATCACTTTGACCTGACGGAGAATGATTCTAATGAAATCACACTGCTGGTGATACCACAATAAATACATTGGAGTTATTTGACTAGCCGAAATATACTGCTCTAAATTAAGAGATTACATATTTTCTACAACAGTACTTTTTTGAATTTTGATATACGGCCGGTTGAAATATAAAATATAAGCGGTCGTATATATGCTTTGATTAAAACTTCTTTTCTACGGTCGACGCGCTTTTAGATTCCACTCTCTCAGTCGTATGTTGATGGTCATTTTGGACATTTGTGTGTCGTTCACACGTTGGGTGGTAGATAACGTCGAATCCGCTACTACGACAGCGTTCTGACAATCGTTCTGTCCTCTCGTACTGTTGTGTCCCTTGGTCGACCGCTGCCGTCCTGGCGTTTTTGAAATGTAAATAAAAGCGGTCGGGGGGCAGGTTTCGATCAAAACTGTTCTTTTACGTGCTCTCTTCGTGCACAGTATGGCCTGCGAATTAAATTATTGTGCCGCGCCGGATATAATATTAGTTATTACATTTTTAAAATTTCGAACTTTAATTGAGAATATAAAATCACCCAGTATCTAAAGTATAAAATACCTAATTTTTATAATATAAATAATTAAAATTAATCGTGAATATGTATCTTTTAAGAATTTCTAGGGACACACAAACTAAAAGGTACAAAAAGCGTACAAGGATGTTTTTATTCCTTGTTTTTTTCCGCTAAAGAAAGGTTTAAAACAGAGTGGTTGATCACAACCACGCTAATCTTATTAAAGGGGAGTTTAAATTTAACCGCCTTGTTTTTCCGGTAAAACAAATTTGGCCCAGTTAAACCACCTTTACTGTGTTGTTTGGTTGAGAATGGAATTGGCTTCTTTCTGGTTTTCCTTCCGTCCGCTCCTGACTTCTATAACGATATATTTCTGCAGTTAAATCCACGTTTAGTTGATTTTTGTTCCACTAGATGGCGCTCTGCCAGATTCCTAGAGCGGGTAGAACGCTGCTAACTACCCGGGTATATTTATAGGAAATATATTCCAGTAGTTTCTTTTTAAATGGAACAATGCATTTGCCTTGAAATGATTCTATTCTAAATATTGTCACGTAGGGAGAACAAACCTAATGATGGTAATTTACTTCAATCAAAACAATTACAAACACATTTACCTAATATAAAGAGAGGAAAGGAAAGAAATTTTATGAAAAGTAAAATATCAAAATTAACTACAGTTTTTTTTAAAGTAGCAAAAATTACGAGAAAAAATTGTTAAATTATGTTTTGAATTTTCTCTCTCATTTTCCAAAAATATTGATTTAAAAACATAACAAAATAAAGCATTATTCATCTCTAGAATTTATCATCGATCTTATATAAGAAATGTTGCATATTTCCCCAAATTTGAGGATTGCTGTTAACTCTAAAGGAAAATCTTTTTTCATTCTCTCTATTCCGCCTCATTGAATACCATTAACCCCTCAAATCAATACTTTAACAGCAATAGAATGTATTTTAGTGTTCGCTAGAAATTGAGAAAAACTATGCATTTGAATATACAGTTAAACCTGTCTATAGCGCCCCCTCTTTTGGCTCACCAAAATAGGGTGCTATAGGAGAGGGTGCTATAGACAGGTCACTTTTAATGTAAATCGCATCGTACTACGTATTTAAAATCGGGCTCTATAGAGAGGAAGGCGCTATTTAGATGGGGCGTTATAGACAGGTTTAACTGTATTTTTACATATTCAATATAGACTTTTTATTAACTCTTAAAATAATTATATTAGATGTTATACTTAACAACCATCTCTCTCTCTCGATATGCAAATTGCTGTCTCATATAGTGTCTTATGGAGATCTCAGTGTTTTGTTAACGTTATATTTACATATGTATAAATGAACAATGCTCGAAAGTTTGAATCTTTTCCAACAATAAAAGACAGGCTTCTCCCGACACAACTTGTTTACTTTAAAGTAAAATGTTACAACTCTACCATAATGTAAAAGGACCAAGTACACACATCATGTCTCTATATACGGAGATCTTCCTCCCCAACTTAGCACCTACTGTAATTTATTGCTTCAATTCCCATTAAAGTTGGAATGGCTTCTAAAGTATGATGTATTCGGTGGCCTACTTGGTCTTAACAACTTCTCAAGTCGAAATTCCGACTTTCTTTACTAAGTGGTGTCTTTATCATCCCGTAGATGATGTGGAATCTCTTGTATATTGTCTGTAAGTTGTCTCTGGACCTCTGGTCGAGTATTCCACAATGGGATAGGTACATTCATTGTTGTGTTGTTTGATTCAAGAATAAATCGAGGGGTTGATAGGGGAGTGGTATAACCCGTCCATTTTCGTCAGCCTCGACTCGACATCGAATTCCTCATCGGCACTATTTTTATATAGAAAGAATTGCCTCAATGGGCTCCGTTATTTGCAGAAGTCCAATACCATCAGTGAGTACAAGTAACCAAAAGAGGTTCTGACAAACTTTCAAGTGCAATAGACGAAGTGCTTTCTACATGTATAGGCATGTGACGAACTCACAGTAAAATCATACGCTAACTGCCCCCCATGATTATCTTGGCCTGTACCATGTGTACTTGGGATAAGTAAGAAAGGAATGGATCAATATGTTGACACCTGTCCTGAGCTATCTAACTATTTAAGGACTTCCTTCATGAACCTAAACTTTACATTTACTGAGTGACCACTTCCAGGAGATACAGGGATGTCTTAGTAATGTTTTAAGGTGTGTGATTAATTTATCACATAATATTATTTTACTATACTATACTAGATAAGCAAGCCCCACTCGAACCGCGATTCTAACTGCTAGATACTAGTCTATACTTGTGAGCTGGACAGCCCTGGTAGTTGGCGATATACGTTCCTGGGTTTATAAGTTCTCTTTATAAGCAACACAATACAATACTCCATCATGGTTTACGGTAGATAGAACTTACGATATATAGATTACGTTATATAATATACTGCGGCCTGTGATTATAAAACGACACTTGAAGTTACACCGCATGAGTTTCTTTCAAACGAAAAATAAAATTTTTATTTCAAGGTAAAATATCGACTATTTTTAACCTTTTTGGATGAGGTATGAAAGGGTGAATTATGAAGAGTAATGACGAACGGAAAAATAAAAGTGTCCAGGGATGGGAATCGAACCCACAATGTTCCGCTACATTCACGGTAGCCTAGTGGACATGGCATCTGCCCGGTAAGCGGAACATTGTGGGTTCGATTCCCATCCCTGGACACTTTTATTTTTCCGTTCGTCATTACTCTTCATAATTCACCCTTTCATACCTCATCCAAAAAGGTTTAAAATAGTCGATATTTTACCTTGAAATAAAAATTTGATTTTTCGTTTAAAAGAAACTCATGCGGTGTAACTTCAAGTGTCATATATAATACGTATTTTCTGGTAGGTTTTTCAAGGTTGGTCTTGGTTTCTTGAGATGTACCAGGGTTTCACGAAATATGCATAGAGGTATTTAACTGTAAAAGTGTGGAAAGGTCAATTATATAGCCAAAATATAAGTGAATATTTTGCCGGGAAGATATATTTAATCTATGAAATAATGGTCACATCTCTTCACACAAAATAAACGCTGATATCAAGCATAATCAATTTAGAGTCCATTTTGAAGAGGGGAGCTGACCTTTTTTATAGAGATCAATATTTCTCGACGGAAAAAAAGTCTCCATCTGTTCATAACCACAGAGGGTCCCTGTACTCAGGATGGAGCAGCCAGGTAAGCCCACGGCCAGTTGAGAGTAAACTAATTTCCTCCACTAATCCTCCAGACTCAGCAGTTTTTCCCTCCCTCTTGAACTCTCAAGTCGAATCCTTCAGTTTTAAAATCTCCTTATTTCTATTGACTCGGAGTCATCAGAAATCTTCAACATTTCCACTAATTTCCTTCAATTTGGTTGGGAATTCCTTGAAAAAACCTAAATTGATGTGCTTATATATACGTATGGCTATAGCCGAATGGACGGGACTAGGACCAAGTATGATCCAAGTATACATCAGCCACGTTTTGTTAGTACGCCTTTATGTTGAATAATTTGAACTTTTCGGGCACATTGTACAGAATAGTGGACCCATAAACATTGTACTTATTACACCTATCTGTTGTTTTTAGATTTATTTATATTATCAATTGATCTTTAAAGGCTTTAGCATATGTGTTAACAATATCTTCAGCTATCTACATGTAAGATTTGTCTTAATGATTTATTCAGTAGTGTTGGCGGATAATATATGGTAATAATCCTGTATTTAGCATTTAATTTATAATACTTATAAGGATTTGTCGCGGTTTCAATCTAGTTAAGCGTACATTATAAAGAAACTATTAATAGAGGAGGGAAGGCTTCGATCATTTTCTATCACATTTACCATGGGGATATAGTCTGGCATCTTGTGGTCAGTGGACCCCCGAAACTTAAGGTGATTTGATATTTGGTTTATGCACACATCTCCCTTACACTGAAGCGTCTCTCTTGCGCCGTAAATAACAATATTCCACTAGAATATAATACATACTTTAGGCATTACATAGGTATTCTTATGAATAATTGAATTAAGGTGAATTGCCTCTGTCTCCTTCAAAAAAAAAATATATATAGACGACAGAAAGACATCAAAATATGAAAATATCTTAATTTTGTTTCCATGATTGTATTTTATTGGGCTGTTTTGCTTTTATATCCGGTACAGAAGTTGAACTCTTAGAAAATAAAGTATAAATAAACTAGGAACATACGCTTTGAGGATTTATAAATATCATATCAAATATGATAATAGAATTTCATAAAATGGATATAAATTTACCAAAACTTGACTATTTAAAACGAATAGTGTATTGAATTTCCTCACAAGACTTTAACATGTGGAGAAATATATCGCCGCGCAATGGACTTCGAGTGGGGAAGTTAGCTCTACGTGTTTCTGATGTCAACAACTTCCTTATCGTAGAGTATAGCTGATGGTATTTCTTCCAATTAATTTATTCGGAGCCAAGTTTAGGGAATATATCGCTTGGAAAATATTTCCTATTAAAGTTAGTTAATAGCAAGTTTCACTCCAAATATAGCTTTGAGATCGGAATTTTCTTACAAACCAATGAGTTCCATTTAGAAAAATGTAGAGCTTGTTTAATATCGACGTCAAAAATGGAGATTAAAACATACCTTTTGGTAGTTACGATCTTGAGGATTCTGGTGTTAAATTTATCATTTATAGATTTTTAAGTCCTTCTCAAATATTTCGGGCTGTATAGCTTATTTGTACGGCGACCCGAGTGAATAAACATATTTTGATTTAATATTAACGGATTGTTCGAATGTTTATTTATTGCGAACATAACATAAATGTTCATCGTAAAGATAGAGGTTGCCTGGCCGATATTCATGATTCTTCAAATTACAACAACAACAACAATAGCCTTTATTGGGCACACGTGCCATACAGGATTCTCCCTGTAGAACAGAATAAATAAATAACAAATTAGCATCGTAGTTATATACAAATATTGGGTATTGACCTCGACCAATTATCGAGTTGGATCCGGTGTCTGTGCTAAATATTTTGATTGAGCTGATTTCCAGTATTTATAAAAAGCGAATGCAAAGGGTCTGGATTTTACGACTTTTGCCATTAAAACATAAGGCGAATTGCTATTATAGCCGGTCTCTTGACGAAGAATTTCTCTTTCTTCTTCCATTGCCGTACAGTAGAACATGTAGTGTGGAAAATCGAGACTAAATTCACCGTTGCATAAGGTGCATTTTATGGTCTTAGTTTTCAATAGTGAAACATGATTAATTCTCTGTACTACAAAAAGGCTTCTTACTTGTACAATGATTCTCTTTAAGGTTAGGGGGATATTGTCATTCAGATAGCATTCCATTGTAGGTGATGAATGAAAGTATTTATAGTGAGAGTAGAGTACTGATTTTCTTATTCTTACATAATCCAGCTGCAAGGACTGATCGGTTGCCGTTCTAATAATTAGAGGGATGTATATTTGTAGAATATTGAAGTCTGTACATCCAACAAGCCATGAGAAGCCGGTATTATTAAGTAGCTCTGTTATACTTTTTACCAGTCCGATATTCTGTTTTGAATAAATTGAAATGTCCCACAAATGTGCCAAACAAATTGAAGGTAGCCTGCTGCCGTCCATTTTCAGAATTCTAGTCCAGAATTTTTAAGTACGTTTTTTCACTGTGATATCGAGAGAGTTTCTTCCTGTTTCGGCCCTCAAAATATAGCCCGGAGTATAGGTTGGAAGGCACAGAAAACGTCTGAGAAAGGTATCCTGGATTCTATCTAAGATTAAGGCTTGATCATGTGCCCAGATTGGAGCCGCATAGAGTAGGACTGTTAAGATCATAGAATCCAACAATCTCATACTAGCATGGAAGGATTTGAGCTTGGACTTCAAAATAATCTCCCCCACAGCACCCATCGCGGCCATGGTCCTGCCTCTATAATTTAAGGCAACTTGAGTGAAAGAAATCGAAGGGGTTAGCGGGTAGCCCAGGTACGTATATTTTGATGTAACACTTAAAGGACTTTGACCCCAATACCATCTTTCTGAACGCGCCACCTTTCCTCCATTACGGAAAACCATTATTCCTGACTTGTTTTCGTTCAGAGTTAGTAAGTTAGTTTTGCTGGTGGCGGTGGACCGTTGGCATTCGGTAACACTGGAGCTGACTCGCTTCTTGTTGATGATGTAACCCTACCTGCGGCGTTGCCATCGCCATGTTCCTTCTCTCCATGTGTGTTTACTTTTAATCTATATATATTCCCTTTACCTTATAGTTAATTAAAGTATAATTAACGTCGAGCGCTGTGTGTAATCAATTGGAATACAACAAAGATTATGAGACTGAAGACGCGCAAGGCCTAAAACGTGAAACTGAAGAAGCACAAGACTTAAAACGTCAAACTGACGAAGCGCGAAGCCTAAAACGTGAGTAACCAAATTTCCTTTGATTACTTGGAACATCCTTTTTTCTACTTATCAAATATTTGGTAAAATGGCAAACACGACGATTACAAAATTAAATGGTGCTAATTACTCCAGCTGGAGCTTCCAGATGAAACTCGTTCTAATCGAAAACGATTTGTGGAGTTTGATCAATCCAGGAGAGGCTAAGCCTGACCCTAGTGACCTTGTTGCAAAAACTTTTTTTTTGTCGCGGGAGGGTAAGGCGTTTGCAAAAATTTGCCTCGGGATTAATGATGAACAACAATTGCATGTTCAACATTTGAATACTCCGAAAGAGGTCTGGGAGGAACTGGAAAAATTATATGCACCAAAGGATAGTAGATATCGAGCCGTACAACTAAGAAGGCAGTTATATGGCGAAAGGTTGACTCAGCACAGCAATATGGAAGGGTATATGGGGAAGATAAACTACATTGTAAACGAACTGGCCCAAATTGGCGACAAAATTGATGATGGCGATTTGGCTATGGTTCTTTTGGGTGGATTACCAGAGGATTGGGACATCGTTGTCTCAACCATATGTAACTTGCCTGATTCAGACTTCACGACCGCCACAGTTAAAAGACGGCTGTTGGCAGAAGCAGAAAGGCGTTCGTCTAATCTACCAAAAGATGTGGGTGCCATGGTCGTTAATGTCTCTTCGAAGCCCATTGAAACAGAAAAACAATTTAAAGCAAAGGTTGTTTGTTTCAAATGTGGAGGTAAAGGCCATTATGCAAGGGAATGCAGGAAGAAAGGAAAGAATGAACAAAGACCAAAGAGGTTTGACCAAAACAAAGGCGTAAATATGTCGGCAATGTGCAACACTTTGTTTGGAGCTACCGCCGAGACCTGGATCATAGATTCTGGAGCGACGCACCATATGACTCCCAAGAGAGATTACTTCACATGTCTGAAAGAGTGCACAAGCAATATGAGTTCCATCACTGTTGCGAATGGCTCTTCTATAGAAGCATGTGGTATCGGTACTGTCAGTGCCAATATTGTTGGACACAAGGGAGATGCCAGCAAAATGGTTGCCCAGAACACCTTGTATGTTCCAGATATGCGTCACAGTGTTCTGTCTGTACTCCAAATGATAGAAAACGGTAGAAAAGTTGTCTTCAACAGGAGTGGTTGCCACATTATGGACATGAAAGGTAAACTCTTGATAGAGGGAAAGAAGTTGGGTAGACTTTACTACGTCCAGACTACTCCATCCTCTCCGATAGATCAGAATGATCGTGTTTCTCTTGCATCTGAATGCAAGGAAGAGCTTACACTGGAACTTTGGCACAAAAGGCTGATGCATGTAAATGCATATACGATAGAAAAGATGGCCAAGAACCAAAGCGTAAGAGGACTTGATTGCAGCCCGGCAAAGCCAGAAAAGTGCGAAGACTGCAGCCCGGCAAAGCCAGAAAAGTGCGAAGACTGCTTGATCGGCAAGTCTTACCGTCTGCCATTCCTTCAACACTCACACAAGGAGGAAAAAGAAATCATGCCATTGGACTTGGTGCATGCGGATTTGATGGGTCCACTCGACGTATTGAGCTGGGGAGGAGCCAAGTACGTCTTAACCATCATTGATGAATCTACGAGATATACAAGTGTATTTTTCCTGAAAAACAAAGGCGAAACCCTGGGAAAAGTCAAAGAGTGGATTCAAGAATCTGAGAAACAAACCAGCCGGAAACTAAAACGAATACGTACGGATAATGGCTTGGAATTTTGTTCCAAAGAATGGGACACTTTCTGCAAGAGCGTTGGAATAGTTGACGAACACACTATGACGTATACACCTCAACAGAATGGTGTGGCAGAAAGAATGAATAGGACACTCCTAGATCTTGTCAGGAGCACTATATCTGGAAGTGGTCTGCCAAAGGCTTCCTGGGCGGAGCTGACTTACACCGCAGCCTATGTCAGAAACAGAGTTCTCAACAATCACAATGGTGAAAGCACGCCATATGAACTGTGGACAGGGAATAAGCCTAGTCTTAAACACCTAAGAGCTATTGGCTGTCAAGTATTTGTCCATATTCCAAGACAAGTCCGTAAATCCAAACTCGAAAGGAGAGCTGTCAAAGGTAACCTTGTTGGATATGCACTCAGAGGACGTGGCTACAGAGTGTGGATTCCTGAGATGAAGAAAGTGGTGGAATCTCGGGACTGTGTCTTCAAAGAGAGTTATGTATCGAGGAACGACAGCAACCGGGAGGTGCTTCCATCAGTTGAACACTACAGCTATGGGACACAACGGGAGATTGAAGAGAATCCAGTGTCTTTATTAGATCAAGAAGACGTGATACCTACAGAAGAGGATAGCCATAATCAAGATACTGTAAAGCTTTCTCCTACTCGATCTCATCCAATGATCCTAAGGAACCAGAGAGATGCTCAGAACTCAATTGAACTTCTCAGTACTGAAGTAAATAAGTGGAAGAAACCTAGCGGATATTTTGACCAAGCCACTGGGGAGAAACCTACACGAACTTCATCGTTCGAGACTCTTAAGCGGCGAAGTGATCCATGAATAGGAGGTCACTTCGAGGGAGGAGATTGCTGGTGGCGGTGGACCGTTGGCATTCGGTAACACTGGAGCTGACTCACTTCCTGTTGATGATGTAACCCTACCTGCGGCGTTGCCATCGCCATGTTCCTTCTCTCCATGTGTGTTTACTTTTAATCTATATATATTCCCTTTACCTTATAGTTAATTAAAGTATAATTAACGTCGAGCGCTGTGTGTAATCAATTGGAATACAACAAGTTTCTAGATAGGTTTTCAGTATATTGATTTTCAATTGAAGGTTTATTTTAGAACCACCGATCAAAACAATATCGTCGGCATATAGGAGGAGGTGTATGTTTCCGAAATTGGGTAAGTATATTCCTGAAAACCCCGAGTCATCAAATATTATAATCAAATCATTAATAAATAGTAGGAATAGGCATGGGGATAGTGGGTCACCTTGGAGCACCCCCGAACGAATTTCAATGAATTCAGTGATAGAATTGTTCCAACGAACCGCAGCGGTCATGTCTTCATAATAACATCTAATTAAGTTGACAAATCGGTGATTCAGTCCTATTTTGACTAGTTTTGTCCATAGCAATGCGTGAGGAACCGTGTCAAAAGCTTTTTTTAAGTCTACGAAGAAGGAGTAACATTTACCTCTTTTCTTCCTTAGGGCAAGTTGGATTACAGATGTCAATATGAAAAGATGATCTTGACATGAGTGAGCAGATCTAAAGCCCGCTTGATTCTCTGGGATAATATCATTAGTTTCAATCCATTTGACTAGGCGGGACCTAAGTATTGCTATAAATAGTTTCGCGAAATTGCTCAGCAGTGAGAATCCGCGGTAGTTGGATGGATTATCAGAATCGCCATTTTTAAAAATCGGATGAATAATAGACTTCGAGAAGGAGGATGGGAATACAGCTGATCTTAGTATTCTGTTGTATAGATCCTTTAGTAACAGTAAGTAACTGTGGGGAAGGAGCTTAATTGCTTCGTTCGGTACCTCGTCGATTCCAGCTGCCTTACAGTTCTTTAAACGCGAGATTTCTTCTATTATCTCCTTCATTGTAATTTCCGCCAATAAGCCCGTATCCACTGAAAGCGTGTTTAACATAGGAAGAATATATTCTGTTGATGTTTCAGATGAGAGTAGTTTGTCGTAAAATTGGTGCCATTCTTGAAGCGAAATGTTTCCTTGAATGAAACTTCTTTTTTTTTTATAAATGCTTATTGTTTTCCAAAAGTTTTTAGAGTCATGAGTATTGCTTGATAAATTTACTTGCAATGATTGGTAGTATTTTTTTCTTTTTTTTTCTCTAATTAATGCAGCATAGAATTTCTTTTTTGAAATATAGTTAACACGGTCTGTTTCTTTTTTTTTATTTCATGTAGATTTTAAGATGGGATTTAGTATTCTTTTTTGTTAGATAACATTCTCAATCAAACCAGGGCTTTGAATTTGGGTTCGATGTTTTAGATCTTCTCTGCATCCCCGCTTTGCCCATAGTATCAATGATTTTATCAGTTAAAAGCCTCATTGTACTATTTATTGAGTGATTCCAATTCAGGTGTATTTCATTTAGTGCCTGCGAGAAAAACTGTGAGTTCTCACGTGTCCATCTATAACTTGTAAAAAGTGTTGGATTTGTATGTCTCGAGTAATTCACCATCGACTGTAATGAAGTAATTTTGCGATCAGAACCGGGCACTATAAGGGCAGACAAGGTGATAGGGAGATGGTCCGAGTATGGGGAGCTTTCGACTTGGAAGTTCTCAATTAGATCCAAAAGCAAGGGGGTCACCACAAAGTAATCCAAGACCGAAGAGCCACGGTCTGAGATGTAAGTAAAATTGCCATTTTGATCTGCTATCGATCTGCCATTTACAAGGTGCGTTCATTAATTTCCAGGACTGCTCTGTATCTTTGAAAAAATAAAATAAATAAATAAACTAATTTAATATTTTTCAAAATATGCCCCTCCTGCATCTATTCACCTGTTTAATCTTTTTTTCCTATTGTCGAAGCAGGAGATAAAATCACTTTTTGAGAGGTTCCTCAAGGTTGCCTTCGATTCAGCTTTTATCATATCAACGTTGTCAAATTCCCTTCCTTTTAACTTCATTTTCAATTTAGGATAGAGGAAAAGGTCATTGGGGGCTAGGTCGGGGGAATAGGGTGGATGAGGGATCTGTATGGTTGAATGCTTGGCCAAGAACTGCAAAACAACATAGGCTGTGTGCGGCCGCGCATTATCGACGTGAAGTATCCAGTCATTGTTTTGCCATCTTTCAGGTCCTTTAAGGCGCACTGCCTCCCTTAAGCGCCTCATTATCCCCAAATAAACCTCTTGATTAATTGTACGTCCGAAAGGAATAAATTCATGGTGAACCAAACCATTAATATAAAAAAATGTAACAAGCAATGTCTTGACTTTGGATTTTGTAAATCTTGCCTTTTTGGGTTTCGGTTCCCCTCTTTCAATCCATTGGCTGGATTGACGTTTGGTTTCCGGGTCATACTGATACACCCATGTCTCATCCCCGGTAATGATTTTTTGCATCCATTCTGGATCGGTCCGAGTCATTTCAACCATGTTTTTGCAGACATCCAGTCTAAACTCCTTTTGTTCCTCTGTTAGAATCCGGGGAACAAATTTTGAAGACGTCCGGATCATGTCCAAATCTTTTGTTACTATTTGATGACACAGTCCTACAGATAGTCCAGTCTCTGAAGATAAGTCTTTAATAGAAATTCTTCTGTTAGATTTAATTAATTCCTTTATTTTGAGCTTGTTTTCATCGCAACGTAATAATCTTGGACGCCCAGTATGATGATCATCGTTTACCTTTTCCCGACCTTATAGGAAGTGTTAAAACCATTCAAAAGTTCTTGAACGGGATAAAGCTGCATCGCCAAAAGCTTCTTTAATCAATTCATACCTCTCAGTAGCACTTTTTTAAATTTAAAACCAAACTTAATGCAGATTCTCTGCTCTTCCAAAATGGCCATTTTAAAATTAGAAATGCGAACCTTACAAGGAAGTTGTTTTGTTCTATTTTTAGATCGGCGCGTGCGCCACGAGACTCGTGCTTTCAGTCAGGTGTGGTCGAATGTCCAATATTTAACTCTGTATAATAAAAATTTCTTTAGCTTTTTTATTTATTTTATTTTTTAACCAGTCCTGGAAATTAATGAACGCACCTTGTAATATTGTCAGTAAACAATTGTCGAGGAACTCAACAAAATGGGTTGCATTTGGAGAGATCATCTTATCACTGGAATTACGCTATGAGAAAATATTTGAAGAGAGCGCAAATACATTGTGAAAACCGCCCATAGATCCCGTTCGAATGTAAAGGTCACCCGCCAGCATTATTTCATAGCCACATAATAATCTTTCCTCAATAAACCTAAATAGTTTGTTTAAATTCTTCAAATTAAAGATACTTCGAGGAGTAAATCTTTTTATTGTCTCGACGTTTCGACAAAAATCTTTTGTCCTCGTCAGGAGCGAACAAAAATTAAAACATTTGGCAAAGCGTTAGAAATTATTCTCTTTAGAATCATTTTTAACGCTTTTTCAAATGTTTTAAATTTTGTTCACTTCTGACGAGGACAAAAGATTTTTGTCGAAACGTCGAGACAATAAAAAAGATTTACTGGTCGATGTATGTTTAATTTGAAGAACAATGAATGTTCATGTTTGTATTAATTTAAAATGTTCTCTTAAAGATTGCGTTAGTTCCTTAAATAAGTTAACCAAGAATTCCTCAACAGTACTGAATATGAGAGATATAAACTATATTTTGACGTATATGATTCTTCTTGAAATAAAACAATTTTATACTTCCCTTACTGCAAAGATAAATTAATGGGAGGCCCTGGCTCATCAGTGGTAAACCCTCCCATAGGTTTCGCTAGTTTAATCTACCATACCACTGGAATATTTCATTGAGCCGTTTTGCTTTTATACTGATACTGAAGCTGACCTCTTGGAAATGAATATGTAAGAAATAAAGCCCAATGTAGTATTAGAGCGGTCTGGAAGATTAAATTGGCGAAACCAATGGGAGGGTTCACCACTGATGAGCCAAACACTCCTTATATTTTTTCATCCCAGAAAGGGTAATAGAAAGATGTTTAAATTCTAAAAGAAAAGTTCGTGGTGAAAATTGTATAAAACTTAATGTTTCAATGTATAATGACTTTTCCAATTATATTAATAAAACATGGATATAGTTACAAGTCTAATAAATCCAAGTGACCTTTCCTTATACACAACAACCAATCGGTTTACTTATCTTGAAAAATACGAAATTCAAGATCTTCATTCTTATACAAGGTGCGTTCATTAATTTCCAGGACTGCTCTGTATCTTTGAAAAAATAGAACAAATGAAAAAACTAATTTAATATTTTTCAAAATATGCCCCTCCTGCCTCAATACACCCGTTCCATATTTTTTTCCAATTGTCGAAGCAGGAGATAAAATAACTTTTTGAGAGGTTCCTCAAGGTTGCCTTCGATTCAGCTTGTATCATATCAACGTTGTCAAATTTCCTTCCTTTCAAGTTCATTTTCAATTTAGGATAGAGGAAAAAGTCATTGGGGGCTAAGTCGGGGGAATAGGGTGGATGAGGGATCTGTATGGTTGAATGCTTGGCCAAGAACTGCAAAACAACATGGGCTGTGTGCGGCCGCGCATTACCGACGTGAAGTATCCAGCCATTGTTTTGCCATCTTTCAGGTCTTTTAAGGCGCAGTGCCTCCCTTAAGCACCTCATTATCCCCAAATAAACAGATAGTCCAGTCTCTGAAGATAAGTCTTTAATAGAAATTCTTCTGTTAGATTTAATTTAATCCTTTATTTTGAGCTTGTTTTCCCCGCAACGAAATGATCTTGGACGCCCAGTATGCTGATCATCGTTTACCTTTTCCCGACCTTTTTGTAAACGTGAAAACCATTCAAAAGTTCTTGAACGGGATGAAGCTGCATCGCCAAAAGCTTCTTTAATCAATTCATACGTCACTGTAGCACTTTCTTCAATTTAAAACAATACTTAATGCTGATTTTCTGCTCTTCGAAAATGGTCATTTTAAAATTAGAAATGCGAACCTTACAAGGAAGTTGTTTTGTTCTATTTTTAGATCGGCGCGTGCGCCACGAGACTGGTGCTTTCAGTCAGGTGTGGTCGAATGTCCAATATTCAACTCTGTAAAAAATATTTCTCTAGCTTTTTAATTTATTTTATTTTTTAACCAGTCCTGGAAATTAATGAACGCACCTTGTATTATCTCTGATGTCATAGTAATGATAGTTAAAGATTCTAAATTAAAATACATAATTTAGAAACTTGGAACACAACAATAAATAAATAAATAATTACTTGAAGCAAACTATCAACGGAATAAAACTAGTATACCCCATAACCATTAATTTAATTTACCTATAACATCATAGATTCCGTCTAAAATGATTAAATACCATATAAATCTTTATAATTTATATAATATGTTGTGGATGAAATTTAATTGGGTTATATATATTTTATGATTTTGTAGAAAATATAATATTCATAGCAAACTAAACTGTATTCTCTCTCTCTTAGGCTTCTAAGGGCCAAGTTTGTTAAGCTTTATAAATTGTTACGAGGGCAGTATCAATCAAGTTGAGTACAGGATCTAGCACTCCTCTCTGGTTTGTTTTACAGAATTGTCTACTGAGCTAAAACATTTTATCTTAAATAACATTATCTTAAACGAGGGCCATAGCTCAATCTCCAGGTAGGCGTCTTGAATCTGCCAGGGCTGGTGTTGTCCCCGACTCCATTCTGCTGCAGACGGAGCAAAGCTTCTACGTCTGATTTGACGGGAGAGTTGGCCTTTTAATATATTCACGTAATAGCCTGTTGAAGGACGTCATAGTCCGAAACCTTGCCAATATTATATCGCATGAATAAATAATATCGTCATATTATCATGCTCAGCAATGTCCGCAGCCTTGCATAAAATTGACATGGACCCAGAGCAGCAGCTTTACACACCCAAGATAGAGGACACTGCTGTGATAGGGATGCATGGGGACATTTGAGGCTCTTCATTGGACACAAAAACAACAACAGAAAATTAACATGGACCCAGAGCAGCAGCTTTACACACCCAAGATAGAGGACATTGCGACTGCTGTGATAGGGATGCATGGGGACATCTGAGGCTCTTCATTGGACACAAAAACAACAACAGAAAATTAACATGGACCCAGAGCAGCAGCTTTACACACCCAAGATAGTGGACATTGCTGTGATAGAGATGCATGGAGACATCTGAGGCTCTTCATTGGACACGACAACAACAACAGAAAATTGACATGGACCCAGAGCAGCAGACACCCAAGATAGAGAACATTGCGACTGCTGTGATAGAGATGCATGGGGACATCTGAGGCTCCTCATTGGACACGACAACAACAACAACAACAACAGCAGAAAATTGACCTAGACCCAGAGCAGCAGACACCCAAGATAGAGGACATTACGACTGCTGTGATAGAGATGTATTGAGACATCTGACATTGGAAACGACAACAACAACAAATAATCTCTTCGCCGTTAGGTTTTATTCCTTCTTTGAAATGATATCCGACGATTCCTCCTCTTGTAATATACGTCACAACAGAAATACGATTAACATTAACATGATACATAAGCGCGCCATCTGGTATAAGAAATTAAAACTATTTTAACGCGTATATTTCATTTTAAAAGAACAGTTTTCTATACTGCCCTTACAGCAATGCTAGAATAATTGCATGGTCAGGATCATCAGTGATGAATCCTCCTAGTGGTTTCACCAGTTTTATCTACTATATTGATGTAATATTGCATCAGACTCTTTTTCTTTTATACAGATACTGAAGAAAAACTCTTGGAAAAGGTATTGTAATTGAACTCTGGGGACATAAAAGAATTAGAATATATATCAATTCTAAGTATCAACGCCAGAGTTCTTTCCCATAGAGTGGGCAGGTCGAGGTGATGGCTGGCCTTCTCGATACCAAGACCAAGTTGGTATTTGTAGATGGAAGCCTTCGCCACACTTGTCACTAAGAACAATAAGAAGCTTGTTCTCTAAAATGGAAAAATCCTCTGAAATTTAAATTACAATAAAACGCAGCCTCCGAGGATGATTTTACTACAAGTACTTCCTACCTTTACTTCATTAAACGTTCTCTCAAGATTTCGAGCACTGTAAACCCTTCTTCTACAGAAGCGTACAACTGTATGCTCCTGTAGAAGGGTTTACAATGTCCGAAAGCTTAAGAGAACGTTTAATAAAGTAGGAAACTCATCCTCGGAAGCTGCGTTTAATTTGTTCTATTTTTGACATGACAAAATTCGCGCTAAATGGTTTAATATCTTGTATATAGATGGCGCGCTATGACCTGTGTTTAATTCATGGTTTACGGATATCTTAGACTCAACAGTAATCCTACCTCACAGTCTGAGAAATCTTGACTTCTGGAACACAATTAAGACGTTCAATTAGTAAATAAGGTTATGGAAATTGTTTGAAAAAAAAGTTCATTAAAAGAACAAGGTGACTAGAAGTTCTTTTTGTTTGCCTAGAATTTTGTACAAATCTCGAATCACACACAAAAGAATAAAAAATATTTCTTTAAAAAATAATTGAAAAGTCCTAATAAAATATAAGGAGAAAAGGCACAAAAGTCTTATCATTCAACTCTCCCTAATCACAGAAGGCTTGGAACAATGACAGTGTGGTGAAATAAAAAGTCCAAACATCACGTAGTCATTAGCCAATCACAAAGGAGAAAACTAAATTAGTCGACGAGCTTTGTCCTGAAATTATTCCTGAAGACAAAGGTGGATTTAATGACAGTCTTTTGTGTTCGGTTTAGAGCGGTGATTTGGATGGTCCACATTGCTCATTGCATTTGTCTCGTCCTATGGAGATTGCTTTGCGGAATCTTTACCTATATATTGGATAGACGACTGTTTTGTTCGTGTTTTCCCTTCCAAGGGACTGATTGACCAGCCAATACACTTTTCAAAAAGCAAATTATCATTGTTAAAGGTAATTGCTATTTTTAAAATAATGGACGAATTCCTACAATTATTGAAACGAATATGAAAAAGAATTGAGAAGGTTTTGCTAATTAGTGGTGAATAAACCTTCCCAGCGATTTTGCCAATTTAATCCACCAGATCTCTAGGCTTATTGTATGATGTAGTGGATTAAATTGGCGAATTCGCTGGGAAGGTTCATTGCTGATGAGCCAAACGTACCTAATTATTTTTCATATTTAATCCAATAGTTTTAGGAATTCGTTCTTATTATTTAGAGAAAAAAGAACACTAGAATTGAATGATTCCATTCTATACACGTTGAACATGCTATGTATAATATTTAGCTATCATGATAGATGGATATAGGGTGAGGTAAAATACGTTAATATTTTTTTATTATCCCTAGTACATGTGGTAGAGGCCATGATAATCATGGTGGGTAAGAAGTTAGCGCCTGCTTTTACTGTAATTTCCCCACATGTCTACACACGTGAAAAGCATTTCGACTTTTGCACTTAAAAATGTGTCAGAGCCCTGTTTGTTTATTTGGCCTCACTGGGGGGTTAGAAATTTGCAAGAATCGGGGGCCATTGGAGCATTTTTTTCATTAGAAAAAAGTTCCCAATTCTGGATTCGATCCTGGGTCGTAGCGGTCGAAAACCAACGGTTTAGAATACCCATCCACCGACACAAGACGGTAAAGAAGACTCTAAATGATCCTTATCATTGTTAGCTTACAAAATAAAAACAGGGAGTGTTGTTGGGCGAAGCGTGTTTTTTTTTTTGGTGGAAAAGAAGCAAGTTTTATAGAATGGCGCTCTTCTATTGACTGTTGTTATAGTGTGGCATAACATTCTTTTACACCAATAAAAGATACTGCCACTAGCCTACTCTCTTTAAGAAATAAACTGGGTGGTAACTCTTCGAGCAATAGTGAGTTTCATATTAGTCTCCATGGTTCAGTAATATATATAAAAAATATATACAATGAAAAAAAAAACAATATAAAAAATAAAAGATAAGTGGGTCAGGTGTTGATATTAAAAATAAAGAAGGCATCTCCTGACCACGAGCACATGTGCTTTTTAGATGGCAGAGCGCCATCTAGTGGAGCAAAAATAAACTAAACGTTTATTTAGCTTGCTCCGTGATATTTGGCCAACCCAATTTCTCGGCAAATCAAGAAAAGCCATCCACGAACGCGTTTCGCGCTGTTGGCGCTCGTCAGCGTGGAGTAGGCTGTAACCACTGCGACCAAAAAGATTTTTGGTCTCAATGGCTTCTCGAGAAATCAAGAAATGGGTATTTAAGGCCAAATTTGCGTAAAGACGCTTAACACATGAAAAAACACTATAAAAAATAAAAGATAAATGGGTCAGGTGTTGATATTAAAAATAAAGAAGGCATCTCCTGACCACGAGCACATGTGCTTTATAGATGGCAGAGCGCCATCTAGTGGAGCAAAAATAAACTAAACGTTTATTTGGCCAACCCAATTTCTCGACAAATCAAGAAAAGCCAACCAAATATCACGGAGCAAGCTAAATAAACGTTTAGTTTATTTTTTGCTCCACTAAATTGCGCTCTGCCATCTAAAAAGCACATGTGCTTGTGGTCAGGAGATGCCTTCTTTATATATATATATTAAAAAGCGAAAGAAAAAAATAAAAGATAAAAAGATCAGGTGTTGAAATCAATATTAAAAATGGCATATCCTGACCAGGAGCAGATGTGCTTTACAGAAGGCAGAGCGCCATCTGGTGGAACAGAAATCAACTAAACATTGATTTAGCCTGTTCCCTGATATTTGGCCAACCCAATTTCCTGATAAATCAAGAAAAAGGTTCAGCCTACTCCACACTGACGAGCGCTAAAAAGCGCGAAACGCGTTCGTGGATAGCTTTTTCTTGATTTATCAAGAAATTGGGTTGGCCAAATATCAGGGAACAGGCTAAATCAATGCTTAGTTGATTTCTGTTCCACCAGATGGCGCTCTGCCTTCTGTAAAGCACATGTGCTCCTGGTCAGGATATGCCATTTTTAATATATATATGGATAATGAAAGGAGCGCCCCTGCCCTGCTAGGGATGTAGGAGATGACAGTATTAATGAAGCTGAGGATGAAAAATAGAGCGCAAAATTTTATTCTGACTGGAGAGCCACGGACACTAATATCAGTTCCAACGCCGGGTTCCTGGGTCGGTCCAGGTCGGCAGAGTTGGCAAGGAGTCCATTGGGCCGGTCCAGGTCGGCAGAGTTGGCTTGGAGTCCATTGGGCCGGTCCAGGTCGGCAGAGTTGGCTTTGAGTCCTTTGGGCCGGTCCAAGTCCACAGAGTTGGCTTGGAGTCCATTGGGCCGGTCCCGGCCGGCAGAGTTGGTTTGGAGTCCATTGGGCCGGTCCAGGTCGGCAGAGTTGGCAAGGAGTCCATTGGGCCGGTCCAGGTCGGCAGAGTTGGCATGGAGTCCTTTGGGCCGGTCCAGGTCGGCACAGTTGGCTTGGAGTCCATTGGGCCGGTCCAGGTCGGCAGAGTTGGTTTGGAGTCCATTGGGCCGATCCAGGTCGGCAGAGTTGGCTTGGAGTCCATTGGGCCGGTCCAGGTCGGCAGAGTTGGCATGGAGTCCTTTGGGCCGGTCCAGTTCGGCACTATAGGCTTGGAGTCCATTGGGCCGGTCCAGGTCGGCAGAGTTGGATTGGAGTCCATTGGGCCGGTCCAGGTTGGCAGAGTTGGCTTGGAGTCCATTGGGCCGGTCCAGGTCGGCACAGTGGGCTTGGAGTCTATTGTGCCGGTCCAGGTCGGCAAAGTTGGTTTGGAGTCCATTGGGCCGGTCCAGGTCGGCAGAGTTGGCTTGGAGTTCATTGGGTCGGTCCAGGTCGGTAGAGTTGGCTTGGGGTCCATTGGGCCGGTCCAGGTCGGCAGAGTTGGCTTGGAGTATATTGGGCCGGTCCAGGTCGGCAGAGTTTCCTTGGAGTCCATTGGGCCGGTCCAGGTCAGCAGAGTTGGCTTGGAGTCCATTGGGCCGGTCCAGGTCGGCCGAGTTGACTTGGAATCCATTGGGCCGGTCCAGGTCGGCAGAGTTGGCTTGGAGTCCTTTGGGCCGGTCCAGGTCGGCAGAGTTGGTTTGGAGTCCTTTGGGCCGGTCCAGGTCGCCAGAGTTGGCTTGGAGTCCATTGGGCCGGTCCAGGTCGGCAGAGTTGGCATGGAGTTCTTTGGGCCGGTCCAGGTCGGCACAGTTGGCTTGGAGTCCATTGGGCCGGTCCAGGTCGGCAGAGTGGGCTTGGAGTCTATTGTGCCGGTCCAGGTCAGCAGAGTTGATTTGGAGTCCATTGGGCCGGTCCAGGTCGGCAGAGTTGGCTTGGAGTCCATTGGGCCGGTCCAGGTCGGCAGAGTTGGCTTGGAGTCCATTGGGCCGGTCCCGGTCGGCAGAGTTGGTTTGGAGTCAATTGGGCCGGTCCAGGTCGGTTGAATTGGCTTGAAGTCCATTGGGCCGGTCCAGGTCGGCAGAGTTGGCTTTGTGTCCATTGGGCCGATCCATGTCGGAAGAGTTGGCTTGGAGTCCATTGGGCCGGTCCAGGTCGGCAGAGAGGGCTTGGAGTCCATTGGGGCGGTCCTGGTCGGTACAGTTGGCTTGGAGTCCATTGGACCGGTCCAGGTCGGTAGAGTTGGCTTGGAGTCCATTGGGCCGGTCCAGGTCGGCAGAGTTGGCTTGGAGTCCAGTGGGCCGGTTCAGGTCGCCTGAGTTGGCTTGGAGTTCAGTGGGCCGGTTCAGGTCGCCTGAGTTGGCTTGGAGTCCAGTGGGCCGGTTCAGGTCGCCTGAGTTGGCTTGGAGTTCAGTGGGCCGGTTCAGGTCGCCTGAGTTGGCTTGGAGTCCAGTGGGCCGGTTCAGGTCGCCTGAGTTGGCTTGGAGTTCAGTGGGCCGGTTCAGGTCGCCTGAGTTGGCTTGGAGTCCAGTGGGCCGGTTCAGGTCGCCTGAGTTGGCTTGGAGTTCAGTGGGCCGGTTCAGGTCGCCTGAGTTGGCTTGGAGTCCAGTGGGCCGGTTCAGGTCGCCTGAGTTGGCTTGGAGTTCAGTGGGCCGGTTCAGGTCGCCTGAGTTGGCTTGGAGTCCAGTGGGCCGGTTCAGGTCGCCTGAGTTGGCTTGGAGTTCAGTGGGCCGGTTTGTAGATGCTGTTATAACATCGTGCGATTCGACCTGTGTCAGGTGGACATTTCTGGCAAGTTGCCACGGAAACGGTGGTCAACGGGTCAGCACAATTCTCCTCGTTATCTCTGTGTTGTTGTTTCCGAGATGACGACCAAGAGTATACTCAAAATTAAAGAATAATATAAATTATAAAATCGTTTTTGAGTCCCGTGTATGTACCGGTTACTTGTTGAGACACAACAGTGTAAATAAATTGACCTATTGTTCCACTGGCTGACTGCCGATGATATCACCGATCAAGACAGTGTAGCTGCGGTGTCCCATATAACACCAACATGCTCAATTTCCTAATATCATTGTTATAGTTAGGATAGGAATTTTTATTATACAGCTACTGTACGACCCCCTAAACTATATAATTCACCTGTTATTGAGACATTTTGCCGAGTCTGACGTCGAAACTATAAAAGCGAGTCATTCTATAACAAACTATATCGTGACAGTTTCATATAGGTGCCACAGTTATTGTGGGAACGTATAAGGAACAAACCAGCAAGCCCACATTTTCATTTATGTTATATATACATTTTGGTTTAATGTTTATTATACTAACATCCCAGATAGACCTGGTAAAGGCCATGGCAAACACAATCGGTAGAGAAGTTTGCTCATACTCTACATACATCACATGTCTACACATGTAGAAAAATAGTTGACCTCACACTTATATGGCGGGGCATTGTTTAGTCAATATCACTCACTAGTGGACTCTAGACACCTATAGAGGTGACTATTGAAACCTTACTAAGCAATAAAAGAAAGAATTAACAAGGTTTAGATGTTCTATTGTCGCAGAATGCTCAGAATATAGTGGACTTCACGGAACACCAAGGCGAGCATACTACTGGACACGAACTAAATATTCAGAAACGACTTATTATAAACCTATAAGCTCAAATTATGAAATACTCTGATCATATTATCAAAAAGAGAATGCATAGTAAAAACCATTATTGATGACATTGATGGAGGGAATCCCAGAAGAAGATGGATTGACCAAATTAGACCAATAATCAGACCTGGAAATAACAAGAAAGCTGACAGATCAGGGAGAACTTACAGTGATGGAAGAACACTATTGTTGAGTTGGAGTCGTACACAAGAATCTTCTGCCATGCTATGTAGAAATCATAACAACAATGTAGATATAAAATTCTTATAATTTTTTGGAGAATAAAAAAAATAGTAAGATTTTAAATGTGTAATATACTCTTTGGATATTTGTTTTATTGTTAGTTTTATACACGTCACCTATAAATATATTAGATATTAAAAAGGCATATATTGGATTGAATAAAATATTCATTTGCCAATATTTCGGTTGAACGCCAAAGAACGCCAACCGAAATATTGGCAAATGAATCCTTTATTCAATCCAATATATGCGTTTTTATTATTTAATGATTTAAGTATGGATTGCTTTATTTTCAGAACGATATAAATATATATACTAGAGAATACAACGTAAGGAGAAAAAAATTTCCAAAAAAAGAAAAAAAAATCTTTTCTCCTTACGTTGTATTCTCTAGTATTTATAATCCACGGAGAAAGTTTCCATGCTATTTTAATTTGATATAAATTATGCAAATATATTTAAACGAAAAGGAACTCTTAAAAAATTGGTTAAACGAATAAGCATAAAAAAGATAAGAGGAGCTTCTTTTATAAATTTATTGTGCAAGCTTTCGGACTATACGTCCTTCTACAGGCATGGATAGTGGTAAAACTGTTTTACCACTATCCATGCCTGTAGAAGGACGTATAGTCCGAAAGCTTGCACAATAAATTTATAAAAGAAGCTCCTCTTATCTTTTTTATGCTTATTCGTTGAATATGCAAATATAGTTTGGCTGGCTAAATGTACAATAGAGGTATAAATATAACATTTTATTTTTATACAAAAAGGAGTTTTGAATATCATTTTTTGGTTAGAAGTTTGTTTGGAAAAATAAATGGCTACATCAAACAATATTTTTATTTAGTTTCCAAAGTTTCAGTTGGAATTTCCCCTGAGTAGAGTGACAGCCAGTCACTGAAACCTCGGACACTAAATACAGAAGTGATTAAAGTAGCCATATCTTCTTCCAAGAAAAGATAGATTATTAGCTCTCTTGAAATGTAAGACTTGATATCGGAAGAGCGATTGCTCGAAGCATATTATATATTTATAATTATATGTAATTCTGCTGTCCTCAAAGCTTATATCCATAGTTCATCTAAAATACCCATTCCAAGAGTCTTACAACAGTCAACTATAGAAGGAAGATCGAAAAATGCAATATTACAGCGGTATGGTAGATTAAACTGGCGAAACCGCTGGGAGGGTTCACAACTGATGAGCCAGGCCCTCCCATTAATTTTTCCATTGCAGTAAGGGCAGTAGAAATTGTTTAATTTCAAAAATAAACTCACGCTTTAAAATAGTTTCGAATTTTCATAACAGATGGCGCGCTAGTGCATCGTAATTTTTTCATCGTAAAGATAGAGGTTGCCTGGCCAGCATTCATAGTTCTTCAATTTAAAGATACTTCGGGCAGTAAATCTTTTTAATTGTCTCGACGTTTCGACAAAAAGACGAGGACAAAAGATTTTTGTTGAAACGTCGAGGCAATAAAAAAGATTTACTGGCCGAAGTATCTTTAATTTGAAGATTTTTTTTTTTCATATTGCTTTGGATTTATTATTTTAAAAATTAATAGGGTGTTTATGAAATCCGTTGAAGGGCTTACTTGCGGATTATATATATTTATAGAGAAAACAATCTTACAATATGTATGAATGATCGCTGAAATACAGAAAGAGAGAGTTATTTATAACTCGGCTTCTTGGAGAGATCACAGAACAATATGAGAAAAAAAATTCCATTTTGTATTTTCCAATTTTTATCAACACAACAAAAGAATACTAAAACATTCCTTTTTCGCGATATTTTGTTTCTAAAGAAAAATTCCGAATTTTTTCTCAGAAATGTTTCGATATTTAAATTGGTAAATTCCAATGATATAGTAAAATTCGCGTAACATTGAAATAAGAAATATATTTTTGAAAATGAGATTTTTATTGAAAACACACACACACTGTTTAGCATGTACAACTGGTGTCCTGTAAGGTGAGGTCATTTTCTCTCTGTCTAACAGAATCCATTCGTAGTCCAGCCTCGAGTCATCGACAACTCAATTCGACAAGTGTCAACTCCAAGATAAATGTCACCAATCGTAAATGTCAGAGTGAATCTATTCTACCACTTGATCAATAAACATTCAAATAGCTTTTGTTATTCTTACTTTGTCTTTTATACAGCTCGGGGTGTCAACTTTTCCCCATTGATTCTTGACGACTACTAAATGGACCATCTATTTCTGTACACATTTCTCTGATGGATAGACAGGTATAGTGATGCATACAACATGATATTTATTTTTTAACAGAATATATGTTATCTATATAAAATTGACATTTTTAGTATACTAAAAAAAAGGTATATTGAGAAAAGACACAATAAACTAGACTTAAAAACAATGAAAAAGGGGGTGTCGGTAGAAGAATGGTTCAAACCGTTGGTTTTCGACCGCTACGACCCAGGTTCGATTCCCGCATTAGGCACATTTTTCTGATAAAAAAAACGCTACCAGATGGGTCGTGTTAGGGAGGTCATCGCTACCAGATGGGTCGTGTTAGGGAGGTCATCGCTACCAGATGGGTCGTTTTAGGGAGGTCATCGCTACCAGATGGGTCGTTTTAGGGAGGTCATCGCTACCAGATGGGTCGTGTTAGGGAGGTCATCGCTACCAGATGGGTCGTGTTAGGGAGGTCATCGCTACCAGATGGGTCGTTTTAGGGAGGTCATCGCTACCAGATGGGTCGTGTTAGGGAGGTCATCGCTACCAGATGGGTCGTTTTAGGGAGGTCATCGCTACCAGATGGGTCGTTTTAGGGAGGTCATCGCTACCAGATGGGTCGTGTTAGGGAGGTCTTATAAGACAATAGAATTACATATATATTGGCGAACCTGCTGAGAGGGCTCACCACTGAATGAGCCAAGTTCTTCCCGAAATACTTTCAACTGCTCTTCACCTTATCTATGACTGTCCGAACTTCGCAGAAGTAAGACATCGATTGTTCCCTGATCTGAATGATTTAACTCTCTTACATCAGCCACTTTGTTTATATACATTTTATGAACTCTGTCGATTAATACATGTAAATTTGTGAATATTTAATTCTAAGTTTTAACTTGTTTGTGTTTCCTCTGTAATAGGCGCAAATATTTCAATATGGTGCCTGTGTGTGTGTGTGTAATATTAATAAATAAATTTAAAAAATCTTTCATCGCAGAGAGGACAGAAGAAAGTTTGTTTTATTGTTAAAAGATAAATTCGTGCTTAATGGTTTTATATCTTATATATTCTATTATAAAATAACTAAAAATATGTATTTGGTTATTTTAATAAATCAACAGCCCATTTCTGTAGTTCTGTTTCTTACTTCTGTTGGCAACTATGATAGGTGTAATAAGTACATTTTATTAGTGTCAATTTTTACGCAATGTTATTTTAAACTGAAATTATTTAACTAATCAAATAAATAATCACACGAACAATCACAGTCACTTAAAAAGCCTAGAAACACATGTCGGAAATACACTTGGGTACTCAAGTAAAACCAGTCCCTTTCGACTAGGCTTTTAGAAAAATTTCGCAAACTACCAACTAAAATCAAATCCAACTTAACTTCGAAGTGATAAAGTTTATATAAAACGGATCAATAAAGCGGCAGTAATGGTTGCTATGCCACCTAGCAGCCTAACCTGGTTTATGACCTGTGATAAAGCATTCTCGTAAACCTGTGAGGCCCTGTGGCGCACATAGTCGCTTATTTCGTTGATATGTAAAGTGGAAGACTTACGTTGCATATGTATTTTGAGTCGGTGTATAATTATATTGCGACTTTTATTCCTTTAAAATTGGCGTTTTGTTTAATTATTTTACAACAA
>CP092871.1:71286648-71330090 GCA_030710605.1 Cordylochernes scorpioides | reverse complement strand
AGCTATAATCTACGATAAGGAAGTTGTTGACATCAGAAACACGTACAGCTAACTTCCCCACTCGAAGTCCATTGCGCGGCGATATATTTCTCCACATGTTAAAGTCTTGTGAGGAAATTCAATACACTATTCGTTTTAAATAGTCATGTTTTGGTAAATTTATATCCATTTTATGAAATTCTATTATCATATTTGATATGATATTTATAAATCCTCACTCAAAGCGTATGTTCCTAGTTTACTTATACTCTTTTTTCTAAGAGTTCAACTTCTGTACCGGATATAAAATCAAAACAGCCCAATAAAATACAATCATGGAAACAAAATTAAGATATTTTCATATTTTGATGTCTTTCTGTCGTCTATTTTTTTTTTTTTTTTTTGAAGGAGACAGAGGCAATTCACCTTAATTCAATTATTCATAAGAATACCTATGTAATTCCTAAAGTATGTATTATATTCTAGTGGAATATTGTTATTTACGGCGCAAGAGAGATGCCTCAGTGTAAGGGAGATGTGTGCATAAACCAAATATCAAATCACCTTAAGTTTCGGGAGTCCATTGACCACAGGATGCCAGACTATATCCCCATGGTAAATGTGATAGAAAATGATCGAAGCCTTCCCTCCTCTATTAAGAGTTTCTTTATAATGTTCGCTTAACTAGATTGAAACCGCGACAAATCCTTAATAAGTATTATAAATGAAATGCTAAATAGAGGATTATTACCATATATTATCCCCCAACACTACTGAATAAATCATTAAGACAAATATCACATGTAGATATAGCTGAAGATATTGTTAAGACATATGCTAAAACCTTTAAAGATCAATTGATAATATAAATAAATCTAAAAACAACAGATAGGTGTAATAAGTACAATGTTTATGGGTCCACTATTCTGTACAATGTGCCCGAAAAGTTCAAATTATTCAACATAAAGGCGTACTAACAAAACGTGGCTGATGTATACTTGGATCATACTTGGTCCTAGTCCCGTCCATTCGGCTATAGCCATATATATATAAACACATCAATTTAGGTTTTTTCAAGGAATTCCCAACCAAATTGAAGGAAATTAGTGGAAATGTTGAAGATTTCTGATGACTCCGAGTCAATAGAAATAAGGAGATTTTAAAACTGAAGGATTCGACTTGAGAGTTCAAGAGGGAGGGAAAAACTGCTGAGTCTGGAGGATTAGTGGAGGAAATTAGTTTACTCTCAACTGGCCGTGGGCTTACCTGGCTGCTCCATCCTGGGATACAGGGAGCCTCTGTGGTTATGAACAAATGGAGACTTTTTTCTGTCGAGAAATATTGATCTCTATAAAAAAAGTCAGCTCCCCTCTTCAAATTGGACTCTAAATTGATTATGCTAGATATCAGCGTTTATTTTGTGTGAAGAGATGTGACCATTATTTAATAGATTAAATATACGTATCTTCCCGGCAAAATATTCACTTATATTTTGGCCTCATAATTGACCTTTCCACACTTTTACAGTTGAATACCTCTATGTATATTTCGTGAAACCCTGGTACATCTCAAGAAACCAAGACCAACCTTGAAAAACCTACCAGAAAATACGTATTCTATATATCGTAAGTTCTATCTACCGTAAACCATAATGGAATATTGTATTGTGTTGCTTATAAAGAGAACTTATAAACCCAGGAACGTATATCGCCAACTACCCGGGCTGTCCAGCTCACAAGTACAGACTAGTATCTAGCAGTTAGAACATCCCTGTATCTCCTGGAAGTGGTCACTCAGTAAATGTAAAGTTTAGGTTCATGAAGGAAGTCCTTAAATAGTTAGATAGCTCAGGGCAGGTGTCAACATATTGATCCATTCCTTTCTTACTTATCACAAGTACACATGGTACAGGCCAGGATAATCATGGGGGGGCAGTTAGCGTATGATTTTACTGTAAGTTCGTCACATGTCTATACATGTAGAAAGCACTTCGTCTATTGCACTTGAAAGTTTGTCAGAACCTCTTTTGGTTACTTGTACTCACTGATGGTATTGGACTTCTGCAAATAACGGAGCCCATTGAGGCAATTTCTATATATATAAAAATGAATGTTTGTATGTTTGTTGGTTTGTATGTCCGGTATACAAATTCGCAGTAGTTCACTAATTCAAACCAAAATTTCCATACATAGGTAAAAAATAACGGGGATGACGATAGGCTATTTTAAAAAATATATAAATCAATTATTAAAACTATATATTCAAATTATTCAACTTAGCTCACGAGCAGCGCCCTCTAGAACGCTCAGGCGACCTGCCGGCGGCGCGCGCCCGTTGGCTGCCGGCGAGCACGTGACTTCCCTGTGCGCGCGCATGGCGGGCGGTCGCGTCGCCGACAGCCATGCGCGCGCACAGGGAAGTCACGTGCTCGCCGGCAGCTAACGGGCGCGCGCCACCGGCAGGTCGCCTGAGCGTTCTAGACGAGAAGCTTTTTCTTAATTACAATGCAAGGGTCCTTAACTATATTTACAGGTTCTCTAATTTATAACTATTTCACATATTTAAATATATATTTTCATTTTTTGCTATAACTGATCTAATTCGCCGTTTAAAATAACTGCTCTTGCTATATTTGCTATGATTTATTTTGCTATGTTTTATGTGTTTGAATAATACATTTAATCGTGTAAATCCGGGCGTTGCCCGGGTCATTCGTCTAGTTTTCTATATAAAAATAGTGCCGATGAGGAATTCGATGTCGAGTCGAGGCTGACGAAAATGGACGGGTTATACCACTCCCCTTAAACAACCCCTCGATTTATTCTTGAATCAAACAACACAACAATGAATGTACCTATACCATTGTGGAATACTCGACCAGAGATCCAGAGACAACTTATAGACAATATACAAGAGATTCCACATCATCTACGGTATGATAAAGACACCACTTAGTGAAGAAAGTCGGAATTTCGACTTGAGAAGTTGTTAAGACCAAGTAGGCCACCGAATACATCATACTTTAGAAGCCATTCCAACTTTAATGGGAATTGAAGCAATAAATTACAGTAGGTGCTAAGTTGGGGAGGAAGATTTCCGTATATAGAGACATGATGTGTGTACTTAGTTCCTCTACATTATGGTAGAGTTGTAACATTTTACTTTAAAGTAAACAAGTTGTGTCGGGAGAAGCCTATCTTTTATTGTTGGAAAAGATTCAAACTTTCGAGCATTGTGCATTTATACATATGTAAATGTGAAAAAAATAGTACAAATGTAACATTGTACTGGGATAAGGTGCATAAATTAAGAAAAAGGCATCTCCTTATCGTGCAACTGAAAGTTGCTGATGGCTGGCGCCATCTATCGGAATAAATATCAACTATTCTCGTTGATTTTTAATTATTCCAGAATTGGCCAAATACCCATTCTTGATTAATCAAGAAAAGCTAACCACGGACGCGTTTCGGGCTGTTGGCCCTCATCAGCGTGGTGCAAGCTGTACCTCAACGACCAAAAAATTGGTCATTAAGGCATCCTGAAAAATCATGAAACGGGTAGTTAAGGCCAGAATTGCGTGAGGACGCTACACAATGTGAAAAAATAGTACAAATGTAACATTGTACTGGGATAAGGTGCATAAATTAAGAAAAAGGCATCTCCTTATTGCTGATGAGTTTTCTTGATTAATCAAGAATGGGTATTTGGCCAATTCTGGAATAATTAAAAATCAACGAGAATAGTTGATATTTATTCCGATAGATGGCGCCAGCCATCAGCAACTTTTAGTTGCACGATAAGGAGATGCCTTTTTCTTAACATATGTAAATATAACGTTAACAAAACAGAGATCTCCATAAGACACTATATGAGACAGCAATTTGCATATCGAGAGAGAGAGATGGTTGTTAAGTATAACATCTAATATAATTATTTTAAGAGTTAATAAAAAGTCTATTTTTGAATATGTAGAAATACAGTTAGACCTGTCTATAGCGCCCCATCTAAATAGCGCCTTCCTCTCTATAGCGCCCGATTTTAAATACGTAGTACGATGCGATTTACATTAAAAGTGACCTGTCTATAGCACACTATTTTGGTGAGCCAAAAGAGGGGGCGCTATAGACAGGTTTAACTGTATATTCAAATGCATAGTTTTTCTCAATTTCTAGCGAGCACTAAAATATATTCTATTGCTGTTAAAGTATTGATTTGAGGGGTTAATGGTATTCAATGAGGCGGAATAGAGAGAATGAAAAAAGATTTTCCTTTAGAGTTAACAGCAATCCTCAAATTTGGGGAAATATGCAACATTTCTTATATAAGATCGATGATAAATTCTAGAGATGAATAATGCTTTATTTTGTTATGTTTTTAAATCAATATTTTTGGAAAATGAGAGAGAAAATTCAAAACATAATTTAACAATTTTTTTCTCGTAATTTTTGATATTTAAAAAAAAAACTGTAGTTAATTTTGATATTTTACTTTTCATAAAATTTCTTCCCTTTCCTCTCTTTATATTAGGTAAATGTGTTTGTAATTGTTTTGATTGAAGTAAATTAACATCATTAGGTTTGTTCTCCCTACGTGACAATATTTAGAATAGAATCATTTCAAGACAAACGCATTGTTCCATTTAGAACGAAATTACGGGAATATTTTGCCTATAAATATACCCGGGTAGTTAGCAGCGTTCTACCCGCTCTAGGAATCTGGCAGAGCGCCATCTAGTGGAACAAAAATCAACTAAACGTGGATTTAACTGCAGAAATATATCGTTATAGAAGTTGGGAGCAGACGGAAGGAAAACCAGAAAGAAGCCAATTCCATTCTCAACCAAACAACACAGTAAAGGTGGTTTAACTGGGCCAAATTTGTTTTGGCGGAAAAACAAGGCAGTTAAATTTAAACTCCCCTTTAATAAGATTAGCGTGGTTGTGATCAAATTGCTTCTGTTTTAAACCTTTCTTTAGCGGAAAAAAAAACAAGGAATAAAAACATCCTTGTACGCTTTTTGTACCTTTTAGTTTGTGTCCCTAGAATTTCTTAAAAGATACATATTTACGATTAATTTTAATTATTTATATTATAAAAATTAGGTATATTATACTTTAGATACTGGGTGATTTTATATTCTCAATTAAAGATCGAAATTTAAAAAATGTAATAACCAATATTATATACGGCGCGGCACAATAATTTAATTCGCAGGCCATACTTTGCACGAAGAGAGCACGTATAAGAACAGTTTTGATCTAAACCTACCCCGACCGCTTATATTTACATTTCAAAAACGCCAGGACGGCAGCTTTCGACCAAGAGAAACAACAGTACGAGAGGACAGAACGATTGTCAGAACGCTGTCGTAGTAGCGGATTCGACGTTATCTACCATCCAACGTGTGAACGGCACACAAATGTCCAAAATGACCATCAACAGACGGCTGAGAGAGTGGAATCTAAAAGCGCGTCGACCGTAGAAAAGAAGTTTTAATCAAAGCATATATACGACCGCTTATATTTCAACCAGTCGTATATCAAAATTCAAAAAAGTACTGTTGTAGAAAATATGTAATCTCTTAATGTATACCAGTAAATTTCGGCTAGTCAAATAACTCCAATGTATTTATTGTGGTATCACCAGCAGTGTGATTTCATTAGAATCATTCTCCGTCAGGTCAAAGTGATAGTTAAAGGAGAAGGCGTTTTTACACAAGCTATCTTTATCATTAATAATTATTTAAATAAAAATAATTTAAAATTATTTTTTTTAAATAACTAGACATGCGAATTCGCCCTGATATTGCCCTTCCCAATATTTTCCTTAATACTGTGATTACACAGTTGGAATGTATTTTATTTCAATTATTTAAGTTACAAACGTTTCCCTAGTGGGTTTTCATATAATAAAAGTAAATAATAAATAAATTACCTTTTATAAAGTTATTAGGTTTATTCCTTGTCTTCCTCGTAGTTGGTGATCTTCAGTCTTCGCGTTCGTGGCTCCTCTGTTGAATCTCCTTCGTCCTCGCGCCCATGTTCAAAGTGATGTCACAGTGGTGGTTCCCTCTCTCGGCCATGCAGCGCGCCTCTTCGGTGTTGGAGTTTAGAGGATGGATATTTCCAACCAGTATTGTCGGGGAGCACGGTGATGATACTCCCAACTATGTGAAAACATCCAACGTCGAGCTATCGATGGACGAAAGTTCAAAGGAAGGAAAAAATTCTATAAATTCTATAATAATTAATTATGCAAATTTGTCCATGAAAGACGGCAGCGATTATGCAAATTCTTCTCCCAAAAAAAAAAGGTCAGAATTGTGCTGAAATCGTTGAAGGCGAATAATCTAACTTTGAACATAGGAAAAAAAACGGAAGTATTGACCCTCTTTGATGAATGAGCGTCGAACTTCTGATTAATCTCGCCAAGTCACCACCAATCGGAACGGGACTGCGCATTGCCTGCTATCGCTTCCCAGAAATAACATCGAGCAGGTAAAGGTTTCTAAGCAAATGCTCGAGCAGTGCCAGAAGATATCCGAAGCTGAAACCTTTGACCAGATTTTCTACCTAGAATATGCCTCGAAGTTCACTCCGGTGAGCTACATCAAGGTTCTTGAAAATAAATTGGGTATTTTCTGCGTGGTGCAGCTTGGAAAAGTTTCCGGGCAGGTCCTGGTTGGCCCGGAGCAGCCTGAGATGGCGAAAATCATCATTGAAGGGGCCCTCCTCAAGGTCCTGCCCTACCAGAAAAAGACCAAAAGAATTACCATCAGCGGCCTTCCATACGTCATCGAGGACGCGGACATTGTCCGAACTCTGAGAACTTACTGTCAGGTGGTCTCCATCGCCTCTACCGTGAACACCTCCGGCGGCTACACATGGGTAGATCTTAAAAATACGGCTTTCATCCTCATGAACGAGGGGGAAAGCATCACAAATCTTCCAAAGATCATCGTGACTGCCAAGGGGGGGATATGTCTTGGCCTACTTAGAGTACGGCTTCCGTTGCTCCGGTTGGGCCATAAAACGATGAACTGCTCCCTCAGGGTGGCAAGCATTCCTCAGGCTTCAAGCCAGAGTAACAGTATGAAGACCCCTGAGTCTGCTCCCATCACCACTACAGCTTTATCTCCACCCGCAGCATTCGACCACCTGCGCCAGAGGCTGCCCCAGCGCAGAGGTTCTTCACCATCTCAAAGGTAAAACCGAGACTGCACCCTCCACCAGTACTCTAGAGTCTTCCAGCAAGCACCAAACCAAACAATATCCTCAGACCGCTAAAGAGCAGGTAAAATATCAATTTGACAACCTAGCCACCGACTGCCTGCGTCCCCTGGGTTTTGACAGGTTTATGATGGAATGGGCGGTTTTGTGCCGCCAGGACAGGGAAGATGTTCTCATCAGTGAGTCTCATCAGCTGAGTTCCTCAACCATGCAATAGCGGGTGTTGGGTACCACTATATAAGCCAGAAGCTGGCCGAATTCAAGGCGGATTGTGAAGCTGATGAAATCCAGACCTTCCTTCAATAAGGGATCAGTCTGATGTAAATAATTTTAATTTGATTTTAATTTCTGTTCAATTTTGTAAGATTGTTGAGTGGTTGTTAATAAAATTAAGTTCTTGTAAAAATTGATTCTCTCTCTGAAATATATGTATAATAATATATTTACTCTGTAGAAATATAATACGCCATAACCCAAATGAAATTCATTTTTCCATTGTAGTAAGGGTAGTATAAATTTTTTAATTTTTAAAAGAATCATACGTGTCTATAATAGTTCCGGATTTTCATAACAGATGGCACGCTAATGCATCATAATAGAAATTAAATATTCAATAATTATTGGAAATAATAAAAAGAATGTGCTACAATTTAAATAAAAGAATAAACGCATAAATCATGGTGCAGCAATAATCCTAACCTAAAGGGAATTATAAGGAAAAAATTCATAGAGATCTTATCTAATCCTTATTCTTACGCACGCAATCACACACGTTAAACTTTATAAATCACTAGTAGAAAAGCCCGTCCAAGGACGGGATCGGCTAGAGCAGGTGGATTGAGATGTTTGAATCGGTTCAAGTTCTACTTTTCCTTTTGAACAGCATTTATGAAAAGTATTACTGTATGTCGTTTGTTCCAATTCGAAATACTTTGCTCTACATTTTAGGCAAACTTGATCAAGTTGGCCACAAAAGTGCAGGGGAATTTGATCTTCCTCGAAACATGTCCCTGTTGGCAAAGGTAGATTATCTCCCTGTCGAATTCTTTTCCCTTTGAAGGGCTCTTTGATTTTCGCTCATATTCATTCGGTATTGCCGTTGTTGTTCATTATGCCGTTCTCTTACGGGTGAATTTAAACGTCTTTGTCGCTGCTGTTCAATACGACGTTGCTTTGCTTCGATGGCCTCAACAATAGAAAGGGCTCTTTTAGGATACATTGTTTATAAAAATAAAATAATCAAGCTAAATTAAAAAATAAAATTATTTTAAAAATATTATTCCTCAAATATTCACCGAATAAATTGCCGACGTCACGTCACACGCCACGTCACACAGAATGGACCAATCCTATTCGGCTTCAACGAACAGACGCTTTATTATCCCGTGCTCAGTCCCATCTCATCACGTAGTCAGTCCCATTTCATCCCGTGCTCAGTCCCATCTCATCACGTAGTCAGTCCCATTTCATCCCGTGCTCAGTCCCATCTCATCCCGTGCTCAGTCCCATCTCATACCGTGGTCAGTCCCATCTCATTCCGCTGTCAGTCCCATCTCATCCCGTGCTCAGTCCCATCTCATCCCGTGGTCAGTCCCATCTCATCCCGTGTTCAGTCCCATCTCATCCCGTGATCATTCCCATCTCATCCCGTGATCATTCCCATCTCATCCCGTGCTCAGTCCCATCTCATCCCGTGGTCAGTTTCATCTCATCCCGTGCTCAGTCCCATCTCATCCCGTGGTCAGTTTCATCTCATCCCGTGGTCAGTTTCATCTCATCCCGCTGTCAGTCCCATCTCATCCCGTGGTCAGTCCCATCTCATCCCGCTGTCAGTCCCATCTCATCCCGTGGTCAGTCCCATCTCATCCCGTGGTCAGTCCCATCTCATCCCGTGGTCAGTCCCATCTCATCCCGTGCTCAGTCCCATCTCATCCCGTGCTCAGTCCCATCTCATCCCGTACTCAGTCCCATCTCATCCCGTGCTCAGTCCAATCTCATCCCGTTTATTTATTTATGCTTATTAGGTGATACAGCAGCGTCTTTACAATTAGAGAGGAGACAAAATGAATTAAATCTAGAAAAAAGAAGTGAGGACATATCGGTCATTAAAGTCTGAGAGGCAAGGCCTTCAGCCAGTTCAGGGCTTCCGGGGTGACAGAATGGAGATTGGAGATTCCTCCATTGAATTTGTACAGCGGGCAGTCATCTAGTATATGGGTCATTGATTGTGGGACGTTGCAGGCACAATTTGGATCTTTGGTGTAGCCCCATAACTTCATCAGCTCTGCACACCTTCCCTGACCTGTCCTAAAGCGGTTTAGAAGCACCCATTCTCGTCGAGGGAGGGAAAAACCTGGGATCTTGACACTTGGGCTTGTGATGAGGTTCTTGTTTGGGATATCGGAGCTGATCCAGGAATTTGTCCATGCTTCTGAGATATTATAATTAAATCTCATCCCGTGATCATTCCCATCTCATCCCGTGATCATTCCCATCTCATCCCGTGCTCAGTCCCATCTCATCCCGTGCTCAGTCCCATCCCATCCCGTGCTCAGTCCCATCTCATCCCGTGCTCAGTCCCATCTCATCCCGTGGTCAGTCTCATCTCATCCTGCTGTCAGTCCCATCTCATCCCGTGCTCAGTCCCATCTCATCCCGTGCTCAGTCCCATCTCATCCCGTGATCATTCCCATCTCATCCCGTGATCATTCCCATCTCATCCCGTGCTCAGTCCCATCTCATCCCGTGGTCAGTCTCATCTCATCCCGTGCTCAGTCCCCATCTCATCCCGTGCTCAGTTTAATCTCATCCCGTGGTCAGTTTCATCTCATCCCGTGGTCAGTCCCATCTCATCCCTTGCTCAGTCCCATCTCATCCCGTGGTCAGTCCCATCTCATTCCGTGGTCAGTCCCATCTCATCCCGCTGTCAGTCCCATCTCATCCCGTGCTTAGTCCCATCTCATCCCGCTGTCAGTCCCATCTCATCCCGTGCTCAGTCCCATCTCATCCCGTGCTCAGTCCCATCTCATCCCGTGTTCAGTCCCATCTCATCCCGTGATCATTCCCATCTCATCCCGTGCTCAGTCCCATCTCATCCCGTGCTCAGTCCCATCCCATCCCGTGCTCAGCCCCATCTCATCCCGTGCTCAGTCCCATCTCATCCCGCTGTCAGTCCCATCTCATCCCGTGCTCAGTCCCATCTCATCCCGTGCTCAGTCCCATCACAACCCGTGGTCAGTCCCATCTCATCCCGTGCTCAGTCCCATCTCATCCCGTGCTCAGTTTCATCTCATCCCGTGTTCAGTCCCATCTCATCCCGTGATCATTCCCATCTCATCCCGTGCTCAGTCCCATCTCATCCCGTGCTCAGTCCCATCTCATCCCGTGCTCAGTCCCATCCCACACCGTGCTCAGCCCCATCTCATCCCGTGCTCAGTCCCATCTCATCCCGCTGTCAGTCCCATCTCATCCCGTGCTCAGTCCCATCTCATCCCGTGCTCAGTCCCATCTCAACCCGTGGTCAGTCCCATCTCATCCCGTGGTCAGTACCATCTCATCCCGTGGTCAGTCCCATCTCATCCCGTGCTCAGTCCCATCCCATCCCGTGCTCAGCCCCATCTCATCCCGTGCTCAGTCCCATCTCATCCCGCTGTCAGTCCCATCTCATCCCGTGCTCAGTCCCATCTCATCCCTTGCTCAGTCCCATCTCATCCCGTGCTCAGTCCCATCTCATCCCGTGGTCAGTCCCATCTCATCCCGTGTTCAGTCCCATATCATCCCGTGATCATTCCCATCTCATCCAGTGATCATTCCCATCTCATCCCGTGCTTAGTCCCATCTCATCCCGTGGCCAGTTTCATCTCATCCCGTGCTCAGTCCCATCTCATCCCGTGCTCAGTCCCATCTCATCCCGTGCTCAGTCCCATCTCATCCCGTGCTCAGTCCCATCTCATCCCGTGCTCAGTCCCATCTCATCCCGTGCTCAGTCCCATCTCATCCCGTGCTCAGTCCCATCTCATCCCGTGCTCAGTCCCATCTCATCCCGTGCTCAGTCCCATCTCATCCCGCTGTCAGTCCCATCTCATCCCGTGCTCAGTCCCATCTCATCCCGTGCTCAGTCCCATCTCATCCCGTGGCCAGTTTCATCTCATCCCGTGCTCAGTCCCATCTCATCCCGTGCTCAGTCCCATCTCATCCCGTGCTCAGTCCCATCTCATCCCGTGCTCAGTCCCATCTCATCCCGTGCTCAGTCCCATCTCATCCCGTGGTCAGTCCCATCTCATCCCGCTGTCAGTCCCATCTCATCCCGTGCTCAGTCCCATCTCATCCCGTGCTTAGTCCCATCTCATCCCGTGGCCAGTTTCATCTCATCCCGTGCTCAGTCCCATCTCATCCCGTGCTCAGTCCCATCTCATCCCGTGCTCAGTCCCATCTCATCCCGTGCTCAGTCCCATCTCATCCCGTGCTCAGTCCCATCTCATCCCGTGGTCAGTCCCATCTCATCCCGCTGTCAGTCCCATCTCATCCCGTGCTCAGTCCCATCTCATCCCGTGCTCAGTCCCATCTCATCCCGTGATCATTCCCATCTCATCCCGTGATCATTCCCATCTCATCCCGTGCTCAGTCCCATCTCATCCCGTGGTCAGTCTCATCTCATCCCGTGCTCAGTCCCATCTCATCCCGTGGTCAGTTTAATCTCATCCCGTGGTCAGTTTCATCTCATCCCGTGGTCAGTCCCATCTCATCCCTTGCTCAGTCCCATCTCATCCCGTGCTCAGTCCCATCTCATCCCGTGGTCAGTCCCATCTCATCCCGCTGTCAGTCCCATCTCATCCCGTGGTCAGTTTCATCTCATCCCGTGTTCAGTCCCATCTCATCCCGTGATCATTCCCATCTCATCCCGTGCTCAGTCCCATCTCATCCCGTGGTCAGTCCCATCTCATCCCGTGCTCAGTCCCATCTCATCCCGCTGTCAGTCCCATCTCATCCCGTGCTCAGTCCCATCTCATCCCGTGCTCAGTCCCATCTCAACCCGTGGTCAGTCCCATCTCATCCCGTGGTCAGTACCATCTAATCCCGTGGTCAGTCCCATCTCATCCCGTGCTCAGTCCCATCCCATCCCGTGCTCAGGCCATCTCATCCCGTGCTCAGTCCCATCTCATCCCGCTGTCAGTCCCATCTCATCCCGTGCTCAGTCCCATCTCATCCCTTGCTCAGTCCCATCTCATCCCGTGCTCAGTCCCATCTCATCCCGTGGTCAGTCCCATCTCATCCCGTGTTCAGTCCCATCTCATCCCGTGATCATTCCCATCTCATCCTGTGATCATTCCCATCTCATCCCGTGCTTAGTCCCATCTCATCCCGTGGCCAGTTTCATCTCATCCCGTGCTCAGTCCCATCTCATCCCGTGCTCAGTCCCATCTCATCCCGTGCTCAGTCCCATCTCATCCCGTGCTCAGTCCCATCTCATCCCGTGCTCAGTCCCATCTCATCCCGTGGTCAGTCCCATCTCATCCCGCTGTCAGTCCCATCTCATCCCGTGTTCAGTCCCATCACATCCCGTGATCATTCCCATCTCATCCCGTGATCATTCCCATCTCATCCCGTGCTCAGTCCCATCTCATCCCGTGCTCAGTCCCATCTCATCCCGTGTTCAGTCCCATCTCATCCCGTGATCATTCCCATCTCATCCCGTGATCATTCCCATCTCATCCCGTGCTCAGTCCCATCTCATCCCGTGCTCAGTCCCATCTCATCCCGTGCTCAGTCTCATCTCATCCCGCTGTCAGTCCCATCTCATCCCGTGCTCAGTCCCATCTCATCCCGCTGTCAGTCCCATCTCATCCCGTGCTCAGTCCCATCTCATCCCGTGCTCAGTCCCATCTCATCCCGCTGTCAGTCCCATCTCATCCCGTGATCATTCCCATCTCATCCCGTGATCATTCCCATCTCATCCCGTGCTCAGTCCCATCTCATCCCGTGGTCAGTTTCATCTCATCCCGTGCTCAGTCCCATCTCATCCCGTGGTCAGTTTCATCTCATCCCGTGCTCAGTCCTATCTCATCCCGTGCTCAGTCCCATCCCATCCCGTGCTCAGTCCCATCTCATCCCGTGCTCAGTCCCATCTCATCCCGTGGTCAGTCCCATCTCATCCCGCTGTCAGTCCAATCTCATCCCGTGCTCAGTCCCATCTCATCCCGTGCTCAGTCCCATCTCATCCCGTGTTCAGTCCCATCTCATCCCGTTATCATTTCCATCTCATCCCGTGCTCAGTCCCATCTCATCCCGTGCTCAGTCCCATCTCATCCCGTGTTCAGTCCCATCTCATCCCGTGATCATTCCCATCTCATCCCGTTATCATTTCCATCTCATCCCGTGCTCAGTCCCATCTCATCCCGTGCTCAGTCCCATATCAACCCGTGGTCAGTCCCATCTCATTCCGTGGTCAGTACCATCTCAGCCGGCCACGTCACTTAAGTGGGGGGGGGGGGGGGGGCGGCCAAGCCAATCAGGTTTGAACACGTCACACAGAATGGGCCAATCCTATTCGGCTTCAACGAACAGACGCTTTATTATATGTGATACAGGAATAAATAGCACAAAATAAATATTTTGTTATCAATGCATAAAACATGAGACCCTCAAAAGTTGCCTATTTTCTCCAAAATAAAATATAAAACCTATTGTTTCTCTTGTATAGAAAAAAGCCTGTACTCGAGTTTTCCCATTCAATAAATGTTCAATTCCCCAGCCTGCTTGTTATCTCACAATAGTTCACAGTAGAACATTAGACCGTTCTAACTGAGAAATACCTGATCCGAATAAAAATCATTTTAAACACGAAATAAATTATTATTACATTTCATTCTTTAACATACACACCCTATCCACTTTAAAAGTGGTCATACACGTATTTATTTTTATATTTATTCCGATAGATGGCGCAAGCCATCAGCAACTTTCAGTTGCACGATAAGTAGATTATTTTTTCTTAATTTATGCACCTTATCCCAGTACAATATTACATTTGTACTATTTTTCACGCGTATTTATATACTTGTATTTCGCTAAACTGTATTATCATGCTGAAATAGCGCGCCATCTGTAGGTAATAATTAAAAGTATTTTAGAGGGAACTTCCACTAAATAAACCAACATTCCCTGCAGCGATGGTAAAATATGCTGAGAGGATTCATTACTGATGAACTAGACTATCCCAATAGTTCTGTATCGCAGCAAGGGCTTGGAAAGTGGCTTGATACGGTTGCTATGAGGGCATTCTGGCTGATGGTGAACTTTTTCACTGACTTGTGTCTTGAAACGGAATATTTTTTTTTTCACAAATGTTTCTCTAAGAAATTTTTCATTTATATCTTATAATGTTGTATGATATTATCCCATCCCCTGGACACTTTTATTTTTCCGTTTATCATTACTCTTCCCAATCCATTCTTTCATACTTCATCCCTAAGGATAGAAATAGTCTTTATTTCTCCTTAAAATAAATAGTAAAACTTGTCAAACGTCGTTTTACAATCATAAGCCGAATTATATTGTATTATATATTATAAACAATTTAATCTTGAGATGGCATCGAAATATTATATTTAAATAGAAGAGCACACCAACCATTATCTCTATAACACCAATACAAAGTTTATATAAAAGGGCGTGCCTGGATATGTAAAGAAATGTTTTTTTTTTCTTTTTCTTTACAGATCCAGGTACACCTTTTCATATAAACTTATTTGATGGATCTCTTTTTGACTCAAACCAATACAAAGATACACAAGAACAATTACAGAAGATATACCGCTACACATTTCTAATAAGAATTGAAATTCCTTTCAGGAATTCTTTACATTCAATTCGTTTAAAGAATATGTGACATTCATTATCATTTAATATCTATTAGGCATTTTTGCTATAGAATGAGTAATGCATTCCGTAATGTTTTTTTATTTGTTTGGATATTTTTAATTTATTAAATGATATTCCTATATATTCGCACACACAACACATGTTCAAATATGGTACTGTCCTCTTTTAAAGAGTAGATACATTACTATAATTAAATATAAGACAGTAACGCGCTATCTATACATAAGAAGTACAACCATTAAGAATAAAGGTATCTTATCAGATAAAACACACTTCAATTGACCTTACTGCAATGAAAATATATTGGGAGAACTTGGCTCATCAGTAAGAAATATAAGATAGATATGTAAAAAATCTGATTTACATAGTACAGTTATAAAAAATGGATTATTGGTTAATGCTAACTTTCTATTGAGGTTATGTGATTACAGTAAATAACAAATTGGGAAGCCGGAGATTATTGTTTAGGTAGGATGAATTATACTAGTACACATGGTACAGGCCATGATAATCATGGTGGGTAGAAGTAGGCCACTGCTTTTGCTGGAAGTGAACCACATTGCTACAAATGTGAAAATCAGTTCGACTTTGCACTTACAAATGTGCCAGAGCCCCGTTTGATTACTTGCACTCGCTGGTGAGATTGAACTTTTGCAAGAATCGGGGGACATTGAATAATTTTTTTAATCAGAAAAAGTTCCCAATGTGGGATTCGATCCCTGTTCGTAGCGGGCGAAAAACAACGGTTTAAACCCTCCGGTTTAGACCAGTTTAATCCACCAGACTGATTTAAAACTCCAATACTGTATTTGACGATTCTACTTATATATGAGACGCTAAAGGGTGTTTTATCTTAGTTAATATCCAAGCTCAAACTATGGCCATAAGTTTTTAAGACGGTATGTTTACATATAAGTTTTGCGTCGAGCAATGCATTTCCGCAAACAATATGGAAAAATCCAGTTAGACATAATTTAAATATAAGGCGATAACGCGCCATCTATACATAGAAAATACAATCACATTATGAAAGAATATAATTAAAATATACAGTTATCAGCGTCATAATCAATTCTGTCACCGTTTGCTTTGTGAATGGAATAAATACCCAAATATGGCCATTTCTCATAACCATCGGTGGTTCAGTGGTAGAATGCTCGCCTGCCACGCGGGCGGCCCGGGTTCGATTCCCGGCCGATGCATTTTTTCTTTTTTTTTTTACAATTTTTAAAACTCATTTATATATTATACAAGAATGACATCCACGGCGCCAATTTATAATTGTAACGAATAGTATTTGAATAAAAGCATTTAATCGGGTAAAACCCGGGCGTTGCCCGGGTCATTCGGCTAGTGTAATATATCTAGGAGAGGCCACTGCTTATCATCAAACAGCTCGAGGAGCATGGGCTCATAGAATATGCTCAATCTTTATACAAGAGGATAAGAAACACAACAACAGAATACAATTACTTGGTTGTTTGGCTCAAAAGGCGAAGATTCGATCAGTATATAAAAGGTCTCAACTCTAACTTTGGTAAATTTACACAAATCAACTGTATACCATGGTGTCAGGTAATGGCCCTCATCAGTATCTGGAGAGAACAACCGGTATATTCTAACAACCTACGAGAGGAGTTACGAGATCGAGCAAGTCTGTCAAAATGGAAAAGTAGTAAAGGCCGACTATAGGCCAGAATATTCTATATACAGTTACGAGCGTCATTCTTCATCAGTCATCTCTGTCACCGTTTGCTTTTTTTTTTAATGGCGCCCTCCTATTGGTCGGCTACGATCACGCCACCTTAGCCCCCCCCCCCCCCCCCTCATCGTGCCCCCCCCCACTCGCTTTTTCGTTTTGGTAACCATTGTGTTGGAGCGGGTCGCTCCTTAAATAAATGCATATATTAGTTAATAACCAAATGGAATCCTCTCTTTCTTTTTCCCAGTAAGAGACGCCTACGGAGGCCAACAGTACATAGACAGATAAAGCACATTAACTAACATGTGCATTTATATAAGGCGCCAATTTATAATTGTAACAAATAGTATTTGAATCAAAACATTCAATCGGGTAAAACACGGGCGTTGCCCGGGTCATTCGGCTAGTATGATATAAGTGCAGAAGGATGGTAGTCATGTGCAAAAAGACGCATCCTCTTCTGATATCGTACATGAATACCATTCTCTCTCTTTATCATTATTTAATCTTAATTATTCAAATCGATATTTAACCTTATATAATCTTATATGAAAGATTAATAAAATTAGTTTCAAAAATAATATCAATCTCTCTCTCTCATATTTCAATTCTATATATAATATATATTGTATTTACCCTTATATAACCTTATATGAGCTACGTAATAAAGAAATCTCTCTCTCTTTCTCTATGGAGCATTTATAATCATTATATTGTAGTATTAATAAAGCCAATGAGAGTCTTTAAGGTAGAATAAACCAACTAAGACAATTTTCCTATTCGCAATTGAAGAATAAACCAATAATTTATTGAATAAGCGCAACTAGTTAAATAGCTTAATAAATACGACTACAGTACTCTCTAAAGAATACCTGGTTGCAAACCTAGAGTATCCTTTAGAGTGAAGTCTAACTTATAATACCATACAGTATCTAAATAGACACAATATGTTAATTTGTAACAATAGTAATTCGGGCAATAAAATTTTCCTTTGTAGAGAGTTGTCTTTTAACGAGAATATTATCTCATTGAGGTTTTCTACCCTCTGTTTTATAGCTTATAATGAATGAGAATAGAGATAAATATTGGGTGAAGCAACACTAAATTATAAATAAATGTAATTCACTCATGTACTTAATATATACTTCAAACTTGATATGTACTTCAAATAGCAAAAGTATATAAAGCATCCAAAATAGTGATTAGTATGTACCGCGTTTTTAACTTCGAACGCGCGCCATCTTTCGTGACTTAGGTTAACTAATTGGCGAGCTGTCGATGAACTATTTAAAAATAAAGACTATATACGTTTGTAGTATATTTTCACAATGTGTACCAATATGATAGTAGTTGTTATAAAAGCGTTATAACGTCGATTTTCCAAATTCAGAACTTATTTTTAGAGTATAAAAGAATCGAGAGAGCTTCTTGACAATCGTAAAAGTTCTAAACAACACGTACGCTGAGAAAGTAAATTTAAATAAAATATGTAAATGGAACTTCTTCATTTTTCTTCATCACATCATTGATCGCTGGATGAAATATTGACTGGCCACGCTGCCCTCTGTGAGCTGCTGATATTCACAGATGTCTTTCTTATTTATTCCTTCTTTTACTGGTAAGAATCAATTATTGGGAAAAATAGGGGTACCAAGAATATATCATGATGTTGAATTTATATTTTATAAATAATAGTGTTTACTCTCTCTCTAGTATGCATCCAAACTATAATTATTTTACAATTTTTTTTTCTGGATTTACTCTCGGTTGGAAAATTCATTGCAACATGTATTCAAAATATAAAAGGTATTCGCACAATAGGTTTTAAAATTTGATATACACTGCGTGACATTGAAAATGGAACACCAAGAAATAGTGGCCAGAAAGTGATGAAACTCGGCAGACAGAGAGAGACAGGGACGAACAATAAGTGATCTTTATTTCAAAATGATAGTCATAATACAGAGCGAGAACGGCGTCGGCTTAGTAGCAAGTAGGACCACCGCGGACGGCGATGCACGCAGCAACACGTCTAGGTAGAGAGTCAATCAGAGTACGGATGGCGTCCTGAGGGATGGCTCTCCATTCCCTCTCAACCATTTGCCACAGTTCGTCTTCTGAACGCGGCTGTGGCAAGGCATGCAAACGGCGTCCAATGATGTCCCAGACGTGCTCGATTGGTGAGAGATCAGAAGAGTACGGTGGCCAGGGAAGCATCTGTACATCTTGCAGAGCTTGTTGGCTAATGCGAGCAGTGTGCGGTCGGGCGTTATCCTGCTGATAAAGGGCATTGGGTACCCCCTGAAGGTAGGGGAGTGTCACCGGTCGCAGCACATCATCAACGTATCGTTGGGCCGTCATAGTGCCCTGAATACGAAGTAAAGGTGACCTGGAATCATACGCGATTGCGCCCCAAACCATGATTCCACGTTGTCGCACGGTGGGCGTTCCACAATTGCTGCCGGATTGGACCTTTCTCCACGTCGACGCCACACGCGTACACGGCGACTATCACTGGACAAGCAGAAACGCGACTCATCTGAGAACACGACCCTGTGCCATTCCGTCATCCACGTCGATCTAGCCCGGCACCATTCCAAACGTTGGCGCCTATTCGGTGGGGTCAATGGCAGTCTTCTTAGCGGACGGCATGAGTGCAAGCCATTAGCAACCAATCGACGGGAAATGGTTCTGGTCGAGATGGAATGATCTAGGGTGTCTTGCACATGTTGCAGGATGGCGGTACAAGTGGCTTGTGGGGCCGCCACTGCTTGTCGAAGGATACGCCGATCCACACGTGCTGACGTCACTCTGGTTGCACCGACATTCCTATAAATTGCCACATTTCCTTGTTCCAACCATCTTCTCCACAGTCGGTGCACCGTGGACGCACCAAGGTGTGTATCAGCTGCGATTTGACGTATGGACCAACCTGCCCTTTTCAGTCCGATCACCATGCCCCTCGTAAAAGCGTCTGTCTGCTTGAACTGCCTCCGTTTACGATGACCTGGCATTCTCTGTTATTACACGTGTCTTTTGACACAAGAACAAAATTTCTACAATGATTTTCCTTGAAGAAATAACGACACGAATACTGTCCTTTCTGCAAGTTCCTTCCCTTATATCTTACTCCATGTGCGCACGAGAGCTGCGCATTTTACATCATTTGCGTAACTCGGTTAGGCGCGTCTACCCTGAAATTTGCATAATTTTCTGGCCACTATTTCTTGGTGTTCCATTTTCAATGTCACGCAGTGTATGTAAGTTTTCAATTGAAAATTCCAAGCTAAAATATAAACGACATATATATTATATAAGTCTGTAAATAGCGATTTCACCTAAAGTTCGCATTTTTAAATTGAAAAGAAATTCATTTTAAAAAAATACATTTTATAAATTAAATAGTTCTCATTTAGTCTATATATGTTTTTTCGGGTAAATAATATGTAATTGTTTTTGTGATATAAATAAATTGACGTGCTATCCTAAAAAAAAAAGATGTGTCTCCATAAATTTTCTCTATGTGACAACATAATAATTTTCTACATAGTTTAATCCATGTATATAAGGCACCTCTCTCTTTATAAATACATAAAGAAATTAATTTTGGTTTATTAGGCCAGTACAGAATGCAATGTTGGGAATAACGAATGCCATTTCACCACTTTTAACCCCTTTTTTTTGGCAAATTCAAGCGATTTCATAGCTTACAATCTTCTAACTATATCTTATATCTCGTAGAATCTTATCAAATCGAAGCCAGTTCTGCACCGATGATGGCTATAAACCATAGTATACAGGTGGACTTTTTCTGAATTTGCCAAAGTTTTTGTTTTGTCGCATGTTCTATATTACGACCAATACATCCTGTTCTAGTGTGATAGTGAAAAGATGTTTTGATTTATATTTTAAAGGAAGAGGTGTCTCTATATATGTTCCTATAAAACTATCGCAGCTCATAAAACTATATCTTCAAAGAAAGAGAGCCGAATATATCTGAGTTTATTACAAACCGCTTGAGAAGGAAGAGAAGGCTGGTTGTCGAAATCTTGTAAACGGCTAATTTATACTTCTTTTATTGAAGTTTACTTTATAGAATTGATTCCGCGAGTGTCCGTTAACATTTATTATGTAGAAGCTCTCATATTAACGTATACATGGTATTAACAAAAATATTCATATTAACTATTTTCATCAAAGAGAATTTCGACAAAAATGTTAATTGAATTGTGAATTTAAATGAATTGCTACTCTAGAATTGAACATAAAACTCTCAATATTACACATATTGTCTCAAATATTCCTTTGAAAATAGTAAATAGGATTTATTTTCCAATTATCACCTTCTATAGAGTTTTGGGATAGTTAAACCTAGCTCGGCACTATATGGTTTAATGGTTGGTTTTTGTAGGAATTTGACAGAGCTGGTTTATAAGCATGGGTACGTATACGCGTCCTGCACGGAGACTTTCACTAAATGCAATGCCAATGCGGACAAATGCATAAAATTCATTTTATTTAAAGGTAGAGGTATTTTTTTTCACACAAATGTTATTACCTTCCATACTTGTGCACGTTATATATATATATAATTGATATGATACATTTGCATGCCATAAGAGCCGGGCCCTCCCATTATTTTATCATTGCAGTAAGGGCAGTATAAAATTGTTTTATTTCAAAAAGAATCATACAAGTTAAAAATAGTTTATATTTATTATATATGTGGCGGCCACACCATGTCTCAGCCAGCACGTGAGTTTAGGGAACACCTCGGCCCGTGACACTCGCCGTGACATCCCAGACATTTGGCACGCGGCTGTCGAACAACAAGGCTTTCTCCCAGCGGCCGTTATCCCCTTCCTCCCTCTATTTCGAGAGTGCTTTAAATAAATTTATTTATTTTATAAAAAATAATTTTATTTTTATTACTGGTCTTTCTACAAGCTACACCAACACCCCACACACACACATATATATATATATATAAAATAAAGAAGGCATTTCCTGACCACGAGCACATGTGCTTTCTAGATGGCAGAGCGCCATCTATTGGAGCAAAAATAAACTAAACGTTTATTTAACTTGCTCCGTGATATTTGGCCAACCCAATTTCTTGATAAATCAAGAAAAGCCATCCACGAACGCGTTTCGCGCTGTTGGCGCTCGTCAGCGTATATATATATATGTTATATAAAAATATTATTTTATTTAAAATTATATTTCATAGATTCAAATATTCTGTTTTATCTACCACCAAATGTCGGGACTTTCCCTATATAAAACCGATTGTTGTTGTTTTCCGATGGCCGGCTCAAACCTGTTGTTAATTATGTAAATAAGTATTTTATTTTTTTTATTCTTACGCCTTAAGCCAGGCAGTACTTTTAGCAAATTATGTTTTTTTATATATTTCTTTAGCTCAATTGAAGCAATTACTGATCAAAACTATTTTCATTCTTTTCAAGATTATTGCCACGACTGGATTACCAATACCATCCAGTACTAAAAAGAACCAGCAAATAATTCCATAGCACAATCCTCAAGATAATCAAAATCAGCAGAAATCTCTTTTTTATATCATATATATATAATTCATTATATCGAAACCAATTTATATTATAAGCCTATTTATATACTATCCCTCAACAATTTCCCAAGAAACAGGTTGAGCCAATTTATTCCTAAAATCCCCGTTTGTCTCCGTTAAAATCCCAAGACAGTAAAGCAGAAAGGTAAAACTGTCAAAGTCGATGGTATAAACCAAATTGCACAAGTAGCTAAACCAATATTTATTCCCCAACAAGTTGGCTCTACTGGGAACACTTCATCTAACCTCCCAATTTATTCCACCAAATTCCGTGGCTGTTTTGAACTTCTCCATCAAACTTTTTTTGCTCCTTGCCATGCTAAATTGCTTCCCCTTGTCACAGGATTGGCATCTCTATTAGCTCTGACTGTCTGGATCATTGACACTTGGTTAAGTCCTCTTTAATTACCTTTGCTTCAAATATTCTTCAATACTTTAAGTAAGATGCCGCTGGTTAACTACGAGGGGCATCCAATAAATAAGTTTCCCTATTTTTTTTTCGGCGAACGAAACGTTGTAAAAATTAGTTAGTAGGTAAGAAATGGTCACTAGGATGCGTTGGAAGCTGGTGACCTTTCAAAATCACTCTACTCGTACGCGCAAGTCCGTAGCGCTTCAGTTTCCATGGAGCTACCACTGGTGAACGTGTCCACTTGCGAACTCCGTTCTGTAATTCGTTTTTTCACAGCGAAAAATGCAACTGCGGTCAATATTCATCGCAATTTAGTGTCAGTGTATGGTGAAGGATGTATGAGCATCCAAATGGTTCGCCGATGGCGTTCATGGTTCTTGGAAGGACGGCAAAACGTGCATGATGACGAGCGAAGCGACAGGCCCGTTACTGCTACGGACAATGCAGCCGTGGCTGCTGTTCGGAATGTGGTGGAAGCAAATCGCCGCGTCACCATTGACGAAATAATGATTCGACTGCCTCCTGGAATCGAAATTGGATGCTCTTCGATTGGAACAATCATGTCAGATGTTTTGAATTTGAATTGAAAACAGGCGGAGGCGAACCACTGGCTACGAAGACAGGACACGGCTTGGTACAACAGTGGTATCAAAAAATCCCTACAACGGTACCAAAAATGTTTGGACAGAAATGGTGATTATGTAGAGAAGTAGTCTATGAGTTGTATAATGAAAATAAAATAACTGCATAATTGTAAATAAAGTTGTTTATTTGTTACAAAATAGGGAAACTTATTTATTGGATGCCCCTCGTAGATTTATTTCTCTCTACAATTGGCTCTTGTAGAAATTGTCGTCTATTTATACCACCTAGAGAATCTCCCACATAACCATCTAAGAAAGAACATCATTTCTCACGGCCTTTTGGCTAAAATAGAATTTTCTAAGAAAGAACAGGGATAAATCTCTTGGAATTATTCTATGACTGGAAGTTGAATTAACTAAGAGAGAGGAAGGTCTGATCGCGGACCCCACGAGGGAGCCCGCTATTCACACCGTGAAATAACACGATATATATCGTTGCAATCCATAGGCGGGATTCCGACTTAGAGGCGTTCAGTCGTAATCCCTCGGATGGTAGCTTCGCGCCATTGGCCGTTCGACCACGTACCAAATGTCCGTACCTGCGGTTCCTCTCGTACTGGGCAGGAATATTACGACCCGCATCAGTAGGGTAAAAATTAACAGAGAGAGAGAGAGAAAGGTCGTTTTCAAAATTTTATTTTACGAAGGTTGTCTGTCAGAGAGGTTATCGCCAATGAGAGATTTAACTGTATATAAAATATGTGTTTGTTCTTTTGAGAACATTCTTTTTTCTTACACAAAGGCAACATAATTTATATATACAATATGTAGCGATGGTTGTAAATAGAATTTTTATTTACATATTTACACGATAGCATATATTCCGCATATATTTAGCAAATACCCATTTGAATAATACACTAACAAAGTTTTATAATTATTAAGTTTTCACCTATTTCCTCTCCGAAAATACAGAAATTATACATAGCGATCTATATGCCAACATTTTCTTTTTTTTCCTCTATCCTACAAACATGTAGCCATTTTTATTTATGAATATTCTAATGAATATATATGTTATATATGGTGTTTTTATTTTGAATTATGTATTCTAGAAACCAACTCAGTGAAGTCGGCCGTCAAATAGCGCCACTTTACACTTAATAAACCCATTGTTGTTGTTTTCCTTTGGCCGGCACAAATCTTTTTGTAGATATGTAAATATGTAATTTTTTATTTTCATTACGTTTACGCCTCAAGTCAGGTATTTTATCCTCAAGTATTTTATCAGATCAATTAAAACAATAGAGATTTGAAATGTTTTTATTATATTTTCCAAGATATCACGACTTCATACTATAAGTAAAATGCTCAATAATTCCTATCTCAGAAATATTATTATAACAGTATACCATTGACAAAATACTCATCTACTCAAAACAAGTAATAAATAATATCCACCTTAAAATATATTATAATATATTTTTTATGTATAGTTTTAATATCGTTTTGATATATTGTATTGAACGTCTTATTTCTAATCGTGAACAATATGTGTTTTAAAATGACTAAATCGGATAAATAATATTGGGCTTATAGATTGGATTAAATAGTGTGTCGCCATCCGTTGTTTGGAAAGGCGGATTACCTGTCTACTCCAGGGTCTTGTTTGCTTACTTTGGATATTTTGTTTTTCCATTGTTGATCGCGCACTTTTAATCCCCGGTAATTTCAACTTTATATTAAGGGAGGTTATCCTGGGTATGACAGTAAGTCTGAAGTCTTGTACTCTTGGTAGTTCTGCCCTTGACATGAAGGCTGTCCTACTAAGCCCAGCTAAATGTTAACAGGCAAAGTTGTATTCCTACTTTTGTATGCCTCATATGTTCCCATCAATAGAAAATGTACCCAATTACTCCGTATGAATCATACTCTTTTCATTAATGCTGCATATACCTACCATACCGAAGCTAGTGAAGAGTGAACTTCAGATTTGATCCACTTCAGTGGACTGTGATATAGATTTGATGGGTAGATAGGTTTAGGAAATGTCGATGTTTATAGTATTGTTGTCACCTAGAAAGGCCTAACTTTCCAAAAAAAAAAGTATTGATTGTTTTATCTGCTATATATTGTAGTGAACATATTATTTCTGTAGAATCAAATCGCGTAATATGATTCTATTTTATTGTATGGTCGGTCAGATGTGATATTGGGTTATAGGATATAAGGGCGATCTTGTCACCTTCCAGAGTTTTGACAGTTTAAATGCTGGAAGTTTGGTCGATATTTTTGTCAGTTTAATTATTTTCGTGCAGAGATATGTATACCAAATATGCTTTCTCTCTTTTAAAAATAATTTATTATATTTATTCCCAATATATATATGTTGTACATGTCATTATAAACATGGTGGGTAGTTAGCAACTCCCATTTACTGTAGGTTTTGTATTATATGTCCATACAGGTATATTTGAGTTAGACTTTTGCACTAAGAAAGTTCCAAAGCTCTATTTGGTTACTTTCACTCACTTTTGCAGTACAATTTAGGCTAAAATCTGGGGCCATTGAGGCAGAAAAGTGCTTAATGCACGATTTTAACCTATGTCATGGTTACTGTAAATCAATGGTATGTACCAATCCTCCACCAACTCTCTTGAAATACTTAGGAGCGGGACTACGTATATATCCGGGTAGGTAGCATTCTGTGTTTCAGGAACCCCGGAGTGTCTATATGTCTCTATAACCGTGGAATTACTCCACACGGATGTCTGCTAGTGAAGAAACATAGGAACTATCACATCAATAGCTGTCTTGATACATAACTTCAAAAGAATAAAATTTAATGGCAGACACCCCCCTACATAGACAAGAAAGTTATCCCAGATAATTCTTCAATTACAAGGTTAACAAATATAAAATTATTAAAACTTTTAAACTCCCACATTTTATAGGAAACTTATTTTGAATCAAATAGAATTTGTAAGATATCGTAACAATGGCATGAAAGGTTTCTTGTTTTAAAACTCCAAATTATATTTGACCAAATACAGTATTTTATTATATATATATATATATATATATATATATATATATCATAAATTCTATAAATAGATTTTAAATCATCTAATTTCAAAAAGTCATGTTTTGAATATCCCATTTAGTAAATGAGAAGTGCCTAAAGAAGATTGAAATGAATAACAATATTCTAGATTTGTATTAAAGAAGATTGAGAATATTGAATACAAATTGAAATTATCTATGATTATATGTATTAAATATATTCTATGTTGGAGACAAGAAAGATTCTACCAAGGAGACTCTGGTAGATGTTTTGAAGAAATAGCCTTTGGTCTTTTTTAACCAAATTAATTATTTTTTATTTAAATACAAACTGACAAATTAAAATGGTGGCTAATATTTACATCTACCAGCAACGAACTAACTATGTATATCTATATCACTTCTATATTCTCAGGTCACAGAGTTATCAAAAATATACAAATTATTATTCATTTTAAAATAAATCATCGTGAAGTATTATCATTTTGCATATTCATTATTTAATAAAAATATAGTTTTTAAACACTTTTAAAATATTACAAGTCAAAAAAAAAAAATGAAGAGCACGACTACAGAGACCAAATTTTGATGTTATTCAGGTTGCGCCTACTTTCTCAAACATTAGAAGAAGAAGAATCAAAATGCTATCCTAGAAAAAAGTGGTAACCTTTAGCGTAGAACTCGGTGATTTTTTTTTTTCATGCTAAAGCCTAATTCATGAGCAGCCAACCAAAATGAAGTGTTGGATGCTAGCACGTGAGGTAGATTGGACAAACTGATTGGGTCAAATTGGAACAAAACAAATTAAAGCCAGATAAGAGTACCATTTAACCAAATCTGAATATAAACACCTACTTAATGAATATGCTCATAATTATACTAAGGAACAAGTAATGCTGAGAAAAATTTAATATTGCTCTAAGCTTAACGTAAGTTGAACGAACATACGTAATTCCCCATATGTTGAAGCCAACCATGGAGAATTAACGTTTTTTTTTTTATTTTATATAAAGGGTATTTAATTAATCAATTTTAGATAAATGTCAGTAATCCTTAAACAAAATTCAGTTGCACATTCAGGAGGAAGAGGGACTTTTATAATATACTCGTATAATACAATATACTGTTGTTTTTTTTTTCTCAAATTTTAAGCTCTTTTCAAACAATTTTTTAATTTAAAATTTATACAAAATTTTTATCTGATATAATTTATTTAGATATGACCATAATATTGATTTTTATAGTGAGTATCTTACTATTTATCAAATTATTTGTGTGTGTAAACTGCAAAAATATATTTTCACAACTTAAATATATAAGCTTCTATTCGTTAATATAATCCCTTGAATTATTAAGGTGAAATATCCGGCTTCCAGGGAAGCGTTTCTTTTCAAATAATTTAATTCATATCTATAAAACTTTCGGGCATGAGAGAGAAAGCCCTTTTACAGGAGAAAACATGATTCAATAAATCCCCCATAGTACATGAGTTAAAAGATATCAAATACTATTTCACATAATTTCATAAGAAATGCTGTAGATATAAAAATATTAATATTTATTTTTGTACAAAGCAATAACTCGCCATCTATACATATAAAATAAAAGGATTTAAAGCGCGAATGTTTCTTTTATACATAATACGAACTTCTACTATCCTTACTGCGATGAAAAAAATATATATTGGGAGGGCTTGGCTCATCAGTGGTGAACTCTCCCAGCGGTTTCGCCAATTTAATCCACCAGACCGCTTCTCAGAGCTCAAATACTGTATTGGATCATTCTGCTTTTATATGCTACACTGAAGCATGGAATCTTAGAAATGGTTTTCAAGTAAACTATGGACATAAGCTTATAGGACAGTAGAATTACATTCAAATATTTGCTTCGAGCAATGCTCTTCAGCAAACTATAAAGACAAGGCCAGTTAGGAATAAATTAACACAAAGCAATAACGCGCCATCTATATATATAAAATAAAAGGATTTAAAGCGCGAATGTTTCTTTTATACATAATACGAACTTCTACTATCCTTACTGCGATGAAAAAAATATATATTGGGAGGGCTTGGCTCATCAGTGGTGAACTCTCCCAGCGGTTTCGCCAATTTAATCCACCAGACCGCTTCTCAGAGCTCAAATACTGTATTGGATCATTCTGCTTTTATATGCTACACTGAAGGATGGAATCTTAGAAATGGTTTTCAAGTAAACTATGGACATAAGCTTATAGGACAGTATCATTATATTCAAATGTTTGCATCGCAGTAAAGACAGTAGAAGTTCGTATTATGTATAAAAGAAACATTCGCGCTTTAAATCCTTTTATTTTATTTAATTTTGTATTATTATACAAATGGTAGCAAAAATTAAAAAATACATTTAAAAAGACATATCCTGACCGTTCACACGAGCTTTTTAGATGGTAGAGCGCCATCTAGCGGAACAATATTTATGTGAGCGGTCAGGATATGCCAATTTTGTTTTTAACATCAACACATGACCCTTTTTCTATTTTTCTTATCTTTCATGTATCAAATAATGTAACAAATGAATAAATACAGACTTCTAGGACATAACTAAGGAATCAAGGATTACCTATTAAGCCGTAGTTATCATTAAGAGATGTGTATCTGGTTTTCACTGTTGTTATTCAGAGGGGATTTCTATATTTGGAGGATTTGGGGTCGAGAGTTCAGGGAATAGTAGATTGTAAATTTATGGAATATCTATTCTTCTGTTGATACTATTGTGCTTTCTTGATATTATGGGTTCTATGATGAGTCTCTATTGTTTGCTGGGGATGTTGGAGAAATGGGTCTTTGGTTATGAGAGTGAAAAGGAATGACCTGTTTCTCTTACATGATGATATTATAATGATTTTCTGTCTTGGGTGTCGATATTTCGTTTATGTTCTGATATTCTTATGTTTAAATGTCGGCTAGTTTCACACCTATATATTTTGGTTTGGATTCTTTACATTCTATAGAGTATATCGCCTTCTTTATATATTAGCAGTAAAATTAATAGTATTGTTCTTTTTTTATCAGTGTATCATTTTTAGTAATGAACTTGTACTGATCGAGTTGTTGAAAATAAAGGTTTTAATTATGAATTTATTTAGATGACGGGCTATTGATACTGAAATACTGATGAGAAAATAGGAAATACTGCAAATCATCGATTTGTAAATTGGGGGATTGCGAATTTCAGAGGGGCTATGGAAATGTTTTAGAATAAATGATAAAGATTATTAACAATTTTCTAGATTTCTTAAAATATTTTGAGTCTCTTCCGTTTTAAAATTTTGAAATGAACAATGACTTTGGACTTTAGTTAAGGTCTTTACTGTATTGATTTATAATGGCTGAGAGGGCAGTAGGAGGAAAAACGGATATAGTCGGGGTTGAAGGATGGCTTATAATAAACAGTTGTTTGGAATTGATTTTGTATGCGTATTATTATATCTAAAAATAATAGTTTACTTTTTGTTTATATTTCGTAAGTAAAATTCAGGTCGGGATGCAACTGTTGTATTTTTCTAGAATGCTCTTTTGTGTGGTTTGATATTGGGGACAGGTACAAAATATGTCGTCAATATATCGACGCCATAAAACTATACCTGACAGGAATAGAAAGGTTATCTATGCGACGCATCACAATTTCGGCAACTGAGTTAAAGAACTCTTCGGTACTGCTCAGTATCAGCTGGTGTGGAAGACTGGGGTTCTATTCGGATGAGACTGGGCTTGGTACTTGACTATTTTTATCCATGAAGGTGTTGGTGTTGTAAAGAAGGAAAAGCAGGAATTGTGCTGCTTAATTAAGGGCTTGAGAAACTTGGAGAGATGTGCTGTTGGGGATGGTAGAAGGTCACTATGGGTTTTAAGGGGACACGTGGCTTATGTATTTTAGGGAGGCTATATATGAAGGCATCGATTTGCATATTAGACAGGAAGTCTTTTAATTATTCGTTCGAAATTTATGTTATTAATGCATCTTGCTGAGTATTTTTTTTTATAAATAAAGAGTATTCTCGGGTTTTTTCTTCTTTTTATAAATGTGTCTAAAGGGGGTTTGATCTTCAGATATCCTTAGCATTTTATTATGGTAATCCGTCTTGACCAGAATCAATCTCTGTCCTTCTTTATCTGAATGAATGATCATTTCTTTTATTTTTATCTCTTAGGTTTTCAATCAGTCGGTTCTCATGAGGATTGCCGGTTCACTTAAAGACTTAAGAAATAATGATCACCCATTCAGATTAAGGAGGACAAACAGGTATGTGGAACAAGACGGATTACCATAGTCAAATGCTAAGCATCCTTAAAGATTAAACGACATTTAAACACATTTCCAAAGAAGAAACATCCAAGAATACTCTTCATTCAAAGAAGAACTCAGCAATATGCATAAGGAACATAAAATTTCGAACGAAGAATTAAAAGACTTATTGTCCAATATGTAAATAGATGTCTACATATATGGCCTCCCTAAATTACAAAACCCAGGTGTCCCCTTCTTAGTGGCCTTCTATCAACAGCGGCTCTTTTTAAATTCCTATTTCACCTTTCTCAGCTCATAATCAAGGGACAAAACTCCCCTTTCTCCATTTCCACCACCACCTTCATAGAAAAATACTCAAGTACCAAGCCCAAACAAACAAGATCATTGTCTCATTCGACATAGAACGCCAGTCCCCCACACCAACTGACACTGTGTAGCACCCAAGAGTTCTTAAGAGAAAATAAGGTTGATCAGATCACTGTCAAGAAAATAACTAAACTTATAGCCCTATGTCTCGAAACAAATATCCTGACATACGATTCCAAAATTAAAAAAAAAAAAACAGATTAAAGGTTCTCCCATGGGGAGCTCTCTTTCAACCTCAGTCGTCGAAATTGTCATGTGTCGCATAGACAGTTGGATAACCTCCCTATTCCTGTCAGATATAGTTTTATGGCGTCGTTATATTGACGACATATTTTGCATCTGTTCCCAAAATCAGACCAAGAAAATTCTGTAAAAAACAAACAGTTCCCATCCCGACCTGAATTTTACTTATAAAAAAGGAACAAAAAGTAACCTACTATTTTTAGATATAATAATACGCATACAACATCAATTCCAAACAACTGTATACGATCAGCCATCCTTTAACCCCGACTATATCCGTTTTTCCTCCTACTGTCTCTAAGCCATAAAATAAATACAGTAAAGACCTAAACTAATAGTATCCATAGCCATTGCTCATTTTCAAAACTTCAAAATAAATTTAAAGACTTATCAATACTCTTTATAATTTATTTTAAGACAATTCTATAGCCTCTCTTAAATTCGGAATACTCCCAATTCACAAATATATTTTCAGTATCCCCTATTCACCAGTATTCGTATCAATAGATTGTCAGAAATTTGGAGTTAAAACCTTTTCAAGCAACTCGCTCAATATATGTTCTCTACAAAGATTTAAAAAACCATAACAAAGAACAATACTATTAATTTTCCTGCTCTAATATTAAGAAGGTCATATACTCAATAGAATGCAAAGATTTCCAAACCAAATATGTAGGTAAAACAGACAGACATTTAAATATATCAGAGCATTTACGAAATATCGACCACCAAGACAGAAAATCATTAACATACCATCATATAAGAGGCCATTCCTTCTCCCTATCAGAACCAAAGAACCATTATTCCAACATCCTTAATAAACAACATGGACTCAGCATTGAATCCATAGTATCAAGAAAGCACAATTGTATTAACAGAAAAATCGACACATTCGGAAATTTTATAACATACTATTTCATGAGCTCACCCCAAAGCCTCCAAATAGAGATATCCTCTCTGAATAGCAATAGTAAAGACCAGGTGTACATCTCTTAATGATGACTACGGCTTAATCATGTAATCCTTGATTCCTTAGTTATGTCCTAGAAGACTATATTTATTGACTTGTTACATCATTTGATATATATTTTAATATTTTGCCACCTTTTGTATAATAGTTTTTAAAATAAATCAGAAAATTTTATATTCAAACCATATTTATGAAATTTTGTTAAATATATTTGATTTCTATAACCCGTGTCTTATTGGCGAGAGATATATTGTATCACGTATTCTCCTGTAGAAGGATTCTCATGCCCGAAAAAGCTAGAGAGATTAGTGAATTGAAATTTTAGAAATAAAGTGTTATCCCTTGAGCCTGATATTTTCAACTCAAATAAGCCTATATATTACTATAAGTGAAAATTGTGATTTAATATCGAAATTAGAATCAGATATCTTATCAAAAGGTAAAATAAAATTGTTTTTATAATTATGAGCCTTTATCTAAGGTTTTTAAAAACAATTACTCTCAAAATTTCTAAAATGCCTTAATTACTGTGATCTGTCTTTATATAAACACTAGCCGAATGACCCGGGCAACGCCCGTGTTTTACCCTATTGAATGTTTTTATTCAAATACTATTTGTTACAATTATAAATTGGCGCCTTAAATAAATGCATATGTTAGTTAATAACTATAGCCTATGTGCTTTATCTGTCTATGTACTGTTGGCTTCCGTAGGCGTCTCTTACTGGGAAAAAGAAAGAGAGGATTCCATTTAGTTATTAACTAATATATGCATTTTTATTTAAGGAGCGACCCGCTCCAACACAATAGTTACAAAAACGAAAAAGCGAGTGGGGGGGGGCAAAGGTGGCGTGATGGTAGCCAACCAATAGGAGAGCGCCATTCCAAAAAAAAAAAAGCAAACGGTGACAGAGATGAAAACTGAAGAATTAAGAGATGAAGAACGCATGACGCTCGTAACTGTATATTGGATAAAATGTATAAACTTCTCTCTCTCTCACAATCACAATAAATATAACTCTTTATATATAACATATATATATCTACCTAAAGAATCTCACCTCTCTCCTCTCTTTATAATATTATATCAGAACTATACATTATGTTCATCACCCTAGTAAAAAACTTATTAATGATAATAAATAATGAGCCACAACACCATATTTAGAAATTTTAGACAAAAGACTACCTGTATACCATACGGTGTCGGGCTATGGCCCTCATCAGTACAGGGGCGGCTTCGATTTCATAACATTCTACGAGGAGAGTTATGAAATTGGTCGACTTTACCAAACAGGTGTTTAAGCTGGTGAAATGGCAAGGAGAGATTTTCAGGTTAGAATATGAAATTAAGTTCCGGAAAAAATGTAATTCCTATAATAGAGATGTGCCTCTTTAGACCCACTTATCTTTTATTTTTTCTATTGTTTTTTCATATATATATATATATGAAAAAATAATAGAAAAAAATAAAAGATAAGTGGGTCAGATGTTGATATTAAAAATAAAGAAGGCTTCTCCTGACCACGAGCACATGTGCTTTTTAGATGGCAGAGCACAATCTAGTGGAGCAAAAATAAACTAAACGTTTATTTAGCTTGTTCCGTGATATTTGGCCAACCCATATATATATATATATATATGAAGAAATATATTCTCTCTCAACAGTATATACTCGTATGATCAAATATTTATATTGAAGGATATACAAATAAGAGCATAGCCCAGAGGTCGGCAAACTGCGGCTCGCGAGCCACACGCGGTTCTTTGAAAGTGAAGCTGTGGTTCTTTATATAGTTTCATATGTAAATATTATTTATGTGAGTACTGTTTATTGTTAGCAAGAAAAAATGTTATGGCTCTTTTAAAAACTTTGAAAGTTTGTAAATTGTAATTTTTGACTCTTCCGAATCAAAAGTTTGTTTACCCCTGGTTTAGAGATTGTATACCTATATATTATTTATTTTATATTATTTTATACCTATATATTATTGTTTATACACGAAAAGCTCTACTCATAATAAACAACTAACAAAAAATAATTATTGTTTATTCTAGATATATATAAATATGTTTGAATACACACAGGGTGAAAAAAGGTAATTGATTTTAATGAAATTTTTATGAGAGGATGAAATTTATAAACACTCAATGTGCCTTTTATATAAATTAGGGAATTAAAATAGGAAATATTATTCATAATCTATTTATGGAGATATAAAACGACTTTGTAATTAGGAAAGAGATATAAAAGTGGAGTAAGAGAGGAAGATGCCCAGTGTTGGCATTATTGATGACAGAGAAGATCTAGTGGACTCCGTGACTGGCGACATTAGAGTCCATCCCTACGTGACATCTGACCATCTGGCGACAACTTTGATTACTCCATCAGCTGTTACTTAGTTCCATTTACACTTCTGTACATTGATTCATAATGTCTAAGTGCAGACATTGAATGTTAACATGCAATGAAAGTGCCAGTTAAAACTTTACAATGAACGAGAATTATTCAATTGATTGCGAGAATATAATATCAAATAGTGTGCGTACTATTGAAAAAAAACCACACACAATTACAAATATGTATATAATTAAGGGCTTATGATATTTAATATTTGTACATCATTGTAACGTTTATCATTCGGTTTATAGAAGCACACCTAAACCTCGCGTAGATATTCAATAGTCTTAAATTCCTTATGAAGAATTCGATTGATTAATGCAGAGATTACTTGTTGTACTCTTCCTGAATTCAAGTGTTTCGTGCCATGATAATCATGCTAGGTAGTTAGCGACAGCCTTTCACTAGAGGTTACCATATGTCATTTGCACTTAAAAGTTGCCTGAGACCTGTTTGGTTACTTGTTCTCACTGTTGAAAAGTATGACTTGAGCTGATATCAGGGGCCATTGAGGCAGAAAAGTTCTTAATGCACGATTTGATCCCGTGTCATGGTTACTGTAAATCAACGGTATGTACCATTCCTTACCAACCCTCTTGAAATACTTGGGAGCGGGACTAGGTATAAATCCGGGTAGGTAGCATTCTGTGTTCCAGGAACCCCGGAGTGTCTATATGTCTCTATAACCGTGGAAGTACTCTACGGATGTCTCTGCTAGTGAAGAAACATAATAACTATCGCATCAAAAGCTGTAATTATACACAGCTTCAAAAGATCAAAATTAATGGCAGACACTTCCCTACATAGGCAAGAAGGTTATTCGATAAAAAGGTTTTCAATTACACAATGTAAACCAAATATAAAATTTGCAAAACATTTTAACTCTCACACCTTATTGAAGATTTATTTTGAATCAAGTAGAAATTTTGATAATTTTGTAAGAGATAAGAGCTAACAATGGACCAACATAACAACTAAAGTTGAACGATCGGGAGAGATGTCTTAATTTATCCACTTAATTCCAGTACAAATTCACTTTTTCACTATTTTCCAAATTGTTCTATGTTTAGTTGTCGTGTTTTAAAAGCAAATCAGCGAGTTATGTTTAGTTTGAAGGAAGATATGAGAAGATGGGTATCAAAAGGCAACAACACAAGAATCCTTAAGGTAATATGGAGAGAACAATCCTCTCTTCACAGAACGAGCTACCACCTCAAATTTAAGTCCAACCACCCACACAACTCCCAATTAGGACGTAGCGGAGAAAACAAGACGCGGCACAAGTGGGAATTGAACGACAAGTTTAGAGCCTCTAACGACCCACATCTTAGAAACTTCCCTGTTATTTCCTGAGACGTCCCCGGGGGTTAGGTCCTAAGGGCCGAATTTAAATGGCTGGACTTATTTACCGAGCAGGAAGCTTACGTTCCACTCTAATTCTCTTTTTTTACCATTTCAGAAACCAACAGAAAAAGAGTCGAGCTCTAAAAGGAGCGTAAACAAATATTTTATTATATTTTAACCAGACTTTGGAATTATTTTTTTAAATTAATCAATACTTAGAATGTTTCTTACATTGGAGATTTGGATGAATATTTAGGATTATTGCTCCTTTTCTTTGATTTACGTTGATTTTTTAATGGAATAGAACAGGGACATACTTATATCTCCAATATTGAAACGAAAATCACGAAATTTCTCTTTAATGGCTTATAAAATGCTAAAAATGAAGAGAAGTTTTCTTTATTAAAATATATATGTTACAAGCTTTCGGGCACCAAGCCCTTCTACAGGTACAACGTATTGTGAAAACTAAAGCTATATATAGAATCGATATGTGAAGAATCTGCATATTTTAACTATGTATGAGGCAAAGATATCAAAATAAGATATGGGAAGAAGGCTTTTTTAGAAATATTTAACAAAATATAGGATATGATCATTGACAAAATTAAATTGTGATAGATTTAGCATACTACTAATAGAACTATTGCGAAATAAAATAACACGTGATCATTCCTGGATGCCAAACAACTCAAAAATACCATACACACCGTAACGCTAAAAAGTATTAACAGAGAGGAAAATAGGTTTGACCCGTCATCAGCGTAATCCTCGGATTATGAAAAATAGGGGTCGGGGGGGAGGGTTTGGGGGGTTATGTAATAATTATTACATAACCCCCCGCAAACCCCCCGACCCCTATTTTTCATAATCCGAGGATTACGCTGATGACGGGTCAAACCTATTTTCCTCTCTGTTAATACTTTTTAGCGTTACGGTGTGTATGGTATTTTTGAGTTGTTTGGCATCCAGGAATGATCAAAATGAACGAATAGTTGATATTTATTCCGATAGATGGCGCAAGCCATTAGCAACCTTTAGTTGCCCGATAAGGAGATATCTTTTTATTTTTTAATATATTTATGTGTTATAATTATAGGCTTATGTGTACACTCTTGGACAAAACTTTAAAATATTCAGCATGTTTATCGGGACAATAACTCTGATAGATATTTGATACACAGTGATCTTTATAGAAGACACAAGATATAACCAAGTGTGAACAAAATTACCTCTGTCTCCTTAAAAAAAAATAGACGAGACCGGCGACATCAAATACTTTCCAATTCCTTAGGTTTTGTCCATGAATGTGTATGCCACATTTTATAAAGTGTTTGTTTTAGAACTAATAAATATCCTTTGCGCGATTGTATATATAAAAAAATATATATTGTAGATAATAGGTTGCTTAATTGAATAATTTAAATGATTATTTTCAAAATCGAAGTAGGTATATTGTTGCGCCGGGTTGCGGCTTGGCAGACTCTTCAGCCTTGATTCTCTCCTGTGCTGGGTCTTGCATCTTACCAGAGCGTGTTTCAACCATCCTACAAATTTATATAAGGGAATAATGAGATAAGTCTACTTTAAGTAGCCTCCAGAATAATTTATTTATTTTTTCACATCAAAGAGAGCAGTGAAGTCACACGTGTACCTAAATACAAATGATGATAATCTAAATAATCTGTTTTAAATAAATATCATAGAATATTTTATATAAAAATAAATAAATATATAATTTAAATTTCAAATATATTAAAAATAATATAATAAATACGCCATTAATCATGATGTAACACTTCCCCCTCTCCAGAGGTCGTCACGTCCTCGTGATTGACCTCATCAATTCTTTCAAAATAGGGTTTGATTCTTGAGACATGGACAATCAATGGGTCTTGGCCAGGATTATCTTTTGGTTCAATCAAGAAATTTGCGTTGGACAGCTTCTTTAATATTCTATATGGGCCAAAATATTTTCTCAGTAGTTTCTCACACTTTCCTATTTTCCTAATTGGGGTCCAAACTGCTACTAATTCTCCTGGTTCGTAGCTTCTTTCCATGTGTTTCTTGTCATAGTTCTTTTTCATTCTTTCTTGAGTCTTTATTGTGTTGTTAATAACTAATTTTCTTGTTCTGTTTATTTTGTCTAAGTGATGTTTTATGTATTCATCATAATCATCCTTGTCAATGTCCACCGAGATATTCCTGTCGTCCAAAAGAGACGTGGGTTCTCTTCCAAACATCAGAAAAAAGGGAGAATATCCTGTGGTTTCCTGAATTGTAGTATTGTAAGCGTGAATGATGAATGGGAGTATTTCGTCCCAATTCTTCTGATCAGTGTTCACATACATACTGAGCATATTGATCAATGTTCTATTTAACCGCTCTGTCAATCCATTAGTCTGGGGATGATAGCTCGTTGTGAAGCAATGTTTAATCTTGCACGTTTTCATCACCTCTTTCATTAAATTACTGGTAAATTGAGAGCCTCTGTCACTAATAAGATATTGTGGGGCTCCGTGCCGGAGAAAAATATCCTCTACTAGAAATTTAGAAACTTCTTTCACTGTTGCTTCCGAGACTGCTCTTGTTTCTGCATATCTAGTGTAGTAGTCCGTCAGCACGATTATCCATTTTTTCCTGTTTTTCGTAGATGGCAGTGGACCAACAAAGTCAATTCCAATTCTTTCGAAAGGAAAGTTGGCTGGGGGGATGGGCTGTAGTAGTCCAGAAGGTAATTGGTTTGAGCCTTTCCTACTTTGGCAAAGGTGACACGTCTTAACGAATTCTGAGACATCTTTTAGCATGGATGGCCAAAAGTATTTACTCTTTATTCGGTACATGGTTCTGGCGACGCCCAGATGGCCATTCGACATATGATTGTGATATTCTTTCATAATTTCTCTCTTTTTCTTCTCTGGAACCACAAGCAACCACGCCCTGCCTTCAGGGTTCGGGTTTTTCTTAAAGAGGCATCCATCTTCTTCTTTAAAGTTTTGCGCAATTGATCGCCTGCTTCCATTAAGGTTTTTCTTAACACTTTCGATAAATTTATCCTCTTCGTCTGTTATTTGATTTAAAAATAGCCTTTCAAAATCCTCATCCCAATCAGTTTCTGGTAAGGGTCCCCTAGATAAGCCATCGGCGTCCAGATGCTTCTTTCCCGATTTATGTATTATATCGAAGTCATATTCTTGAATTTCCAACGCCCATCTTGCCAATCGACCTGTTGGATCCTTCAAGGTTTTGAGCCAGCATAAGGCGTGATGGTCTGTTACTATTTTAAAGTGTCTTCCATAAAGGTAGGGTCGTAATTTTGACATTGACCAGACAACGGCCAGACATTCTTTTTCAGTGGTTGAATAATTTTGCTCCGCTTTACTCAGGGTACGACTCAAATATGAGATCACCTTCTCTTCACCACCGATATCTTGGACAAGAGTTGCACCTATGCCGATGTTGGACGCATCAGTATGAATATAAGTAGGCGCATTTGGATTGAAGTGCCCTAAGATTGGTGGACTTAATAGTGCTGTTTTTAGGGTTTGAAACGCTTCCTCTTGCCTTTCTGTCCAGGTAATGGTTACACTTTTTTTAATAAGGTTGGTCAAAGGGTCAGCAATTTTTGAGAAATCTTTGATAAATTTTCTATAATATGAGCACATTCCCAAAAATGATTGTACTTCTTTGACCTTTGTGGGCCGAGGAAAATTTCTGATAGCTTTGATGTTATGTACCGCGGGTTTTATACCATGTTTGCTCGTTATATAGCCGAGAATCTCCAATTCTTCATAAACAAATCGGCATTTTTTGTCGTTTAATCTTAAATTAGATTCACGAAAACATCTAAAAACAGCTTCGAGTCTTTTGAGGTGCGTTGGAAAATCCGGGCTATATATGATAACATCATCCAGATAACACAAACAAATTTGCCATCTCAGATTTCCAAGCATATTCTCCATATTTCTCTCAAAGGTAGCAGGCGCGTTACAAAGTCCAAAAGGCATCACGTTGAATTCATATAACCCATGTGCCGTAGTGAAAGCCGTCTTCTCTTTGTCTCTCTCTTCAATTTCGACTTGCCAATATCCCGATTTGAGATCTATTGCTGAGAAGTACTTGGATCCTTGGAGAGAATCCATTACATCATCAATTCTTGGGATTGGATAAACATCCTCCACTGTTACTTCATTTAATTTCCTGTAATCCACACAAAATCTGTATTTGCCATCTCGTTTTTTCACCAATATAACGGGAAAGGACCAGGGACTTGAAGATGGTCTAATTATTCCTTCTTCAAGCATCTCGTCTATTTGATCCTTTATGATGGTTCGTTCCTTAGCACTTACCCTGTAAGGCTTGTGCTTTATCGGTTTTGCGTCTTCTGTATGAATCTGATGTTTTGCCAAATTGGTTCTGCCTAACCTCGATGAGAACAAATCAGTATACTTGGCCAAGATTTGTTTTAACCTCTCTTGTTCTTTAAATGATAAATTTTTGTTTATTTGAAATTGTATTTCGTCATTTTCATTCTGCTTCTCTATATTCTCTATAAAATTTACCTCTGCAGGAAGACTTCCATAAGCCAATGTTTGGTCTTTCATGATTTTTAAAGGTCGAGGATAAGGGTTCGTTATCCAGATATGAGTTTTCTTATCCGTGACAGTAAGCAAACTTCTTGCCAATCGAAGACCATTTGTTTGAGTCATTTTGTTGTTCTCTTCGATGACATATTCCCCATCCTCTGCTTCTATTGAGGCCCTAATCAATTTAATAGATATTTTAGGTATAACGGTATCTGTAGTGCTCTTTATTTTTTTTAGATCATAATTGCTTACGTCATGATTACTCATCTATTATCTATTCCGTGTAGGAATATTCGTTTGTGTGTCATTACAAACATCCGCATAGAGGCGAGGCCGTGTATAATCTTTTCTTTCGTCCATTTGAAGATTTTCTTGACTCTTGTCTTGGGAAACTGAGGGGTCCTCTTCTACGATCCTCACAAACTTGACTCTGCAATACCGCGCTACGTGTCCTGGCTTGTTACACTTGAAACATATTGGTCTCCCGTCTTCTGTCCTATTCCTATTTGAATTTGAATTCTTATTGTATGTTTTACTTGGGTAGACCGGTTTTGGCTCAGAATTGGGAGTGTAAGATCGTCTAGGGGCAGAGGCTTGTTCTGGTAGTACCTCGGAGTGGGGGCCTGGGGCTTGGAGGTGTTCTGGTAGTACCTCGGAGCGGGGGCTGGGGCTTGGAGGTGTTCTGATATGGTCTTCTGAACGACGTAGCATTCTTCCATTGCTCTTGATGATGGGGACGAGGAGAGCGTGGTCCAATATATAGAGCTCTTGATTTTTCTGCACGTTCTTGGTAATTCTTTTCGAAAAAATCCAGCTTTTTACAAATTTCTAGAAGTTCATTGGTATTTTTAGGAGGGTTTAGGTGAAGGGCAAAAGAGTATTCTTTCTTTAACCCTCCAATAACCCAGTTTATTTTAGGCTCTTCTTCCATTTGGGGGTCGACCTTGTTGCACAGTACAAGGATATCCTCTGCGAACCTGATTGCAGGTTCATTCCACTGTTGCATCCTGTTTAGTCTCATCTTCATTTCTTCTTTGTTGGCGTCTGAGGCAAAATCCTCAATTAGGCGGCTCTTGAAATTTCCCAGCTGGTGAAACTTATCTTGTGTAGGTTCAGCCAGGTTTTGGCGCTACCAATCATATTCATGGCAGCATAACGAGAGATAATGTAGTCTGCCCAATGGTACAGGAAGCCAATTTCTTCAAGAGATTCAATCCATGCGCGAGGGTCTTCCGTTCCATCATACTTGGGGATGTCGATGTTGGGATTCAGGACAACTGGGTCGGAACTAGCATTTCCACCAATTGTTGCGCCGGGTTGCGGCTTGGCAGACTCTTCAGCCTTGATTCTCTCCTGTGCTGGGTCTTGCATCTTACCAGAGCGTGTTTCAACCATCCTACAAATTTATATAAGGGAATAATGAGATAAGTCTACTTTAAGTAGCCTCCAGAATAATTTATTTATTTTTTCACATCAAAGAGAGCAGTGAAGTCACACGTGTACCTAAATACAAATGATGATAATCTAAATAATCTGTTTTAAATAAATATCATAGAATATTTTATATAAAAATAAATAAATATATAATTTAAATTTCAAATATATTAAAAATAATATAATAAATACGCCATTAATCATGATGTAACAATATATTGTTGCACCAAGTTGCAGCTTTGCAGGGTCGTCGACCTTGGTTTCTTCCTTCTTGGTGTTATACACGTTTCCTGAGCGGGTTTCCATATTCAAAGCAGATAAATAAAAGTAAAAGTGAATAAATAAAAGTAAATAAAAATAAATTACCTTTCAAAGTTATTGTGTTTATTTATTCGTGGTCTTCCTCGTTCGGTTATATTAGATAATTGACGCTAGACATCTTCTTTAATATTCTATATGGACCAAAATCTTTTCTCAGAAGTTTCTCACACTTTCCTATTTTCCTAATTGGTGTCCAAACTGCTACTAATTCTCCTGGTTCGTATTTTCTTTCCATGTGTTTCTTATCATAGTTCTTTTTCATTCTTTCTTGAATCTTTATTGTGTTGTTAAATAACTAATTTTCTTGTTCTGTCTATTTTGTCTGAGTGATGTTTTATGTATTCATCATAATCATCCTTGTCAATGTCCACCTGTCGTCCAAAAATCAGACAAAAAAGAGAATATCCTGTGATTTCTTGAATTATAGTATTCTAAGCGTGAGTGATGAATTGGAGTATTTCGTCCCAATTCTTCTGATCAGTGTTCACATACATACTGAGCATATTGATCAATGTTCTATTTAACCGCTCTGTCAATCCATTAGTCTGGGGATGATAGCTCGTTGTGAAGCAATGTTTAATCTTGCACATTTTCATCACCTCTTTCAAAAAATTACTGGTAAATTGAGAGCCCCTGTCACTAATAAGATATTGTGGGGCTCCGTGCCGGAAAAAAATATCCTCTACTATAAATCTAGAAACTTCTTTCACTGTTGCTTCCGAGACTGCTTTTGCATATCTAGTGTAGTAATCCGTCAGCACGATTATCCATTTTTTCCCCTGTTTTCGTAGATGGCAATGGACCAACAAAGTCAATTCCAATTCTTTCGAAAGGAAAGTTGGCTGGGGGAATGGGCTGCAGTAGTCCAGAAGGTAATTGGTTTGAGCCTTTCCTACTTTGGCAAAGGTGACACGTCTTAATGAATTCTGAGACATCCTTAAGCATGGATGGCCAAAGGTATTTACTCTTTATTCGGTACATGGTTCTGGCGACACCCAGATGGCCATTCGACATATGATTGTGATATTCTTTCATAATTTCTCTCTTTTT